>JADMNL010000028.1:205297500-205897500 GCA_016271365.2 Neoceratodus forsteri
GGGAGGTGGGCAAGACAGTCGAGGGACTTTTGCCACACTGGGGTGGGCTCCTAGCGTGCTACGTAGGTGTTCTGGGGGGGGGGACTGACTATGGCAGTTCAGATGCAGTGTAACGTGTTGGCAGTATGCAAATTGCCTACACGATACCACCGCTGATTGCAGCGTTTTTTTCGGTTTCAGCTGTACGCCACTACATCTGAAATGCTGTCATAGATAGCGCCGATATTTATTGGTGCGGTGAGACAGCGCCTGCAAAAGGGAGCAGGGCATTGGAAGCTGAGTGGCACACCACGAAAATCCCGATATGGGACTATTATGTTTCTTGCACATGCAGCAAAGCAAACATAAAAAGCTTTGAAATTTTTTTAACAGATCTCCTCAGACTTTTTTTTATTTTTTTATTACAGATCTCCCTTGTATTTAGGTTTCAGGTAGTGCACAAAGTAGCTTGTTAGTTTAAGAGACTTTAATAGAGCCTTGTATTTATTTAGATTCTAGGTACTTAAGACAGAACAAACCTCTATAAAATTGACTTTGACTTCTTGGTCCCAAGTAGATAAGCTTTTGTTGAGGATGTTTGATGGTTTACTTTGCTTGTCTTCAATTAGGTGGGTAACAGATGTTTAGACAGATTTTGATTTTAAATTCAGTCCCCAGTAACTTCTATAGTGCTGCAGTCTTCAAACTCTGAAAGTGGCAGCCTTCAGCCTTTATTTATTTAGGTATTTTAGCTGCATGTACTTATTAACTTTAGAACAGACAATAGCTGTAGCTCCCTCCCCCAAACCTTTTTAAAGTACACTAGCTCTGCTCCAAATCTTGATAAAGTAAGAGCTTCTTTTTATTTGATGCCTGGCTTAGTTAGCTACTTAGCTTCCAGTAGGTAAAAATAACACACACAGCTTTTTCTATAGATGGATTTTCAGCAATTTCAGCAAGCAATTGAATACAGAAAAATAGACTGCTGCAGCCTGAAAACTGAATTAGAATGGCCCCTGGCCCTGAGGCTGTCTCTACTGCTAGCTGCTTTTCAGTAGCACTGGCTATTATTATTACAGAACTAGTTGACAGAGTTAGGTAGCTTGCTCTGTTATTTCTTTTCCCCCCAAGTCTGATCATCCTCCTCCTGGGAGAATACTTTCCTCCATGCTGTGAGAGACCTTTGCAGTGTTACCTATCACCCTCCTCTCCCACCTAAGTCCCCCGCTCTCCTCGCTGACACACCGCCTGTGAAAAAGCACCATTAGCTCTTAAAAGAGCTTTCTGATTTTCTTTTTTTTTTATAACAGTTGGATCACGATCGTCTATCCCAAGGCACTTGTAACAAAGTGCCCTCACCGTGAAAGTGCAACACAACCTATCCGTTCTGAGACAACTGGATAGAATGCCATGCTTTGCAGCGTCCTCCTCGTGTATTATGAGTAAAACAAATTAATTTAAAAAAAATCGTACTCACATTGCATGGATTGAAGCAGCACATGGATTAAAGCAGCAGGCAAGCTATTCTAATGCAGCCCAATTGTTGTCTGAGCTTAAACTCACCTCCAGCAGTGACAGACGGACCCCTTCCAACTTGCGGTTGGCTGTGCCATGAAACAAAGGAGCTTTTAGCCTACTCCTCGTCTGTCTGGGAGAAACAGTCATCTGATACTGGGAAGAGTTGTTCTGTGCACCTTGTGATCACATCTGGTGTCAGCGCCCTGTGCTTGCGCTCTTCTCTAAAGCTCCCAAAAATAACGTCACAGCTCCCGTAGTTAAAAAAAAAGTTCCAAACAAATGAGTAGCTGATGGGGGTGGGGGTGGGAGACAGAGTTCTGCAGGAATACCTTAGGTGCCCCACTGGGCATGCACTAAGCAACAGTAGATGTGCTAAGACAATAGTGCCTGCCCTGGGGCACCTAAGGTATAGGAATTGCGCACCCTGTTTACAGCTCAGCAAGCACTTGAGGTCAATTGATTGGATATTCTGTAAGAAAACAGCTAGAATCTTCACTAATTATAGCACTGATGACCTACAGTGATTTGTGTGCTTCTTATGGCTGGCTGTAGTTGGATGAAATTAAAAACTTTAAAAGCAAAATATTTACTTCTGTTAGCTACACCTAGACAAACATATAGAAAACAAAAATACTGATTTAGAGTTATTTAGTTGAGGCCAGTACATCAGGCTCCTGTCTTCAGATTACTGCTCAGATCATCGCTACCATTAACATCTGCTGCCTGATCCCCAAGCTTGATGCCGTACGAGTCTTTGTAAGCCAACACAGGTCTGACATCCTTACAACTGTTGAAACTTGGCTGATGCCTAAAATTCCGGACTTTTCAATTGAACTCCCAGGGTACAATGTGCACAGGCTGGATCTCATGTCCAAAAGAGGAGGGGGTTGTGCAATCTACATCAAAGACTATCTCACAGGGTGTCCCATCACAACCCCTCTCCATGACACTACAGCTCAGATTCTACCAATTAACATACTTTTAGGGGCACACAACAAAGTCCTCACAGTCATCATGGTTTACGTCCCACCAAAAGACCAAGGAAAAACCCTCACAACTGTCCTGGACTTTATCAAAACCCTACCTAGAGGTGCTGAGACTATCATACTAGGCGACTTCACTATAAACTGGCATGCACCTGATGCTGCTGCCTCTCGGGATGCTATATCATCAGCTAACCTCTCGCAAATGGTTGTCTTCTCCACCAGAAAAAACTACAAAACAGGCACTAGTACCCTGCTGGACTGGGTTCTTACCAGTTCCCTTCCCATATCTCCAGCACCGCTGTCCTTCCAGACTCACTAAGCGACCACTCCCCTGTTATCAGTGTGTGGTCAAACAAATTCCGCAAGCCTCCGCCTAAAGTCATCACCAGTAGAGTCCTCCCACGTGGTCAACTAAATCACCTTAAATCCTGCCTCCACCTACAGGACTGGTCCCCTATTTACCAATCTACGGATGCTAACTCAGCTCACCACTACTTTATCTCATCCTTCAATGCGGGGTGTGACTCCTATGCCCCGCTCAAAAAACAAAAAGTCAAGCCGCTCTGTAACCCATGGCTAACTGGTGAGCTTCTAGCACAACTAAAATCCAGGGACCACCTATGGGCTCTAGCTAGGGCCTCTGGTGCCCAGCATGACATACAGAACTACAAACGCGCCCGTAATAACTGCACTAAATCCATTCAACTACAAAAAAGCACGTACTACACAGAAGCTCTCTCCAATACCTGGGGAAATGGGTCTGAGTTCTGGAAAAACATCCAAGAAGTCACGGGGAAGCAGCTAAAATCCTCCCCAACTATGCTAAAGGTTGACAAGTTTATCACTGTTGATCCTCTGGTCATTGCAAACACTTTCAGTGATGCATTCACTGACCTAAGCAGCGTTCTCCCCCCCGGACTTTTTCCTGGATACAACCTCCACTACCCCCTGTGGTTATCCCACCCCTTCCAATCACCCGCCCTTTTATTTCAAAACAGTTAAACTGCACAAAGCCTGGAAGCACATCACCAAGGCAATCTCCAAGTCAAAGACTTGTGGGGACTCGCTAGACCTCAAACTGCTATCTCTCACCCTGGAAGAAGTAATAATCCCATTAACTCATATTATCAACCTCTCTCTCAGACTCAGTCAGTTCCCTGACAAATGGAAAGCTGCTACAGCTATACCAGTCCACAAAAGCGGGGATAAGACCTTCCATGGGAACTATCGACCAATTTCAATACTACCTCCTCTCTCCAAGGCCCTCGGACGCTTAGTGGCCAACCAACTCACTGGCTACCTGGAAAAACACAATCTCTTATGTCCACAACAGCATGGTTTCAGAAAAGGACACAGTACCTCATCTGCCCTACTGGAATTCACTGGAGTACTGCACAGCACATTGGATAAGGGTCATCTAGCTGGGGCAGTATTTGTCGATTTGACCAAGGCGTTTGACACTGTCCACCATCGTCTGCTGATTAAACAACTCCAGCTTACAGGGCTCTCCCCCAGTGCTGTAGCGTGGTTCAACAGCTACCTGCAAAATCAGTCGCTAAGATTAAAAATTGTGGGTGTCCTCTCAGATCACAGACCGGTCCGCTCTGGAGTCCCCCAGGGGTCCATCCTGGGCCCGTTACTTTTCATGCTTTTCCTCAACACCTTCCCAAAATCCTGCCCTGAACAACTTATCCTCTATGCAGATGACGCTGTTATCTTCTCCTCCCACAAGGACCCAGTGACCTTACAACTCAATCTTCAGCAGTGCTTTGCCTCTATGGAAAACTGGTTTAGCAGTCATAAGCTGGTCCTTAACCATAAAAAAAACTAAGGCAATGCTCTTTAACAGCCCTCACAACAGGCATAAACTTCACCATCTCACTATTTCAACATGCCTTGGAAGTGCCCTGGAGCAGGTGCAGTCTTTCAAATGCCTAGGGATATCTCTGGACTCAAATCTCTCCTATGTGGACCACATAGACGGTGTGGCCAAAGCTGCCAACATGCGGTTAGGCCTGCTGTACCATCACAGACAACATCTCACGGTAGATGCTCTTAAGATCGCTGTTCAGAGCTTGGTGGTCTCCATCATTGACTACGGTCTAATCATCTACGGCTCTGCTTCCGTCACTGCCCTCAGGCGAATATCAACATCCCTTAACAAGGCCTGTAGGCTCACCACTGGTGCCCACCGTCTCACACATACTTGTGACCTTTATGCCCAGTCTGGATGGCTTCAACTTTCCAGCCGCATAAAGTATCTAACCTGCATCATGGCAAAGAAAGTCACCATGGGCCTCGCCCCTCCTGGAGTCCAAGCCTTACTGAATCAAAGACTAAATCATTGTACCACCAGGGGCTCTGAATCCCAGCTCCTCCAGGTCCCCCGCTGCCGCACCTCCCAGGGCCAAAGATCCTTTGCCCACAGAGCGCCTAACTGGCTAAATGAGCTCAGCCCTGACATCTCCTCCACTACCACTCTTGGCTCATTCAAATCTAAGCTCCACCTCCATCTCACTGACTCTAGCTCCTGTGACTGTTACCTATAGTCACCTTAGTCCACTCTTTATTGCTACCCCTCCTAGCACTTATTATTCTCCCCTCTCTATCTTTCTCACCTTCCCTTCCCGGTCTCTCACCCCCCATTAGCAATTCACCCAGTTATATTTAGCTATGATACCTTTGCTCTATACTGTCGACAAGGCCACTGGCTGCTCTCACCTCCCCTCTTGTGACCTTACCCACCTTGTGTTTACCTTTGCCTCCCCTTCCTCCCCTCCACCCCTTTCCAGTTTGATACACTGTTCTTCTCTTATGTTACTGTTTTTCCTATCTACTGCATTGTTTTCTTCTGTAGTTGCTAGTTCTGCTACCTTACTGTATTTACTGTTTTGTACTTACTGTATCGTAACTGTTTTCTGATGTGGAACCTTTGTAAAAGAGCCTTGGCTCAAAGGTATTTTGTAATCCTAGACTTAATAAATAAATAAACTGCTGTAGTACTTTCCCTCACTGAATCAGTGGTCCTGGACACATCACTGTCACAAGAGATAAGAGGCACTATAGGACAACAAAGAGCAATAAACCATGCTAACATGGACATCCCCAGAGGCCGCAACACTAGTAAGTAAATTTAGAAAAAAATGCTTGTAGCAAACAAAGGGAAGGACACACCAGGACAACACACACAAATCAATACACTCTGCACAACAGAAGTTTTTGCAGATTTTGACTGTAGTACTCCTTTAATGTCCATAAAAGACAGTAATAATCTATATCATATGCCTAGCAGTTTAAATTCTATGGGCTAAATAACCCTACTCTGATGAAAAACAGTATTAACTTTGATAGCTTAAAAACACCGTAATTAAGTATGGCCATAACTTGAATGTAGACCTTGTAAATGCAACAAAACATTATGTTCAAAACAATATAGTTATTAGTGAAAAAAAAGACAGAATGAACTCACCTTGGACCTAATCAGATTGGCTACTGGGTCTGTTACAGAAAAAGTGTAGCTTTTTCTAGTACCTATAGATCAATAACTTTCTGCTCCTTAAGCAGCATAGGTTAAAAACAAACATGTTTTCTAACCATATTACCAAACAATTGGAGACCGACTAGGACAGCGTTCCATACAGAAGTCCCAGTCACATTGTTCTGAGGTGAAGGTGCCAAACTGCGTGGAAAGAAGGGGAGGTGCTGACTGAGACAGACTGTCACCGCATCATACAATGCCATTTTAATTAACAGTGATCTATGCCATATCATGTGTTCTAACACTAGGAAATCAAGTCCAGACAAGTTAGAGGTAGCCCTGACCTAATGGCTGGATCAAAATGATTAACCTTTCAGTGTTGTCCATAGAGACAGCTCACCTTCCTCCCTACTAGTCCTGTTCCCTTTAGATAAGATGATCAGGGACAAGATGTTCAATAGGGCTAGTGGGATGCTGGGGTGCACAGGGAGGGGTATCTCTTGTAGGAGGAGGGAGGGAGGAAGGTAGTGTTGCCACTATATTGCTTGCTGGTGAGACCCCAACCTGCAGTACTGTGTCCAGCTTTGAAAGCCTTACATCAGAAAGGACATAAACAGGGTGGAGGCAGTCCAGAGGAGGGCAACTAAATGGTGCAGTGGCTGCACAAGAAGTCTTGTGAGGAGAGACGGAAGGACCTCAATATGTTTTTATTTATTTTATTTACAGTAGTTTTTGTTAACTGGGTAGGTGCACTAGCCATAAAATGACTATTTTCAGGCACGACCCGGGAGAGTACAACAAAAGAAGAACAGTTGAACAGCAGCAACATGGGTTCAATAATACAAATAGAGGAACAGTACAGCAATGCTACAAAAATACAATGGGTAGAAACAACAAAAAATAATGGCAAGCATTATACAGATAATGGCAGTAAGATATATAATAAGTGCAGAAACCATGGACCCGACCTGTGGAGTGAAAGGGTTAATAAGAAACTAAGGTTATATAGAGAGAAATGTGAGGAATGTTCAAACATAACAAGAAAGACTGACAGAAGGAAGGTCAGGGGTGGCAATTGGCAAAACAACAGTGGATGGTCATCAACAAGGTTCGAGAAGGAAGAGAGCTAGTGGTCAAGAAGTTATTTACAAAGAGAAGGAAAAATATGGGGAGGGGAAGAGGAGACAGTCTTGGAGCTGGATTAGAGCAGGGGTGACATTACTGGTAAGTCTCAGGAGCTTCAGGTTGGGTCAAAGCATGTACAAGCATCAGCTAAGGATAGATATCGACGATATTCACTTTAAATCCAAAGTGAGACTGAGACAGCCGGGGTTGAGTGGAAGAGCATTCCATAGCCTGGAGCAGAGAACTGGAAGGTCCCTGTGCCTTTAGTCGTCCGACATCTCGGAACATAGAGCAAGGATTTGTCAGCTGATACTGAGCCATGGGAGGATGGTTGAGGACCAGCAATGCCGCCAGCTGGGATGTTTTTTTTTCCCGGATGATCGAGTCCATTAGTGATGCAAGGTAGTATTGTCTCCTGGCAGAGGGTGAGAGCCAATTCAGATCCTTATAAAGAAGGCAGTGATGTTTGAGTTGAGGCGACGAAGAGGCAAATCGGCATATATTGTTATAAGTTACGTCCCATTTTAGTAGGGAGGTTTTATGGGCAGAGGTAAGAATAGAGGCACCATAAGTAAGGGTTGGGAGCAGAATACCTCGGGCAATTGCTGATTTGGCCGAGGGTGTAAGCATATGCTCGTTTTGTAAGCTACTCCTAGTTTCGAGTTTACAGCTTTGCACGAGGACTGAATGTGAAGATTAAAATTCAGGGACTGGTCCAGAAGGATCCCAAAGTACTTGAAGGAAGTAACATTTTCAAGTGGAAATCCTCCTGGGTGAAGAACCTCCAGCAAACTAGAACAGGTCTTAATCTTCGGTGCAGAACCTAGGAGAATGGCTTTTGTTTTCTTTTCATTTAGTACAAGCTTACAGTCTAGTAGCCAGTCTAAGACCTTACTAAAGTCTGAAGTACACCCTGGAATGTACACACTGGAAGAGAGAAAGAGGTATGATACAGACCTACAAGTACCTCACAGAGATGAGCAGAGTTCAGGAGATGGGTGTCTTTCAAATGAGAAAGAGAACCAGGACCAGGGGCACGTGATGAAGCTGGAGAGGGGCGAGAGAGTTTAAGAGGGATGTGAAGAAGTACTAATTCACAGAAAGTGTGGTAGATGCCTGGAACAGACTACAAGAGGAAGTGATGGAGGTGAAACAATGAGGGTCTTCAAGCATGGTTGGGATAGACATGGAGTACTGTATATTAGTAATTAGGAAGGGAGAAGTGAGGCTTGCTGGAGATCAGTTAGGGTAAGTGGAGACCGATTAGGAAGGGAACATCTTGGGCAGACAGGGGTGGCCAAAAGGTCCTTTCTTACTGAAAAATTCAATGTTTCTATGATCTCCTTTAAAAGCTGTTAAAAATTGCTGTCAGGAAAATTATAAAACACAAATAACTATTTAATCTCTTTCTTACTTTAAATTTCATCCCTTTCGTCTGGAAAAAAGCTGTAGTTACCTCAGTTTGTACATCAGGTGACAAAAACTAACCTATCAAAGTACAAGCCAATCTCTCTCCTTCCTGTCTTATCAAAGATACTGGAAAAGGTCATTTTTAATCAGCCGATATGTTATATCAGACAAATATATAGCTCAATCTAGATTCCAGACGGAGAGTTGGTTGTCTAAAATAACTTCTTTTGTGCTACTCAAAACCAATTCATGGTATCTGGCTAGGAATCACAGAGACAATCACTCAGCCTACATTTAAATTATTGCCAGAGGCACACTACAGGAGATCAACTCAGGGTATTGTGTCATGTCCATAAATTTCATATCAGATGCCTTAGATTCCCTTTCAGTGAATCTAAGATGAATTAAGCACTCATGACTGCAATTAGCAGCTTTCTGGGATCTCTGCTAGCGGTCCCAGTTCAGTCTGCACCCACTACTACACTCTGGTTTGGTATCTGTATGTAGAATACAATTTTTACCCGCATATATTTAAACTTACCTGGAAATGCTACACACACACAGATATGCAGTGTTGTAGCACCCTAGCAATACAGCACCTTAAACTTCATGATTCTGTAAATTGTTGTAAAAGTGGAATTTGTAGTGGTTGAACAACTGTACAGATTAAACCTCAACTGAACCATTTACACCCTCCCTGGAGTCGGCAGCATAAACAAATGTGTACATGACTGCAACATGTATGCACAAGCCAGCTCACTACCTCAGCAGACACTCTTGTAGACAGCCACCCTACCCGGAGAGGGTGAGTGTTCGCAGAGATGTTTGAGACCCCATCCCAGCCGACCCTACAACAGCCCAGGAATATTACCGAACCTGGTTTGCCGGCATTGTACTGCTGCTGATGTGCCAGTGGACCAGCATTCAGGTTTCGAATATAATTTCAAGCACTATAAAATAGCATACAGAATTATTTTTGGAAATGGTTGGAGGATATTAGAGGTTGTTCTGATTTGAGAATATACAAATTATTTTCTAGGTCTGTCTTGTTTTACTGTGTTGGAGGACTCAGAGCCTATAGCAAGCAACTCTACAAAATAAAATTCCACTATTAGTAAACGCTGTCAACAAGGACAATGGCCCTTGTCAGGTTAATAAATAGGGCCCCTGCTAGGTGGCCTGGATCAAAAGCTTTGTATAGAACACTGGTTACCTGGCCAAGGCTGCAGTGGTGCTTCACCCCTTCTGAAACCAGGCTGGTGCACAGATAACGTATTATTTACTGAGATATGGCTCAAAACACCCCTGACAGTGCCATTGCTATCCCTGGGTATTCCATCTCCAGACAAGATCGATCAGGTCACGGAGGGGGAGTTGCCATGTATATCCTGTCCTCACTGCAGTTTACTACCACCCTATCTACCTCCATCTCAGCTACCTATGAAGCCCTTGTCACCTGCATTACCTTTCCTTTCTCAATCCCAGTCTTTGTGGCTGGCATCTATTGCCGCCCAAGCATTCAACCCTCGGTCATGACTGAACTCTTAGCCAATATCACCTCCCTCTCGCAATCTGGTGAACTTTTCATAATGGGTAACGTGAATCTAAATTGGTTGTCTCCCAAGTTAAACAAGCTATGCAATGATGTCACTGCTCTAAACCTCACTCAACTTATACTTAAGCCCACATGCCCTAATCCCAAAACAGAAAACCACACCCTGCTTGACTGGGCACCCATAACCCGCCCGCACCGCGTCATTAAATCTGGTCTCCTCCCCAATGCCCTTAGTGACCACAACCTCATTTTCATTGTACGTAAGGTTCATTGCCCCAAACCTCCTCCTAAAATCATACAGCTCTAGTCCTTTAAATCCTTAGACCTTACCCCAATCAGCTCTGCACTCGCTTCCACTGACTGGGTCTTCCCCTCTCCACTGCCATTGATAAATTCATTGCCACCTGGAATGCCTTTGCTCGTTTCAGATGGACCAGAGTCTGTGGGCTTCACCTCCTCCTCTGGATCACTCCCGAACTACTGGCCTGCTTCAGGGAGCGTGACCAGGCCTGGAGAAAACATAAATCTACTAAACATCCAAACGACTATGCCAAGTGCAGAACACTGCGCAATTCATGTACTAAAGTTACTAGACTGGCTAATTCTGATTATTTCAACTCCTCATTCCTGACTAACATTAACTCTCCATCTAAATTCTGGAGGGTAGTTCATGCCTTATTCTCTCCCCCCTCTCACCATCCCGCTCCAGTTCTCAAAATAAATAACTCCCTAGTTTCTGACCCTGGCTCCGTGGCCAATGGATTTAATGCCTACTACGCTTCATGCGCCACGTCTCTTCTAAATTCCCTCTCCCCATTGCCACCTACTAACTTCAGCCTTTTGCCTCAGCCAGTGCCTACCCCTCCCCCATTTTCCTTTTCTACTGTCTCCTCTGACGAAGCTCTTAATTCTCTCCTATCCCTCAACCCCTCTAAAGGCTCCTTACCAGATGAGCTCAATCCTTAAACTTCTCTATCTTTCTGCTCCTGCAATTGCTTATCCTATCTCCCTAATCATTAACCTGTCCTTTATTTCTGCCCAAGTATCCTCATCCTGGACACACGATGTAGTCCTTTCTCTCCCCAAGGGTGGTGACACATCCACTCCTTGCAACTATCACCCCATTTCCCTCCTTCCTACCCTTGCCAAACTTCAAGAACATTTAGTTCTCTCTCAACTATGACCCTTCCTCTCTGATTCCTCCTTCTTCACCCCCTTCCAATCTAGCTTTCGGAAGAACCACTCAACAACCACCTTCCTCCTCAGGTTTACTGACTCCATCCTTTCAGGGATGGACGATGGCCTGATCACCTCGGCCATCTCCGTCAACCTAGCCAAAGCTTTCTACACTGTTTCCTATCCCCTGCTTCTTGATTCACTCTTCTCAGCTGGTCTTGCTCCATCAGTCACCAACTGATTTAAATCCTACCTCACTGGCAGGACCCAGTCGGTGAAAATCCTTGATTCCATCTCCCCTCCACTCCCCATCAACACTGGTGTCCCTCAGGGCTCAGTGCTTTGTCCCCTACTCGTCTCCATTTTCCTTAATGATCTTCCCACAGCTTGCTCATCCTCTTCTATCCACATGTACGCTGACGATACTGTTTTGCACAATTCCGGCAAAAACCCTGCTGCTGTGCAAACCAGCTTACAGCATGACTTCAGCCAAGTTCAGCTCTGGTTTGCTTCTCACCAGCTTTTTCTAAATGCCAAGAAGACAGTTTCAATGACCTTTGGCACCAGGCAGAGACTCTCTAGATTCGCGGGCCTACCCACCTTTCACACCCTTGATGGGACCATCTTGGAGGACACCTCCTTATTTAGATATCTGGGAGTTTGGCTGGACCAGCACTTCAACTTCTCTGTGCATATCGGTGCTATCCTGAAATAACTGTGCCCTAAGCTTGGTGCTCTGTACAGGAATCATAGTTGCATCCCGCTGACTGCGAGGCGCGAAATTGTCCAGAAGATGATACTCCCCATCTTTGACTACTGTGACGTAGTCTATGGTGCTGCTCCCAAATCTTCTCTGACCAAGTTGGACACTTTCTTTAACTCCTTCTGCCACTTTGCTACCGACTCCCCTTCCCGCTCCCACCACTGAGAACTCTATCGCTCTCTAACCTTCCTTCCACTATCTCACAGACGCATCTCTTACTGTGCCAAACTAACCTCCAAATTCTGGTTTGGGGGCTCCCCTCCTATCTCTCATCCTCTCTCTCCACTCCACCTCCCCCCACCCACTCTCTCAGATCAAATGACGCCCACACCTTGATGGTCCCTTGCTGCGCCACCCTCATCGGTCAGACTGGTTTCACCTATCGTTTCCCTAAAATCTGGAATTCCCTCCCCCTGAAACACGACACCTCCTCAAACTACTCCCTTACCTCTGCTCTACACAATTTTTTTATTTTTTTATTTAGTTGTTTAACCAGGTATAGCACACTAAGCTGAAAGCTTTTTTACAGGAGCGACCTGGGAGCACAAGGAGGTTAAGTGACTTGCTCAGGGTCACACAGTATGCAAGTAGAAGCTGTGGGATTCAAACCCCAGGTCTGGTCTGCTGGATGTCACCAGATTTGCAGCTCAGAGCCTTAGACCACTGCGCTATACTGCCCCCTCGGCATTACCTTTCCCTCAGCTGTTCCTACTTTAACCCACCTTAATACCTATCCCCAGTTTCTGCCTTCCTACCATGGACCCCACCCGGCAGGGTTCTCAACATCTTGAAGGGGGAAATCAGGAAATGGCTACCCCTTCTCCTCATATTCAGTTCTTGCCTCTCCTCCCTCTCTTCTCCACCTGCCCTTCTGGGTCACCAGTGTGCACAGCCTAACCCCATCCTTTTTACTCCAACAGCACTTGCGTGCTACCTCCAGCCTGCTCCTGGTACACTCATGCACTATAAATGGTTTATCACATTATTACTGTTTTGTACATTTATATGTTCTTTTGTATGATTTTGAACATGTACTGTAATTTACGCAATGTTCCACTACCGATTAATGTACAATACCTTGTGTTCCAGCTGTTGCACAATCTTAAATTGTTGTATTGTTTGTACTACCCACATACTATTGTAACTGATCATCCTTCACAACCCTATGTATCCCCTTCCCCCAGGTTGCACTGTGAGATGAGCAATTTGTTGTTCAGTGTGCCCTCCTGGTGAAACATTTCAATAAATAAATAAATATAAAATAAACTACTGTCACACACTGCAGTCTTAATAGTTAGTCACTGCAGCTAAGGCCCCAGGAGTTTCCCAGTACTATTTGTTTTCTGTCACTAAGAATCCACTTATATTGCCCTTCAGCAGCCCTTGGGCCTTCCTGAGGACTTAAATTGATAACCACAGTCAGTAGTTTCCTAACAGTGCAACTAACACAATTGGGCAGACCAGTAAAGACTCCACGGAACACCTTAGCCTTTACTTCAGTAATGTAGGTGACTTATCAAATCTCAGAGGATCCTTTTTAATTACTTACCCTCTATACTGTTTGAGAAATCTGACCTTTTTTTTTTTTTTTAAATAACTGTTATTAGTACATTTAACTTTTAACAGCATGACTCTACTTCGTACAATTCAGGTACAATGCCAGATAGGCAAAGAAAAATACATTGTCTGAGAACATATAGCAAGAATAAATTTACAGTCCTACTCAATATTAGTTCTGTAGCACTACAACTCATGAAATATTCAATATCAGAATACTATTATGCCATATTACACTGAAGGTGTTCTCAGCTGGTACACTTATATTGAAATGGTCTATTAGAATATCAAACAAGTATCTAGTCAAATTATACATTTCACCAAAATGTACCCAGGGAATTTAAAGGAGTAACTAATAGTCGTGAAGAGGAAACAACAGGAAAAGTAGAGGAGTAGTAAAGAAAAAGAGAAAGGATAGAATCAGGATGTAGATAAGAAAAAGGAGGAGGAAAAGGAGAAGAAGGCCTGGGGTTAGAGATCAGGGGATAGACAGCCCTGGAATGGGGCTGGCCATGGGGCAGGAGTGGGGAGTCTCGACTCCATGCCAGACTGTATCCCTAGCAGCCTCATGTCCATCATATATCGATGAGATCAAGGTCATCACCATTGGCCCATTACATTTAGTGTGAACTCGGTCTACTGGGGCCGGTCAGGCAGTATGGATTCAATGTTAGACCAACTCAGCTAAAATCTGCAAGATATATTTATGTTCCTTAATGGCCTTATAATGCAGAAAGGACAACCATCTTGCTTTAAACTTATCTAGATTTGTTCTCAATTTGGCAGTAAGGTGTTCCATTTGTAATATTTTTAAACATACTGAATACCATAAGTGATCCGAGGGCACAGTGGGGGAGAGCCAACATTTAGTAATAGCCTTCAAGGCCACTGCTAACAGTATTTGGAACAAGAGGATTTGAGATTTAGTCAGCATTGCCTGGGGTACAAAACCAAATAGCCAGATTTCTGGAAGTGCCAGAAATCTTATTGAAAACCAATCTTATTTGGGTCCAGTAAGGCTGACTCTTATCACAAGCCCAGAAGATATGTATATGTGAGCCCACCTCACCACAGTGTCTGCAGCACAAATTGGTGTTTTAAGTCTTTAGGTGTTGTGTAATGGTAGGGGTCAGGAAAAACCTGGCCACCACTTTCCACCTGAATTCCCTCAACCAGAGGGCAGCTGAGGTCTTATGTACCCCCACCCAAATGAAGGCCCAATCTTTCTTTTATCATGTGAATATTTTATTTTTAAAAATGATCTCTTACATATATTATATTATAATCCAATACATTTCACAGAAAAAAAGACATCTTAAAGAGATTTGAGGCACTGAGTTAGAAGGTGGAATTCGTTCAAACTGAGGTAAAGCAAAATCGGGAGAATATCGTTAAATTAACTAAGCAAGCTCTGGACAACACACAAAATATTCAGAAATGAACAGATGGGGTTAAAGTAATTGAACTCTCTGGGGTTGCTCTTGCTAACTATAACTTAAATAGGAAGATTGAGAATTTGGAAAATCAGTCCAGATATCGGGATCTACGTATAGTGGGGTCACCTTTAAAGTTTGATGATGAATTTGAGTGTACCCATGACTTAGTAAAGAATATTTTCACTACTGTTTATGAGTTACCTCAAGACAATCTCCCATTTGTCACAAAGGCTTTTAGGGTGCTAAAAAGGCAAGAATTGGAAGAAGTAAGGGATATAGAAAAAAAAGCCACAATCTTTTTCTCTTTGGCATTTGAGTCAGATCGGGATCACATTATTAAGGTGTCCAGAATGAAGAAAACACTTTTGTATAAGGGCCTTAAATTGAGCATTTTTCCGGATTTTTCTTACCCTACTCAGCAGCGATGACGGAAATTCTTGGCATATAGGCAAGAAATATTGGAACTGGGTGCACAATTTCAACTACTTGCACCTGCAAAGGTTCAAATTAGATATAAGGACAAGACATGTGTGTTGTCTGAACTTGACCAACTGACAGCTTTTGAGGGGTCAGTATAAGGAGTCTGGAGAGTCGGGAGAATCTGCAGAGGGTCCTGAATCCCAACTACTTCTGAATTAGAGATGTCAGCTGTTTTGGATGCTGTTGAGGGTTTTGGGGGATTAACATAAATATAACATAATAAAATAATATATGTTATATGTTTTTCTTTTTGAATACTAAGTTGTTGCTTAGTTATTTGTGTTATATAATTATACTATGTTAGGGGGTTATGTTATAAAAGAAATAATGGGGAGTTGATATATAAAGGTCATTTGAGATGTTAATACCTCAGACTTGCTCACCACACTGTTATTTCAATTGTTTGTTTGTATGAATTAGTATGCCCCCTCCCCCCCCCCGAAATGGACTTGCTATATCTGCCTCTTTAAGATGTCTTTTTTTTTTATCCTATGAAATGTATTGGATTGTAATATAATATATGGAGGCCCAATCTTCCTCTTTTAACCTAATATTAGCCTCCCTCTTCCATTTAGCTGCAAGATCTGAGGGGGCAGGAGGAGTCATGAGCCTCCAAGGCCTGTACCGGCTTAGAAACCAAACCCCTAGTGACTCCCTGTGCAACCAAACTTTTTAATTAATCTAATACAGGGTCTGTTGTAAGATCTTCCTGCGTGTGTAACCCTTTTTCAAATAAGTAGTGCCGAATTTGTAGGTATCAAAAAAAAATCCTGTCTAGATAAATTATATTCTGTACTTAATTGCTGAAAGGATTTCAAAGAACCCAGTATCAAAAGATGTGCCAGCCTGGTGAGGCCTCTTCTGTACCATCTGGAGAAACCCACTTCCATATGAAGTGGGGAGAAACCTAAGCATGCCCAGATATGAGTAGAGCGGCCAATTTTCAGTGGTAGTTTTAGTTTACCTGAGATGGCCAGCCAAACCTGCCTTACAACTCCCAACCAAGGACTGTTAAAGGATACTCTGGAGAGCCCCCTTCATCCATATTGAACAACTCTGCAGCCCATAACGGGGGCGGGGGTTGTAGTTCATTCAAGGAGGTCCACGGGGGTCATCCCTCACATGGAACTCGCCAGTGTACTGAGCTGGGCTGCCCAGTAATATTTATCAAAGTCCGGCATTCCCAGACCGCCCTGTGTCTTTCCTTCAAAAAAGTGGACCATTTGATCCGTGAAGGGTGGTTTCTCCATATAAAATGTGAAGTAGCCGACTTCAACCCTTTCCAGAAAGAACTGGGGGGTGTCGGTGGGAGTGCTGAAAAAAGGAAGAGAAATCTGGGTAACACATTCATACGTATACATTGCAGTCTGCCAGACAGAGAGAGGGGGAGGAGATTCCCTCTGTGGTAATCTTCTTGTCTCTCTTGTAATAGCTTAAGATAGTTAACATTATAAATTCTGGACATCTCCCTGAGTATCTGTATACCAAGGTATCTAAAGCTCTCTGTCACCCATTTATAATTACCATACCTAAGGGGGATGGGGGACCATTCACCTGGATTGGGAATATCTCAGTCTTTGCCTCATTGACTTTAAAACCAGAGATTACTCCAAACTCCCCCAGCACTGCTTCCACCAGGGGAATAGAGTGTTCCAGGTCAGAGACATATAATAGTGTGTCATCTGCATATAGCGAAATTCGGATTTCTGACCCTTCCAACCCCAATCCCCTTATAATCCTGATGCTGCTGGATCCAAGCTGCCAATGGCTCCGTACTCACAGCAGAAAGAAGGGGAGAGAGCGGGCACCCCTGCCTTATCCCTCTCTCTCTAACCAGAATGATTCCAAGGTCACACCATTAACTTTTACGCAGGCTTTTGGGTTATTATATAGGTTAACTATCCATTTGAGGAACTTTTCTCCAAAGCCAAATTTCTTAAGGGTGCTCTCCAAATACAGCCAATCTAGCCTGCTGAAGCCTTTTCTGCGTCTAGTGCAATAACTGCACAGATGTTTTCCAGGGGTAGGGAGCTGGCCAATGAAATAGTATTTAGTAATTGGCAAATATTATCATGAATGTGGTGCCCTGGGATAAAACCAGTTTGATCTGGGTGAACTAGAGAGGGGATGAAAGAGTGCAATCTATTACTAATCAATTTGGTGAAAATCTTAGTGTCCTGATTAAGGAGGGATATGGGGTGGTAACCCCCACAATCTGCTAGGTTTTTATCCAGTTTAGGGATGAGGGAAATATGAGCCTCTCTCCAGGTGTCCGGAGCTGCCTCGGGTTCATGAACTGCATTACAAAACCTAGTTAATAAGGGTGTGAGCTCAGAGGCAAACTGTTTGAAAAATTCTGCCGAAAAACCGTCTGGTACTGGGGATTTTCCACTTGGTAAAGACCTAATCACTGAAAGGATCTTGGCTTCAGAGAACGGATGTTCCAGGGCAGCCCTTTGGTTCTCTGTTTGGTTCTCTGTTAATGTGAGGAGGTCAACTCGTTCAAGAAATCGGGTTATGTCGTGTATATGGGAGCTACCCCTTTCTTCCTGATAAGGATTCTCATAGTATGAAGCAAATTCTTTAGCTATCTATCTGGGTTGGGTAACTAGTCTCGAGGGATCCGTTACTGAAGTAATTTTGGTAGTATATCTATCAGTCTGTTGTTTCTTAAGCCTAAGGGCCAACAGTTTGCCCACTCTCTCCCCTCCTTCGTAATATTTTTGATTTGTGTACCACGATGAATTTAAAGCCTGACGGGTCAGGAATTGGTCCAGAGACTTCCTTGCAGTTCTTAATTTGGCCCATACCTCTTTAACTCGAGATGTTTAATGCTGTGCCTCTAGGGTGGATATTTCTTCTAGGCTTTTAACTATGTTAGCTTGGTGTTGTTTATTCAAATAAGTAGAATAACTAACAAATTTTCCTCTGAGCACAGCTTTCAATCCATCCCATTTGTATTTCAGGGCTGAGTCCACCTCTCTAATTTCCCCTCATATAGTGACCAATGGCATCTTTAATAATTTGTCAAAAAGTCCCATCATTAACCACTCCTGGGTCATATCTCCACCCCCCTCCACCCCTCTCCTGATCCCAGCAAATCTGTGCCTGCACCATCGCGTGATCAGAGAAGGTGACTGGTTTAATAACCACTGTTTTAAAATAATGAATCCCTTGTTTCCAGGTATAAATTAGATCCAGTCTACAGTATGTCTGAGAAGCTGGGGCAAAAAAGGTGTAGTCTTGGGTGGTGGGGTACATCCACCTCCATAAGTCCAGCATTCCCCGTTCCTCTATAAGGGTCCAAAGATGTCTGGAGATGGTGGTGGGCCCTCCCCTTTGTGGTGGGTTCTTATCTAATATGCAATTTTCCACAACATTCCAGTCCCCTAGTAAGCACAACTCTGCAGGAAGTAGCTGGACCATGCGATCAAACAATGAAGTGAAAAAGGGACAGGATGATGGGGGGAGGTGCACACACAGACTATATTAATTGGTCTGCCCCTCAGTTCTCTGGAGAGGATAACCCATCATCCATTACCCTCTGTCTGGACTCCTGCCACTCGAAATGGCAGGCCCCTTTTAATAAATATAGCGGTGCCAGCTCTGACCGAGGTAGGGTGAGTCTCGGCATAGACCGCTCCAACCCACATCCGGCGCAGTTTCTTGTGTTCACCCTGGGATAGTTTGGTTTCCTGTAAGCATCCAATATCACATCCCACCCTTCGTAACTCCTGCAGAATTTTAGCATATTTCACTACATTATTGATGCCCTTTACATTTATCATACAGATATTAAGTGTACCCATTATGACTTTTTAACTTAAACTTCATTCCCAGGCCCCACCCTCCCACCGAAACCCTCCAAGCCTATAGAGATTAAAGAGAAAGAATCCTTAGGTAAGTAAAACTAGAGAAATAGAACCAATTTGCCCTGTTTAAAACTACAGGGGGAACAGGTTAACCAACACAGAAATGGCCCACTGGTGTAAATTTCCTCTGAGCCATAAACACATAACTCGCAGAGCCCCATGAGTGGCTCCCCCAACCATACAGTGATGAAAAGTGGATGGGGAAGTTGTCTCTTGAAAGTCGAGAGAAAGAGAGGAGTAAAGCACTATCTGTGCTGAGAGAGATTCTCCAACCTATGCTGAAGCTTCTAAACCCTCCTCCTCTGCTGTCCAAGCAAGATCTAGGACGGTGTGACCACGAATCTCCCCTCCAGGTCTAACCAGTCATCTAAACTAGATAATCCAAGCTATCCATATGAAATGTGGCATATAAAATGTAAAATGAGCCACTAACCCTTAACTTTTATCTCCGAGTCTATGTCCAATACCATGAATAATATAAAAGGCAGGTCAAATATCTATAGCAATTTGTACATCTAACCATCTAGATACATGATGTGATCCCTACAATCCAGCTGTAAAAGTGCTTATCCAGCTATATATGAATGCCGGAAAGTATCCTTATAACATGTTCTTATAAAGTAATCAAGCATCTTTGTTCACTTAGGCTCAGGGTTTGGAGCTGCGGCATGCCTTAACAACAGTATGTACAGTCAAAATGAAAGCTTAATAAAACTGAGAATCTATAAGCGAGTTGACTATCTCCCACCGCCCAATGATCCAGTGGCCTTTCAATAAAGCTTTGTGACAAGGCATCTTACAAACTCAGGACTCATCTTAGCAATCAACAAACCAAAAAGAAAGAAAAGATATTTGCAAATAATTCAAAGTACCATCGTCCTTTAGTAAAGAAAAATCCTGCTAGTGCTGAGCTGGGGAGAACGTTCAACTCCTCGTGCTGGTTGTGCACAGAGGGAAGACATATCAGGAGGGACTGTCATTGTGATGTCATTACAGAACTCCTCCCTTGGAAACTGTGCTCCAAATACTCATTCCCCTTTCCTGTCACACACAGCACCAGTTCAGGGAATACCACAGAAAAGGCACTTGTAGTGCCATCAGCAGGACAGTATCCAATGCCACCGGGTGATCCTCTAGCAGTCAGTGGGGACCACGTTCTGGTAGCAGGCAAAAGGACAAGAAAGAAAACCTTCCACTCAGGGGAAATTTCACTTGTTGGTGTGTTTAGGTAGCAACTATTTAGTGATGTCTGCATGCAGGGGGAATAAGGTATCCACATGTCACCTGCCTGGTTTCCTCGTTCCTGGGGCTAACTGCCATAACCTTTCCTCAATCTCCTGGTCAGCCATCTCCTCACCGTTGTCCACTATCAGTATATTCAGAGCAGTCAGTTTGGGTGACGCCTGCAGGAGAGATTCGAACACTTGAATCCCCTCGGAGTCTTGTAGCCAAAGCCTTGCTGGATACCACAAAAATACTTTGGAAACTCTTTTCTCTGAGGGCTTTAACTACTGTCAGAACCCATTTCCACTTTACCATCACGTGCGGTGAGACGTCTTGATCAATGTAGACCCTCTGGCCATCAATGTTAAGATTCTTCTTATCCCAGACAAGCTTAAGAATTTTTTCTTCTGTGGTATACTTCAAAAATCAGACAGATATTGCTTGTGGTGGGGCTCCAGGTTTGGGCCTAGGCGATAGTGTACGATGCACACGTTCAATTTCCAATAAAAAGTCCTCTGGCAGGTTTAGTTCTTGGTGTAGCCAGGAAGCTATGAAAGCCATCATGTCAGCCTGTTTGGAGTCTTCAGCAACGCCTGAGATATGGATGTTCTGAATCCGTGCTCTTACCTCCGCATCTTCCACTTGGAGGGTAAGCTCTCTCTCCCGCAGATGTAAATAGGCTAATGAATGCCCATAGGCAATATGTTCATTTTGCACCAGGTCCAAGTGTGTCTCTATTGCGGTGGTCTGGGCCTCGAGCTCTTTGAAATCAGTCTGCAGGTCAGAAATCTTTGCATCAATTCTATGTAAGATTTTCAACACGCGGTTCCTTTCCGCTTTGGTGAATGCTGAGGCTGAGTTTGAATTAGAGTCTGATCCAGAGTTGTCTTCATCAGCGGAGACCGTTTACATGGAGGAGCGTGACATGGCAGGGCTCATAGGCTGGGTATTCAGTGGTCTCATAGAGGAGAGGTTTGAAGTGCTCATTTCTTTTTTTTTTTTTAGATTTCCCCATCTCTGGAATGCTTCCCCAACTTGAAAAGAGCGTATTGGGGTGAGGCTTTCATTCGTATGTCGAGGGATGCAGTGTTTGTAATGTCCTGGTAGGGGAGAGTAGTTTTATTTATTTATTTATTTATTAAGTTTTTGTTAACCGGGTAAGTGCGCTAGTCAGCAAGTGACTGTTTTCAGGCACGACCCGGGAGGTACAATTACAATACACAAAGAGTACAGCCAGATTATTAAGACAACGAGTACAAAAAATGCAGAGAGAAATACATATGGCAATGTAACATACATTAGTAAACAAAAATACTTAGCACTTGATCATGGAACATACTCAAAAATGTGAATAGTAGAGGCAGAAAATAAGAGAGGATAGGCATCAGTAGAAAAGACACAAGGAAGGAAAACTGGCAAAAGGATGGGAGGGAGAGATTAAGTGGAAGGAGGTGCCGTCAGATACAGCAACAGTAGGGTGAGGTACCAACCTGCGGCCGGGCCTATGGGCCGAAAGGCGGCGAAGGAGAAGAAGGTGGTGGGGAGGCGGCAGTGGACGGCAACAGCAGTAGGAGGTAGGAAAATACAGCCGGTCTGGTGGAACCGATGGGCGGCAGAGCGAGAGTGAGGATGCGGTGAGAGGGGATAGAGCGGAGGAATTCTGGCAATAGCGGCAAAAGTATCAAAGTCAAGCCGAGCCAGTGGAACCAAGAGGCGGCAGGCAGGGAAGGGGGTGGTGAGCGGTGGGAGTAGCGGTAGTAGGTGGAGAAGGTGACTAAGCACAGCCAGGAGGGTGGAGACTAAGGAGGGCATGGATGAGGTAGGAACAGGTGAAGGTGAGTTTGGTGGGGAGTGGAAAAGGGGAAGAGGATATAACAGAAGAAGGGGGGGAAGAGAGCAGCAGTGGGGTTAAGTGAGGAGAGGCTGTGAAGTGAAGATAAGAATGTCATGGAGTAGAATAGTGACTTACAATTGTCAACAGCTAACATTAGGCTTATAAAGAAACAGGTTAAGGCAACATTAATTACAAGGCACAAAATAAAACATTAATTACAAGGCACAGTATAGAACACCCATTTGGACAGGCAAAAGTGCTAGCAATGATCAATGAGTAGTGAGACTATGCTGCCATTCGGGTCACACTGGAACTGGAAGTCCATTCTTTTTTTTAAGTTCAGGGCTGCTCTGTTTGTCCCAAACACCCACTGTGTGTCAAAACACAGTTTTTTGCCAAGTATTAAAGAGACCTCAGTGCAGCAAATACTGTCTGGCTGCACTTTGTAATATATATATTTTTTTAATCAGCCACTGAGGATGTTATTTTATCTAGGAACACCACCTTTTGGACCCACTCACAAGCCGTTCCCGTGTTTTGTTTAGGAATATACACAGCAGCACTCCCCTCAATCTTTTTTTTTTAACCCCGACCCCCCCAACAGTAATGTTTCATCACTCAGTACCCCCATCGTTCAATTATTTTTTTCACTAGACTCCTCCGATGATAAAGAATGATAGCCTGACTCCAAACTGAGCAGAGCTCTGCCCTCTCTCACTGTCAATCGCTGTATGGGGAAAATCGTGGTTGGCAGTGCGAAAAGAGAGCACAACCAGCCAATCAGTGATAGCCTGTAGGTCACACTGGTCGCGCTCTTGCAGGTTCCGATGTCACGTGGTAATCCAAGGAGAGCCCCTCCCCCCCAGCAAGAGCTGGCGCAGCCGCAGAACATCTCGCGCGCGCGCCATGCTGCTCGATACACTCTACAAGCCCACCAGCAAGACAAGAAGCACAGCCGCAGAATGACCCGATGATGGACTGACAGTGCTCCACCACCAGGCAAGACAAAGGTACTGCAGCCTGCCAGCAGCCAGCATTTCCAAATGGAAATGCTGAGCTGCACTTTCACATTTCCAGCAGACTTTTCATATTTCCATGGAAATACGGCAAGGCTATATTTCGAGCCCTGCTTTTCATAATAGCCTTTAAGCCCCTAATAAGAGCTATTAATAAACACCCAGGAATACATGGAATAACGCTACAAAAACAAAGCCACAAATATTTTGCATTTGCAGATGATTTACTTTTAACCCTCTCTAGACCCACTGATTCATCAGTTCTCAATGACTTTGCAGGGATCTCAGGTCTTACTGTTAACTGGGGGAAAACACAAATCCTGCATAACCATTTAAACCCTATCATAAGAAACAAACTGGGTGTTATACCTCATGAAAATGGTTTAATGATAATATTACCTATCTTGGCCTTCAAATTACAACCAAACTGGATAAAATCCTAGATTTAAACTTCTCCTCCTTAATAAAGGACAGAGTTAGACTTAGCAAGATGGTCCAAAATTAACCTAGCTCTTTGGGGTGAGAGTAATGCATTAAAAATGACTGTAGTAACTAAACGTTTCTAGCTGTTTCAAAACCTTCCAGTCATATTAAACAGGACAGTTTTTTGGAACACTGGAGCAAACTATCAGAAATTTTCTTTGGAATAGGAACCCACCCAAGCTGAGTATTGCTAAATTGAGAGCTCAACAGGAGTCAGGTGGCTTTGCTCTCTCACGGTGGGAGCAGAATTAACACGCTCACCTACAAAATAAACTGGATGTCCTGCCTTCTCAACCACTCTGGCTATCCTTTAAACAGCAATTACTTAAACCCTACAGTCTATCAGAGTTAATGTTTATAAATCCTAACCCCACTAATCAAGGACACCACTTGCTTAATAGGTTCTTTCAAAACCCTGAAACAGGTCAATGCCATTATCAACCCAAACATGCTACCATTGGATTTCATGTCAGTTTGGTCCAACCCTTTAATAGCCTATGGGTAAAAAATGCTTTCAAACCCAATCTGGGCCAAAGCTGGCATTGCAAACATCAAATATGTCATTAACTATGCTACTGGCTCTTCGCTATCTTTTGAAGAAATTCAAACAAAATATGGGATACATAAATCAAATTTTTATCCTTATTTGCAGCTTAGGGATCTCCTTAGCAAACACCTACTAACAAAAGGATATACTTTATCCACATGTCAAGAATGGGATCAACTGTTAAAACTTGGAACCCTAAGAAAAGAGACAGGTATTATATATAAATTATTGGTTAACACTACCCCTTCTATTTCTCTAACTACTAAAGCCAAAGAATCCTGGGAGGAAGAGTTACGTGTCAGCATAGCACCAACTGAATGGGAATCTGTTTGGAAGTTGGCCTGTCAAAGCTTTAAAGAATTACAAGGTAGGCTGATTCAATTCAAAATTTTGCATAGGTTTTACCTGTCTCCGCTCAGCACTCAGGCTGTTCAGGTTGGGCTATTCTAACAACTCTAACTGCTGGCAATGCAAACAGGCCAGTGTAGACTTGGCGCACATGCTATGGATGTGTCCAAAGATGATACCAGGGGAGATCCAAGATGGCGGAGTAGAGCATTCCTGGACAGGGAGGAATGGGAGCTCTAATCTTTTGGCAGCAAAAAAAAGCAGACACGGGGTCCACGAAAACCAGAAATTGTATCTACAGAAACAACGATTGATCAACGAACAAAAGAAAGGATGACGCAATGTCAAAACAGATACAGAGGAATAAGGAATTAACTGAAACACTTTTTTCTGAGACACCTATACACACTAGGAGAATGAGGAACGCTAAGTAGCTCAGCAACCGACAGTTACCAAAGTTTTTTCCGACACAGTGGAGAAAACAGATGACTACATTACCAGTTTTGCTTTTCCCACTGTCTCCAATCCAACTAATCCTGTGCAATTGCAACACAATGCATTGAACATGCCAGGAGAAGATGAATGGAGGTACGGCTCAGCTTTGGATGGGGAACAATTAGCAGGCAGCAAACTGGACAGCCAAACGGAGCCTCTCCCAGCATCGGACACTGCAGGAGACACGGAACCTGCTGCTGTGCAAGCAATAGGAAGTAACCTTAATGAACAGACCCAGGAACTTAATAGCACAGAAAAACAATCTCTCTTAGCTAAAGAAAGGAGAAAACGAGACTCAAATAAAAAATGACCTGCCACCTTGACAAAACAACCCTCGGAGATCCCCAGCACCTCAAATCAGCAGCAAACAGAGGGAGAAGAAGCCAACATTGAAAGCAACATTGAACTTGAAAACCTATTACAGAAATAAATAATTGAGAGGAACAATCCCAAACATCGCAAGCTGAACCGATACTGAACACTATGAATCCATCTCAAACAGAGCAGCAGCAGGTACCAAATTCATTTGATTTTCAGAATATGGTACTAAAAGGGTTAGAAGACATACAAAAGTCATTGGGGGGGGGGTTAAATGAAGCAGTCACTGGAATTACATCAAAACTCAAAGCCTCAACATTAAGAACCTCTGTAGCCGAACAAAGAATAAGCGATCTGGAAGATACAATGAATCCTTTGGGAAAAAAAAAAAGTTTCCCAGCATACAGTTCAGCTAGAAACTTTAATGAAAAAGATTCAAGATCAGGAAGATAGGACTGTGAAGGGGCAATATAAAACTGATCCGCATACCAGAGGGGGCAGAAGGTCAAGGGGATCCCCCTTCCATTCTTTGAGGAGGTAATCACAGTGGCAATGGGATTTGAATACACAACACAAAGGATTTTATTGGATAGAGCCCACTGAGCCGGACCACCAGGACAAAAGATGGGATCAGAACGACCAAGGCATGTGTATATTAAACCCCACAAATTTCAAGACAGAGAACTATTTTTAAGGAAAGCTAGAACAGAAAGGGGTTTAAGAGCGAACAGCTTCAACTTCTAAGCTTTTCCTGATTTCAGTGTGTTGTAGGGTGTGGGTGTAAACAGCTTAACACAGGTAGAGACCAGAGGTAGGTTGTGACACAGAGGAACACCTTGAGTGCCTTTCATTTGTCAAAATATGAAATGATCCAAATTAAATCTCAATTTACCGAGGAGATAAAATAAAATACTGGAAAAAGCGGTTACAAATCAATTCCTAGTTCACCAAGAGCTTACAGTCACTTCTTTGAGTTCAACATAGAGTGGAAGTGGTTTTAGTCCAGCTTTCCACTATCTTCTATGTTTCTGGAACAGAGCTTCACCTACTCCCTTCCACTGCTTTCTAACATCTGTGCCTACCTTTCTCTTTTCATAGGTATGCACAGGGCATAATTAATTATGTGGTCGCTGTAGTCCGTCCCCATATCTAATAATTACATTTCATTCTGCACTAATACACAGAAATGGGGGACTACAGTTATATCAAGTCGATATTCTGTTTTACAGATCTGATATTTCATTTAGTACAGTCTTCTAAGTAGGTTTAAGACACATATTTCAACAGTTTGAAGCCTTAATTACCTAAATTAGCTAGTAACCCCACCTACATTGTGATGTCACTCAGTTCTAGTCCTCTACAAATGTGCTTCATCCTGGGCCACCAGCCCCTTTAGGACAGCTTTACTCAAGATGACAATCAGGTAACCTGCAGGGACTTTCCCTTTAATTACTGCCTAGTACATTTGTTTAATGTTTCCTTATGTTTCCTTTGTGCATGCGGATATAAGCCCAAACAAAAAGCATAACCCACAAGTCTGATAAACAGACAGACTAAACCCTTTTATTTGAAGGCTAGTTGCGAGTACAGGAGGGCAGTTGCAAGTGTGAAGTCACACGACTACCCGCTCTCGCTGCAGCAAGTGACTGCACCCCGCGGTACAGATCTATTCAATTCAATTCAATTTTATTTATAAAGCGCTTTTCAAATTCAAAGCGCTGTACAGACATTAATCAATAAAATCCAGATCTTTAAAAGCATTTAAAAGTTAACCAAGAACTAACAGGAGTATGCTAATTCGAATAAATATGTTTTTAAGGCAACCATAAAATTAGTAACGGTTGGGCATTCTCTCAACCAACGAGGTAGAGAATTCCACAGGGTTGGTGCTGAAAAAGCAAATGCACGAGATCCTGATGACTTCAATCGTACTCTGGGAATCTCCAGCAATCCCTCATTGGCGGAATAGAGAGGACGGAGGGGGCAGTAGGGAATCAGGAAATCTTTCAGGTAACCGGGTCCCTGATCATGTAGAGCTTTAAAGGTTAGTAAACCAACCTTAAAGGTGATCCGCCACCATACAGGCAGCCAGTGCAGTTCACGGAGCACAGGCGTAATGTGACTGGTCCTCGAAGTACCAGTCAAAAGCCTGGCTGCTGCATTCTGCACTAGCTGGAGGCGGCGGATATCAACCCCAGGTAGCCCTAGGTAAAGGGAATTGCAGTAGTCAAGACGAGTAGTGACAAAGGCGTGGATCAATGTTGGAAGGTCGCCCAGGGGGATCAGATGTTTCACCCGGGCGATATTCCTCAGTTGGTAAAAAGAGGATTTGACAACAGCTGACACCTGAGATTTCAGGGTCAAACCATCATCAAAGATACATGCAGATTTCGCACCTGTTCAGAGGTAGAGAGCGGTACACCACCAAGTAATAAACCTGATGGCTGTCCAGCTCCCACACCCATCCCTGGATGACCTGGATCCACCACCAATACCTCGGTCTTGTCCGGATTGAGTCTCAGCCAGCTCGAACTCATCCAAAGTCTGATCTCATCGAGGCAGTTGTTAAGTATAGAAAGCGCATCACCCTGACTGGGGAGAAAGGACAGATACAGCTGAGTATCATCTGCATAGCAGTGAAAACCCAAACTGTATCGCCTGATGATTTCTCCCAATGGCAGCATGTAGACTGTAAACAACATGGGAGCTAGAATGAACCCTTGTGGTACCCCACAAGACAGAGAGTGAGCATCAGAGGAATAAATTCCAGTGACAACTCTCTGAAATCTGCCTGTGAGGTAAGAACGAAACCATTCGAGGACTGTGCCAGACAGTCCACAGAAGACCCGCAGGCGCTCCAATAGCACTCCATGGTCTACAGTATCAAATGCAGCCGATAGATTGAGAAGGACCAGAATGGTACGTGCCTTCCGATCTCGGGCCATAAGGAGGTCACTCAATACCCAGACAAGAGCAGTTTCTGTACTATGCCTTTTCCTGAAGCCAGACTGGAGAGTATCATAGACATTGTGAGATATAAGGTAATCATCCAATTGCAGCGCAACTGCCTTTTCAATAACCTTACCAACAAATGGCAGGTTAGAGATAGGCCGGTAGTTAGCTAGACAGTCAGGATCTAAGGAGGATTTTTTTTAGGAGTGGTCGAACTACTGCCTCCTTAAGAGGGTCAGGAAAAACACCCCTCTCCAAAGATTTCCAGACAATGTCTGCAAGGATTGGGTAGTTGGCTTCTACACAACTTACTAAAAGCGGTGTAGGACCCAGATCCAAACTACAAGTAGTTGGTCGCATTGTTTGGATGATCTTCATAATGTCAACAAATTCCGTCCGGTGAAAGTCTAGCCAGACAGACCGAGGACGAGCCACCTCTAGCCGACCACCACAATCCCCCATAGGAGAGGTCGGGCCGATAGCGGACCTGAGGTCGGCAACCTTATCCACAAAAAAACGAGCAAACTCCTCGCATCTTAGCTGAGAAAATGCTTCTCTGGGTTGAAGACAGACTGGATTGCACAGTCTGTCCACAGTCCGGAAAAGCTGAGCCGGTCGATTTTGTGCAGCAGAAATCTATCTGGACAGGAATTCTGCCTTCTTACGAGTGATTTCTGATTAATAGCAATCATAATGTGCCATCAATCTAAGCCTGTGGCATCAAGGCCCGATTTCCATAAACTCTCTCAGCCTTGACCAACTGCGTATAATTCCCTCAAGGAGCCATCAAACCACGGGCTCCTTGGACGAAGGGTGAGAGGCCGAACACGAACAGGAGCAATTTTGTCCAGAGCATCTCCCACAGCCTTATTATAGGCCAGTACAAGATCATCTGGACTCATGCATTCACCTGACAAGCTCGATAGATCCAATGCCGCCGTTAGGTCATTGAGGTTAACACCCCTTAAAGGGCGGTATTGAACCATCTCCGTAGGGGCAGACCTATTAGAGGGGGCCCTGAAGCAGAACCTTATGGTGTAATGGTCAGACCAACTGACTGGTTCCACCCCCAAATCAGAGATCTCCATACCCACGAGAAAAATCAGATCCAATGAATGACCCTCTATATGGGTAGAGGAGGTAACAACCTGTGTCAGACCCAGCATGTTCATCAGCTGGAGGAGATTTTGACCAAAATGAGAGAGTTCATCATCGACCCAGGCATTGAAGTTGCCCAGAAGTATGAGTCTGGGAAACCTCAGCACCAGGTCGACAATGAAGTCTGCAATCTCCTGCAGGAATGCTCCACCGTCACCTGGTGGATGGTAGACGAGGAGAATCCCGCAGCCTGCACCCTCTCCCAGGATATATTCAAAGGAACTGGTATTTCCACATGGCACATCCACAAGACCCAGCTCAGATTTAAACATAATGGCCATTATCTAGTGTGAGAGGCGGGCGGGACATGCCGTTTTTATTGTCACTGCTTCCCCTTGTGGCTAAAATAGCTCGCACAACTCACAAGGAAGACCCCTTTGTGTTTTTCTTTTAAACTCCCGAGCAGTCTTCTCGGACACCCACGGCTTTTCGCAGGTACCTAGGGCTTCTCTCATAAACCTACGGCTTCTCCCATAAAGCCATACCTGTAACGGTGCTAGCGCTAGCTTTCTTGAGGGGAGAGCTATTTAAATGACATTAACAAGGGGAAATGGCTCATATTCTTACTATAAAGTATCTGAAGTGCACAACTAGCAACGTCTTGGACATTCTTTTTAATTTTTAATTCGGGGAATTCTCGAGACAGAGAGAACGAGACAAAGGGAAAGTGACTGAAGATGCACTATAATTGGCGGTCACTCCATTGTAGTGTGGGAAAATGAACGAAAGTAACAGAAAGGGACTGCTGCAGCAGAATTTGAAAGAGGAAAAGAAAGAAGGAGGGGGGCAGAAGAAAAGGCAAAAGAATGAAAGTCTGTCTCGAGGATTTCTAAGTCCAGTTATGAGGCAATACTGCCCTACAGTGCCGAAACCATGACTGAAAGAAAATAATTTTCTCTGAGTCATGGCTTTACTGAGAGAAAAAGGCATAAGATATGCACTACTCCCACCAGTGAAATTGAGATTTTATTTTTTTTTTTACAGAGGCAGGATGCGGGTTTTTGTTGATCTGAAGGAGGTTGAAAACCTGCTGCAGGAAGAAAACTACAATGATTCAGCTATTTAGCCCAATAGACAATACCTACCTGATAAAAGTCCAACAGCATGACCTAACATGACACTACAATAAGTGCTTTCCCTTAGTAACAGATTTTTGGCACTTGTAGAATCCTCGCAGGACAGAACTGTAGGAGATGACTCTAGAAAAGAAAATGAAGCCATTAATAATGCAGACCTATGGTAAGATACACTCAGAGAAGGGGTATGTGTTTTTTTTATTGGTTAATGAATGAAATAAGAGGCGGATGTATAACAATGAATAACAGATGAATATATGAATAGCGATGAAAGCAACAGTAATGTAAATATTGAACCTAAAAAAACAATTTTATATATAATTTGAAGTAGAAAGAAAAGAAACTGAAGTTGATAAAGGGGGTTAAAAGGGTTTAAAGGATAAACCAATGTTTTGGTTGATCTAACTCTTAGCTGTGTTATGTTTGCTTTGTTTTCAGATCTTAAAGGTTGCCTTGACTTGGAACAAAACCTGGACAAGTGTCGGTGCAGTTCCCATGACGACTTGCCTTGACCACCAGGTATTAGGATAATATAAAGAGTACAACTTCTCTGAGCTTTTCTAAGTAATATTTAGCTTATTGTAACTTTTCCTAAAATATTTTTTGGGAATCCGGAAAGTAACAAGTTAAAAGAGCTCCCATGCCCCCTTCCTAATTCGGGAAGGAAGAGGTAGCAGAAGCACTATCTTTTGCTGCTGCAAAGGGAATTAAGGAGAGCTACTCTCCACAGAAGGGGGAGGGAAATGGATGGAGGGGGGAAGAAAAGAGTACTGGGGATATTAAAACCACATGACTTGGTAGATCTAAATGACTAAGAGAACAATAGGGAGGGAGGAGGAAGGGGTAGGTTAACATAGGAGAGGGGAATGCTCACAAAATTAACAAACTTTCAAAGCCCTTAAAAGATAAGAAAGGAAAAAGGGACTACAAAGGAGAACATAGAAAGTAAAAAAAAAAAAAATACTATATAGAACAAACACATTACTTTGGAAATGTCAACTCATTCTATCTTGTGCAGCCATTTTGGGTTGGTTAAACAGTAGATGGTTCCGACACCATACGGTAAAAATGGGTTAAGAATGGGTTAAGATAAAAATACCAGAAAAGTCCGTAAGAAATCCAGTGCTGAAAATCATAACATGGAATGTAAAAGAGTTAAGGGATAGACATAAAACCAAAAAGGTGTTTAATTTTTATCAACAACAAAAAAGGGGACATATTTATATTAACTTAACACCCCTGAACAAACCTCACACAATCTAATTGGGATGCTTTTAAAGCTGTAATAAGAGGGGTAATTTTCTAGCTACTCAAGGGGAAAAAAAACACTAAAAGAAAAACGGAGAATTCTTGAACAAGAAATAAATCAATTAGAAACTCTACATATGATAAACCACAGTCCAATAATTTTTCAAAAATTAGTGCTTGCCAAAACTGAATTAAATAAAATTATCACAAAAGAAGCTTAGAGAAGTATTTTAAGAACAAAGGCAAAATACTACGCATTAGGGGATAAGCCTGATAAACGTATGACATATTAACTACAGAAAGAGAAACAGGAAAAAAGCAATATTTCAAATAAAAAATTCATCAAACCAGACCACCTCAAATCCAAAAGAAATTAATAAAACACTTGCATACTACTATAGTGATTTATATAAATCAGGAAGGCAAACCATCCACAATCTGTATTACAATTCCTATCAAAAATAGCACTCCATAAACTCAACACAGAAGAAGCTCGGCTCATGTAAGAACCACAAAGAATGGAGGAGATACTAGACACAGTAAAAGATTTACCCCGTGGTAAAGTTCCAGGGCCAGATGGACTTTCTGCTGAGTTCTACAAAACATACGTATTACAGTTAAAGGAACACCTATTTGAATTATTTAATCATAGTTGAAATACAAATATGCTTCCACCATCATTTAATGATGCAAAAATGTCTATATTCTTAAAAAAAGGATCCAGTAACATCTTATAGACCAATATGACTTCTTAATACAGATATGAACATTTTTACAAAAATTATGGCGAAAAGACTAGAGAAGTTATTACCTAACCTTAATAAAGAAGATCAAAATGGATTCATACAAGGACGTAAAACAGGCACTAATGTTAGAAGAGTAATTAATGTCATGGATACCTGTAAACCACAAAATTCCTCCCTGGAGCAGCACCCTGTTATCTGACTGTAACCTTGTGATTCAACCTCTGCTTAGCTACCACATGTATAGGCAAATACCTACTTGTATGTATCCTACACAATTGCATGACACCTTACTGCATTCGACTGTCATAATCTGTTGTTGTTATTGTTCTTACTCTGTACCTGACGTGGTGCCTTTGGAAACGAGTCTATGACTCAAAGGGTTGTAATACCTATATTCTTAAATAAATAAATAAAATGCTGTAATAATCACACTCAATGCCGAGAAGTCATTTGATTGTGTAGAATGATTATTTTATGATTACAGTCTTAGAAAATTTTGGTTTAGGTACAACATTTCTACAAGCAATTAAAACAATATATTCAAACCCAAAAGCTACAGTATTAACTAATAGAAACATCTCCCAGAATTGTACACTCTCGAGAGGCACAAGACAGGGATGCCCCCCATACCACTGTTATTCGTACTAATTATCGAACCATTAGCTATAGCCATCAGGACATCTCAAAAAAATAACAGGAATAAAAGTAGATCAAGAATATTGCATAAATGTATATGCTGATGATACTCTACTTTTTTTAAACAAACCCCAAAAATTCAAATAAAGAATGCATAACCATTATTAAGGAGTTCGGGGAGGCTTTTGGATATAGAATAAATGACGAAAAAACAGAAATCATGGTATTAGGAGAATGTACAAAACAGACATAACCAAACTCCCTCCAAAACAAAACAGAGCATTATGAATATTTAGGGGTAACCATAACATGAGAACTACAACAACTTTATGAAAAGAACTTCTAACCCCTAATAATCCAGATTAAAAAAGACCTGGAGAAATGGAAAACCCTCCAACACTTATAGGACGATGTCATTAAAATGAATATATGCCCACGATTACTATATTTTTATCAGACCCTACCAATTCAAATTCCAACTACACACTTCAAAGAAGTAGAAAAGACAATCTCTGCATTTCTTTGGAAAAACCAAAAAACGCGGTTATCATGACAAAATTATGGCTTCAAAAAGATCAAGGGGGAACTGCCCTACTGAATTTTAAATGGTATTATTTTGCAACTAACAGCAAAATGTGGGTTGCAAAAATCAGATTTTTTTTAGATATCTTCAGGTAAGTAGTTCAATACTGTCCTCAGTCGACTATGGGTTGCCTATCTGTGGGGTGGGCACAAAAACTGCCCTAAACAGGGTTAGCACATTCCTAAATAAGGCCTGCCGTCTGTCATTAGGGGCTGCTCGTGACACCTGCATGCTCTACACTGAAACTGGGTGGCTCCCACTCCTTCTTAGAGCACAATACCAAACCTGCCTACTTCTAAAAAAAAGTTCTTCTTGGGCTTACATCTCCCTCACTGGGCCGTCTCTTTAAGCCAGCAGTTCCAAAAAAAATCAACTAGAAGTGTGGCTACTGACAGGCTGGTGATTCCCTTCAAAAGGACAAAACTTGCCCAGAACTCCATCCTGTACCACAGACCGAAATGGTACAATGAGCTACCTGTTAACCTCACTGTTACATCTAAGATTAGTACCTTCAACTCTGGGCTCAGATCAGTGTTCCCTTTAAGGCTGCAGATCTGGGGGTGCACTGCAGCTTCTCCAAAAATGTTCAGGGGTACAAAATAAATTATAAGAGTTCATTCTGCCATTTGTACAACATTTTTGTGGGGTACATATACTTCTAACAGAATTATGGGGGTATAGTGTACCCCTTCACACAAAAATGTACTTGAATTTCATAATTTGTACTTGAATCACGTACAGATGGGGTAAATGGAAACACTGGCTCAGATCCCTTCTTGACACTACAAAGATCTGTACCTGCCTACACTAATGTGGCAGGACCTCAGCCTCCCAACCTCCCCGCCATCTCCTTTCATTTCTGCTCAATCCCCTCCTGCACCACCTCTCTCAACGAAGCTCACCCACGGCTGACCACACTTCCTACTATGACAACACCATTCCTGGTGGACCACCCTACCCCTTTCCTCCTAGGTTGTACCACCACCTAGTGAACTCCAATGCAGAGTCCTACCTTCCTTCTCTTACTTAAACCTCTTATTGGATGTATATAATTTCATTGTATTTGACTGTCCTGTGTAATTGTTTTCTTGATTTTTTCTGTATACCCTATTATATTTGTAATGTTTGTTCAACAATGACTTGGAACCTTTGAAAATGAGTTCTTGACTCAAAGGTATTAATCCCAAACTGAAATAAATAAATAAATAACTACAAAAAAATATATATATTACCTGAAATGACACCCATTCAAACAATCTTAACAAAGACAAATAAAAAGACAATCTCGGCTATTTACTCTAATACAAACAGCAAAATCATCTCATTTAATGCAAATAAAAAGCAAATGGGAGCAACATCTTGGCTTTATGATTACAGATAACATATGGAATAATATCCAATTTCCAGCATGGGAATTCTATTCAACCAAAATGCAACAGATACAGTTCAATATACTACACAGAACTTACTTTACACCAACCCGCTTACATTAACTAGATAACCAAATTAATGAAAACTGTCCAAGATGTCATAACACCCCAGGCTCTTTAATACACATGTTTGTAACATGTAAAAAATTAACGCAATTTTGGAAAACAATTATTAAAACACTAGAACAAGCCACAGACTATACCATTATTAAAAAGCCTATACATATTCTCTTGGGGGAAGGCTTACAGAATAACAGAAGAACTACGAACAGAAAAAAACTAATTTCTATGGGATTTTTGGTGGCCAAAAAATTTATTCTTAGACAATGGAAAGATACGGAACCTCCAAATGAAATCAGGCGGACTAATTTAATGATAGACCGGTATAAACTGGAATGAATCCATTACTTCCAAAGAGAAGACTCTATTGACAAAATCTGGCAACCATTTAAAGTTACTGTTACTTTATAACAAACTCTAATCAAATAAAATTCTCGGACTGTAAAAGGATTTAAAATATGGCATTAATGCTATATACAAAAAAAGATGAAAATAAAATTACTAAAAGCACCTAAAATGGCTGGCCCGGTGGCACTGAGGGTTGAGGCACTGGATGCCGCACCTCACACCACACTGGCGACCTGGGTTCGGGAACGGCCTCAGGCGCCGGGGGCTGGCAGGGGAGAGGAAAGATCGAGCATCTGATGACTGCTCTCCTTCCTCTGAGGTGGGTAGGGGTAGTGTACCACTCAGCAGCGGTGACTGGAGGAGGCTAGCCACACTACAGTAGCATGCATAATGTGGGAGGGGGGCGCGACAGGCTTCAGCACTGCGTGCTCTGATGCCATTGCATGTCCGGCTCCCAATGGGGACAAAAGAAATGGTGGAAAATTGTGGGGGGGCAATCTCTGCAGCTGATGGCCACGCCCTGTACCCCCGAACCTGAGGGGGCACCTAACCAGGGTGTGGAGTGATGAAAGGCTGGCCCTGTGTGTGTGGGTTCGTGTGGCCCATGTGTACGACCGGGTCCGGGGGTGCGGGGCTGGAGGCTGGAGATTGTGGGGGCTGCTCCACTAAGGAGGATAAATAGAAATAAGATTTAAAAAGCACCTAAAATGCATCCAGATACATTTGGAGAGTTTGATATATTTACCATATTTCACCTTGCGGTCTAGGATTTCCCATATATGTACCATTGGCTTAACAGTTTATGTTAAAAATATTTAATTTCTGCTTAACTACTAACAATTGTATAGACATATATGTACACTGTAACTCCTTTTGTGCTTCTCTTTACTGTTTGATTCTTTTTCCTTTGTTCTTAAACCAAATATGCTTTGCAAAAATGAAAATGCCTAAATAAAGGTGAAAAAAAAGTGAAAAAAGGGACATGTTCAAAGATACAGAAACTATGGGGAAAGATTCATGGTTTATGTTCCAAGATAACTAATATACCTGTCCCCTTTCCCCCATTGTGTTTTTCTTAGGGATTTTTCCATTTCAGTCAAGTCTTGATAGATATCAGCAAACATAGATATGCCATGTAGCACTTGGTTTTAAGCAGATTCTCTCAAGGAACTGGAGAACTGAGCCTCCCTCCCTTCATTAAGAGAATGGTATGACCAAATGATCTTCTTGGCCAACAATGAAAGAATATGCTATTCAATCAATGATAGGCTAGACATTTTTCAGAGAATACGGGCCCCCTTTCTGGAATTCTAATAATGTAAATACCCTTGAAAAGCAAAGTTTAGACTCTCCATAATAACTTAGGTTAAGATTTGTGCTGGATTTGTAGTGCATACTTGTCTAACACTTGTTCTAGATAACTTTTGTATTTTTTTTTATTAATGAATATATCAAAATAGTTTAATAAATGTATCTTCTTTTATGTAATTTGTTCTTATTGTTCTTTGAACAAATAAAAATTATAAAAAAAATTTTTTTTGTTTATTTTTTTTAACGTTTTCTGAATTTTGGTAATACTACACATTAATTAGAAACTGAGTGGTTTACAGCACAATTTTCATTTGTCTTTTGCCTTTAATCGCACTGTGAATATTTCATTCTCACCTCTAGCAAATATCATTCTTCTTTATTTTCACAGAAGACAACAGCAATTAATTATACACTACTATAGAACATGTGTCAACATCACTGATACGTGTACGGCTAGTGAACCAATACATATTATACACATATTAACCGGAATTGAAGGAAGTAGTGGAAAAAATTTACCTTGAGGGATGAACTATTGCACAACAATAGTCTTGCTGCCTGAAGTGAAGGCTGAGGGCAATGTGACTACTGGAAGGCAATAATCGATCCCAAGGAATCTATATCTTCCCACTACATCCCAAAACAACTCTGGTCAATATTTGTTGCACTGAACCTTTCCTGAGTCATGAGGAGTAGAACGGGTAATAGCTGAAAAACCTGCTGCCTAGTTCTAATGAACTATTGCCTGGATTCAATGAAATATTGTCTGTTTTTAATGAACTATTGCCTGGGTCTTTGTTCTGAATGGGGCCATACTGCAAAATTTTGTATGTCATGTGACTGGCTCTGGTCCAATCAAAGATTAGGATTTTCTGTAAGGTTTAATTAAAATAGACGATGCATTAAATCTGAGTGATTCATTCTAGGCCAGGAGAGTCTGTCTCCAGAGGTGCATAAGAAGTCTACTATTAAATACGAAAACCAATGGGGCTATCCAACACTCTTGTGGTAACGCATTCTACAGAACAAGGTCAGCTAAAGCAAAAGCCCTAAACCAGCTGACTATATTCAGGAGGAAGGAATCTTCAGTAGCCCCAGCTCTAAGGATCTAGTTCTTTCTTGTTAACCATGAAATTTGTTTAAGAAAGTGCCAAGGGTAGGTATAGCAAACTATATCTTGCAATGGTTTAAAACTATCTTACTTGATCTCAGCAAGTCAAAGTCACATTGGTCCTTATGAGTTACTCATGTATAACATCTGGTGTTCCTCATGATTTAGTCCTGGGGCCTTTGCTTTCCCCAGTTTTCTCTAATGACCTTACCAAGACTTTATTTAAAACAAATGTTGATTTAATTCCAGAGAATCAGAATGAAACAAACAAGAGAAATTATACAAGGACAGGTTATATTTATAGAGTCAACTCATACTACATAAAATGGATAGAGTCCTGGCTAACTAACAGGACACAAAGAGTAAGGCTTTAACGGGTACTGTCGCATGAATATGTGGTTACAAGTGGAGTACCGCAGGGATCAGTGTTGAGCCCATTACTGTTTAACCTATATATCAGTGATCTAGAAACAGAATGTAGTATGGCCATAGACAAATTTGCTGATGACAGGAAACTGGGAGGACCAGTAGACAACCAGATAAACAGAATCTATATACAACAATATTTATGAAAAAAACCAACTAGATGTTTAGGCTATGTTGAACAATATGGAGTTCAACACTGGTAAATGTGTTGTCATGCACTTGGGCATGAACAAACCACAGCAACAATATTACCTGAATGATGCTTTACTCAGTAAGGTAACGTCAGAAAAGGACTTGGGTATCATGATTAACAGTGATTTAAAATTTAGTCACATATCTCACGCCTTTACTTTAACTTAATTGTTTCACTGTGTGTTTAGTACTCAATTATTTAATGAGTCCTTATACTAATTGATCCTACTAATCATTAGAGATGGGTTTTGCACAAGGCCACACCCCCTGACGAGGACTTTTTTGGTTGAAGCACCGGAGCTTTTGTTTGGCGTCCTCCAGTTTGTTATTTTTGTATTGAAGCTCACTACACATCATGGATGGTTAAATAAATGAAATAAGCAATAGCCTTCTGTTGTTCCTGTGTTTCCTCAAGTGCATCTACTTGTACCTGTAGTGTAGACCCTGAGCCCATATAGTACTTAGGCTCTCATGTGGGGCTACCTACAAGGGTGGCAAGTAGTACACATTCTGATGGTGGTTATGGGATGGGAACACACATTTTCTAATAGGAGCTGGCTTGAGACTATCACAGCTCATTTCCCATTGACCACTGAATAGTAATCCAGTGATTACAGATTTTGGTCACCAATAGCCTTCAGACCACTTAGACAAGTGGCCTACAAGTGAAAGGCTCTTTTAAAGTGACACTGTCAACCCCCCTTAGGCTTGAAAGTGTCTCTAGTTAAAAAAAAAAATATGATTGCTCACATTCCGTAGAAATTGCTCTTAAAGGTTCTCTAGTTTAAAAAAAAAAAATGTTATGATTAGTCATATTCTGTAGACAGCTGATGCAGCTTGTAGTTTGATTCAGTTTCTTTTTTTCCCCTTTAAAGGTGAAAAACAGACTGCCCACCTTATTGGTATTACCACACAAAAACATGTTTGTTTACAGTCTGATCAACCCACACTGCATCTTTCCTGGACTTGGGAACAACCTGACACAGTCTAGCTACTCATGATGCACTGGGGGGAGTCGAGAATATTGTATTGTGAGTGGCTGCACTATTTGGAGGTGTTCCTAGTGTTCTGTAAGTATGCAATAACAGTAGATCAGCGATTTGAAACAAAACATGTGTGCAGGGCTGGCAGTGTAGCCTAGAGGTTAGAGTAATGAGCTGTGAATGAGCTTGGTACAACCAGCAGACCTGGCTTTGACTCCCACAACCTCCCATTGCATACTGTGCAAATCTGAGCAAGCCACCTAACCACCCAGTACTCTCCGATCACCCCATGAAAATAGGTACTTATGTCTAGTGGGCTTTACCCAGTTACTAAAGAATAAAAAATAAAAAAATGCAATAATTCTTTTGCAAACTGAAAAGAGACTAGCCTAGGCAGTAACGAAAGTGGGCATGACAATTTTGTAGGTATATAAGTGAGAAGAGGAAGACCACGTCAGGAACTATAAGGTTAAAAAAGGATGGGAGGGCTGTGCTGAGGGGGGACAAGAAAAAGGCAGACATCCTAAACAAATACTTTTGTTCTGTGTTCAAAGAGGAATGAGAAGAGGAGGGGCCATAAAAAAAGCAACAGAAGCATTGGAGGAAAGGTAAACGACACTAGCCCATTGTCAGAGGACAGAATCCTGAAGGGACTCAATAATCTGATAGTGGACAAAGCAATGGGGCTAGATGGGGTACATCCAAGGGTATTGAGAGAACTCAGGGAGGTACTGGGTGCACCTCTAATGGTCCTATTTAACAGCTTATTGGAAACAGAGTAGTTCCAGAGGCCTGAAGGGCAAATGTAGTTCCACTTCACAAAAGTGGCAGCAGGGAAGAGGCTGGCAGTTACAGGCCAGACACTGGTGGTGGGAAAGTTAATAGAATCACAGCTGAAGGAAAGGATTGTAGAATATCTTGAATCCAATGGGCTACAAGACCCAAGGCAGCATGAAATCACTCGGGGGAGGTCATGTTAAATTAATCTGATAGATTTCTTTGACTAGGTGATCAAGGAACTAGATCAGGGAGGAGCAGTGAATGTAGCCTACATAGATTTCAGTAAGGCTTTCAACACCATTCCACATACTGTGTGAGACTAATAAGTAATCTGAGTAGTTTAGGAGTGGGTCCAAAGGTGGTGAACAGGGTAAGAAATGGTTAGAGGATAGGCGGCAGAGAGTGGTGGAAAACAGAGTTCACTCTGAGGAAGGAAGGGTGGTCAGCAAGGTGCCTCAGGGCACAGTACTGGGACCGGTTCTTTTTTAATGTCTTTATAAGTGACATTGCAGAGGAACTGGAAAGAAAGATCTGCCTATTTGCAGATGACACCAAAATCTACAACAGGGTGGACACTCCAGGGGGATGGAAAGGATGAGCAATGATCAGAGAAAACGCAGAGTGGTCAAAGGTATAGCAGCTGGGTTTCAATACGTAAAAGTGCAAAATAATGCACTTGGACACAGAAACCTGGGAGCAGAGTACAAAACGGCAGGGTGTACTGACAACCACCAAGCAGGAAAGAGTCCTGGGGGTAATTATATCTGATGACGTATCTATCATTTCTAGGAGTGCTTTGGTAGAATTAATGGAGTCCAAGAGTGTCAGAAGTATGTCATTTGCATAAAGGGAGCATTTGAGTGAATTATTACCTATCTGGATCCCTTGTATAGAATGCAAGAACAGTTCCATTGAAAATATAATATGTGAAAAACTTGCTCGAGGTATGAGGGATGGAAAGAAAAATGTTATGGACTACTGGGATACTTTAAGTAAACTCATCACCTTGTGAAAACTCAGTTTATTTATTTATTTATTGAAATTGTTTCACCAGGAAAGGCACACTGAGCAAAGAGCTGCTCGTCTCCTGGTGCGACTTGGGGGGGGGGAGAGGAACAGGAGATGGATAACACGAAGGTTATCAATTGAGCAACATTTAACAGCAGAAAACATATAGGTTACAATTTGTGTGATTTACAGAATAGATCAAAGTACAACCAGGTTACAGATAGGCACATAATACACTTAGTCCACATATAGGAATATACAGTAGTAGTGATAACTTGGATAGAAAAATTGCGGCTGTAAACTCTCAAGAAGCAGCTAGCAAAAAACATTAAGTGCATAGATAGAAAGTGCATCTGTTGAGCTAAAAAATAGGCCAGCTTGGTAGCATTTGCTAGATGCCACTGGTTAGGAAGAGGGGGGGAGAGGGGCAGGCCTGAGAGTCAGGTGCAGGAGCAGTTTACCATGAAGTAATTTGCCAGGGCGGTGGAAAGAGAATTGGCAGAGGAGGAGTGACAAATTTGTAGAGGCAGCACATTCCAGAGCTTAGGGAAGCGGTGAGAGAAGCACTAGATGGTTTCATCTCCCTTCCACACTCCTCTTTGTCTCTCTTTTGTTTCTCTCTCTATAATTTATATTTGTACCGTCAAGATAGATATTTACTTTTTCCTCCCACTGACTGTTTTCCCTTTCTATTCTCTTATGAAAATTAATCTCCTTAAATATTCTGTTTTAGGGAAATATTGTAACATGGATGTACGGTAAGGAGTATGTTTTGGATATTTATTATTGACGACTATTGTTGATATGTTATAAAACACGGTATGTTGAACTTGTTTTTATTTAAAAAAAGACAAGAAAATGTATTTTTATTGATCCTTTTAGCTAATTTGAACTGCAGTTATTAATTGTCTGTGTACTTAAGCATTTATTAATGCACATATGTGTTTGTTACCGTATGTTGTAAATCTTATTTGAAAATAAAACATACTAAGAAACAAAAAATCTGATGATGTAAAGGTGGCCAAGCAGTGCGACAAGGCAGTCAGGAGGGCTAGTGGGCTGCTGGGGTGCATAGGGAGGAGGGGTATCAACAACAGAAAGAAGAAGGGGGTGTTGCCTCTGTATAGATTGCTGGTAAGACCCTACCTGGAGTACTGTGTCCAGTTCTGGAGGCCACATCTCCGGAAGGACATAGAGGTGGTCCAGAGGAGGGCAATTAAATTGCAGAGTCTGCATCAGAAGCCCTATGAGAAGAGGCTTGGAACTGGACATAAATATGTATACCCTAGAAGAGAGGAAGGAGACAGTGGATATGATAAAGACCTTTACCTCATGGGGGTAAATAAGGTACAGGAGGGAAGCATCTTTCAGAAAAGAAAAGACAAGGGAACATGACACGAAGTCAGAAGGGAGTTGATTCAGGAGAGATGTGAGGAAGTACTTCTTCACAGAAGGATTGCTGGATTCTTGGAATAGTCTTCCAGCATAAGTAGAGGAAGTGAAAACAGTGGTGGGGTTCAAGAATGCATGGGATAGGCATAAGAAAATCTTACAGAAAGGGAAGGGGACGGGAGAATGGGTCAGAGATCAGGAAGGATCTGCGGTGATACTGTAGGCAGGGAAAAATGGGCAGACTGGGTGGACCAAGTGGTCCTAATCTGTCGTAAAATATGTGTTTCTGAGTATAATTACACCATTAGCATGCATTTCAGTTCTACTAAGAAAGGAGGTAGATTAAAAAAAATGCAATATCAATGAATTTTAGAGAAAGCAAGCAATCATTAAGTGTGTTTTTCAATTAGAAATAATATAATGCCAAAAGGGTTGACAGTGTCCCTTTAACCACTGATAGTTCACTGTCACCCAGCCCCTCCCTCCATCCCTCGTCCATCAGTGCTCAATATCTGTAATACTATAGGACCTTTTGGAAAGACTCTGCAACTGCATATGTGAAGTCTTTGCAGCAGCAACTCAACAGCCACATTATGAAACCAACAAACATGTTTCCTGAGATACATTATTCAAGCAGAGGTCCAACTGTGGTTTCAGGGTCTGCTATGAAGTACAAAGCTGCAGAGTTATATAACTGGGTAAAAAATGGGTAAATGAAATGCAAAGCAAATTTTGCGGTCAAGGCTCAGTGAACTTAAAAACGCCAACCTGAGTTTGTGCTCTGCACACTGAGTGAACTTCAGTAACCTCGCTCTAGTCATTTGTCAATCAGCGGCCACTTACAATTTCAATTACAGCACTACCTTTAGTTTTTCCAACTTTAATAACCCCGTATAAACGTGCCAGCTGTCAATTACCGGCCACTCACAGGTACTGGATTACCAGTCGAATCCGACGGCAATATCTGTTTTAAACCCAGTGTCAATAAGCCGACTGAAGAGAGAGAACAAGAATGAAGAGGTGAGCAGATTGTTGACTGACTGAATGTGATAGCCCAGCTTGTATTTTATGCAGCTGCTTACTGTGATCTGTGGGACTTGGTAAGGGACTTAAAAGGCATTTAAGGTGGTTTGTATTGGGCGCTTGCTCCCTCCATTTTTGCTCACTGCAGCTCTTCTCTTCACTGTGGCACCTGCCCCTAACAAAAAAAACACAAACCAGCCACTGAAAGAAAACCACACACACTGCGACTTGTTCTGCTCGCTGACCCAGAAGACTACACACACCTCCCGTGGCTCCCTGCACACAGAAACAATGAGCTCCTCTACTGTGTGTGGATCCAGTCTTGCGCCAGACAAAACAGAGATAAAATTAGAGGCTTGTGACCCAGATATTTTTGGCTCTGGTAATCAAATTATCATTTCTTTATTGTGATGCAATAAAAATATGTATATAGCAATATCTGTGTCAATTGGATTTTGCAGCAAAAGAATGTTCGTGCTTGCTAAAGAAGCGCGAACATAGCAAGATTTTAATTCAGTATAAATGACCAGTTTTACAGTATTTTAGACTGTTGGAACAATATCAGTATGTTAATTGGGAAAAGCTAGACATGTGACTGGAGGCGTGCATGTCAATCAAGCATGCCTTGGAAGAAATCTGGCTTTCAAATAGGAGAAGTGTCTAAGCTTATTACAAAAGAAAAGCCTTTGCAGAGTGTGTGAAAGGTCATCTGGCATCAAAGAATCTTGCTTAAAGAGCCACTGAATTAGAAAAAAATGCTTTTTGAGAATACAGGGACTTCATAAGGCGTAACAGAATTGAGTGAGGGTAAAACGTTTGGTGGCTTGTGCAGGCACGCATCAACTCGCATGATGCTTTGCATGAGTGGAGTCATGACTCTGCAATGGAGAGAAACAGGTTTTCACACCAGGGCAAAAATAAAGTGCAGCAATCTCATTTGTATTTAAATTAGGATGAAATTAGGGGGATGCAAGAGAGGGAATCAATGTTCCTGCCTACAAACTACACAGATATACAGAACCTAGGTTGAAGGGATATTGTCTTTAAAGCAGAACCAGTCTAAATTCTTTCATAGGGATTTGCATATACTTCCTGGGATGCTTTGCATTCTGGGAATATGTATGATTTTACAGAAGCTTATTACAGTACTTTCCCACACGGCATAGTTTTTCAGTTGCCAGCAGCATACCCAGTTGTCAGCAAAAACAAATTTATATGCAGACAATACCACACGTTACAGGTTTGGTTTAAAAATATGTAGGAAGGATGCCCCAAGCCAATCCATCACATGAAAAAAAAAATCTGGTCCCCAGCGTCATCCAATTTGGAGGAAAAAAATCACAGTTGTCAGAAAACATATTTTCTACTAAATATAATACCCTAGCAGTTGTGGTAAGTCTTTCTTTATCTTTTAACCATGGTAGTAAAATACATCAATGCAGTTTCATAAACATTGTTTTTTTAAAAAAAAAACACCACAGTAAAAAAGTAAAAATATAACAACAATGACGTTTACTCATTTTTCTTCACAGAAAAGACAGAAGAGTGGCAGCTATATAGCGCTGTTGATGTTGCAGGGACAAAAAGGAAAAATACTCACCATAGTAATCTTGTTTCTTCAAAGGGATCACTCATTATGATTAAACTGATGCAGTCAGCCTCCTGTGTTGAACTGCCTGGAGAGAGGGAATGCAGTGCAAATGATGGAACTCTAATTGGCTCGTGCCACTTTCAAACTCCTGCCCTAGCTCCTAGCCCTAACTGCTGCACTCTGAGTGCTTCAGATTCTTATGGAGCCTAACTGGGTGTAATACCCCCTAGCTAATGTTTACATAATAAAGAAAAAGTCTGCCTCCAAGATCAAAAATCCCCAGGAGACGAACCTAAAATGAGACCACAAGGAAACCAACTGGTTTAAAGGGCGGGTCTCTAACCTGGCTTATATATAACTTTAAAGTAAAGATGCAGAACAAACATTCCCTCCACTTTTTTTTTTTTAAGGTTCTAGTAGGGGAGGCAGGGTGGGTGCTTTAATCATAATGAGTAATCCCTTTGAAGAAACAAGATTACTATGGTGAGTAATTTATTTTTCTAACTCCAGGAATCACTCATTATAATTAAACTGATGCAGACTACCAAGCAGTACCTTTGGAGGTTGGGCAGAGACCCTATTTGGGGAACAGGTTCTGCAGAACTGCTGTGCCAAACCTGGCATCACTTCTGAATTGTAGATCCAGCCTGTAGTGCTTTGTGAAAGTGTGCACTGTTTTCCATGTAGCTGCTTTGCAGTTTTCCAGTAGTGGGATATCTCTTGAAGCTGCCACTGACACAGCTGTACCCCTGGTGGAATGTGCTCTTGGGCCCAGGGGTGTCTGTTTATTCACTTTACTGTAACAAAACTGAATACATGCCACTATCCAGTAAGCAATTGTACATTTTGTGGTAGCTCTACCTTTACCCACTTCACCATAAGTGAGGAAGAGATGTGTTTATCCTGGTCTGTATGCCTTGGTTCTGCCAATGTAATGGCTCAGTGCCCTTTTGACATTGAGGCAGTGAAGTTTCCTTTCTGGAGAAATGGAGTTCTCTGTAAAGAAAACAGGTAGAGTCATACATTGATTCAAGTGAAAGTCAGATACCACTTTGGGGAGAAATTTCTTATTGGTCCTGAGGACCACCTTATCCCTGTGAGATGAGATGTAGTCCACATCTGTACAAAGGGCATACAGCTCACTGATCCTCCTGGCAGAGGTGACAGCCACCAGAAACACAGTTTTCCAGGTGACATACTTCAGGTCTGCAGTTGCCATAGGCTAGAATGGTGGATACATCAGCTTGGCAATGTAGATGTTTAGATTCCAGGCTGGGACGGGTTTCCTCAGAGGAGGGCGAAGGAAGTTGAGGCCCTTAAAATATTTCCTGAAAACTGGATGAGAGGTCATGGAACTTTCTTTACCAGCTGACAGGTAAGCCAAGACTGAAGCCAGGTGGACCTTAAGGGTCGAGGGCCTCAGTCCTAATTAGTGCAGGTGTGTCAGGTAATTCAGGAGAACAGCAAGGTCAGCTCTGGAGACGTCAGTACCCTTACCTGAACACTAAATGGAGAACCTTTTCCACTTAGAGGAATATGTTTTTCTAGTGGAAGGTTTTCTGGAGCCCCTAAGCATTGTCAGGACTTGTTCTGATAGCTTGAGGTTAGCAAACTCTAAGTCCTCAAGAACCAGGCTTTGAGTGTCAGTGATTTGAGGCTGGGATACAGGATCCTGCCCTGAGAGGAGGTCAGCAGGTTGTGCCTCCTGGGCAAGTGAATTGGGGAAGTCACTGACAGAGTCAGTAGAAGCAAGTACCAGTGCTGCCTCGCCCAGTCTGGTGCCACCAGTATCATTGTTGCTGGTTGGGACCTTAATTTCAGTAGGGTTGCTAAGGGGATCCTGGCCTTATCACAGGCAGCAGTCAGGACCACCCCTTCAGGATCAGGGTGACTGAACAGAAAATCAGCAGTGGATCTATCCAGCTAATATTTCTTATCTATTTTCTTGTCCACTCCAGGTACTGAAGTTGGAATCTTTAATATTTGCAGCACAACCTTTTTTAAAGATGTGTGCATAGGCAACAGAAGGCGTTTTGTGGGAGCTAGTCCCATCAGATCCAGGAAATCTGCTTCCTCCACATCCTCCTCCATCTTCTGGAGGGGGGAGATTGAGGGTATCCACCATGTTTTTTACAAAGGCATAATGAGAAGTGCAATCTTCTGGTCCCCTGGGAGGGGAGCCAAAGTCCTGTTCAGGGGAGACCTCTGGTTCTATAGGTTTCTCTTCATACTCCTCTTCATCCTCCAAGGGATTATAATACAGAGGTTGCAGTTCCTATGGTGCTGGAACTGGCACAGGAACCAGTGTAACCCGTGTGGGAACTGGGAACTGGGACCACAGCCTGTAAGGCTTGTAAAATCTGTAAAGCCTTTGCAATGTCCTCAGCTGAGGGCATATTTTGTTTGTCTGCTGGGAGCTCCTTAGCCTTGTCGGCCGGAGGTGCAGTGACATGTTTTTCTTTGTATTTTTTCTTAAGTGGGACAGTTTTCGCTATCTCAACAGCTCTTTTAGATTTACCTTGCTCAATCTTATCTGACCCCTTGTCAGTATCCTTGGGCTTACCCCTGTCCTTATTAGGGATAGAGGGAGAGGGGTTTCCTTCTGCAGTACTAGCAGATGCAGAAACCATTTCCTCTAATTTTTTAGATCTATTTTTCAAAGTCTTGGGACAAAAAGTTTTACAAATTTCACAGTTTGAAAAAATATGACTAGTTCCCAAACAAAACACACAAACAGAATGCTTGTCTGCTTTTGCTGCAACCTGATCACAAGACTCACAATATTTAAACCCAGTGGGTCCTGTGCATTTTTTAGGTTTATCGTCAACAGGGACTTCTGACATTGAGCAAAGTACAGAAATTTAGATGTTTGTAAAAATAATTGGTTCCCTGGAACCGACAAATTTAAATATAAACAACCGCTAACGGTTCCGAGAGGAGAGGGAATCAAAAATAAGTTAAATTTAAATAAAAATACAAATGGTAGATGGATCTGAAAGGGAACTGTTGAATAGAGAAGAGTTAATGCTAAATTTGAGGTAAAAACCTCACAGAGAACCGTGAATCCCTTGTTTCCATGGAACCTTGAGGGAACTGCAAAAAAATGATAAAAAAACAAACAAACAATAAAACACTAGGATACTAGTCCAAACTAACTTATAAGAGTAGCAATCTAAAATTAATAACTTAAAACAGTACTTATCGACCAAACTAAAGTGTCTGAAGTAAGTTGAAGGAGAGCTCTCTGGGACGTCTTCACTAGGCAGGCGGAATAAAGAATCTGAGGCACTCAGAATGCAGCAGTTGCTAGGACAGCAGTTTGAAATTGGCACGAGCCAATTAGAGTTCCATCATTAGCATAGCACTCCAACTCTCCAGGCATTTCAACACAGGAGACTGACTGCATCAGTTTAATCATAATGAGCGATTCCTGGGGTTATTAAACAATACATACTTTGCAGATGATAACTTTTATTGCACTAACAAAATTGGTTTTGAGACTAGCATTTGAGATTTATACAATACTCTCTTTCCTTGCTCTGTGAGTGAGACTGGAGAGTGTGTACATGGTTTGGAGAAATGCACAAAAAAAAGCCCTATTTGAATATTTATTCTTGCCTAACATCTCTTTAGAGAGACCATATATTATTTTTCCTGAAAGTTAGAGCAGTAATTTCGAGTGTTCTAAACAAGATACTTCCATTATTAGGTCAGTGACTGATCTGCAGGGCACAGACCCGCAGCACTAATATGTTTTAAAGGGGAACACGTGTACAGAGAAAGGGAATGGTATTGTTGACAAGGGAAATCTTTTCCATAAAAGCTACGGCCAAACCTGGAACTCTTTTAGCGTCACAAACATAACACATTTAGTCCCCCCTTCCCCTTTCAGCTACAGGCATCCATTTTCTACATCACTAGAACAAGAAATAACATCAGAGAAGGGTCATGAAGACGTAAATACAGTGCTGCCAGTAATTCCTAATGAAGCTGTCTTGACCCCCAAGACTCTCAGGCCGGGATATTCAGAAGGGTTGCTGTTGCGCCATGCGCAACCCATTGATTCGCCCTGCATGATATTCAAACGGGGATTGAGCCTGGCACAAATCCCAATGTGCCGGAGCGCAGCAATAATACATGCGGTGCAGGTGAGGGGGTGTGCCCATGCATACTCCGCACATCCCGATATTCAGCCCGGGATGTGCTGGTCAACCATGCGCCTTCTCGCTGCACACAGGTGAGCAAAAAAGGAGCAACAGCTGGCCACCCACAGGTGAGCTGCCATATTGCAGGGTGCAACACGGCAGCTGCCACCTGTGGGTGGCCACCCGAGCTCCGGCTGCACCTTCGTGGTGGTGCCCCCCCATGCCTGATCATGGGCATATGTTTTCTTTTGATATTATTTCTCAGGAGCCTCCCCCCCGCACTCCGCCGTTCCTCCGGCGCCATCCCCGGACATGAGACCCCCTCCCTTCAGCACCCCGCGACTTACCCTTCGCGGCAGGGTGGTGGGGAGTGACTCAACCCACCAGAACGGGTCCATGCCAGGGGCGTCCTCGGGATGGCGGCGGGGAACGGCGTCGTCGCGGGCTCCATTTTCCCGAGTTTTCGGCCCGGCGTGGCGTGCAATAGCGCGGCAACTGGTCTGGCGCGCGCTCCCGTGCGGCGCACTGTAGCGTCTGCCCGTCCGCCCCCGTCTCTGCGGCTGCGTGTTGTCGATCCCCAGCCTCCGCTGGCGTCAGGCAAACACCGGCCGCCCGAAATCCCCACCCGGAGATGGAGAGCAGTCCACGGGCCGCTCAATCCATCTCTCCTGCCGACCCCGACAACCCGTGCTTCGTTCCGAACCGCGGATGCCCGGCGTGGCGCAGTGTAGTGACCAGCGCCTCAACCCTCAAGCGCCACGGGCGGCCATGGGCATATGTTAAAATAAAGCAGTCTTATATCCCTGGTGGTCGAGTGGACCGCTCGCTGCCCAATAGCGGGCATATGTTAAAATAAAAGGCGTCCTATATCCCTGGTGGTCTAGTGGACCGTTTGCAGCCCGATCGCTGGCATATGTTAAATTAAAAGCAGTCCTATATCCCTGGTGGTCCAGTGGACCACTTGCAGCCCAATCGTGGGCATCTGTAGAATATAAAAATGTCCAATATCCCTGGTGGTCCAGTGGACTGCTTGCAGCCCGATCGCGGATGTCAGTACAAAATAATGCCACAACACACCAACCCTGGTGGTCTAGCAGTACCCCCCTCCCCACCCGCCCACTGAGCCCCACCGCCCCGCTCCCTCCGGTCAGCGGCGGGCGGCAGAATCCCACCCACTTGCCGCCTGGCCACCACAGATTGACACCAGATGGTACGGCTGTACGCCCATTGGTCCACAGCGGGAGCCAATGGGCGTGCAGCCCATACCATACTACACAGTCCAGATATGTGAATAATCCATTCACATATCTGAGTGCTTCCACTTCAGTACTCCTGGGTGACCACGGGATACACCGTTATCAGAGCACCTGTGAGTGTCGCTCTTTGGGAAGCATGTTGGACACATGACATGGTTGCATTGTAGCGTCCGTTTTGACACGCCCCCATGAAAATACAAAGAAAATTAACCTCCGGCGAGCCACATGATGCCTCCCACCTGTCACAGATCTGGTGGTCACCCCCTCCAGCCCATCCATGATAGAATTCATCAGGGCTACTGGGTGGTCCGGCGACTCCGCCCTAGGGGGCAATCCAGGGGGCACTGTACGCTTGGGGGAAGATCCCCGATCTGGTGGCATCAGTAGGGCAGCTGAAGGGTTGCCGCTTGAAGAAAAAGCAGAGTAAGTAAAAAAAAAAAAAATTACTATCATACAAATATTTTTATCTCATTCTGTGATCAGGGTGTTTCTCATAATAAGAGTTTTTTTTTATTTATTAGAATATGTTACTATAAATCAGAATCCACAGTGTAGACAGAGAATTGCTGCTTACTTTATCCTTCTGCTTTGAAATCTGATCAATCCATGTTCTTATTTTGTTTTAATTTTAATTTCCTGTATGAAAATGTACATCTTAAATTACATGATTCACAATTCAGTCAGAGATATCAAGGTATTCTACTGTGAAAGTGGTCTATCAAATCCACATATTTTTGGTTTAATGCTGATGAAACATTATCAAGCCATGGTGCCTGGACATGCACACTTTCCCTCATGAGCAATTTTTATTTATTTATTTCAGTTTGGGATTAAATACCTTGGAGCCATAGGCTCGTTTACAAAGGTTCCAGGTCAGACATCATACAATACAGAATAAGACAGACAACAGGAATAATATAGTGGTAAAACAAAATCAAGTAAAAAACAGCAACAATGACATTCTTAACAGGTACAGTAGCACTAGTTACTTCATAGGTAAAAAATCACTATGAGGAAGATAATAATTTTAGGTTCCCAGACAGCTTAGAATTCTTCAAGGAGAATTCAGCGTCGTTACTTCTAGCATGGAGGTAGCACATACCCATTGGCTGTAGTAGGCAGCAACAGTGTTGAGCAAGTGGGCCGAGGAGGGTTAATGGCCCCAAGCAACAATGGGGAGGGGCAGCCACAGTGAGGCTAGGGATTGGAATGAGAATAGCAGCCAGGTTAGGCATTGTCATGGGAGGCAGGGGAAAGAGAAGGGGGGGATTAGGAGGGAAGGAAGCTAAGGGAGGTGGGAAGCAAGGAGATGGAAGGTGGGGGAGAAGAGAAAGGGGAACGTGGGAGAGAAAGAAAAGTGGGAGGGAGAAAAGGCAATGTAAATATTGGGGGATGAGTACAGGGCGAAGAAGGGCCACAGCTTGTCGATTAGGGGTGGGGCAGGTGACAGAGATACAGGGTCAGATGTATCAGGAGCTGATGAGTGCTGAGAACGGGTCAGGGTACACAGGGGCACTCACACTTACATGATGGGGTAAGATGGGCATGGAGACCAGCTTTGAATTTTCTGATCTTATTGCAACTGAGGAGGTCAGGGGATAGGCCGTTTATCCACTTGGGGCCCCTGTAGGATAGGGATCTTTGAGCTATTGTGGTATGTTTGAATGGTACTAGGAGCACGCCCTTGGATGTCCTCCTGGTGCTGATAGATGGTCATTCTTTTTTAAATAGACATGAGGTGAAATCGGAAGCAAACCCAAGAATGGCTTTCTTACCCACCAGGCAGCTTTGGTATTGGGCTCTGAGGTGGAGGGGTAGCCAACCAGTTGCTTCATAGAGGTCACAGGTATGGGTCAGGTGATCTGCACCCAGGACCAGCCTACACACTTTGTTGAGGAGGGTTCTTACCCTATTCAGGACGGTGTCCATGGCTGTACTCTAAACTGCAAGGCCATAGTCAATGGAAGATACCACAGAACTGTAGATGACTAGCTTTAGCGCCTCAGGTGGTACGTATTGACGATGTTTATACACAACACCTAATTTTGCACTGGCAGATTTGACTAACTGATCAACATGTGTCGAGAAAGAAAGGGAGCTGTCCAAGTGTATACCAAGATATTTGAAGGTGTCAACCTGCCCCCCTTTGGAACTCAGGATCTGCAGTTTTCCAAAGTGGTTCTTCCTCTGTGGCAGGGAGAAGAGCATGCTCTTGGTTTTCTTGTAATTGAGTAACAGTTCATCACTGAACCATTCCTCAAGTCTGTGGAAGTTTGCTTCGAGTTCAAGGGAGATGGCGGGTAAATTAGACCCACTTACAGAAATGACCGCATCATCTGAATAAAGCACCATGTGTGCTTGGCAGACTGTAGGCAGTTGGTTGATGAATATGCTGAACAGGAGTGGTCCCAGTATAGATCCTTGTGGGACTCCAAGAGTCACATCCATGGGTTCTGATAGTATGCCACTAACTTTAACTTGCTATGCCTCACCGGATAGGTAGCTCTTGAACCATGTGACTGTGTCCAGAGACCAGCCCACTGAGTGAAGGTTTTGTAGGAGGAGTTGATGGTTGACTGTGTCGAATGCCTTGGTGAGGTTGAAGAAGACAGACCCCACTGCTAAACCATCATCAAAAAGCCTTGTATATCTGGGAGGTATAGTCAATCAGGGCGGTAATAGTTGAGTGATGTTTCTGGAACCCATGTTGTTGCCTACAGAGTAGGTTGTACTTCATTAAGTACTCAGTAAGCTGGTCTGAGACCACTCATTCCAGTGCCTTGGACAGAGGGGGGAGAATTGAGATGGGCCTGTAGTTGGTTAGGTTTGTGGCATCACCTGATTTGAGAATGGGGTGACAACCGCCTTCTTCCACTTATCTGGGAGCACTCCTATCATTAGTGAGGCATTGAAGACTTTGGTAAGGGGATCCACCAACTCACTGATAGTGAGTGCCACCAGTTTCATGTCTACAAGGTCACTCCCTTGTCTAGTCTTGTTTAGAACAGCTTTAACATATTTAAAGGTACCCTGTCGGTTCAAGTGTTTGAAGTAAAAGGGGGCATTGGACTGGGGTACGGGTGCCGGGGCGTAAGGGTGGGGTGGGTTGGGAGTGGAGTAGGACAGTATTCCTTGGGAAGAACAGAACTTAGGTCAGAGAAGGCTTGTTTGAAGGCGTTAGCAATGTCTTCAGGCTCCAAGAGTGTCCCCTCATTAGTGACTATTAACTCTGGTTGTGCTTTGGAGGCTTTACCGGTGAGGGTTTTTATCGAGTCGCAGAGTTCCTTACCTTTACCCCAGCTCCTTTTCAGTAGGTCATGATAGCTTGCCTTAGCTTGTCGGATAATCCTGGTACAATTGTTTCTTTCAGATCTATATTTGATGTAGTCAGCCTCTTTACCAGTAGCTTTGGCCCTATGCCACAAATTATCCCTATTCCACATACACTGTAGTATGGTGCCTTAAAGGACAAGTAAACAAGCACAATTAGGGGGTAAATCAAATCCCAAACACTCCTGCCTAGTGATAAAGTAAGGGATGCTTAGATACCTTGTGGTAATCTTTACTTCATTTTCTGCTATATAAATCCATCATAACCTTGCAAACCTTTCTCCGAAATGTAAACAATCTCCCTGAGCAGCTCCAATGCCGAGCCCCCGCTCGACTCACAAAATGGTAATGAAGTGCCAACATGATGATGCCATCGGAGCGACTTTGCCCCAATTCCTTCATTGAAATCTATGGGCATTGCTTTTAAATGTTGGATATTGCCACTATATATACATACAAGCACACGTATCGATACTTAGCTTATGCATCTCTGCTTCATCTATATTTAGACCCATTTATTGCTCTTTACATTTTTTTAACCATAGAAAAAATACACTTATATCATTTCAAATATAAACCAACTTACTATTATGTATTTTTGTAAGTGTGCTAGTTAAATTCTTTACAAACGCCGGCCCAGTGGTGTTAAGGGTATACGTACTGGACACCATTCCTTATGCCACGCCGGTGACTCATATTCGGGAACCAGCATGGGCCACTGGGGTTGGCAGGGGAGGAGAAGGATCAAGCATCCCAGGGACTGCTCTCCTTCTCCGGGGAGGGGGGACTCTAGTGGTCAGCGTATGACTGACCCCTAGCAGAGGCTAGGGGCTATACGCTAATGTTGCCGGAAATGGGGTAGAGAGGGGGCAGACACTTGACGGAGTGCACAGGGGAGCATGCATGCCACCATCACTGGCGTCATTGCATGCCCTGACTTTAGGGGACTATATCGCAGGAGAAAAACAGATTGCTCGGCAGATGACAGAGGGTGCCTCGCAGGTCCTGCCCCCACCTAGCCATGGCACTGGCCACACTAGAGCTGGTCTTTGGCAGGTGTTGGGGAGCCCCACTGGGGGGGAAGCCCTGGGGGTAATGGTTGGCGCCAGCTGGTGGACATCAGGGGATGGGGCTGGGGGCTCCCTCCAGAGAGATAGGGCTGAGCAATCAGGTGGATAAATTGATAGCTAAAAAAAAAAAATTATTCTTTACCAACAAATGGCACTGTCTTAGTAGCTGGGGATTATAGGTCTGCAATCAGTAAAACAATTTAGTGATTATCATTCTTAAACAAGATATGCAATTACTTTTTCCAAACCTTAATGTGCTTATCTCACTTAATAATCAATTATATACCTCACTGTACTGTCATTTCCCAGTCAGTAACCAATGCCATTTCCATTACTACTCTTTCAAATGGCTTATGGATTTCTACGAGTAAAAAACCAAAATGCCAAGAAATACCCCATTCAGTTCCTGTTCACACATTCCTTTTTCTGCTAATATCATACTGTTTCACTATACTTTTTATGTTCTACATCTCTTCTGTCCATTGCAATTGATTAGCTCACATATGCTGTAATAGCATTGCCAACTTTTGCCAATTTCTAAACATTTAGAATCTAAACAATCTCACTTTCATGTACTTGCACTTGTTATTCTGAGCTTGTCATGTTTTTACACTCTGCCACAGTGTACTTTTACAGCCGTCATTTACTCTTCATTATTCAGAGCTTCTAGCGTTCTGTCCCTATTGTAGCATATGAAATTATTGCCACCTGCAAAATGTAACCTCCCCGAGACTTTCTTATACGTTCATGTTTCTACTTGTCATATTCCAGTCTCTTATGTTTTTGCCTGCTGCCGCTGCAATAATCAAAGCCAACCTTTCTGCCACTTGTTAGGCAGCCTTTATTGCGACCTACTTCTGTTCTGTCCTTAATTAGAAAACATTAAAGAGCAACGTCTAAGATCATTATCTTTTGCTGCTTACTTCCTGTTTCTTGGGTTTTGGAATTATTCTTACTCTTAACCGGGCTCTTCTGCTCCTTACTTTCCCCTCCGCAGAGGCATAAACAGACTGGTGATGTGCTACTGATAATGTCTCCCACCTTGTATGATTCAGCACCCCTGCCGAATGCTAGCCTCTCAATTTAACAAAGCCACCTATAAGAATAAAGGGCAGGTGGATGGCTCAGTGATAAGGTAGCTTCACCCCTGGGTTTACAATACTTTTCCAAATTCCAAAAGGTGGAGGGACTCCGGTTCTATCCCTCCCTCCTCCACTAGCCACACAAGAGATACATACTTTTACTAGTATAAATTAAAATGAACTCTGTACTCTACATACAAATAACGTAAAAAAGAAGAACTATTTCTGTATGAGAAAGGGAAAGTGTACGAATGCCTATGTAGATTGGATAAAAGGGGGGGTGGGAAGAGGATGGGTATGGGAAGACTCACTGTGCCATATCCAGTAATATTTCCCCAAATAATCTATTTTCATTCTTTTTGTTCTTTTCTTTAATTCAGCCATGTATGAGACTGACGAGACAAGGACATGGTGTGTCTTCTTGTTGGGTGGGGGTGATTTAAGAAGAAAGAGATGAAAAACAGCTCCAATAGATTTTTTATGACATAAATAAACTAAGCCCTACTAATAAAACCACAAAGAAGCCTGATCCACAGTTGTGTTGCCAAAAATTAAGTCAAAACATAATGTTGAGCCTATCCAATTCTACTCTCCAGGCTTACAATCCTGTATGGATGTAGAGTTAAATCATATGTGTTAGACAAATAAAGAAGAAAATTATATTATAATCCCTTTGGTTCTGGCACTAAGATTTGTAAATAATACATTTTTCTGCAGCCCACCCCCTTCCCGGGTATGCTGGTGGCAAGGACAGAAATTAACTTTTTGTGGTACCTGCACTACAGTGCATGTGGCAGCAAAGGTTACATACACCACAGTCAGGTTTCCTGCATTGGGTAGACAACAATGGTAAAAACTGAAAAAAATATACTGAATTTGAATTTGGTAGTATTATATGGAACAACTGTACTGTAGTATATACTGTTCTACATGTCAGTGTCTTCTTCACTTTCCCAGCCTTTTTCTTCCTCTTTTCTTGAACCATAAGGAGCAATCTGAGGTCCTCTAGTTCTCTTTCCTGATGTCCACCACATAGCTATGGCATTATCTGGTGAGTATGTGGACACTGTCTCACTGCTTAGATTAATAGCCATTAAAGCAGACAGTTTCTGATCTCAAGTTCGCCCTCAGTCATTTTCTATTCATGACATTAATGAGAAACCTTGTTCCCATTCCACAGTTGAAGATGGAATTATAAGAAATATTTTCAGCAATGCTAGAATATCTTTGAGGTCATCCCTTTCTTCAGAGAGAACTCTACCCCACATAGTGGAATCTAAAGGTGGATGGTAAGCTGCATTTAGGTTCTGGACATATGCTTTCAGTTCCAACCACTGCAAGAGTGCTGAAACAGCACTGTACCCCTTTGGTTCCAGAATGTCACTGTAGTAAGAAAATAATGACTTGACTTCTGCATCTCCATACTCTGCCAAGGAATCTTCAGAGTTAGGCCAGTTAGAAAAGTTGAAAATTCTCATTTCAGTAATGACAGGGTCACTGACAAATTCAGAAAAATGAATATCCATTTTATTTAACGTGGAATCCAGCACTTTCTTTACAATAGACACTACGCTAGTCTTGGCACTGTTTGCATCCTTGTCAGGATCTGATCTGCTGCAGCATCTTGCTGAACCAGAGGAACTAAGCTCCACATCTTTGTAATGCAGCTTACCATCCACAATACTGATTCCTGTTTCAAGGCAATCAATAGTCTCAATCTCTGAGAGTTTTTAGTTTCTTCATGAGAGACAGAACTTTAGCTTGCACAGAGTCTACCATTAAGTTATTTTGCTGGAATGTCAGCATTAGTCTGGACATGACTGCTATGTAGAATTCTAGGAAGTTGCTGAAATACAACACCTTAGGTGATTTTATCCATTTCAGGACTGCAGTGGCCTTTTCTCTTTTATCCCCTGTACCATTAACTGATAGGTCCTCCAGATGTGTTACAGTAGCTGGATAATTTGTCTGCATCACTTTAACAGCACGCTGTTGGTGTGGCAGCCATCTTGTTCCTCCAGTATTTACAGGGCACAGTACCCTGATACCCAGTGCCTTCCCCGCAGCCTGTAAGCCTGACCAGTTTAAAGTAGAGTGCTTATAGAAACTGTGCAGTGAGGAAAGCAAATCATCCAATGCAAAGTGCAGGGGTGTCCCCTTGATCACATATTTAGTGACCAATTCAAGTCTATGTGCACAGCAGTGCACTACTTTTAAAAGTCTGGCCTTCTCTTTCAGCCTTGTGGCTACTCCCGTTTTGCTGCCCATCATGACTGATGCCCCATCAAAACAACAAGCAACTAACTTATTTCTCCACTCTGGTATTTGGAGGTCAATTTCCATGGTACTTTGTAATGTTAATGTTATACTTTCTGCATCTGCCTTGTCAAGAGGTTCAAGTGCTACAAATTTAGTAACAGGGATGCCCTTCTCCAAGATGCGAAGATAAACTACCTCCTCTTCTGTAATACTTTTGTCTGTTGAGCCAGCTGACAAAATAGAAAAGACATCTTGTGATTTTACCAATGTGATTAGATCTTCCATCTTATCTGTGTAAATATATTCCATGAATATTCTTGCTAGTTTGTCATTGCAGTAGGTGTCACAGACAGACAGCCCATTTGCACGTAATAAGTTTATTTAATCTTTTAAATCAGTAAAAGGTCATGCTTTTCTAGCAAGGAAAAAAGTTGTTCTGAAAAGAACCTTCATTTGTTCAAATTGTTTTTTCTTCCATTTTTTGGACAAGCTTTATTAATGGCTGCTCTGCAGGGGTTATACAGTGAGCAAAAAATGCTTTTCTTGATGCCTCATGTAAATCAGATGACTCATGAAATTCTACATGTGTTTTTCTAAATGATGAACACCCATCCCGGAAGGAATTATTTTTTCACGATTTATCAAATACTTCGCACCACTTGCATTTCATGATGTTCAATTCACTGTCATACTTTAGCCACTTACTATTCTGTTTCCATGAGTTCACACATTTATATGTTTTTTTCCTTTTTAAGGTTGGCTCTCCAGCAGTTGTCTCATTAGTAGTAGAAGGCTGAGGAGGTTGCGGAGGAGGCACTGAGGAGCATAGAGAGACAGCAATGAGGCTAGGACTAGGCATGGGCACTGGAACATGAGAAGGTGGGAGGAGAACACCAGAACATTCAGAAGAATCACATGAGTTAGATTCTGTTGTGGACAGGCTGGAAGTGCCAGGAATGGAGTCAGAGTCATACACCAGAGACTTGTTACTGCCAGAAGACTGAGAGACTATTACACAAGACTCAGAATGGATCAGGGCCTGGCTTTGATTCTGGTCAGCTGTGGAAGCTGCTGCAGCATCTGCTGCAGTTTCAACATTTGTTTTGCTAAACTTGTAGTGAAAAAGAGTATTTTCTGGTTTGGGTAACACTTTCTTGGGTGGCATGGTGTAATTTTAACGCTGTCTAATAAACTGAGCTTTTACACTTTGACATCTCATTTGTGTTTCAATTTAAATGTCAATACAACTATTGTCCGTCAGACAGTGCGTTGTGTATTTTTTTATTACTTTGTAGGTTAAACCCTTTACACCACTGACAACACACTAAGTCTACAAGGCTTAGCTGAATCAGGCAGGATTTTTTAAGTTGTCTCACAAAATTAATAATAACCCAATCCCAGTCAGACTTGGTTGGCATAGGTACTACTAGCACACAAAGCACAGAGAAGGCTCACACTCACTGCACAGCGGAGATAAACTACTCTGCAACAATTATGGTAAAAGAGTAATTCCTTAGACTACAGTAGGCCCTGACCTTAGTCCACAAGGCTCGTTCTTAGGCTGAACCCCAGGGCCAGGTTAGGTAGCCAGACCAGTGCAGTGGCGGCACTGTGTCTGGCAGTAGTGTACTGTTACTGTATATTTATTTCTGTCTCACACAAAAAAATAGTAACTTTACACTCATGCTTCAGACAGAAAGAGGGGGTCAGGTCAGGTGGTTTATATAGACAATTTAAGACTGACACTAGACACACACACACACACAGTAGTACATGCAGTACAGTACACACAGTATAGCATAAAGCAGACTAGGTAAACCTTAGCCAGGCAGTCCTATCTGCCATCAAAATCTATGTTTCTATGTGCAGTATATTAATTAGTGCTACAGCACAGACACACACAGATATTTATTTTACTCTGATTATAACAGACGCTGGACAGACTGACAGATGATGTCACTCGCTGACACACACACAACTCAGGTAAAATGAGTGGGGGTCCGGACCAGGATGGGTTAATCAATTCAGTCTTAGAATATGGCAGGGTTGTGGTGGGATTGGGAACAGGGAGAACCCCCACTGCTCAACAAGCAAAGAAGCAGACCCTTACTTTATATAAGATTGGGAAACAAAAGTAACATCCAACTGCTCTTTGTCCAGGCTGGCTGTGAGCAAATTGCAATCTCACACACTGTCTTTGCTTAAATGATTTATATTTATTTATAGCGCACACACACACCGATTCTGTCTGAGGTATTTTTTTTAATGATTTCCAGGCTTTTTTCCCTTCTCAATTTTTTAGTCACGGAAGAACTGGATTGTTACTGGAGGAGGACTTCACTGGACTGAGTTGGAGGAGTTACTGTACTAGTCAGTGCTTCTGTCAAGTGTTATATAGGACTGATGATCTGATCACTGACTGACACCCGACCTACACCTCTGCTGTAGCTGAACTCAGAGCTCCTGCTAATATATACAGTATATTAAAAGAGCTTTTACACAGACTGAAACACCCACTTGAACTTGCCAAATTTTTTTTTTTTTTTTTTTTACAGAAAAACAAATGAGTGGGGACTGGAATAGATTCAGAATCTCACTACTGGCTAGGCTAGGGTGTAGTGAGAACCCCTCAGTAATTGCTTTGCTATCTCAACAGACAGAATTCCTTTTGACCCTTTCTTTAGATTAGATGGGGAAATAAACAGGAACGGTCATTAGTCCTTTGCTTGGGCTGCAGCCTGCAGCAAATCTGACACTGAAAGGCAGTCTTTGCTTAAATTTCTTATTTTTATGTTTGTTTGCATGCATGTGCAAGAAACATAGTGCCACCGTACGAGTTTTCGTAGGTGTGGCACCCCCGCTTCCAATGCCCTGATCGTTTTTGCAGGCACGGCAGCAGGGCACCAATGAATGTCCGAGCTGTCTATGACAGCAGTTCAGATGCAGTGGCGTACAGTTGAAAAAGAAAGACCACTACAATCACTGGTGGTAATATGTAGGCAATTTGCATACTGCCGTGCCATCAGCAGTATGTTTTTTTCAGTTTAAAGTTTATTGTTAAACTTTGTTGTAGTTAACAATCAAAGTTTTTACAAATAAAAATATACATAAATTACAGACATAACATAAATAAAGTCACAATACATCATCAAACATAGCTTACTATATGGCTAAAATCTAATTGATTACGTGCATATTTTTAAATTACCCTGTAAAATTTATTTTTGCCACATGGCTAAAAAATATTGGAATAAAATGTCCATAAAGTACACAATTCCCAATTCATACATAATTAAATCTTAAGTCATGGAAACTCTAGCATATTTTTCTCTTTACCATTTACATATGCCATAAAGTTAGGTATCACCGAGACTACAACAACATTTATAAAATGTGACAATAATACAATTCGGAATTTCTAAGCAGTCTGTTTCCAGAACAAGGACAAAGAATACAAGACCCAATTATATGGCTTAAAAATTCAGATACCATTAATTCTAGCATATTTTTTCTTTATCCTAATTACAGATGCAACAAATTTAGATATCATTAGGGCATCAGCAACATTTCTAGGGTGTAGAAGTATAAATACTGGATCATAGTCAGTTTTGTCATACAGTTTCAAAAAATTTCTAAGCAGACTATTTCTAGGACCAGAATAAACAGGGCAAAGCCTGATTATATGACTTAAAGATTCAATATGGCTAAAATTACATCTACAAATACTGGATGTATTAGCTAGGCCCTTTTTAGTAGGGAGACCTTTATTAAAAAAGGTATAGCTTGAATTAATCAATCCTGCACGGGCCCATGTAATTAATTTCCTATCCGAGAATGCTACAGGAAGAGTTAAATAATCTTCTAAACAGTAATCAATTTTGTTAGTACTAAACCACACATAAAGCCTAAGCCCTCTTACTTTTAACATTTCTTGTTGTTTCATATATTGTCAAATAATTTACTTTTTATAACATTTTTAAAGCACATAGCAATATTTATATTCTTTTTATAGTCACTCAAAAGATGAATCATGTTCAATTGTACCAACTGATTTTCTAAAGTTTTTAACCAACAAGAGGTGTAATCAACCTTTGACCACTTAATTTTTCTTTTAGGGATTTATGTGGAAGCATATTGAATTTATTTTTTATTAGTCAACCAATAAATCAGTAATTTCAAGATAGCTAGGGTGCTAGATGGAATCTTCCCAAGCTCTGACCTGATTAACACACTGGAAGTAGAAGTTGGCACACCTAAGAGGGCTTTATAGTAATATGAAAGAGCTTTATCAGTGTCTTTAGAAACATTCGAACCCCAGATTTCAGCACCATACGTTGTTATCGAATTAATCTTCGCATCACCTGCTTTAAGGGCGGGAAGAACAGTATTACCACTATAAGTCAGATTAAATTTTAATAAACCTTTGGCTATTACTTTTGCTTTTAAATATTGTTCTTTTTGATGCATTGACCAGTTAAACGTATTTGTCAAATTAACTCCCAAATACTGGTAGTTGCTCACAATTAAAAATATTTTTTTATTTAAAAAAAAAAATTGAACTAATTATTTCTCCTAATCAGCAGTATGCAAATTGCCTACATGTCACCATCTTAGCAGTCATTAGAAACATAGAAGTTGATGGCAGATAAGGACCGCAAGGCCCATCCAGTCTGCCCATTTCTTTTTTTATCTTATGAATGTGCCATTGGCCTTTGCGCTGTCAATGGCCTATCTATTTGTACTCATCTATATTACTCCCTTATGCCTATCCCATTCCTGTTTGAAGCCATGCACTGTATTCATATCCACCACTTCCTGAGGTAAGCTGTTCCATGCATCCACCACCCTTTCTGTGAAAAAGAACATCCTCACATTACCCCTTAATCGGTCTCCCTCTAATCTCATGCCGTGTCCTCTTGTCCTGCTATTTTTCTTATATTGAAACATGTTAAGACTCTTTCACCTTGTTAATGCCCTTTAGGTGTTTGAATGTTTCGATCATATCACCTCTCTCCCTCCTTTGCTCTAGGGTATACATATTGAGCTCCATTAATCTGTCCTCATATGTTTTCTGTTGCAGTCCCTGCACCATTTTGGTTGCCCTTCTCTGGACTGCCTCAATTTGGTTAATGTCCTTGTGAAGGTGTGGTCTCCAGTACTGTATGCAGTACTCCAGATGGGGCCTAACCAGTGTCTTGTAAAGAGGGATTATTACCTCCCTCTTCCGACTTGTGACACCCCTACTAATACACCCCAACATCCCCCTAGCCTTACCTACTGCTTTAGTGGTCTGCTTGGATGATTTCAGGTCATCGGTAATGATGAGGTCCAAGTCTCTTTCTTCCCTTGTGACTGCCAGCAACTCCCCCCTCCCAGCCTACAGGTGGCTTCAGGGTTTCTCTTCCCTATGTGCATGATCTTGCACTTCTTTGCGTTAAACCCCCGCTTCCTCTCTTCCAACCATTTTGCTAGTTTATGCAGATCTCTTCTCATTCTGCCCACCCCATCTGGATCATCTACTCTGTTGCAGATCTTGGTGTCATCTGCAATCAGACAAACCTTACCCTCCAGTCCATCTGCAATGTCACTGATAAAGATATTGAAGAGGACTGGCTCCAGGACCAATCCCTGAGGTAACCCACTTGTGACTTGCATCTCTTCTGACTGCATACTGTTTACCACCACTCTCTGTTTTCTTCCCGTCAACCAGTTTGCCACCCAGTTGACCAACTTCTGATCCGTCCCAAGCCTGCCCAACTTATTAATCAATCTTCTATGTGGAACAGTATCGAAAGCTTTGCTGAAGTCGAGGTTGGCGACATCAACTGCTCCCCCTTGGTCCACCACTCTGGTTACCAAGTCAAAGAAATCTATGAGATTAGTTTGACAGGACCTTCCTTTTGTAAACCCATGCTGTCTTGGATCCTGTGCTCCTATGGATTCCAGATTTTGCACCATCCTTTCCCTAAGGAGTGCCTCCATAATCTTGCCCACTACTGAGGTAAGACTGACTGGTCTGTAGTTCCCTGCCTCCTCCTTGCTACCACTCTTGTGGAGCAGGATCACATGAGCCCTTCTCCAGTCTTCTGTGACCTCTCCTGTGCTCAGAGACTCACTAAACAGTTTTGATAATGGCTCTGCAAGTTTCACCTTTAGCTCCTTTAGTATCTTGGGATGTATGCCATCAGGTCCCATTGCCTTGTCCACCCTGAGCTTATCAAGCTCTTGTAGGACCCTTTCTTTCATTCTCTTTCAGTTGTACATCACTGCATCTCCTGGCATGATGCAACCCCTCCCATTTGTTGTGTGCTGGAGGGGGTGCCCAATCCCCCTCTGCACATGCACACTCCCTCCCCTCCAAGCACAATGTATGTCAGACAGGGTGCCCAATTCCCATCAGCTCCAGTGCCCCTCCAAAAAGCAAACTTCAAGGTGCCATACAGGGAGCCCACCCCAGTGTGGCAAAAGTCCTGCGTCGTCATGTGCTCCCCCACATACTGTATGGCCAACGAGAGTGCCCAATCCCCCACTGGCTCCACTGCCCCCCCAAACAAACTTCCAGGTGCCACACTGGGAGCCCACCCCAGCGTGGCAGAAGTCCTGCGCCATCTTTTTTTTAAAAAACCTGTAACAAAAGAAAATGGTCCCTCGTTGACTCTCTTGCCCCCTGAGCCGTGCCCAACCTCTGCACACCCTCACCTCTTCACACCCTCCCCCTCACCCCATACTTACCTCCGGAGCCCGTGCGATGATCTTTGGTGGACCGGGAACGCACCTGCATTCTTCGAAGCTGACCGTGAACTAAAGAAATGCTGGTAAGCTGTATAATGGCATAAATAGTTTTTTTTTTAACTTTGGTTCATATCTCGGTCATTTTTTTGAATTTTTGCACCAGATTTTCAACATGGGGTTCTTGGGACCTCATCTCATGAATTCAGTCACTGTCATCTGGTTACTCAGTCGCGAAAGGTGATTTTGCGGTCACTGCGTGGAACCACCTTTTGGGACTGACTAACAAAAAGAGTGTCACAGTTCATGAGGTAGGCCCCCAAAAACCCTATATTTGAAAATTTGGTGAAAAAATTCCAAAGAATGACTGACTGTTTCTGGCGTCGTTCGCGTTCCTCGCACACTTGTAACTTCGAGAATTTTTAATGTTTTCACTCCAGATTTTCCAGATTGCCATTTTACCACACCTCCTTATGAACAATAAGCTGTCATTGTTCACATCTTGCCCAAAATGTGTTTTCGCACATGTAGCTTACAATGGCGCTGTCAGTGTGCGAAATCAATGTTCGGGACACAGTAAGAAAATCACAGTGACACTGTTCATGAGCAGAGGTCCTAAAATGGCTATGTTGAAAATTTGGTGACAAAAGTCCATAAAATGACTGTATTGCTACGGCGTGCATGCGCGGTTTCCGCACCCTCGTAAGTTCAGAATTTGTAATATTTTCAGTCTAGATTTTCAACATTGGCATTTTTTACACCTCCTTATGAACAGTACAGCTGTTATTTTCACACCCTGGCGAAATGTGTTTTGCACTTCCGGCACAGAATAGCAATCACTGTGGGAAATCAGTGTTGGGACACATTAAGAAAATCACAGTGACACTGTTCACGAGCAGAGGTCCAAAAATGCCTGTGTTAAAATCTGCTATAAAGCCGTTAATTACATTATGGGTATGTGTTGCGCGGTTTCCTTTTCGTGCCTTCACCAATTTTTTATATTTTCACTTCAGATTTTCAACATTGCCATTTTTTACACGTCCTCATGAACAGTACAGCTGTCATTTTTCACATCCTGTTTGAAATGTGTTTTCACACCTGTGATACAAAATGGCACAGTCGCTGTGCAAAATCGCCTTTCGGCTAACGAACTGATAGTGTAACTGTTCATGCGGTGGGGTCACAAAAAGCCCATGTTGAAAACTTGGAGTAAAAATACCAAGAAACGCCCAGGGCATTAGGGTTTTCGACCATAATGCCTCACCCTGTAGGGACTGACAGGCATCAGGGGTGTGACTTGGGATTGTCGACAGTAATGCTCATGCCATTCCTCCCCCGCCCTACAGCTAGTGACAGGCATCGAGGTGTGCCTTGGACCCTTTGGCCCCAGAGTTCACCCCATTCTCCTATACTGCACTCTTTTCAGCGTGTTTCCTTATGGAATGAGGTGAATGTAAAGGCCAAACACCCCAAGGCACACCTTGACACTTGTCAGTGTCTGCAGGGTAGGGTGAGGTGAAATGTCGTGACCGTCATGGGCGATGACCGAAAGCCACACCCAAATTCCTGTCCATCTCTGCGGGGGGTTGGGGTGGAGTTGGCATCAGTTCAATACTGCATCTGTCTAACTCCTGCACTTCCACTGCTAATGCCAGCAAGCAAACATTCAGCATTGACAAATGCTTATTATATCACACACTCACACAAGTGCTTTTTTTTTTTTTTTGATAATTTCTGGGCTTTTTACCCCACACACTTCTAGACAAAGAAGAAACTGGATTGGTACTACTGGTATCTGCTGGACTGGGACTGACACACACACACAGACACACAGTGAGGGATTTGAGAGCTGCAGTTGCTGCTGCATTAAAGAGCTTTGTTCACACTTACTGCCCCCACAAACAAAGGCAAAGAAACACTACCAGGTCCACAAAAAAAATCAGGGATCAAAATGTGGTATGGTTGTGGTAAAAGTTAACCACAAATTTCACTAGCACAGATTCTGCGACAGTTAAATCCTCATTAGTTTCTTTTCATATTAATATATTCAACAAAAAGCAACTGTGGTATTACTCTCTCTCTGTTTAATAAGGAGGGATTAACCCACGACAGGGTATGGGTTTACTGAGCATTAATCCACGCCGGGGGGGGGGGGCTGGAATCACAAGGCCGCAGGCCAAGTGATTTTAACCACTCAGGCATGGATTAATGCTCAGTAAACCCGCACCATGGAGTGGGTTAATCCTCTTATAACATGAGCCACATTATATTAGAGATTTATGTAAAGGAATATTAAAATATGTGTGTTTGAACATGGATTTTTATTAAAATAGTCCTTCCGCCTAGTGAATAATGTGTATAGAGGATGCTGTCTTTGTAACTGTCCACTAGGTGGATTTGTTGTTATGAGGATGCGGAATCTGCCTTTGCAAGGTGGAATCCACCTTTGCAAGGCGGAATCCGCCTTATCCTCTTCAGTGTGTCTATGGTGGAGTGATTTCTCCAAGTCAGTTTACACTGCTGTCAATCAGGATATTGGATAACAGGCAACTGTGAGTATATCGGGGATTAATCAAAGGTCAGGTGATGTGTTCTGACCAATAAAAAAAGACTGTATTTCAGATAGCCATGTTATAATATGTACTAAACCATAGGACTGAAAATCCTCTTGATTGGGTGTGGGGTGGTGAAGCCCCGATTTACTTTGGTTCTACCATGGTTCATTTCCCGAGGTAAGCATTTTTTTCCCTTAAATTGCAACCTTTATCTTGTTAAACACCTCTTCCTGCCTACAAACCGCTAAACATGCTTTTTTGTTGGCCCAGAAAAAAATATGTGATTCCTTCATGGAGCTTCCCACCTAGCAACTGCACTCCAAGAAAGTCTCTCACAACTGCGTAGTTACAATGGATGCGCATGACTATGTGAACCTTATTGTACCACGTGTGTGACAGAGACACATATGGTACAATAGAGTTAACATAGCATGGTGCCAGATGCCAGTCAAGCCTGATCTGGACCCACTTTAGTTGCGCGAAACTTCCTAGTGACAGACCCACCCCCACCCCATTGGCACAACTCCCATTTCGATTGCTTGCTGCAGCCCTCCAGCCCCGCCCCAGTGCAGTGCCCACACCCCAACCCAATCACCCAAAGCATCCCCGCGGGTAAATAATATTAATAGTGCCAGCCATGCTTGCCAGCAGAGCCTACTTTCCAAAATGCAGCATTCTGATAAGTCCCACTGCCGCGCCGCATCCCGTCTCCTTCTCTGCGGCACTTCTCCAGGCTCCGGCTTGCATTGCAGCTGCTGATCGGGAGGCGGGGCTCTCTCAGCCACCGCTGCTCACTCCCGAGTCGTCCTCACAGTAGCGCGCATATGCGCACAATCACAATGATGTCGTCTCCCGAAAAAAAAAAGTCTGCCTGTGTTCGGCGCTGCGCCCCTAGTGGCGCCTCTTGGAAGTGCAGCCTGAGAGAACAAAAAACACCACATGCACTATGGTGCAGGCAAGAAATAAAACTACTTGCACCAGGCTGTTTCTACTTGCATTTGGAACAGGCTGGGTATGTTAATTTCGACCCCTGGCTGGTGGCAACTGTCCGTGGGGAGGGGCGGCCACAGCAGACACTGCGCCAGACAGCTTATGTTTTCCAGGTCCTCACAGCCACCAGGGTGCCAGTCCCTGTGGGTGCTGTTCTGAAAGGGAACCCATGTTAGTCACAATAAACAGCTTGCAGCAACACACTTTGTAGAAACAACAGTGGGGGATCCCTTTTAATAAAGTAATTAAGGCAGCTCCATGGAGCCAAAAACAGTGGATGTAGTTCAATGAGGTATCATTTCACATTCGACCGAGATGGTCGGACAGTCCACAAGCACAGTCCACACTCTTGGTAAAGGATTTAACCCTTGGGGTGTGGTTCTGATGTCTCCTTAAACTTAGGCAGCTGTGTATTCCCAGTCCATTCCCATTCCCCTTACTCCTCAACATCTCCCAATGGGGCAAGCTGGCCTGTCACCTCGGGGCCACCAACTCCATCTCGACTCTCATCTCAACTTCCCATAGACTTCATCGAGTGATGGTCCATATGAATTATGATGACCCGTCCCAAAGCCATATCCTACACCTGCTCATCTTTTCCAGATCTCTCTCACTCTCTGGGGCAGTGAAACTGGAGGCTCCCAAAACACCTCTTCTGGCCACTCCTCTCCTTAGCTCTACCTCAAGCCCCACTCTTCGGCGGCAGTTCCACTGGCATGGCATGAATAGAGTCCCACATGGGGCTCGAAACTCTGGACACTACCACGTCCTTCCCCGTGTCTCTCTCATCATGCTGCAAGGCCTAGAAGTTCTCAGCTACCCGAAGCAGACAATTACTCCCGCTCCAGTCCTCTCTCTCTCTCTCTCTCTCTCTCTCTCTCTCTCTCTCTCCTCACCTCCCAAAACCTTTCTCTCAGACTTAAATCCATCCTCCCCATGGGGACTTCATGTCAGCAGCAAGCCTCCCGCCAGTGTGACCCGAAATTAGTCCTTTAATGACCAGGGCCATTTTAGCCCAGAATATTCCCACTGGTACACTGCCTTAAGCTCTATTCCCCGAGGAGAGGTTACAACCCCCTTTAAACACTCGCCATCCATGGGGCGGGGCACTTAAGGCATAAAACAACCACCGCATCAAGCCCCCAGGCAAGGGCTATGCGCACTTGCTCTCAATCAAGACCTGAGAAGCTACTGGCTGCACCACCACAGAGGTGCAATTCTTAGCCAACATTGGGGCTCCTACTCAGTTCATCTCTCTATCCTGCCCAAACTGTTCTCATCCCTCTGGCAACCCACCCCCACTGGACCCTTCGTATAGATTACCTGCAAGTCCCAAGGGTGGCGTCCCAGACCTAATACTGCCTAAACACTAAACTGCTGCTTAAACGCTGCCGTCTGCAGAGTATGGACTCAAGAATGATCCCCCCTTCCTCTTAGATAAAGATTAAACACAGCAACTCTTATATAAAAGAATAGCCCAAATGGACGAACATGTAATGGCTCTAAATACCTTAAGTAACTAACATGCATACAATGATTTCAGCAACAACAATTTTAACAGTGGTAATACTGAGCCCCATAAGCAATAATGTTGACATAATGACTTATAAATAAAAGACAATACTCTAACGGGCTGTTAGAGTGAGTCCGCACAGTCTCTGAATTAAATTGCAACAAAAAGGAATAACGTCGCCCATTTTGATGACTGCTCAGGGAGAATCACGGCTCTATAAAGAACTGGCCATATTCACCTCTCCTGCCTTCCATAGTAGTAGTAGTGAGAATGCGTTTGATGCAAGGCCGACCACAGTCAGTGACCCCCATACAATATTTAGTACGCTCACCATTCAGGTCTTGCAGCAGAGCATAGTTTTGGCACAGTGTATGTCCCTCATATGCAGACTAAGAATAAATGGCTTTAGTGAGCCACTGGGCCTCTTGGAGTGAAACAATGGGGTTGAAGGCATTCAGGTTGTGCTTTTATAAATCTTGCCCAACATGCCATGAAAAACCCAGTCTTCATGCCTCTCATCTATGACATTCCACACTGTTCCTGGCACATGGGGATAATCATACTGGGGTTATTCCAGTCAGATGTGTCTCCTCACAGTCCTCTCTGCCTGAGATCACTCAGGCAAACTTCGCATTGTCCTTGAGACCTGCCCCTCCGGAAGTCACATATCATCTTGATACTCCCATTCCTGTTCTTGTTCCCTGATTTTGCCTCAAATTTTTCCTGTGTCCCTTGTACAATTTGTGTTCTTGTGCCAGAACAGTGGGGATTAAAAGCACAAAATAATGTCAAACAGAGTACTATGTCTGACTTCTACTTGTTCCCATGATGTTTTCTTTTATCTACTATTGTCTACGTACCCTTTGTTGTAGTCTCCCAGGTCATACCTGAAAATAGGCAGCTATGCTGTCTAGTGTACCTACCCAGTTAACAAAAACTAAATAAATAAATAAACAGACTTGTTATTCTTCAGAAAATGCATCTTAACACAAATCCCTTTATTCTATCAGCTACCGAAGTGAATAGTACCAGATTTTAAGATGTGTCCCTGATTTGGGGTCTTTGTTCCTGATTTTTTTAAGCCTTGTCCTATTCATGCGGCAAGAGGTTATGAATCAACAATAAGTGCTATGTTTCTTTACAAGGTTATTTAAACTGGAATACCATCTGCATACAGACTAACTGAGCTATTCTGTTCTATTATCAGAAGAGTTAAAAACAAAGAAAATCTGTCATTTGATCCCTTCTGGAAATGAAGACTCAGTGCACTTCTAGCTTGGATGGTTGCTGGAAGCATTAATATTTACACCTCAGTTCTTATGAAGTTACACATTTCATATTCCATCCAAAATCACACGTTCATAATCCAGTCCATTTCTTTTCACATTTCCTTGATCTTCTGCCTTGGTCCTCTTTTTTGATCCTTATCTTCAGGGTCCAGATGCCAGATCCGACCCCTCACACCATCACCAGGCCCAAGGTACCAACTTACCAGGACACTAAGATCTGACCCCTAGCGCTACTAACTTTGTCCCTCACCCCTTTACGTCCATGCCTGGGTACCTTTGACCCCAGCCTGTGTTGCCCTGCTCCTCTCCCCTCCTTCTGTCTGCCCCCCTCTTTTATTCCATCTCTTGCTCCCCCCTCTGCCCATCCTCCACCATCTTTTTCCTCCTGTCACGGGCGACTTGCTGCCCAACCGGGCTCTTTCAGCCCCACGCTGCCCCTCCGAAGCAACCCTTCTCACAGCTGTTGCCAATTTCAGGCACCCAACCAAAACACGCCACCCTTCTGTGGCCCTGGGCCAACATCTAGACCTCACAACCCCCTCCCTCTTCTGACCTAATTCTCTTTGGGTGGGTGGGATCAAATTCTCAGCAGAAGAGGGAGATCTGTGGGCTGCCTCACCTTACGGTATAAACCCCTCAGGACCCTAATCAGGACCCTACTTGGCCCCTCCCCTCAATCAGTCACTACCTTGGCCCTGTATCTGCATCATCTGACACTACCTGTGACCTTGGTAATGACATCACCAGGCCCCCCCCTTCCCTAGCTGCATCCCCTTCCCTCCTCCCCCCAATCACCTGGTCATGTCCTTCTGGGCTATTTGACAATTCAGGTTGCCTTTTTAGTGGCAACCCTATTTGTCATTTGATCCCTTCTGGAAATTAAGACTCAGCACACTTCTAGCTTGGATGCTTGCTGGCAACATTGTATTGAACGCCATTAATATTTACACCTCAGTTCTTATAAAGTCACACATTTCATATTCCAGTCCAAAATCACACGTTTATAATTCAGTCCATTTCTTTTCACATTTCCTTGATCTTTTGCCTTGGTCCTCTTTTCCGATCCTTATCTTCGGGATCTGGACGCCAGATCCGACCCCCCCATACCATCACCAATACCAGGTACCAACTTACCAGAGCCTTCTCCCTCCTAGGACTGGACACTAAGATCTGACCCCTAGCACTACCCCTTTGCCCCCCTTATGTCCATGCCTGGGTGCCTTTGACCCCAGCCTGTGTTGCTCTGATCCCTCCCTCCTTCTGTCTGCCCCCTTTTTATTCCATTTCTTGCCCCATACATCCACTTATCCATCTCCAGCCAAGCGATGGAAGATGGGGCTCCCCCCCTTGTGGGCTAGCATCTTGGGCTCCTCCTCTACCATCTACTCCTAGGTCTAACAAGGGCTTTAAGAAAAACACCTGCCGAATTCTGAGAGGTGGACCCCGTCTGACCTGTAGACCTCAGACACCTCAAAGGAAATGTCCCTGTGTTGTATATGCACCCCCCTCATTTCCATAACCAGCCAGGTTACCTTCCTCTTGAACCACTATCTCCCCTTCTCTACAGATCTGCCATCTCTGGCATGCCACCACACCCTCCTGGAGGTGATCTCGGGCCAGCCAGTCACCACCCCCATCCACCACCCTTTCTAAGTCCACTGCTATGGCCTGCACCAGTGCCCCCCCTCAGTTTCCCCTAATTCCTTACCCCCCGGATGCATTATTAGCATGTCTGGCCTGCTCCATCGCACCCTCAGCTCTTCTAACCGCGGCATCAGATGGGCCCATCTCTTGCCATGGATCCCCTCCAATGTACCTTTGTGTGCTCCAGATCCATCCTCAGTTGCAACCCACCACATCTGGTTGCTGCAAATGTTCTGCCCAATAACTAAACGCATGCCCCACAATCCAGCTGTGCTTCTGTGTTCCTCCTGCCAGGTAAAAGAAAATCTCTGTTAACATCACCTCCTGACACACTTTTTGTAGTAACTGGGCCTCCACCGTCCCATCCTCTTCACCTCTTCCTCTGACTCACCCCTTGCTGCGGCCTCTGCTGCCGCCCCTATCCAGACTGCATGGGGAGCAAATAGGACCCAGTCCTCCCCCATAACTTTAGAGCCTTTTTTTTTTAAAGGACCCCATCTGCCGAGAATCCCATCACCGGACTCCCATCTCTGTGTCAGAACCAAGATCCGCTCCCCCCCCATGTTGTCCTGCATTCACCCAATTTCCTAACTGCAGAAACCACCCTGTGTGCCTGCAACCGCAGCACCACCTCCTCCCCCTTTCCGAGCTGGTCGTTTTTTGATCTAGGCAGCCAGACCACTACGGCACCCTGGCCAAAACTGTTTCAGCCTCCTGTAATCTACCCCCCACAAATTGGATTTCCGCTGCGCCACCACCTCACACACCCAGAATGCCCCCTTCACCATGCGTGTGATAATGGCCCGAAATAAGCCAGCTTCTTTGGCCGATGTATACATGTGCTGTAATGCTCCTAGAAGCTGCAACAAAAGCTGCCCCGTGTTGGATCGCGTTTGTCTATGCTCAACCCTTGGCCTGTCTGCCATCCCAAGAGCATCTGCCTCATGGCCCTACCCTTGGTCGGGTTAGGTCACACCTTATCACTACAGGTCCATCCAGTCCCTGCCAGCTGTACTCCCATGGCGGTGAGGGCCATACCTTCTCCCCATCTCTTGACCATGTATTGCCTTATCTGGTCCACTGTGGCTGGCATACCTACTCTGAACCCCCACCCTGCTCCCGGAACTCCTGGAAGGCCCCCCATGCCCTCTCAGATGCCTTTAGCATGTTGGCCAACCCAGAATTCCACTACAACCATCAGACTCTCTCAAGCCAATCTCTCACAACTGATCACTTCCACAAACCCTTTGCTGTCACACCAAAACAGGATGTGCCTACCCCTCATCCTGTCCCCCCCCCAAAACCCTTATCGCTATGAAAATGGGAAATATTTCTAATAAAGTAATGCCTTTCAGCAAGCCTGCCTCTCCCCAAGCCCCCGGCCTGGCCTCCAAGATCCCTTCTCCTTTGAAGCATGCTCCCATCCCCAGGGCCCCAAGGCTTCTGTATAACTCCATATCTGTATTACAGCCCCATTCCTCCTGTCAAAATGTGACCCCATTGCAACTTTCCAAAAAAAAAAAACACCCAAACCTGACGATCTTCCTGCATGCACTCCCTTTATGATATCTACCCAGTGATACGGCAACTTCACCTTCCCCGTGGCCCACTCCAGTCTCCAGGTAACTGCTCTGCCTGGGCTTATGGCCGTGCAGGCAAAGTTAAGGTGCCCCTGCAGCTGCTGTACCAATACCAGTGGCACCCTCCTCCTACCACCTACCTGTTCCAACAAAAACCCTTAAAAGCTGGCCACTTTATCACATGGGAGGTAAAAATATTCTTGTACCGTGTCCACCTCTATGCCCAGAAACTCCAACTTGCATGCTGGGCTTTTGGTCTTCTCCTCTGCTAGTGGGATCCCTATTTTTCCCCCACATTATTTGAAATCTACTCGCATCCCTTCCTCCTCTTCCCTTCCATCCCCTGTGAGCAGAGAATCATCAAGATAATGTGCTACCCACCTGTGCCTGTACTTCCACCCAAGAAACCCACTGCTCCTATGAAATGAGGGCTCCAAATCTAGAACAGATCCATGAACACCCCATGGACATGGCCTTGTCAAGAACCCCCCAATTAAAATCCCAGCAGATCCCAATCCTTGGGCATGACTGGTAGAGACTGAAAAGTGGGCTCCATGTCTGCTTTTGTCAGCCTTGCCCCCCAAATGCCCTGATCATCACCACTGCATGGTCCAAGGATGTATAAGGCACTACCTGAAGGTCCTTGGGAATGCCATCCTGCACTGAGGCCCCTTCTGGATATAATAGCTGGTGGATAAGGCAAAACGTCCCTAGGTACTTCTTGGGTACCACCCCCAGCGGAGATATCTGGGAACCAGTACGGGGGAGGGGGGCCTTGAAGGGGGCCCCCCACCCTGCCTGCCTACACCTCTTTCTGGATTTTCTTCATGACCATGTTCTTTTTCCCTTTCACTGATCCGAAGTTTCTTTTTTTTTGTTTGAGATTTATTTATTTTTCTTCCTTCCTTCCGCACCCCGTGTCCCCCTTGCTGTCCCCTTGGTCCCCCCCGCCCAGTAGCTGGATGCTGGGTGCTGCCCTGAACACCTGATACACGTGCCTGAACTTGCAGTTCACCCATGTGCTGGATGCTCCATTGTAACTCCCGCAAGTTCTAGCTGCCGGGTAGGGGCACTCTTCTTACTTGGCTCTCCCCCAGTTCCCCCTCCCCCTGCTGGCCCTGACAGGGTCCATACCCACAGTTCTGAGAGGGTACCTTCCCATCTTAGCTCCCCCTTTTCCATCATCCACTTCCAAAAGGCCTCATCATACTCAAGCCACCCATACCCAAGCCTGACCTTGTAAGCATCGTGGATGATGGCTGTGTGCATCATGAGTGGAGTCACCAGCTCTGGCTGCTTCTCCAGTGCCAAGAAACTGTGCATGAGAAAATCCCTGCCTGCCACATGACTATGTTCTTCCCCTTGCCCTTAGCCTCTTCTTCCTTATGTCCTACCACTGCTAATGCTACTGCCATTTCCGATTCACCCCCCCCAATTCTGTCTGCTCACAATTCCTCACTGTATCCTCGTCTACCAGCCCCAAAACTGTCCACATACTCCCCCTTCCAAATCTTTTCTTTATAGAAGTGGAGACATGCTCATCCAGGGTGAACCCAGCGGCCCATCATACAGGTTCTTTCCTCCTGTTTTGTCCTTGTCTGCCCCAGTATCCTTGGCACTTCCCCATTTCATCACTTGAAGAGCTTTCTCCCTTTCAGAGCCCCTTCTCCCCATATCCCCAAGGAGCCCCTCTAAACATTCCTCCAACTCCCCCCATTGGTTAGATCTGCATTTCCCTTACCCCCACCAGGCTAGGCCCCGCCAGTGGTGGTCTGCTTCCTGAAGCCATGTCTCCTCACTGAGGTCCGCCATCTCCTCCATCAGTTTGGCCACTCCCTTCCCCACTTTGGTACTTGAAACTAAGGCTCTCTTTGATGCCATCCTTTTCCACTGCATAAGAACAAAAAGAGGTAAATAGCTCAAACCACTCCTTGAGTCAGCTAGGCGAGGATATGCACCTGTCTGCTCCTATCCCGCCCTGCGATACACCGGCAGCTGCCCTCATTGTGCCTCCCTGTGATACCATGTCCCCCAAAACACGTGTTCCAGCCTGTATCTCCCTAGTCACCACAGAATTGTTTGCAGCATGGCCATAACTTAAAGACAGCGGCTTATCAGTCTGGATGCAGGTCTTGTGCCCTTACCATCACAATGTCTGGGAAACTGCCTCGGCTCCACTGAAGCCATCCCTCGGCCCCCCATATACGTCCCAGCCCCTCCCACTGTTATCTATGCTGTATATTTTAGTGATCCTGAGCTCAATCCTCTCAATTGCCCCATTGGGAACTCACAAATCTCTGAGCGTCAGTGACCTACAGGGGCTTTTCCTCAATTGCACATCCCTCTTCTTCTCAGCCCACTAATCCACCCAAGTTGCATATATGTGCCCTGCAATCTTCAGCTGCCTTGGGCCCTAAACCCCCAACATGACCTGGGTCATACCTCCCCATAGCCTTGTGGCCAGTTATCTCTAGCATCCCCTCCCACTTTGTGTGTTTCTGCTGTTTTGCCTGTGGCCCCTCCCGTCTTAAGATAGGGAGGGATGATGTCGATCAGGGAATCCTATCATGGCTTGCACCCCCCTCCCTCGCTCCTTTGTCAGCATGTGATGCAGCCAACCTGCCCCCCATGGCACCTCACTGGTCAGTTTCATGTTACCTCCCACCCACTAGAGGTTAGCTCACTACCACCGTTTCGACGCATCCACCACCGCACAAAAACTCCTGCAGTACCCTAAATTTCCCCACATGATACTTTCCAAACTCCACATTGGCTACCTGCAATTCGAGCCGCTTCGCTTGAAGAAATTTCCCTGAGTGCCTTTCCCTACTCCCTCTCCATTTTTCTCCCTTTTTTTTTAAACAAAGCAGCTTAAAAGGAATGAACCAGCTGCCCTCCGCACTATGACCACCCGGCCTTCCCCAAGGCCTGTCCAGCAGTACCTGCTCCCCAGGAAACCAGAGGCTCCCTCCTCCTAACCCAGTCCGCCCGAGCCTGCTTGCCTGTCCTTCCATCAACAGGGAAAACGAAAACCACCTGGATAACTGCAAGCCCTCTTACAACCACTGCTGCTGCTACCACCAAAAACGGGCACTATCCTGGGAGAAACTTCGCCAACTGTCCTACAGCACCAGGTGCCAGAGGCTCGACCGCGTGGCTGCCTGCCCTGCTCCCCCAATGCCGACAATTGCCATTGCAGGAATCCCTTCATCGGTTCGGCCAAAACCCTTCCCAATGCTGGATCCCATCACCCGGTTCGGCTGAAAACGGGAACCACAACAGGAAACTCCGACCCCAACCCCCACGGTGCTGAGGCCACAGGTCTGACCATGTGGCCACCTGTCCCACTCCCCCGGCATTGCAGCCATCTCATCGGCCAGCCGCAATGCCCAGCATGTGGCCTAAATGAGCTGCTTGGGCTGCTGCGACCCCTGCCAAGTGCACCAAACTGAGCAGCAACTGCAATGCTCCCTGACAAACTGATGCAAGGCATTCCCTGGCTCTCTAAGGTAGCAAGTGCCACTCGGGCTCTCACGGCACCTGCCGGGTGAAACCTTACGCCATGCGGCCCAGCGGCCATACTTGTCACAAACATTAAAACAGACCCAAATGTTGGGAAAAACTCCCCCTTCGACTAGTGAAGCCCAGGTCCTCTGCGATGCTCGCACAAGACCCATGGCCAAACCTACCTCTGTAGTCACTCAGCCTTATTTCTTTTCATTTCTTGAAAACCACTGCAGCCCTGACTCAAAGTACAAAATATCCCATCAGCTAAACCCCGTAACTGGCTCTCTAGCCACCTCTGCTATCAAACAAAACACAGTCACATATCCTTCTTTCTCTCATTTTTATATATATATATATATATATATATGTGTGTGTGTGTTTTTTTAAACAGTTTCAAATGCTAGTGAAACCTGTACTAACATAAACTCCTGTTGTGACTTTAATCCTAACAGAACCAACTTATAAGTACTACCCCAACAGCCACATGGCTCAGAGGCCTGCAAGCCTGTACCTTACCTAAAATGGTGTGCAACACCAACCTGTTGCTACTGCGAAGTGCTAAGAACTTGCCTTAAATTCTCAGCAGAAGAGGGAAATTTGAGGGCTACCTCACCTTATAAACCCTCTCAGGACCCCACTGGGCCCCTCCACTCGACCAGTCACTACCCTGGCCCTGTACCTGCATCGTCTGACACTTACCTGTGACCTTGGTAATGATATCACCAGGACCGCACCCCCTTCCCCAGCTGCATCCCCCTTCCCCTCTCCTCCCTAGTCACCTGGTCATTTCCTTCTGGGCCATTTGACAATTCAGGTTGCCTTTTAGTGGCAACCCTATTTACCAAATTTGTACCAGATCTGTTTTTTGCTCTAGTTGTCATTGAATAGTTTTACAATTTTATTAGTTAACGAAAGCAGCAAGTTAAAAATTACACTTCTGATGTCCAAGTGGCGAGTTATGACTTTCTGATGTCAGAACTGTGAAATATGACTTGCTGATGTCAGCGCTGTGAATTAAGGGCTCTTTGAAGTTGGCACTGTGAAGTATGACTTTTTTATGGTATGTTTTGTATGCATCAGAATGGATATCAACAGGTTACAACTTCTGATGAAAGGTTAAATAGTGCACTCATGAGGTGAAGCGCTGCTACTAGTCCTGCAAGGTTTTACATAGGACATTCAAAGTAATCTACGGTGCCCACATCTAGCAGACTGATACCAGCTGTAGAAGTAAGAGAGTCCTGCCAGTGTTTGGTTATTTCAGTTGGGAGAAAAACATGTAGGCACTTGATACAGACTGCCTATGGACTTACAGGCAAGCCATACAACATAGAATTTCCACCACTGGGACTACACTATATTACCCACCACACCCTGCTAGAAACTATTAATGGAGGGATACTAAAAAGTCAAATGAAGTTTCTTTCTTAACCCCATATCGCTAACATTTATTTGCATCCATTGTACCAGCTTAACATAGATTTACCAGAACTGAATACTGCCCATTCACAGTCAAACAGCAGGTATCTACCAGCCTAAAACAGTATCATTTAACTTTAGTGTTTTCAAGGTTTCTGACTTTGTTTGATTTTTGGTCTTTTAAATACATTTGCATAAATATAGCAGCTGCTTCTCCCAGTGGTTCAAAAACCTCTGACAGTTAACAGTTAACCTCACAATTACTGTTTTTGTGACATTACTATCTATCTGTGTCTGGGCACGATGATGCCACAATACTTATTGAATATTTATAATGGCTGGCAATACAGCCTAGAGGTTAGAGCAACAAGCTGTGAACAGACCTGGTACTTTCAGTAGACCTGGGTTTGATTCCCACAACTGGCACTTGCATACTTCGTGACCTTGTGCAAGTCAAATCTCCAATGAATGGTAAAACAAGGATTATTCTCCCTTAAATTTTTTTTTATTAATTATTAATGAATGAATTAATTATTTTTTATTTACCAGATGATTGCACTTGATAAAGTAATTACCTATTTTCAGGCACAAACTGGGAAATTATATCAGGTAGAAAACTTCAGGATACAGAAAAATCTTGAGAACAATCAGCAATCATTGGGTACAGATACAAAGAAAATACTGGTTGGGCAACCATGCACAACCAGCCTGCGCTGCCACAGGAAGTTTCTGATTACATCAGATACCTTGAGACTGAAGCTCGAGAGGTCTGATGAAATCAGAACCCTGAGGTGGCAGTTCAGGCTGCCTTGGCATGTGGCTGCCCATCTGGCATTTTTACAGTGTATAGTTTGTTTTTTTAACCTTTTTGTACATTCGAGAAAAACTGGCAGCGCTTGTCTCCTCACTTCCCACTACAGTGCTCACTTCGTCCCTCCATTCCTCTGACAGTAGGAGGTATCCAATGTTAGGGTTTGCAATTGTTATGGGTAGTTGGCATTTGTTTTTGGCGTTTAATAAACTATAGATTTTGGTCTGAAATGTCCAAAAAATACTGTGAACATCACATTCATTTTCAACTGCTTCATGTGCATGCAGCAGTTGTTTCCATTTCCAACTGTAATTTATACAGTCTCTAGAGGGTTTTCGAATGCTGTTGTACCACAGAAGTGTACACTCATGTTCCATGACCTCTGAACTGTAGTTCAACAGCATTTTGAAAGGGATGGAAATCCACACACAGCACTTTACTCTACACTATAATACAATTCCTTTTTATACAATGCCAATGGCCTCCTCTGGATCACTTTGTTTAAAGAGCCCCTGATTTCCCAGGGAATGCTTTGAAGAAAAAAAAAAAACACAATTTTTAGACACATTTCTGATAATATTCTACAAATTCTTTGCAAGTATTTGTTTTATTTTAGAACTTAAAGAGATTCATTAAGTTAAATGGAGGGAGATGTACACCACACATTTCAGTGCCTTACCTCCGCGAATGCTGCTGATCTATAGTTGCCATAAAAATGTCCAATAGTTTAGTAGTGAAATCGCTCATAACATTTCCCCCACTGGATCACTGTTACTTCCTGGTTTTTAGATCTGGCCTCTTGCTCAGCCACATTATGACGTGAACACAGGGAGAGCGCAGGGATGCGCTCCATTATAGTCTATGAGGGACAACTTAAACAGTATTTTTATGTATCGCAGTGATCACCTGGTGATTAATCAAGGGCACCGAATGACTAACAAGGACGTTGCTAGTCACCTGGCGCCCTTGAATAATCGCCAAATGATCACTTTGATATATAAAAATAATGTTAAAGTTGCCCCCATAGACTATAATGGAACAAGTCTATCGCTCTCCTGTATTCACATCATCTTATGGCTGAGCACAGAAGGAAGATTGAGGCGGATCTAAAGATTGGGAAGTAACAGTGATCCAGGGGGAAATGTTATGAGTGATTTTACTACTAAACTATTGGACTTTTTTTTTTTTTAATATAGCTGTTTGGTCCCCATTGTCTCCTCCTGCCAGCAGGGACACATATGTGTAACCCCTAGATGGCGCTATCCCAGGGGCTACTACCCCTGCCTGATTTGCCACTAACAGGTTGAGGGGCCTGGATTCAATGGCGGGTGCCTCCACCCAGAGGTCAGGGTTTGCAATAGTTAAACTAACTTGGTCACAGCCCTCTGGGACACTGCAACCCCCCTTTCTTCCCACTAGTGGCCCACACAATATATCAGAATTACCTTCACAGTATACACTTACCCCCAGGTCTGGTTCCGGCACTGGGACCTCCTGTGAAATGAGATACAGTGCAACAATCACAGTACAGTACTTTAACATAGACAAATACCTCAGGCAGTATAAGTTTGCTGAAACAAGCAGCTCTGATTTATTTAGGGGGATATAACAAGGACAGGGAAATCAGGTTAATCAGCTTATCACTCTAATAATCTACCTATGGCTCTGTGCAGGCCTATCCCTATCAGTTACTGTCCTGGGTACCCAAGCCCTAGTGGCTAGTCAAACCCGTGGCAGCTGGTAGGGGCCCTTTCACACAGAGAAAAGGAGAATTAAACAGTCAGCAGTACAGTAATTCCATTTGGATTTAATGTGGCAATTCAACAGGGAGCAACCCTGAATTAGTACTCCGACCTCCAAATAAGATAGGGTCCTTCAATGTCAGCAGGGCTCACTTGAGGTCACAAACCTCTTCACACATCCATATAAAGAAAGCACTATACCAGGCAGGCTGCATCTGTATCCCGATCGCAATTACTGCACAATACCGGAGAACACACAGCAGATTCAGTTCCTGACAGACCGAGTGCAATTTTCAGCAATTCTTCCAGTCTTCTACAGGGTGAGCCTGGTTTCTACTCTTCAGAGATCCTTTGATTCTTTTCACAGGACAGATTCAGTCCTAACAAGCTGTTACACAAGCTGCAGACCGGAACTCTGGGCCTTACACCGTTTTTGACTAAAACTGCACATTGAAAAAGCACAGGGCTCCTTCCTTCTTCACTGCCAAAGCTCAACTGAAACTCCAACCGACAAAAACCGGGCACTTCCTTTGAGTTCCTCCCAGTTCTTGACTGGATTGGCTGTCACTCACAATAGACTGCTGCTGTTGGTCAAAAAGGCACTGAAGTCTAAACTACATCTCCCAAGTCACTGCCCATACAATCCTCTTGTGGCTGGCTCAGATTATGAGTCAAGTTCTGATTCGTCCAAGGCACCATTTTAGAGCTAGCTTACCCCACACTGATTGGTCCAGTTCAGCAGTTCAAAACCAGAATGGGGAACTAGGCAGACACTGCTCTGACTGCAAAAGAAATCAGGTTAGACAAACTGTAATTTCATTATTACTGTAAATGATTTCTGGCAAACAGTTACATCTTTCAGATAGGTTCCTTTGCACTCCTAGTGACTGCAAAATGAAGTGAATTGGCAGCAGCTGAGTGGTACTCAATCAAAGAAACACACAGTCCCCCATACAAACTAATTATGTCTGCAAGCAGACAGCTCTTAAAGACAGTACCAGAGGTTCTAAAACACTCACTGATAAATGGCTTAAATGCCAAACACCATTCAGGCTTGGAGCATTCAAGCAAGCTCCTGGAAGTCTTTTGGGAACCCCCATTTGCAGGGGGGTTACACCCTTCCTGGCCTGGGAAAGCTTGACGTCCGCGTCAAGCAAGTACCCCCATAAGTTTCAACTGCAACCATATACATTTGCATTAGGCTCGCACATGTAATCATCAGTCAATATATCATTTTACCAAGAACACATTTCTGAAACATTACAGTCGTCACTCTTTACACAGTATTACATACACATTGTACCATAACTCAAGTTATTACCTCTTGTACATGAAACCTGAAGAGGGCCCTTCCCTATCAGTTACCTTGGGGCTGGATGGGGCAAGGGCACCATATGAAGAGCAACACAAGTAACTTGGAGTTAGCACTGATACTCAGTTTGGGCAATGAGCTCGGGGACACATACACTCCTTATGGACAACATTGAGAGGCAAGTCCACAGGCCTCCCAAGTGAATCATAACTGAGGAGCACCACAGGCTTTACAGCTCGACCAGTCTTTCTAGGGGAACTGTACAGTCTCTGCACTCTGAGCCTCATTTTCAGCATTGTCCTCACTTGTCAGGAGTCTCCATGGGGGTAGAGAGGCTAGAACTTGGGGCACTTTCAGCTCCAGGAGTTACAGTTTCTGAGTCCACAACATTTGGCTCGCATGGAGAACATCGGACACTGGCAGTGGACTGTCAGGGCACTCAAAATACTCTTCTTGCTCAGAGTGTATCACCAGTCTGCCCCAATCTATCATTTCCTCCCTGAAAGCTCAAACAGTTCAACCATGCACAATGATTCCATTTCATCTGATCTGATGCTTTGCACTTCACTTTCTGGGAACATTGGCTCCAGGGATGAAGCTGGGGGCTTAGACAGTCCAGAAGGCCCAGCTTTGTCTCCAGTATTGACTAGGGATTGCCCGAAACAATTGACTCAGTTCGTAGAAGGATAGTATTCAAAGTCACTCTCACTTTCTTCCGATATGGACTGACAGTCATGCTCAACTGGGACTTGTGGAGGAACACTTTAACTTTGCTTCTGTAGGTGCAGACTTTCTTGATCTTTTCTTAGCAGCAGCTAGTCACTGGTCAGAGGGGCATCTTCTAGGGCTCAGACTCAATTAAGATTTGTCAATGGGCAGTAAATGATTTCTATGCATTGTTTTACATCTTTTGAATTATTCTCAGGCCTTACTTTGTACACTGGCAGATCATCTAGTTTGCCCACTACAATGTGAGGGAGATGGTGCCATCTGTCAGCAATCTTGTGCTTGCCATGCAATCCCAGATTTCTTAGCAATACCCGATCTCCCTCCTGGAGTTCCTGTGCTTTCACCTTTTTATCATACCTTTCTTTGTTGGCCAGATTTCTTTTGGCAGCCATGGTTTGAGCCAGTTGGTACGCATGAGTTAGCTGGGCCTTTAACTTTTGCACATACTGTAAATAGTTGTCAGCTTGAACCCCATCAGGAGAGACCCCAAAACACACATCTACTGGTAGTCGAGCTTCTCTTCCAAACATCAGGCGGTAGAGGGAGAATCAGTGGCATCACTTTTGGTGCAGTTATAAGCATGTACCAGGGTGCTAATTTGTTGGCTCCATCTAGGCTTGTCCTTTGGGTGCAGGTGCCTAGCATATCTAGCAAAGTACGGTTGAAACGTTCAGGCTGTGGGTCCCCTGGGGTGGTAAGGAGTGGTTCTGGACTTCGCACTCCCCACAGAGAAAGCATCTCTTTGATCAGGCGACTCTCAAAGTCTCTCCCTTGATCAGAATGGATTCTTTGTGGAGCCCCATAGTGAACAAAAAGTTTTCTACAAGTACTTTGGCCACAGTGGATGCTTTCTGGTCTTTGGTGGGAAAGCTTGGGCATATCTCGTGAAATGGTCAGTGACCACCAGCACATTACTGATATTTCTTTGATCTGACTCCAAACTTAGAAAATCAATACAGACCAGCTCCATGGGTGCACTGGTGGTGATGTTAACAAGGGGCAGCCCTCTGGGCAAAGCTTTCCTCTGTAAGCAGCGACTACAAGTTCGAATGTTGCTCCACATCAGCCCCATCTTAGGCCAATAGAATCTGGATCTCACCAAGTCAAGTGTTCTGTCTATACCAAGGTGCCCCATGTGGTTGTGCAAGGACCTCAGTACTGAGTCTCGAAGGCAGTGGGCAGCACTAGTTGTTGTTTGTCTACTTGTCCCCTCTGTCTACTGTTTCTCTGTATAACAGTTTATTGATCAGTTTCAACTTAGGACCTTCTTTGTATAACAGTGCAGTTCTCAAATCAGTGGGCGTAATTTGGACACATCTTTTCCTGCATAGAGGGCTTCTAAAGCTGCTTTGATCATGGGATGCGGGATTGAGCCCGCGAATACTGTCATTGTCCAGCTGAGGCAGTGCACCAATGTCTATTGCAGAAAAGTGGCAATAAGCAGCAGGTATGCAATTCTCAGAGGCTCCCAAGCAATCCACCATGCAGTCCACTGCGTCCGTGGACATTGTTCCTCCCTGTCAAACTTCCGGCAGAGTGCCCGAATGTCAGGTTCTGCCAATCGGACCCAATCATTCTGGGAACAGGCCTCGGAGAGAGCATCAGCATCTATGTGGTTCAAACCTGCTCGGTATCCGAGAGCATAGTCATATGTAGATAATGCAGAAAGCCACCTATGGCCAGTGGCATCCAACTTAGCTGAGGTCTGCACATAGGTCAAAGGATTATTGTCAGTTTTTACTAGTATTTTAGCCCCATACAAGTACTCATGGAATTGGTCAACAATAGCCCACTTCAAAGCTAGGAACTCTAACTTATGTACAGGATAGTTCTTTTCGGATGGGGTCAGGCTTCTACTGGAGCAAAGGCCACTGGTCTCAGAGCCATTCTCGTGCTCTTGGTACAACACAGCCCCAACCCTTGCAAGCTAGCATCAGTGTGCAGGGCGTAAGGTTTTCTTGGATCGGCATAGGCCAGCACTGGAGCATGGGTAAGTTGATATATGATCTCATGAAAAGCAGTCTCACAATCAGGAGTCCAGCGGGCCCCAAATACTTCACTCCGGATGAAAATACACTCTTTCAGTCTTGAGGGCGCTGACTTTTGGTATTTTTGTGGGTTGGGGATACCCTTGAGTAAGGTTAAGTAAAGGCGGATCACTCTTGAATAGTCCTTGATGAGCGCCGATAATAACCACAGAATCCCAGGAATCTTTGCAGTTCTTTTAGATTTTTGGGCTGTGGCCAGGTGGTCAAGGCCTCAACTTTACTTGGGTGGTCTCTATTCCCTCGGTGGATACTATGTGTCCCATACTTTACTGATGTTTGAAAGAATTGACACTTATCAATGGACAGTTTAAGGCCAAAGTCCTCCAGTCGGTCCAATACCTTAAATAATCTGCTCTCATGTTCCTCCAGTGAGCTGCCAAACACAATAACATCATCTAGGTATACCAGGCACTCTAGTAAGTTCATGTCCCCACTGCACGCTCCATCAATCGTTGAAAAGTGGCTGGGGCACCTGAAATCCTTGAGGCATCCTCATGAATTCATAGAAACTAGCGGACAGATAAAGGCTGTCTTTTCCACGGTCCTCTGGGGCCATCGGGATCTGATAGTACCCTCACGGAGATCCAGCACAGAACCACTTGCTCCCGTTAGGCAGTCAAAGCATCCTGAATGCGGGGCATTGTGTACTGATCAGGGATAGTCCGCCGGTTTAAGGTGCGATAATCACACACATCCTTACTGTTCCATTCTTTTCCTCACTACCACAATGGGGAAGCATAAGGGCTTCTGGATTCTTGTATTACACCAGCAGCTAACATCTCTTGCAGATGCCGTCTCACATCATCTATGTCAGCAGGTGCCAGGCGTCGAGACCTCTCACGAAATGGTCTTTCGTCATGCAGCGGATATTGTGCTCAGCTCCTTGCCGCATCCTACATCCCATTCCTTTAAAGAAACACCTGGTCTCTCTGGGCAAGCTTCTCACTGATCTTCACTTTCCATTCAGCTGGCAGCGGGAGTCGCCGAAATCAAACAAGTCAGGCGTTACTCTGTCATTCTTCCTTGAACTCTTGCTGCTGGGTAGCACTGCAGTGTCTGCACAATGCACATTAGCCAGGATGCAACCTCTGTTTACTCGAATGTCTCTTTCAGACACATTATGAACTTGGACCATTACCCTTCTGGCATAAGCATGGGCTCTAGCGGGCAAAATACTAGGCTTGACCAGCAGTCCCTCTGGCAATTTTCCATCGCCTGGTGCATCCAACATTAATATTTTATTCTTAACATCCTTTCTGATACGGACCTCTCCTGTAAGGTACACTGGGCATTTGGCGCCAGGATCAGAGACTCAGGATCCTTCTTCCATACAATTCCGACCGGTTCCTCTGGTTCTGTTTTTCAGCATCTCTGTGCCTCATAGGCCTTCTTAATTAAAGCCGGAACTCTTAAAGCTCTACTAGTCTTTGACCCCTGTTTTTCATAACACAACTGTGCCAGCCTTCCGAACATATGAGCATTTGTTCCAATCAACAAAGGGACACCATCATACAGTCAGTGGGGGGACACACTAAGGCTAGGTCTCTACTTGTTCGACCACTCCAGCCACGGAGGTGGAGAAGACAGCAAATTCGGATATACCGGAATAGGGATAGGCCTTCTCACTTAACCCCATACATGCAGTCCTTCTAATGGTTGTAAGGGTACGCCTGACAAATGCTTCTGATACCAATCTTGGAACATAATTGTCACTTGGGAGCCACTGTCTAATATAGCTCTTGTAGACACTCCGTTCACCTTTACAGTGGTCTCCATGGAGGGACCCACTATTCTGGACCAGTCTGAGAGGCGGTGAGTGGGGCCTGGGCAACTGACCTTGCCACAAAGGACGTGAATTAGCATTTTTGGTGCCCTCACTGGGATCATGTCGTGCACCTCTTAACCACTGATTTCTTCTCCGAAGCTCTCCTTGTAGCCTACATGCAACTTTGTCAGTGTCTTTTGGGGACTGGCATTCCTTTTCATGTGCCCATCTTTCCCACAATTATAGCAAAACATACTTTCTGGAGTTTGAGCTGGCGGGCGCCACACTGGGAGCCAAGGCGGGGTATTACTAACTGGAAACCTTGGTGCCATCTCTGTCTGCGGCGTGATAAGCATTTGGAGACATCTCGTCAGTTTCTCCACTTCCATGGTCAAGGAATCGAGTTAGAGCTGTTATCAGCAGGAGATACATGGTGGGTACCCCACCCCATAGCAGATGCAGTCGGATATAGGTCAGGGCCCGTACTTGCAGGCGTGGCCTTCATAAAGGACTGTTTTGAATTCCGGATCTCTCTCAACAGTTCGCCCCATTGTGACATATCTTTTCCTTGTCAGAGCACTCATTGACTGCCAACCTCTGCCCTGAACTTCATGATGGGTCACCCTCAGTCACTCAGGTCGTAGCCAGCTATTGGTGCAGGTCCCTCCCGAGGTCGTCTTTTCTCAACTCCTCAATTTCTCTCATTAACTCATCATAGGAGGGTGGGATTCCAGTCGATCTGCCAGGCGTAACTGAGAGCAACAGCAGTTCTGAGAGAGGGCAGACTTAAGGATCCTGTCCAGCCTGGTTCGGTCCAGTTCAATCGCTGGCAAACTACCTTTTCTGAGGCATTCTTGCAACAATTTTTCCAGCCGAGATACATACACAGACAACAACTCCCTTGGTACTGTTGTGCATCTCTTACTCTCCACCATAGGTCCTCATCAGAATCTGGGCTCCCATACACATTCTCCAAGGCCTCAAGATAGGCCTGTGCAGTCGCTTCAGGGTTACTGGCCCGTTTAGCACGGATGGTAGCCAGGGCAGGACCTCGGAGGCTCTCACTAACCCTCTTTGGCTTCACCTTCCGAGCATTGCCATTCTAGCACTTGGGGCAACATAGTCTATCCAGGTCTCCCAGTCATCCTCCTTGGGGGGTGGGGAGGTGCAGAAGATCCTCAACCTTGGTAGAGTCGTGACTAATGGCAGGTGCAGAAATAGGAGTCTGCATTGGTTCAGCCACCATTACGGGCACTGGAGCAGGAGAGGGTGTTGGGGAGGAACACCCCAGGTGGCAAGAATAGTTTCTTCAAGTCCTCCACAGTTTCCCCTCTCCCAGCAACCATTCAGCAAATTTCTCCTCAAAGTTTCAGATAGTGGTGGGGCTGATTCCCCGGTCTTTACTGTCCTTAGTTATCACTCTCCAAGCAGTGGGGCTCCCTCTGGGGTAATGGTCTGTGGCACTTTGGAGCTATCTATGGGATCCTTAAACTCTACTAGGGCCAGGAAAGTGTGGGTGAGCAGATTAGCATGCCGACCCACCACCACAGGGTTTTGTAAACCTTCCACCTTGGAAAGTACTCCCTGCACAGTGTCCGTGATGATACCCAGGGGATGTCCAGGATAAGCATAGCATTTTGAGGGTCGATCTCCTCCCCAGTACACCACTCCACCAGCCGTGCACAGCCACTTCTGTCGGGTACCCATTTTTTCTTAACAGTGGTTCAGTAATATGGCCACTAGAGGACACACAATCCCAGCGGTGAGCCTCCAAGATGTAACCCCTAGATGGCGCTATCCCAGGGGCTACTACCCCTGCCTGATTTGCCACTAACAGGTTGAGGGCCTGGATTCAATGGCGGGTGCCTCCACCCAGAGGTCAGGGTTTGCAATAGTTAAACTAACTTGGTCACAGCCCTCTGGGACACTGCAACCCCTTCTTCCCACTAGTGGCCCACACAATATATCAGAATTACCTTCACAGTATACACTTACCCCCAGGTCTGGTTCCGGCACTGGGACCTCCTGTGAAATGAGATACAATTCAACAATCACAGTACAGTACTTTAACATAGACAAATACCTCCAGGCAGTATAAGTTTGCTGAAACAAGCAGCTCTGATTTATTTAGGGGATATAACAAGGACAGGGGAAATCAGGTTAATCAGCTTATCACTCTAATAATCTACCTATGGCTCTGTGCACAGGCCTATCCCTATCAGTTACTGTCCTGGGTACTAGCCTAGTGGCTAGTCAAACCGTGGCAGCTGGTAGGGGCCCTTTCACACAGAGAAAAGGAGAATTAAACAGTCAGCAGTACAGTAATTCCATTTGGATTTAATGTGGCAATTCAACAGGAGCAACCCTGAATTAGTACTCACGACCTCCAAATAAGATAGGGTCCTTCAATGTCAGCAGGGCTCACTTGAGGTACACAAACCTCTTCACACATCCATATAAAAGAAAGCACTATACCAGGCAGGCTGCATCTGTATCCGATCGCAATTACTGCACAATACCGGAGAACACACAGCAGATTCAGTTCCTGACAGACCGAGTGCAATTTTCAGCAATTCTTCCAGTCTTCTACAGGGTGAGCCTGGTTTCTACTCTTCAGAGATCCTTTGATTCTTTTCACAGGACAGATTCAGTCCTAACAAGCTGTTACACAAGCTGCAGACCGGAACTCTGGGCCTTACACACGTTTTTGACTAAAACTGCACATTGAAAAGCACAGGGCTCCTTCCTTCTTCACTGCCAAAGCTCAACTGAAACTCCAACCCGACAAAACCGGGCACTTCCTTTGAGTTCCTCCCAGTTCTTGACTGGATTGGCTGTCACTCACAATAGACTGCTGCTGTTGGTCCAAAAGGCACTGAAGTCTAAACTACATCTCCCAGAGTCACTGCCCATACAATCCTCTTGTGGCTGGCTCAGATTATGAGTCAAGTTCTGATTCGTCCAAGGCACCATTTTAGAGCTAGCTTACCCCACACTGATTGGTCCAGTTCAGCAGTTCAAAACCAGAATGGGAACTAGGCAGACACTGCTCTGACTGCAAAAGAAATCAGGTTAGACAAACTGTAATTTCATTATTACTGTAAATGATTTCTGGCAAACAGTTACATCTTTCAGATAGGTTCCTTTGCACTCCTAGTGACTGCAAAAATGAAGTGAATTGGCAGCAGCTTGGTGGTACTCAATCAAAAAACACACAGTCCCCATACAAACTAATTATGTCTGCAAGCAGACAGCTCTTAAAGACAGTACCAGAGGTTCTAAAACACTCACTGATAAATGGCTTAAATGCCAAACACCATTCAGGCTTGGAGCATTCAAGCAAGCTCCTGGAAGTCTTTTGGGAACCCCCATTTGCAGGGGGGTTACATATGCATTTTTTTAGATTTTTTTCCACTGCCCCGTGTGACCCTGGCACATGGCCATGCGAGCGTGTGGAGGCATGCTTCGCACCCCATGGTACCAGCTCAGCCCCTTCCCTCTCCCGTCACTTTTCCTGCCCCCTCTCTGCCTACACGGACCTCCACTCGGTGGAAGCAGAACTGGGGGGGCACCAACCCACCCTCAGGAGAGGAGAGCTACCCACTGGCATGCTAAATCATGCCCTGCCCTTCCCCCCACGACGACACCCCAATGACCCAAAGTCATTTCCGAACCCGGGTTGCCAGCGTAGCATGAGGTAAGGGGTACAGTGCCTCAACCCTCTGCACCACTGGGCTGGCCTGTACTACTGGATATTTTTATAGCAAATATAGATCAGCAGCATTCCGCGGAGGTAAGGCACCGAAATGTGTGGTGCATAGGGTTAACTTAGTGAGTCTCTTTAAGGCTGGGAATGGCACACTGAGCCATTCCAGGTGCATCCCAAAAGCACAGGGAGGTTAAGTGACTTGCTGAGGGTCAGACTATGTGCAAGAGACAGTTGTGAGTTTCAAACCCAAGTCTTCAAGGTGTCACACTTCACAGCTTGGTTCTTCAACCCACTAGGCTACATATTATGTACTGTACAGTGTTCCCATTCATGCATAGATGTACGTGAATCACGTAAAAAAATCTAAATTCACGTTCGGCTATGTGAGCATGGGGTACATTGCACGTAAAGAAGCAGGCATGTGAGTAGCATTACATGCAGTCTGTGCCCTTGGAAACAGATGTTTTTTTTTCCCCCCTCAGCAGCCAATGGACATTTGGTCCAGTGCCTTTAAAATGTTTTTTTTTCTCTCTCTCTCTCTGCCATGGTGCAACTGTGATTGGTGCAAAGCCCACTGAGCCCAGAAAATCCACCCTATCCCCATTCAGCAGTTCTAGTGTGGGCGTGCACCTACACCACGGGCTTCACATGTGAGGGAGTTGGAGTAGAATTCAGACAGACCACACTAGGTGAAGGAATGGGCTGATTAACCTTCAAGTCAGGAGAGACTCAAGAAAAGTGAGCTGACTGACCGGAGAGAGAGACTAAGTGCTGAAATTAGGTATGTTTTTTGTCCCCTCAGAGTCTGAATGGAATTTTGGTTCATGGTTGAGTTAAGGTTCCAGAATTCAACTTTTCCCTGTCAAGTTCAGCCAGTGTTGTTGGGCCAGGCCGGGCGGCATGGGTGATTATTGCTGCAGTGCAGATGGTTCCGATCGGACAATCTGAATCCAGTTTTGAATAAAGTTCCTTGAATTCTTTCCAATTTTGCAAGCTCCTCATACCATCCTCCATCTCTGAGTCAGCTCCCTCCCTAGCCTGGTCTGCACGTGTTGGGCCTGGCCTGGGCCCTCCCTCCCTGACATCCTTGCTGACTTGCTCTGTCTCCATGTCGAACATCCTTGATTCTTGAGTCCCCATTTCTCACCAATCCCAGCCCATCCTGGACCTGGAGTGGTCCCTGTCTGTCTGAGAGTGGCTGCTGTGCCTGTTGAGTCAACCACAGAGTGATTCCCCCCCAAAAGTGACTCCCGAGTCTGACTCCCATCTCCCACTGCCTCCCATGTGTCCCGTCTCTCCCTCTCCCCAGGCTAGTTGACTGTGGCTATTAAGAACAGTGGCTGCCACCTATGTGCTGTAGCCCACTTCCCGCCCAGTCTCACTTGCAGTGCGTGCCATTTCTTGGTCTCCTCCAAGGTTGTCTCCTTCTCCTCTCCCAAGTCCCTCCCAGTCCTGACTGAATATGACTCGCAGGGCAGGCCCAGCCATCCATCACAGGGCAGGCCTCAGTAGTATTCCTTCAGAGGCTCAGAGCAGTAACTTGGCCAGGTAAGTCAAAAAAGGTTAAAGATTTGCAGGGTGGGTCGGGAGGAGGTAGGTTGCTGATGATGAGGGACTCAAAGAGATTAGAGTTAGAGTCTGAGATGGCCGCCCACCGTCTGTCCCAACCTCCCTCCTAATGAATGTTGGTGACTCAGGAGTGTGGAGTCAGACTGGGCTGGGTTCGGGGGTGGGCTTTCCTCTATGTGATTTGTCACCACCTTACTCAGAGATGGATTGTTGTTAGACAGGGCAGGGCAGCCGCAGGACTTGGAATATGCCAGTCATTGTTGTTCTCTCGGAGCCAGAGAGTTGTTGATTCCCATCCTGAGCTCTCCTGTCCTGACCTGATGACCCTACTACCTGAGTGCCTGACTGAGACTATTACTAACTGTAAGTAGTAGTATATACTTAATTGTGTATGTGTACAGTAACAGTTTTTATTTATTTATTTAAGTCTTTGGTAACTGGGTAAGGCCCACTAGGCACAAGTGCCCGTTTTCAGGGGCGACCTGGGAGCACTGAGGGGGTTAAGTGACTTGTTCAGAGTCACACAGTATGCAAGTGGAGATTGCGGAAATCAAACCCAGGACTGCTGGATGTACCAAGCTCATTCACAGCTCGTTACTCTAACTTCTAGACTATACAGTACTACGGTGTTAAAAGTTGACTGCACTGCCACAGAACAGACTGCAATGCAGAAGTGAAGATACAGATTTATTAATCAGTGCATGCCATGTCATATAGATGTACTACCGTGCACATATTTGTATGTCCATCCATTCTTGCCTTTTACTTTCTTATCTGTAAATGACAAGAACAGATCATTTAACAGCTCAGCAGATACCAATTCCATATCATTTTATGTCTTTTTTTAAATAACACAGTAAAGTATACAGTACAACATGGTGTTCTGCTTAAGCCTTGTGTTCACTGAGTAACTGTTTACAGCTTTTTGTAACTCCATGATTTTCTGTAAGTGGTGTGGCATATCCTCAAAACATGATTTGTACCCCTGAAACATTTGGAGGAGGGTACTCTGTACCCCCTGTAACGTGCCCCCTGTGGGAACACTGGTACTATATGGGCTCTATTTACAGTAGCTTCCACATTTTCATAATAATAATATTACCATGAAAACAAGATCACTGCCCCCTTGACTTCAACTACTCTGGCTGTTTGTCTGCAGTCCTGGCTTCACAACTCGCTGCTTGTCACATCACAGTCTGTTGCTGTGAAAATGATTATGACGGCTTGTCTGGTGCGAAACACAGCTTGGGCAAAGCAGAAATGCCAAATTAGCATTTCTGCTCGATATTTACTAAGGATAAACAAGGGCCATTACCCAAGTGGTAAGCAGCGTGGGGGGCGGTTAAAAAATGTGGGGAATACAATACTTCAGAGAGGGTCCTTAAGGGGCTTCAAGCCCTTAAAGCAGACAAAATCCCCAGGGTCGGATGGGGAACACTTCAGAGCACTGCAGGAGTTAGCACAGGTCCTAGCAACACCACTAGCTGATCTCTACAATGACCCCCTTGAGACTGGAGTGGTATCTATAGCTTGCAGAATGGCAGATGCGATACCCATCCATAACAGTGGGGGTATGGATGACATAGAAAACAACAGGCTGGTCATCTTAACCTCCATAGTGTGCAAACTGATGGAAACCAATTTAAAGGAAAGGCAGGTAGAATTGTTGGAGAACAACATGCAGTGCAGGTCCATGTCAGGAAGGTCCTGTCAAACTAATCTGAAAGAATTTTATGACTGGGTAACAAATGAAGTTGAGAAGGGACAGACAGTGGGCATACTGTAACTGGACTTCAGAAAGGCCTTCAGGTCTGTTCCCAACAGAAGATTAATAAAGAAGATGGGAGACCTAGGCACTGGTGAAGAAGATGTCTATCTGGGTGATAAATTGTCAGGGGGGGGGGACGCAGACTGTGGTAGTAAATGGGGAGCACTCAGACACGAGGGATTTATTTATTAGCTTTTGATGACCGGGTAAGTGCGCTAGGAAAAAAAACTGCCTATTTTCGGGAATGACCAGGGAGAGTACAGTTACAATAATGCAGCAATGACAACAATGAGGTACAAAGGCAAAGATAACTGTCAGGACAAACTACTCAAACAGCATAAGAATAAAAGCAAGAATACTACAGGTTAGAGCAGTCATACAATTGTTGCAAAAAGTATTCAGTTAAGTCAATAGTCCTAAATAGTGGTAACAGGAGACAAGTAGGCACACAATCACAGTAGGAATACAGAAATGGACAAGAAAGCAGCTAGAGGAAAAGCAGCGGGCCCCACACAACCATAAGAGCAGTCGCAGTAACCAGCAGCATTAAGGTGGGAAGAAAAGCATGCTTAGAAGATAGGTGAGATGAGGAGATCTTCACATGAAGAAGAAGTGAATTCCAGAACCACGGGGCAAAATATGAGAAAGCCTGCTCATCCATTTTAGTGAAGCAGGGCTAAATAGCAAGCATGGGGAAGGTGAAGGACCTAAGGGCACGAGAGTGAGAGACAGGGGTAAGCATGGCACCCAGAGCCACAGGGCGAGGCGTTCTGGTTAAACAGTCAACAAAACAACCTAGTGCATATGATCTAAGGGTATTGGGAGGCAGAGTAAAGTCAGCAGTGGTGGGTAAGACGTGGAGCCGATAGGGCGAATCTGCAGATGTTGTTGTACGTGATGTCCCACTTATGGAGTACCATGGCATTGGCTTGAGAGGGGACTGGGACAGCATATAGCAGTTGCGGAAGTAACACACCTCTCACGACAGCGATCCTGGCGGCTGGAGTAAGTGAATGGCGCACTCTGTAGGCTGCACCAATCTTAGAGTTAACAGAGCGATAGACCTCATTGCCATGTGCAGCAAAATCCAGAGCTGGATCAAGCGTTATCCCAAGGTATTTGAAAGATAATGAGTTAGAGACTGGAGACCCACCACAGCCACAGACTAGAAGCTTAGGGGCCACAGCTGGTACCCGTCTAGAGGACCCAAAAAGCATGGCCTGGGTCTTAGATAGGTTTAAGATTTGGTAATTGGAGAACCAAGATTGGAGGCTCTGAAAGGTAGCTGATAATTGTTGGTTTAGGTCGGTTATGGACTTAGAGGCAGAGTAAAGTACCAGGTCATCCGCATACATGATAGTATTACAGAGTGGGGAAGGGTTGGGATATCATTAATGAAAAGAGCAGGAGCACGAGAATTGAACCCTGAGGGACACTTGAGGTGATTGGGGCAGGGGAAGAGAGAACCTTACAGAAGGAGACAGTCTGAGAACGATTTTCAAGATAGCTGGCAAACCGAGATAGGGTAGAGTCAGAGGCTCAGAATGATTGCAGTTTATCCAGTAGTAGGGGGTGATGTACCATGACAAATGCTTTGGAGAGATCGATGAACACGGCACCAGGGAGTATGCTTTTGTCCATATTGCATTTTATGTCTGGTGAAGTGGGTTAGAGCAGTAGTTGTGCTGTGCCCAGCCCTAAAGCCATGTTGTAAATGGGACTGAAGGTTAGAGTGGAGTAGGTACTAAGAGACCGGCTGATGAGCAACTTTTTCCAGCAGCTTACAGAGCATAGGCAGAAGTGAAATAGGACGATAGTTTCACAGGATTTTGGAGTCACCTTTCTTAAACACCGGTATAGTTCTGGTGGTTTTCCAGGCCAAAGGGACAGAGGCTGAGCTGATTGAGAGATTGAAAAGACTGGTAACTGGTTCGGCGAGACGAGAGGTGAACTGTCTAGGGATCCTTGGATCAATACCATCAGGACCAGCACTGTCATGAGCAGGAATAGTCCTAAGAAACTTAAGGACTTCCTGGCACGTAACTGGGGCCAGCACCAGAGTGGTGGGAGCAGTTCTGGAGGTGGGGGCCAGGGGAATAGCAGGGAGAGAGGGGGTAGGAAGAATGAAAAAGAGGGCATTGAAAGCATTAGCTATAGTGAGGATTATTACAGTGGATATCGTTTACGAGCACACTGTTTGGTGCAGGGCCGGCCTTAATCATTCTGGACCCCTGTGCAGCTCCCTACCGGGCCCTACCACTCCATTCCCTCCCCCCCCACACACATATCCAACATTTACACCTAACTAACCTTCCTGTCCTGTATTAATAAAGCAATAGCAGGTCTACTAGTTTAACCAGCATCTTTTAATTAGTACCATTGACTGCGCTTGAATTATTTGACTTCACCATTTGCAATAAATCTGACTGAGCCTGGAGCCAGAACTTAAGTAAGTATGGTACTACTGCCGTATTTATTTCTGTAAGGACAGGGATATCATCACTGGACACTCACACCTCAGTTACTCTGATTTGCAAAAAAGGTAAACAACATAACTTTTCTGGAGGTGTGAGACAGAATAGAGAGGATTATCATAGCGGACAGCATAGTGCAGTGGTTTAAGTCTCTGCGCTGCAAACCTGGGTTTGAATCCCACAGCCCCCACTTGCATAGTGTGTGGCCCTGAGCAAGTCACTTAACTTCCTTGTGCTCCCAGGTTGCACCTGTAAACGAGCTTTCAGCTTACTGTCTCTCCTGATTAAGATAAAAAAAAAAAAAATCATCACAGGACACCTTGTAAGGTGGTCACCTATCAGGTTTTTTACCTGGTGATCAGGTTTTCAGGGTCCCTATCAGGAAATCCAATTTTGCTCTGTACTGGTCAGGTTTTAGAGCCATTGTGAGCAGGGGTCAACCGTAAAAAAAAAAAAAAAGTTTGCATCAGCCAGCAGGGCAAGTTGATTCAAAATTGCACTAGTCCGTAGAAGGTTACACTAGCCCTCAATTATAATGGTAAATTTTGATCACTTATTCAGGAAATAATGCAAGCCAAGAAATACTCTGTTTGCACATTTACCCTGCTCCCACACTGCTTCCAGCTCCCTAGCAGAAAAAAAAAAGACTGCAATGCCATCACACACAGTGAGCGCCCCCCACCCATTATTTAGGGTTACCACCTTTTCAGAAGCCCAAAGTGGGACATTTCTTACTGAAATATGATTTTTTGCAGGACAGTACGTAACCCCAACCGACACAACAGACTTGTTTTCTCTATATAATCAGAATTAAGGCTAAGTGCAGTAGTTTCCTAGTTGCTTCCATTGTTTATCATTTTAAGTTGTTTTAATTAAGGTAATGTAGTTTTCTGCAACATTTAGTGGAAATTCAGAAAATATATTTTCTATTATAAAATCAGGACATTTAGTATTTTTTATGTTTTTTGCAGGACACAGTTGCCCAAATCAGGACTGTCCTGCGAAAATCAGGACAGGTGGTAACCCTACCATTATTTTGTACCATGGCTTCCTCTCCTCTTTCTGCACACACACACACACACACACACACACACACACACACACACACACAAACTTTAATAAAATACATCATGTTTTAAGCTTTCAAATAATGCATTTTATTAAAGTTTAGTTTTGTACCATACATGATCCAAAGTTTTGTTTTTAGGATGAAAGGACATGCCAGGTGGGATATGGGTGAGATTGCATGGATATTGATGGCTGGCATGGTCCATTTAGAAGAGCTGGGGACCCCCTACACTTGCCAGTAACAACAGCTATGGAACTGTGGATGGTCATCTCAGAGTCTGGTCTGTAGTGGTGTTCAGGGAAAGAACAGAGTTAAGAGCTTTGGAAGGGACAGGGAAGTTATGGTGAGGCTGGGATAAAACCCACCACCTGCAGGGTCGACCCTGTATACCTCCTCGCATTTTGTCACTGGAATATTGGATACAGACACTCAAAATGTAGGGAAATGAGGGGCACTGGTCTTAATAATATGGGACATTTTTTTTAAACAGAGACACATTCAGAAAACTGGAAGCTAGTGACTTAACAGCACTCTACCATTGATCACACCCTGGACACTAGCTGAATGTCCTAACAGTGGAGTGATAATGACTCACATTGAGTCTTTTGTGGGATCCCCCACTTGAACTGCCAGATAACTGCAGCTCTTAATGAGGAAACACTAGCGCGAACAGTAGGGGAGTGTGACAAGACTTTCTATAGATATATTAGTGAAAGGAGAAAGTCCAGAGGGGGTGTTGCTGGGCTTAATGGAGAAGGGGGAGCATGTGGGGAGGAGGACCCTGTGGAGGCATCTATCCTAGGTGGATACTTTTGCTCAGTGTTTGCTGGAGAGAAGGTGGGGCAGGGCCCACGGCTCAGCATCGTGGACACAGGGGGGAAGGAGGTGGGCACTGCTCCCTTCACAGGGGAAAGGGTCCTACAGGAGCTTGCTGGGCTCAGGGTGGATGGGGCAGTGGGACCTGATGGCGTGCATCCTGGGGTACTTGAGGAGCTGGAGGGGGAACTAGCAGAGCCATTGGCAGAATTGTTTGGTGGGTCTCTGAGCACAGGAGAGGTCCCGGGGGACTGGAGAGGGGCTCATGTGGTCCCGCTCCACAAGAGTGGTAGCAGGGAGGAGGCGGGGAACTACAGACCGGTCAGTCTTACCTCAGTAGTGGGCAAGATTATGGAGGCACTCCTTAAGGAAAGGATAGTGCAACACCTGGAATCCATAGGGGCAGAGGATCCAAGACAGCATGGGTTTACAAAAGGAAGGTCCTGTCAAACTAATCTCATAGATTTCTTTGACTGGGTAACCAGAGTGGTGGACCAAGGGGGAGCAGTTGATGTCGCCTACCTTGACTTCAGCAAAGCTTTTGACACTGTTCCACATAGAAGATTGATAAATAAGCTGGGTAGGCTCGGGGTGGGTCAGAAGTTGGTCAACTGGGTGGCAAACTGGTTGACGGGCAGAAAACAGAGTGGTGGTGAATGGTATACAGTCAGAAGAGATGCAAGTCACAAGTGGGGTACCTCAGGGATCAGTCCTGGGGCCAGTCCTATTCAACATCTTCATTAGTGACCTTGCAGATGGACTGGAGGGTAAGGCTTGTCTGTTTGCAGATGACACCAAGATCTGCAACAGAGTAGATGATCCAGATGGGGTGGGCAGAATGAGAGGAGATCTGGATAGACTAGCAGAATGGTCGGAGGAGTGGCGGCTGGGATTTAATGCAAAGAAGTGCAAAATCGTGCACATAGGGAGGAGAAACCCTGGGGCCACTTATGGGCTGGGAGGGGAGTTGCTAGCAGTCACGGGGGAAGAGGGAGACTTGGGCATCATCATCACTGATGACCTGAAATCATCCAAGCAGACCTCTAAAGCAGTAGGTAAGGCTAGGGGGGTGTTAGGGTGTATTAGTAGGGGTATCACAAGTCGTAAGAGGGAGGTAATAATCCCTCTGTACAAGACATTGGTTAGGCCCCATCTGGAGTACTACGTGCAGTATTGGAGGCCACACCTTCACAAGGACATTAACCAAATTGAGGCAGTCCAGAGAAGGGCAACCAAAATGGTGCAGGGACTGCATTGGAAGACATATGAGGACAGATTAACGGAGCTCAATATGTATGCCCTTGAGCAAAGGAGGGAGAGGTGATATGATCGAGGCATTCAAACACCTTAAGGGCATAAACAAGGTGAAAGAGTCTAACATGTTTAAATATAAGAAAAATAGCAGGACAAGAGGACACAGCATGAGATTGAGGGAGGCCGATTAAGGGGGAATGGAGGAAATTCTTTTCACAGAAAGGGTGGTAGATGCATGGAATGGCTTACCACAAGAAGTGGTGGCTATGAATACAGTGCAGGGCTTCAAACAGGCATGGGATAGGCATAAGGGAGCAATACAAATGACTATGAATAGATAGGTCACTGACAGAGCAAAGGCCGATGGCACATTTATAAGGTAGAAAAAGAAATGGGCAGACTGGATGGGCCTTGCGGTCCTTATCTGCCGTCAACTTCTATGTTTCTAGCTGTTAACCATACCAGGCCGTCTGGAACATGAGGACTAGAGCCTGTACAGTAGAGACTTTATTGACTTCATTTACAGCCATGAAAACCTACACTAGTCAAGGTGGTCAAGTACAGAGTTAGCTGCATTAGTCCTGGACAATTTGCACCAGTGTTTGGGCTAGTAAAACAGTGTTAAGATAGAGCCCTGATTTTGAGTGCTCACAATCCCCTCACATACTTTTGAAACAGATTTTGTCATATCATTCATTGTTTCAGCTACGTGTCCAGGTTACAAAACAAGTTATCTTGTCAATATAACCCTTTGTTTGTGAAAGCAGTCAACCTGGGAAGTGTAAAGTATGGCCATTAACACCATTAGCACTTACTTAAACTAATCTTTTCCACTGCAGCAAAGCTGATCTCACCTTTTGCAGCAGCAGCAGAGTAGTCTTTCACTTTGATTTGCTGGTAAATATTTTAATTTATAACAAAATTTAGGCATTTTTAAATGTGTTAAATTATTTTTACTTCCTCAAGATAAAAGTATGGGCCCCAAGGTGCAGGGGCACAGTTTGCACCTAGCTAAGGCTGGCCCTGGTTTGGAGTCAGAGACTTATTATTCCCAAGAATTTCCTTAATTTGAGACCAGTAGCGTTTTGGGTTTGAGGCAGAGGCACTGAGCAGGTTCCCGGTAGTACATATTCTTGGAAAAGTGAATCTCCTTTTTACAAGTGTTGCGCAACAACCTGTAGGCATCGAAGTCAGCTTGAAGGGAAGAGGACTTCCAGACTGACCAGAGTTTATCCCTATGTTTCAGCAGCTGGAGTAGGGGGCGCTTGAGCCATTTAGTGACCTCCCCTATTACCCTATGCATGGGATGTGTAGGTTCTGAAGAGAGAGAGAAGGGTAGCGTTGAAATATTCAGTTGTGCAGTTGATATCATTGGTTATGTAAAGAGGAGACCAGTCAACCTGGTTTAGATCACGCAGGAAAGCAGCAGGGTTGAAGTTGGAGAAGTTGGAAAAAGATAATAGTTTGTGGGGGAAAGGACGGGGTTGAGGAGTCCCAAACACAGAAAACTGGGCAGTGATCACTGATAGAGTCAGGAAGAACACCAGCATTACGGAAGTTATCCTTCCTATTAGTCAGGATCCAATCTAAAAGGGTGTTGGAGGAGCCCCGGCGGAGAGATTCTAGTGGGAGCCTGGATTAATTGAGCAAGGTTGGCCTTGCTAGTAATGGAAGATAGGATAGGAATGAGGCCTAGCCCAGTCCTGATTAAAATCTCTCAGGCAGATTACCTCATTTTTCCCTGACACAGATGGCACCAACTCAATAAATTCCTCAAGACCTAGTCTGGAGTGTTTGGGAGGTATACAAACACAGAAGATGTGGAGAATTTTGACACCCCCAAGCAATAGGCTGGAATGAAGGACTTCACAGTTTGTAAGGGAGGGACCCTGTATGATAGAGATGTTAGGATGAGATTTGTAGTGCAGGGCCAAGCCCCCACCTCTTTTAGAGCTAGGGCAATCAGCCCAAAGCATATTATAGCCTGGAATGGAGCAGAGGGAGTCTGTCATAGAGGGCTTTAGCCAAGTTTCAGATAAGGCTAGGATGTCAGGGTTGTTAGTGCATACCCAAGCCTCAAGTTTGGGGAGGTTGGAAGTGAGGCTCCTTATGTTAAGGTGAGCAAAGGTGAGACAGGATGACTGTGGTAAGCAATTTGCGGGGTGAGACTGGGTAGTATTAGTAAAAATAGAAGGTCCTGGGTTGGTTTCAATATCACAATCCAGGGTAAGAGATAGGGCTATTATCCATAATGTTGCAGTCAGCATCACCTGAGAGGCACAACCAGGGGAGATAGAGAACCTCGGCAAGATATATCCAAGTATTGCCTCTAAATATCTATTGCTAAGCCCTGCCAGAGGTGAGGGATAAGGGTCAGTTCCCACCAGTAAGTTCGAGTAGCAGTAGTTCTCAAGAGAGTAAGTATGGCAATTTGAGAGAGGCACAGAAGGAACAGCAGCAAATTCAAGAAGAAATAGCAGAGAGAGTAATAGCTTGAGGGGGAATTAAGCCCTTGAATACGTGGTAACAAAGGTGTATAAGTAGTGGGTGGTTAGGGAGGAGAGGAGAGGCAAGTGGAAAGAGCGAGAGATGAGTGTAGAAATTGTAAATATCAGTTACCAATATGAAACAGAAGTGACAGCAAGCAGTGAGACGCAGTGAGAAAGGTAAAGTAGTTATAAGTTATAAGTAGAGTAAGGAAAATCAACAGCATATCAGAAAAATGTGGTTACTCTGCAAGGGTGGGAGAAGGAAGTGCCAAATACTCCACCCGTAAATGATAGCCTGGGAGATTTACTTAGGGATCACTGAGGCAAATAAAGCTAAAGAAGTATTCAGGAAAGGCCAGATGACTTCTAGTGGGAAAGATATATAAGGAGCAAATGAGAAACTTGGGAGCTAGAAAAAAAGATCTCACAAGAGGTTATCTACCTATATATTTAACGCTAGCTAAGGGTGGGAGGGTATTGGGGCGGGCAGGGAGCAGTCATGCAGCGACTGTGGGGAATCAGCCTGGCAGCTCACCAACAAAGCTGTGAGCCAGTGTACTATGAACAGCCAGCCCAGGGACAGAGGCAGCCTGCTCAGAAGATTCCTGTGCAGCTGCAGCCTGTAAAAAAAATTACAATCAGGCAGCAGATCAGTTGTGCCAAAATTAATAATAAAGGTTTGGCAGGTTAGCAGGACTAAAGTAAAAGGAATGCTGGCGGCTTTCGTCGGTAGCAGTCATTAAGTCAGCACACTATTTACAAAGTTCTTTAACTGGATCAAATTAATTTAAAATGTTGCAGGATGTTGGTAAAAGTATCCGGGGAAATGCATTCAGCAGTTTGAGCTGGATTTCTAGCCAGGATGCCCCCAATAGCTAGTTGGTGGTCACAATAAAAAAAGGCGCCAAAATTTAAACTAGGTAGACAAAGGACTTGTGAGCACGGTCTCCAGCATACCTGGGCAGTGTCGGCAGCAGCTCCGCAGGCAGTCCGTCTCGAGGGGTAGTCTGGGCAGTGTCAGCAGGGAGGGCGGGAGCAGCTCCGCAGGCAGTCTGGCCTGAGGAGTAGTCTGGGCAGTGTCAGCAGGGTGGATGGGAGCAGTTCCTTGGGCAGTCCGGCCCAAGGGGTAGTCTGGGCAGTGTCAGATGGGTGGGCGCAGCTCCACAGGCAGTCTGGCCCTTGGGGTAGTCAGGGCATTTTTTGTTGCAAATGGGGTGCCACAAGGTTCAGCATTTGGCCTGCTGTTTAACATATTCATTAGTGATACTGGTGATGGTATCAAGGGCAAAAATCTCCTTTATTGCAGATAACACCAAGCTCTGCAACAGGGATGACAGCGAGGAGGGGGTCGAGGACTTGATGGAAGACTTGAAGACACTAGAGCAATGGTCTGGCAACTGGCAGATCGGTTTCAATGCCAAAATGTGCAAGGTTACGCATGTCTGAGAAAGACTCCTGAGGGTTGAGTACAGATTGGGAAATTAGGCGTCACAGTGTCGGATGAGGAAAGGACTTGAGGGTAGCAACAATGTCTGCTGACTGCCTGAAAAAGTGACAGCGCTAACCACAAAATGCTTCCTAACTGCACATACACTGTTTATTTCTGCCATTGCGATCGGCATTCAGGTATCTGTCCTGCTTTCAGCCTCAAGGAAAAACAAAACAAAAAAAAAAAAAAAGTGTTACCTTGCCAAACCTCCACGTCACACCAGTACTCTGCTACTGGGGAGGGGTAGAGGACAAGATACAATATTACAGCAGCTGATGGATGCCAAGGACTAGTGCATTTAAAACGTCATTTGACACTTTACTACTCTGACAAGAAGTAAAGTTTTCTTAATACCATCAGGTGCCATCATTTTTCCAGGGTTTTTTTTTTTTTGGGGGCTGCTTCTATTTTTAATGGGGGTTGCTTCTGTTTTCTACACAGTGCTAGCCCTCCATCTTCCTAAATTTTTAAATATATATACTGTATATATATATATATATATATTTTTTTATATAATATTCTTTCTTTCACTATTTACTTACAAACAGTAACAATGGGAAGGGCATGGTTAGCAAACCAGCAGAAAAAAATGGTGTTTTTGCCTTAGCAGTAGTTGAAGCAGTTAGTCGTAGAAAATATATATTTAATTCCAAAGCCCTCAATGGAGAAGACATTTGTTCTTGTAATATTTGGTATATGCTTTCTATCCCATGACAAGAATGCATGAGATAGACACAAGGGAGCCCTGACTACGAAGGGCAACTAGAGTGTCAAAATAGGTATAAAACAAATGGGCAGACTAGATGGACCTAGTGGTCTCCTTCTGCCGTCAACATTTGTTTCTACGCTTCTATGTTAGCATGATCTCAATTGGAATAAGACATCATATGATGGAACCACCACCAGTTCATTAAAATCTGGGCTATTATTTCATTAAAGTGTGCCAGAATTTTGCTGTGCATGTGTTACTAATTGTACATTACTTTATTGTGTGGCTGCATTAGCGGAAAGTATTTCACATGCTTATCATGCAGAGGTGGAGAAGAGGTAATGCCATGATTTTAAATAAATATCACTACTAGTTTTATAAACATTTCTACTGGCAATAAAATAAAATCGTCATTCGAAAATGAGGAAAAGAATATAATAAAAACACTTAGTATCAATTAATTACTAGGGTTCTGATTTCCTACCAGTCTTGTCATACTTAAAAACCTTGTCACACTGCTACAGACAGGATGGGCCATGGGTCTTTTCCTGGTATCATTTTCTGTGTTTCTATATATGCAACTATATATATCATGAGAGCAACCATTAGTGATATTATATTTACTTTTTGCCTATTTGAACACATATTTACAGCTACTTTTACCAAATGCTATTGGTAATACCAGCAGTCTGAAAGTTGCATGCAGAACGGAAGAAAAGTCCTGATTTAATTGATCTAGCATGTATTTACAGGAGTCAGCGTGGCTTCCTGTGGGTTACCACAGTAATTCCGCAAGCAAGAAACATGTCTTCTGTAATAATCCACAGCAACCACAAGTACCAGTTGAAAGAATAAAAAACTGGTAAACATGGTAATCAACTGAATGTTCTGATTCTGTTAAGTACAAACACCACTATGTGTAATCTTTTTAAATGCTTATAAAATCCTTCAGAAGTAGCTACACTCTTACAGCATTTTGAAAGTTGTTTGGTTTCTGAATATCCCTCCACAGCACACACATACACTCTTAAAACCTCTAATCTAGCACAAAGCATTATGGGTGTGCAAGTTCTCATCTGGGAACAGCCTGCCAAGGCTTCGCCAAAACTAAAGCCACATTTAAAGCAGGCCTATTTATCAAGCTGCTCAGATGTCAAGTAAAAATGTGTTCAGTACTACATGTTTTATAGGCAGGTTCACCAAACCTGGAAACCAGTTGTCTGACAAGTAAGGGTGAGCTATATTCCTGTGAACTGCACTTGCTTCTAGGGTAGAGGAAGGGTATTTCATCTTTGCTAAGCTGCTGCCTGGTAGACCGGATGGGGGAATGGGAGCCAAGCAGTACAGAACCACTGAGCTGATCCCCAATATGCAGCATGGCTCCTGGTGAAAGGAGCCAATGTACAGCCACAAGCTCAAATGATGTGCTAAAGTTAGCAACCTCTCCAACCAACACTAGATCTCGTCTTTCTCTGGGGCCTAGCCAGCCCCAGATGGCTCTGTCAGTTGGTTTGATTTATCTAGGTTATTGTTTGTGTTCACCAGGTCAACTCACTGGGATACCATTCTGATTACAGGTACAATCCTAACTGATACAGACTGGATTAATTAAGGCATTACCTAAATACACAGTTCAAAAACATTTACATTTGACTCAAAACTTGAACATAACTTTAAAAGAGTTTGTGTAAATTTCAATTGGAGAGACAAACGTTCAATAGTTTTGCAACTTAGTAGTTGCAAATCTGGGTGGCAACAGAAGGTGCCACCAGTCTTGGCAGCACAAGAGTTTCCAGTGAGGAGCACAGGTAAGAGGATATCACTGGGTACGTGAGAAATGTAGGGAGAAAACAAGAAATAAACAAGCATTTGTCAATGCCGAAAGTTGATTGCTTATATGCTGTTTAGTATTTGGAAGTAAAGTACCATGCCTAAGAATTGTCATGGCCACCGCCCCCAAGACATCCACTATGTTTTTCTGTTCAGTATTCACAGAAGAGGGGAAGGGGCAAGGGCCACAGCAGTTGCAAAGGCGTGAAGAGGTGGACAATAGTCCATTCACAGGCAGAAAAATCCTGCATAAGGTGAGTAAATTAACGGTGGACAAAGCGAGGGGACCAGAAGGCATACACCCAAGGATATTAAAAGAACTGTGATGGGAGAGAGCAGTACCTCTGGCAGCCATGTTCAGTGAGTCATTCAACACAGGGGTGGTACCAGAGAATTGGAGGAGGGCACAAGTGTTCCCCTTTATAGAACTTCTGCAGTAGAGAGAAGGCCGGGAACTATAGGCCAGTCAGTCTCACTTCAGTAGTGGGGAAGATCATGGAGAGACACTGGTTAAAGAAAGGATAGTGGGGGGAGGCGCCGGCCTGGTGGCGCTGAGGGTTGAGGCGCTGGATGCCACACCTCACACCACGCCGGCGACCCGGGTTCAGGCACGGACTCGGGTCGGCAGGGGGAAGGAGAATTGAGCATCCCAGTGGATGCGCTCCTCCTCCTCCTTTGGGGTGGGTTACTAGGGGTGCTGTCACGCACCCAATGTCCCTGGGGACGGTGAGGCACCGGTTCTCACGGGGCATTAGCGGCTCAGAGGGCTGGAGTCGGGAGGAGAACATTGTTAGCACTTGTCAGGCGTCGTCAGCCCACACCTGCCGAGGCAGCGTCCTCAGGGAAGGGGTGGGAAGGAGAAAAGCGGAAAAATCCTCAGCGGGCCTAGATGACGGCCGCTCCACACCATCCAGTCCAGGAACCATGGGCAGACTCCCACACTGTGCAGGTGCTCCACAAGAGGTAGGAGGGGAGGAAAATGAGTTACTGAAGCACTCTAGGGGGCAGACTCCAGGTCAAGGAGGCACGGATGGCATGAGCAATGCCTTTAGGAGTGGAACGCTGAGGGTGAGAAGGAGGGATAAAAATCAAAGTAAAAAAAAAAGGAAAGGATAGTGGGGCATCATGGGTTCACAGTGGGGAGGTCATGTCAGACAAATCTGGTTGATCTCTTTGACTGAGTGACAAAGAAAGTAAATCAGAGTGGGGCAGTGGATAATGCTTACCATGATGTAAGCAAGGCCTTTGACACTGTTCCACATAGGAGGCTGATAAACCAGCTGAGTAGGCTGGGCATGGGGTAAAGGATGGTAAAGTGGGTTAGAAACTAGGTAAGAGACAGGAGGCAGAGAGTGGTGGTAAATAGGGCACAGTCTGGGGAGAGGGGGTGATCAGTGGGGTGCCGCAGGGAGTGGTCCTGGGGCCAGTTCTGTTCAATGTCTTCATTAGTGACATTGCAGAAGGGCTGAAGGGAAAGGTCTGCTTGTTTGCAGATTACACCAAGATCTGTAACACAGTGGATACCCCAGAGGGGGTGGTGAAAATGAGGAGGGACCTGGGGAAGGTTGAGAAATGGTCTGAGGACTTGCAACTGAAATTTAATTTAAAAAAAGTGCAAAATTATGCACATGGGACACAGAAACCCTGAGGAAAGGTACAGGATTGGGGGAGTCACTGACAGTCACAAAGAATGAAAGGGATCTGGGGTTCTTTTTCAGATGACCTGAAAATGTCAAAGTGGTAAGGCAGCTGGGAGAGCCTGTGACATGCTGGGGTGCCATAGGCAGGGGTATCACCAGCATAAGGAGGGAGGTAGTGATGCCATTACATAAAAGCATGGTCAGGCTTCACATGGAGTACTGTGTGCAGTTCTGGAGGTCGCACCTTCATAAGGATATTAACAGTCTGGAGATGGTCCAGAGAAAGGCGAATGAGATGGTACACAGAGCTTGCAACACAAGACTTATGAGGAGAAATTAAGGGACCTCAATATGTACTCACTGGAAGAGAGGAGGGAAAAAGGGGATATGATAGAAACATTCAAGTACCTCAAGGGTATAAATAGAAGTACTGAGAAGCAGGAGACAGCTGCTGTAGGCATATGTGCCAGCTTCTGTGTGATATTTTTTTGTTCTTATAAATCTGTAATCTCCAGTATTTCAGTAACCACATGACCACACTGCCTTCCTTAGGCAATTTTATGCTGGCTGATGTCAGATGTCAGATGGCAGACAGAGGGCTCACCAGCTTGTGTTGCCATTCGAAAAACTTCATAGAGTGTTCTTTTACTGGTAAGCATTTTGGAAAGCTGGTGAAGGTCTCACAATTTTTATTATGATTTTATCTCCTTAGGTCTGTCCCCTTTGGTTCCCCCCAACCCCACACCCGAACAGTCATCAGTGGCCACGGCTGCAGCCTTCTTCTTGCCATGATTGTGGGTGAGAAACATGGGAAAAATAGAATTTGAAGGTAGATAAGGACTGCTTGGCCTACCTAGTCTGCCCATGTCCCTACCTGATGGATAAGCTGCAGATTCTGGTTAATCAGTGGCTTACTTCCTCCTAACCCCCAGTAGAATTGCCTTATGTCTGTCCGTGAACAGCTGCCTTCATAGTCTGTGAAGTCTGACATCTTTCAGTGCCGCTTACTGGTCATCTTCCAACATAGGTGAGGTGCTGTCAGCCCAAAACTAACTCAGGACAAGCAGTTTTCAAAGTGGGGAAGAAATGGAGTGAGGAAGAATCAAGTACTTATTCAGATGTGGCGTCGATTTTAAGATCAGCATACTGGTGTGGACACTGCAAACAGAACCCCAGCTCTTTAAGAAGCCTTATGAAAAGTAAAGGCTTCTTGAAGCACAGGGGTTCTGTTTATTGTACTGCAAGTGGGCTGCATCTAATTCCGTAATTTACTGTACCTTACATCTGGATGTATGGTAGGCCCAACTCTGAAACACTGCACCTAAATTAACACATGATGACACAGAAACATAGAATTTGTCAGCAGAAAAGGACCACTCAGCCCACCCAGTCTGCCCAAGTGTTCTCTACCTACTTGTAACTCCTGCCTGTATATGTTACTGCATGTCTTATTCTGCCAGAGTCCATCAGGACCTCCTTGTGAATGAGCTTGCTTAATGGATTTTTCCTGCAATAAACTTGAACCTACTCCACTTCCATAGCCCTACTGATCTCCATTGACCCCCTCCTTCCCCTTTTTCTAATATACCCCTATGTTTATTCCACGGATGCTTCATGCCCCCTACCATTTTCGCTTCCACCACTTCTCCTGGCAGTCTGTTCAAGGTGTCTAGCACCCTTTCAGTAAAGAAATATTTCTTCACATCTATTAGTTACGCCCCCAGCTTTATTATACGTCCCTTGGTTTGGGTGCTCAGCCTCATTTAAAGGAAAATCCCCAACTGTACCCTCTTTACCCCTGTGAGGTACTTTGTAGGTCTTGATCATGTCATCTCTCACCCTCCTCTCTTCCAGAATGTACATGTTGAGATTCTTCAGCTTGTCCTTGTAGGGATTCCTGTGAAAATTCTGAATCATTTTAGTTGCCCTCTTCTGGGAAACCTCCACCTTATGTCCTTTCTGAAGTGTGGACTCTAAAACTGGACACAGTACTACAGCTGGGGGTATACCAGGGAGTGATACAATGGTAGCACAACATCCCTTCTCCTCCTACTGGAGATGCCACTCCTTATGCACCCCAGAATCCAATTTGCCCTGCTCATAGCCTTGTTGCACTGTACTGCCATCTTGAGGTCCTCTGATATAACCACCTCAAGGACCTTTTCATGTCTAGTGAGTATCATACCTACCCCCATCCTATACCCAGCTTCGGGGTTCCTATGCCCTAGGTACATGATTTTACACTTGTTGGCATTGAACCCCAAGTAAGAAAGAAAATGGAACTGATTTGAATGAATTGTGGGCTTTTAAGCAGCTTTTCAGGGAGTGTATATGTGTGTGGTGGCTCTGCTACTATAACTATTTGCTTTTGATTTGGTGTAACGTGCAAACAGACTAACCCTGCTCCCCACTCCATGTGCTATATCAGAGATGAAGAGCCCAAATAGCATTGGGCCAAGCATTGAGCCCTGTGGCACCCCGCTTGTCACTGCTACGGGTGCAGAGAGCTACCCCACCACCACCGCTTCTCTGCACCCTCCCCTGTAACCAGTTCTAGATCCATGTAGTCAGACCACCTGCCACCCGTACCCCTCATTCTCCTCACTCTTCTCCTTGGCCTGTGTCAGTGCTCCCAGTAGTCACCACCCTTTCTCCTCCTTATTCTTACCGGGTGGTGGTGACTTCTGTATTGCACTCAGACCACTCTGTCCGCCTCCTTCCAGGGTTACTACGCCTCTGCCTTTACCTATGTCTAGGGCGGTGAGCTCATCAGGCTCTCCCCTGTCCAGACCTTTCTACCAACTTCAGTCTTTTGGCCACCCAACCCCCCGCCATTTGTTTAAATTCATCTTAGTAGAGCTACACCCTTCTAATCCTGCCTTTTTTCTTTTTACATATTTTCTCACTGGGCTATGGTCAGCTTGGTCATCCCGACCGACCCCCCTAGCACTGCCCTCGACATCAGGCCGACCTGCTCAACTCCACGGATTACCCCCGTGGTGGGTGGTGAGAAGCTTCCCAGGTCGACCCACCAGAGGAGGATCTGAATGAGGAGGCACCATTCGGGGTGAGCGGGGGGGGGGGGTCAGAAGAGCTCATGCTGCCTGACTAGCACATTTTCCACTTTTCTCCCTTTTGTGGAGTGCGGCCGCGCAATGACGCTTAGGCACAGCGTGGCCAACGTCCACCACAGTCCCGACCCTTTACTACACCACTGTAGTAGTGCCCACGGTCGTCACCAGGGGCCACTACAGAGCGGTGGGTCCCTGGATCCCTCCCCAGGATAGGAGAGCAGTCCTCCAGATGCTCAATCCTATCCCTCCCTTGCCAACCCCTGGCAGGCCAGGCTTGCGTCTGAACCCCGGTCGCCAGCGTGGCGCGAGGTGTGGTGTCCAGCACCTCAACCCTCAGTGCCAGTGGCCCGGCAGCAATGCTGCGTTTAATACGCCCCTTCGCTCCTGCTCCAGTGTACAAGTCACTATCCCCCGACCCTATCCCAGTTAGTCAGTAACCCATAATGTTTCAGTGGCACCAATCCCTCAGCCACTCAAACTCCTCAAGCCTACCCTTCCTCTCCATGCTTGCACATGGTACCGGCAGTACCTCCATCAATGCCACCGACTTCCCCAACCCCTCACACTGCCTGCCCAAATACTCAAACCTCCCCCTCACTATTGCCACAGTGTCCCCCGCCAAGTCGTTTGTACTCGCATGCAACAGTAAATGAGGTTTCTTCTTCCCCCTTGGTGCACGCTTAAGCAGTGCCTGCCCTGCCCCTCCTGCAGTAAACCTGGGGACAGCTTCAACCCAAATATGGCTGTGCCTTTCCCCTTTCCTTCCATTTCACCATAGAATCCCCCAGGATGAGTCCCCCCGCCCCTTACCCCCTTCCTTCTAATGCCCCTTCCACCACCCCAGTATTCATTCTTCCCTGTTCCTTACCCCCAACTGCACCCTCTGTGAGTTCTGTATCTGTACCCCCTACTTCCGCCTCACCCCTTTTCTCTGCATTATTCCTCCCATCCCCCTTGAACCCCTTCCCAACCTAACTACTTCCTACTGGGCTTCCCATGTCGACCTTCCCTGCTGATTTCCAACCCCTCTCCTATCCCCGCTGTTGTCGAGTTAGAGCCTGCATTCCCTTCTACTCCGATAGTGATGCCCCTCCCATCCTTCCCCCTTCCCGTAGCCTTCTCTCCTTCAGTCACCACCACCTCCTTCCTTACTATCCCCCTTCTACCCTTTCGTCCTCGCTGTGTCTTCCCCTACCTGTTGCCATCCCTCTCATGCCCCGCTTGTCCTCCCCCCTTCAGTATGTTCCTGCTCCCCCTCTCTGTGCCATACCAGAGGTTCGAATTTAGTTGTAGTCGATACCAGTCTTACATCTGTTCCCCTATCAGTTCTCCCCTCCTACGTGTTCCCCTCCGTGCCACCCCGGTCCCTCTCTACCCGCAGCCATCTGCTCTCTCCCCCCTGGTTCTCCCCTGGTACTCCTTATCGTCTCTTCCTCCCCCCCATCAGGAGGCTCGCCTCGGGCACCCCCTCCCTTCTTCTCTCTTTTCTGCTAGTGCCTCTGATACTGGGGCCAGTTTCAGTCCTCAACTATTCTTCCTCCATCTCCTTTTGCCATCCTGTATTCCCCCCCTCTGGATACCTACCATACTCATCTGCCCTGCCACTTACACTCCTCCCTCAAAATAGCCAGTCATCTACAGACCATACACCCCCTCATCCTCCAAGCCCAGTCCAGGATCATGGCACACCCACACCCTGTACACCCCTCCACCCTTCCAAAGATACCCGCCCTATTGACATGTGACACCTGTCCCATTTTGGCCCCCATCTTATGTTACGGGCTCTTACTCCCAGGTTCTGTACCCTACTACAACTGTTAGGCCACTATTTAGTTAAATTCCTGCCCCCCCCCGCACTAGTCCCCATACTGATCTCTTGCTGACCAGGGTAATTCAGTCTCAAATCTCATCCATTAGATACTGTATCAGTGTAGCAATCCTAAAGCCTCCTTGTCCATTTTTCACCCCTCAGCTACCGTACTTTTTGTTCTCAGCTCTCATATAGTTTCATTTAGCCCAGTTAGAAATCCTATTGCACTCCAAGTATTACTCAGCTCAGTTAGAGAAATAAACAGAACAAATAAATATGTATTATTACAGCAATCCTAAAGTATCCAATCATTGCTTTGTCTTGACTTCAGAGACCCTGCTGTAATATAGGACTACAGAGAACCTGGGCGAGAGGGTGGGCAACTGTAAAGTCCCGGAAGAGCTCCATTGAGCTTGCTCACTCCCCCTTTCTCTCTCTTGCTCATTCTATTTCTCCCGATGCTGCAGGCTGCCCTTTTGTACTGGGCTCCTGCTTGCATTGGCACCTTTTTCTGCCCACAAAGAAATCCCCAGCAGTCCCGACACAGCTCCGTTGAGGTCGCTCACTCCCCCTCTCTCTCTCACTCGTTCTGTTTCTCCCGGCGCTGCAGGCTGCCCTTTTGCACTGGACTCCTGCCTGCGTTGGTGCCTTTTTCTGCCCACAAAGGAGTTCACAGCTGTCCCGACAGAGCTCCGTTGAGGTTGCTCACTCCCGCTCTCTAACTCGCTCATTCGGTTTCTTCTGGCGCTGCAGGCTGCCCTTTTATACTGGGCTCCTGCCTCCGTTGGCGCCTTTTTCTGCCCACAAAGAAATCTGCAGCAGCCTTGACAGAGCTTTGTTGAGCTCGCTCACTCCCCCCCTCTCACTTGCTCATTCCATTTATCCCGGCGCTGCAAGCTGCCCTTTTGTACTGGGCTCCTGCCTGCATTGGTGCCTTTTTCTGCCCACAAAGAAATCTGCAGCAATTCCGATAGAGCTCCGGTGAGCTCACTCACTCACTCCCCCTCTCTCACTCGCTCATTCTGTTTCTGCCACCGCTGCAGGCTGCCCTTTTGTACTGGACCCCTGCCCGCATTGATGCCTTTTTCTGCCCACAAAGAAATCTGCCGCAGTCCCGACAGAGCTCCGTTGAGCTCGCTCACTCCCCTTCCCTAACTCGCTCGTTCTGTTTCTCCCAGTGCTGCAGGCTGCCCTATTGTACTGGGCTCCTGCCTGCGTTGGTGCCTTTTTCTGCCCACAGAGAAATCTGCAGCAGTCCTGACAGAGCTCAGTAGAGCTCGGTCACTCCCCCTCTCTCACTCACTCAATCCTAATCTGTCCCAAACACTGATTTCCCAAAGCAACTGCGATATCCTGTGCCTGAAGTGCGAAAACACATTTCGGCCAGGATGTGAAAAATGACAGTTATACCGTTCATAAGGAGGTGTGAAAAAATGCCAGTGGTGAAAATCTGGCATGAAAATATTATTAATTTGCTAAGTTACAAGGATGCGTGGAAACTGCACAACGCACGCTCGTAACACAGTAATTTTATGGACTTTCATCACAAAATTTTCATCATGGGCATTTTAGGACCTCTGCTCATGAAAAGTGTCACTGGGGTTTCCTTAATGTGTCCCGAACACCGATTTCCAAAGCGACCGCGCTATTCTGCGCCTGAAGTAAGAAAACGCATTTCGGCCAGTACGTGAAAAATGACAGCTGTACTGTTCATAAGGAGGTGTGGAAAAATGCCAGTGTTGAAAATCTGTAGTGAAAATATTGCAAATTTGCGAAGTTATGAGCGTGCGTACCAACTGTGCAACGCACACTCGTAAAACAGTCATTTTTTGGATTTTTTTTTTTTTTACCAAATTTACTACTCAGCTCAGTTAGAGAAATAAACAGAACAGATACATATGTATTATTACAGCAATTATAACACTATAGCTCAGTTAGAGAAATAAACAGAACAACTTAATCTGTATTATTACAGCAATCCTAAAAGTATTCAACCATTGCTTTGTCTCCACTCCAGAGACCCTGCTGTAATATAGGACAACAGGGGACTCTGGGCAGAAGGGTGGGAAACTCTAAAGTCCCGGGAGAGCTCTGCTGAGCTCGCTCACTCCCCTTCCTTAACTCGTTCGTTCTGTTTCTCCCAGCGCTGCAGGCTGCCCTTTTGTACTGGGCTCCTGCTTGCGTTGGCACCTTTTTCTGCCCACAAAGAAATCCACAGCAGTCCTGACACAGCTCAGTTGAGCTCACTCACTCCCCCTCTCTCTCTCTCACTCACTCATTCAGTTTCTCCCGGCGCTGCAGGCTGCCCTTTTGTACTGGGCTTTTGCCTGTGTTGGTGCCTTTTTCTGCCCACAAAGAAGTTCACAGCTGTCCTGACGGAGCTCCACTGAGTTCGCTCACTCCCCCTCTCTCACTAACTCATTCAGTTTGTCCCGTTGCTGCAGGCTACCCTTTTGTACTGGGCTCCTGCCTGCACTGGCACCTTTTTCTGCCCACAAAGAAATCTGCAGTAGTCCTGATAGAGCTCCATTGAGCTCGCTCACTCCCCCACTCTCATTCACTCATTCTGTTTCTCCCATCGCTGCAGGCTGCCCTTTTGTACTGGGCCCCTGCCTGCACTGATGCCTATTTCTGCCCACAAAGAAATCCGCAGCAGTCCCGAAAAAGCTCAGTTGAGCTCACTTACTCCTCCCTCCCTCACTCACCCTCTCGTTCTGTTTCTCCCGGCACTGCAGGCTGCCCTTTTGTACTGGGCTCCTGCCTGCATTGGGGTCTTTTTCTGCCCACAGAGAAATCCACAGCAGTCCTGATACAGCTCGGTTGAGCTTGGTCACTCCCAACTCTCACTCGCTCGATCTTAATCTGTCCCAAACACTGATTTCCCACAGCGACCATGCTATTCTGAGCCAGAAATGCAAAAACATGTTTCGGCCAGGATGAGAAAAATGACAGCTGTACTGTTCATAAGGAGGTGTGAAAAAATGCCAGTGTTGAAAATGTGGCATGACAATATTACAAATTTGCGAAGTTACAAGGGTGCATGGGAACTGCGCAACACACACTTGCAACACAGTCTTTTGATGGACTATCGTCACTAAATTTTCAACATAGGCATTTTAGGACCTCTGCTCATGAACAGTGTCACTGTCATTTTCTTAATCTGTCCCAAACACTGATTTCCCACAGCGACCATGCTATTCTGCGCCGGAAGTGCAAAAACACATTTCGGCCAGGATGGGAGAAATGACAGCTGCACTGTTCATAAGTAGGTGTGGGAAAATGGCAATGTTGAAAATCTGGAGTGAAAATATTGCAAGTTCACAAAGTTATGAGCATGCGTAGCAACTGCACAACACACGTTCGTAAAACAGTCATTTTTTGGAGTTTTTCCACCAAATTCTGTAACAGAGGCTTTTGAGAGCCCACCTTATTAACACTGGCACTGTCATTTTATTAACGGTCCCAAAAGGTGATTCCGCAAGTGACTGCAAAATCACCTTCAACGAATAACACCATGACAGTGGCTGAATCTACGCAGGAGGGTCCCAAAACTCCATGTTGAAAATTTGGTGCCAAATTTCAAAAAATGCCAGAGATATGCACCAAAGTTGAAAACCTTATTTATGCCATTATACAGCTTACTGGCACTTCCTCAGTTCAGGGTCGGCTTTGAAGAGTGCAAACGTGTTCCCAGTCCACTGAAGATTGTCGCACCAGGCTCTGAGGTAAGTGTGGGACGAGGTGTGTGGGGGAGGTGGGGTACACAGTGGTGGGTGCGGTTGGGGAAGGGGGCTAGACAGTAGGGACCATTTCTTCTTTTCAGGGTGTTAAAAAAAAGACATCGCAGGACAGTTTTTCTTTCTGGCATGCTGGGGTGGGCTTCCAGCATGTTTTGGGGTGGGGGCACTGGAGCAGATGAGGATTGGGCCCCCCGTCCGGCACATACTTGGGGAGGCTCATGAGCCGAGGGATAAGCACCCCTCGGCACACAAGAAATGGGGGGGAACATGCTGACAGGGATTGGGCACCCCCGTCGGTAAAGAAAGAAGGGGTGAACATGATGCTGAGGGGGATTGGGCACCCCCTTGGCAAACTGAATGGGGAGACTGCAAGGGACCGCCCTGCAATGACGGGTCGCTCCCTCATTGCAGCAGATGACGTTGCAGTGATGAGGCAGCCCCTGATTGCAGCGGCTGAAACTGTTCAAGGTTGTGGCATGCTGGCTGAACTAATGTCCACAGCAGCGTGTCACGGCATTGGGGAATAGGAGCCAAACCTTAAACGGCAGTGGGGGCATTGGCCACAACAGTGCCACACCTCCACAACCTGCTTCTGGAGCAAGCTGCTGCAATATGTTTCTTGCACATGCCACAATCAACATAAAAAGTGGTTGGGTAAAAAGATGATGAGACAAAAAGATTAAACAGGCATATCTAAATATCTGGTTGCCACCCCCTAGGCAACTATAAGCAATCTGTACAATACTGCTGGCTAGTAATTTTTTTATATCACCCTTCCAATAGCTGACGGCACTTCCCAAGAAAATTACAAAACAGAGAGAGAGAAGGAGAAATGCAATAGTTAGCATAACCAATTAAGAATATTGGAAAATGGCCAGCGCTGGCGACCCAGGTTTGGGAACAGACTCGGGGCGGCTGGGGATCAGCTGGGAGGGAGAGAACAGAGTGACCAGAGAACTGCTCTCCTCTCCTGGGGATGAGAGGTTTGCTGCCCTGCTGCTGGCCCCCACCAGATGGAGGCTTGGTGGCGGTGCAAGTGGTGGCACTACAGAAGGGAGGGAGCAGCAGGCTTGATACAGGACATGTGTGCCTCCACACCCCACGTCCTGTCATCTGTGCTATGGCAGGGGTATATGAGGAGCACTGGGAAAACTGGCATAGGCTTAATGAAGCCCTGTCTGCCTACCCCTGGCCCACACCACCACCTGGGATGCTGATCCTCAATTCTGGATGTAGTCTCACATGGTGGTCCTCCCTCCTGGACCTGCAATTGGAGGAAATCCATGGGGGAACTCTGGGGGGAAGGTTGTTGCTGGTTGGGAAGGCAGGGACAGGGCTGATAGCTCATCTGGCCACACCTGAAAAAAGCATTACAGAAAAAAAAATAAATAAATACTGGAAAAAACAGAAGAATCCTACAATGGCAGACAAAGAGGTGCAAAAGGGGTAGGCATCAACAAACCCCACAAAACAAAGAGAACACAAGTCAACTGCTAAATTCTGAAAGAAATAACATAAGAGAAACTAACCAGTAACTGACTAAGTAGAAAGAAAAGAAGAAATGTTATGCTATAATATTGTATTTTTTTTCTGTTAAATCCAGCGTTGTCACTGGTTAATTATGTCTTCCCACTAGGGGCACCCCCACATCCCACATACATACATACATGTACACACACACGGCTGTGACATGAATATAGAACCTAGGCCTCCTCAACATTCCATGAGTCAATTACTAGTCTGCATTATCCAGTTTCATTTTTGCCAAGTAGTTGAGAACACAGTGATCACACCTTAACATTTACCGTTCTTTAAAAAGGTATAAGAAGCCATAGATACTACCTTGAAGTGATGCCACTCAGGACTATGCTTGTCTATTACAGTACTTCTTCCAGTCAATCAATGGTTCTGTCATCAGGCTCGCTTCAGATATGTTTTTATCATAAAGAATTCACAAGCTGTAAATTCTGCAAACAGTATAGTCGGTCCAATGTAACAGCATGCAAGAACATTTTTTTATGATATATACTGTATGTATATACATAGGCATATGTAACTTGTGTGCCTGAAGCAAACAACATTAAAGAGCAGCTGATGCCTTTCGGAAAACTTTTGAAAACGTAATATTTAGACACAATTCAGCTTGTATTTCCTATATCTTCTATACATTTCTACTCCTCATTATTTATTACTGAAGAAATTCCCACAAAAACAAGATCTTTATCCCTTAGACGTCATCTGCCGCTACAGATGAATCCTTACTTGAAATCATAATGCTCTATTGTGACATCACAAGCACAGTATTGTGACATCAGGGGCCTGATATTCAAAAGGTTGCACAGGCACTAATGGGTCTTTGCCTATGCAAACCAGTGTTTGTGCTGGATCTCCATATTCAAAAGGGGCTATTGCGCAGGCAAAGAGGGTTAGTGCCTGAGCAACATAACGTATGTGGTGGGCAAAGGGGGTGTAGCCATGAATAGCTGTGTTACCCATATTCAGCTTTTAAGAGCACAAAAGGGCTTAGCACAGTCCTTTTGCGTAGTGCAAATACTGCCGAACAAAATCCTGACTTACTCTGGGCAACTCAAGCATCTTCCGGAGGTAATGCAGCCACCTAGCCGGTTGGCTGCTGGGGAAGCACAACCCACCCTCTGTGGTCCCTGGCACCCCTCCCCCCGATCACTAGCCCATAATGTAATTAAACACATCCCTGGTGGTCGAGGCCCCTCCCTCCCTTCCTCTGATTGCCATCCTGTACTGTAATATAATATATCCCTGGTGCTAGTGGTCTCCCCCGGCCCGATCGCCAGCCCATATTGTGATAAAATATACCCCTAGTGCTGGTGGTTCCCCCCTACCTCTGATCATCAGCCTATACTGTAACTGAATATATCCCAGCTGCTACTGGTTCCCCCTCCCTCCGATCATTAGCCCGTACTGTGATGGAATATATCCTAGTGTTAGTGACCCCCAAATCACCGGCTCGTATTGCAATAGAATATATCCCTGGTGCTAGTGGTCTCCCCGACTGCTGGCCCATACTGTGATAGAATATATCCCAGGTTGCTAGTGGTCCCTCCTTCCTCCCTTCCCCTCTCCAATCTCCAGCCAGTACTGTAATATAAAAAAACTCCCTGGCATCCAGTGGTACTGATCCACATTACCTGCCCTTGCAATGCCATAATCCCTGGAATCTAGCACCCCCACCACTGCACTGAACACCCACTGCCCTGGTGCCGCAGATGCATATGACGAGTGGCACAGCCCTCCTCACACATCCTCAGCTTGCTGCTGTATGTCCAGGCTGGGAGCACACCCTTATTTATAGGACAGAGCATCTTTCCCTGTCCTTTAAATAAGAGACATGCTCCCTGCCAGGTCACATGGTACCAGCGGAGGTGGTGAGAGGAGGGCTGCGCCGATCACCGTATGCATCCATGACACTGAGGGAACTGGTAAGGTGACAGGGAGGTGGGTGTTCAGTGCCGTGGTGGGGGAGCCACTAGACACCAGGTATCATGGCTCTGCGAGGGGCGGCAACGTGGATTACTGCCAGGGCGGACCTCTGGACACCAGAGTTTTTTTTCTATTACAGTACGAGCCAGTGATCAGGGTGGGGGGGACAACTAGCACCAGGGATATAGTACAAAGTGTACAAGTACCGTAACAGTAGATCTTCGAGAGAGGTTCCTGTGGTCATCATCACAGGACTGTGCCACCTGGCGTCAGGGCGGCACAGCAAACTTTTCCAGCAATGCCTGGTGGGGGACCGCCCACCCGATGTCACGTGAAGAAGAGGAGTCTCATAGGTGCTCCATTTCTTTTTTTGAGCATGGCCATCCTAGTTTTTAGCAGAAGGGCCTCCAGAGTCTGCTGCCTTCGTTTGTGGGTTGCCTGGTTGAAAGGATGCAGTCTGGGCAAGCTGTGATGTCATGGTCCAGGCCTAGGCAGAAAAGACACCTACGGTGAACGTCCTTATGTGGAATTTGAGCACTGTAATCTTCACACCACTTCCTGGCCTTGGATGGAGATGGAGAAGACGTAGAGAAGAAACGCGACTGAATTAGAGAGAGCAAAGGCATTTTTTTTTTAAAGGTGATTGACTGGACAGTTTACCGTGAGGTACCATGCACAGAACGATGGCGGAAAAGAACAGGAAGGTGGGCGTGGGGATCACCCACTATGTAGGGTCACACGACATCGGGTGGGCGGTCCCCCACCAGGCATTGCTGGAAAAGTGTGCCGTGTGGTCCTGACACCAGGTGGCACAAGTCCTATGTGCAATGACCTACTGCAGGAACCCTCTCGAAGTAAGATATTCTATTACAGTACGGCTCAGCAATCACAGGGATGGGGAACCACTAGCACCAGGTATATATTCTATCACAGTACGGGCCAGTGATGGGGGAGAGGGTAACCACTAGCACCAGGATATATTCTATTACTGTACAGGCCGGCAATTGGAGGGCAGGGGAGACCACAAGGACCAGGGATTTTTTTTCCCCCTTACATTAGGGGCTGGCGATCGGGGGGGGCACTAGCACCAGGGATATCCATACATGTCTGGAACTGGGCAATTGGGGGATCAGCACTGTGCTAACCTTAATCATTACCCATACAAATTAGCCCATAATGGGCATGCAAATGGCCCATTAGCACCTTGCATGCTCAATGGACTAATTTACATGCGTCACTTTGAACACTGCAGATAGCACTCCAGCGCTATCCATTCTGGCGGCATACTCCATTATCCACGTCAGGACAGCATTACATGACTTAGCACTGTGCTGACATCTCCATATATTCATTCGAATAGTGCTTGTGCACTATTTGACTGAATACAACATCCTTGGGCTCCAGGGCAATTGCAAGGTGCAGTGCAAAGTTTTGCGCTCTGCTTTGCACTTTTTCAAATATCGGGCCCCAGGTTGGGAAAAAGCTGATGAACCGTCAAAGAACAAATATCCTGTTTTCATGCATATGACCTCAGTAACAAGTAATCTGGATAAGAAATTCAGAGCTGATGAGAACTACACACTTCTTTGCGTCCAAATATTAAGGTTTTCAAAGTTCTTATCGAGGCGTCGGTGACTCTTTAAGCTCTGATATAAGAAACTGATGCTCAGTCCAGAAATCATGTGTGAAGAATATTTTCTAGAGATGTAGAACCTCTTGGGTGAGCCCCAGTGGCAAGGTTTGAATTATGACAACAGAAAACAAAATTACTGTGTGTATGAAAGAATTTCTTTTCTATATCTTTTCTGGGTTATTCACAGCTGCTGTGACCTAATAAGAAATATTTAGCTTTTGCACTGAGTGGGACAGAATATTGTTCTTGATTATAATTCAGTTGTTTTTAACTGCTGCTGGTAGCACTTTGCACACACGATTTTCTGTGTCCAGCTGTGCCCAAACTGAGAGTTATCTAGAGCATTGCAATGCAGGCAATGTCTACTTGCACAAGCGGGCACCCATTTCTGCATTCCTTATCCTAGACATAGAGGGAGGCCCAGGTGGAATATGTTCCTTATAATGCTAACAGCTATAGGAACTATTGCCGCACAAACCTTTGCTGTAAATGAAATGGGAAAACCTAGACAAGATGCCTTGAGAATGTAATTCGAGAGGCTATTTTTCATGACCTTGATCAATGATGCCCACATAAGCTGTCCCCCAACTGTCATGCCTGTTTCAGGCAAGTTTGGTCCCCCCAGACTCATTCACCACTTTCCCCATCGTTATGCTGGCAAGGATCCACATGGAGTCAGAATGGATACGAGGGAACCGGTACAGTCATATACAGCAACCAGTGCACACAGATTGTTTTTTCTGTATTTTCTTCCTCGTCTCCCCCTCATGACGCATGGTGCAGTATGTGCATCCCAAACACATGCTCCTCAAATGCATGTAGCGATGACCTGTGGGAAAAAGAAGTTCCCGAAACCCACCGTAGGGTTTGCTTCTGCGCTGAAACCAGAGAGCTTCCCTCCCCTGGCTGGAAGCACTGCCCCAGGCGCCGATTGCCAGACCTGGCTCCCTGAATCCACTTCCAAACCTGGTTCAGGTCGACAGCATGGATGCGTGTGTCACTTCCACTGGGCCATCGTGTGGCTGCATATAGTCACCTTGTTGACTGAAAAGCTCTGTAAGATCTTTTTTTTCCCATATTTTATTTCCCACTCCTGCATCCGGGGACAGCTATTTCATTTCATTTTTATTTTTTATACTTGTAAATCCAAATGAGCAAACTGCCCGTTTTCATTGGAGACAAGTTTAAAACTAAAAACACAAAATATTAGCAAACAAACATAATACAAACAAAACATTCAATCAATAAATATAATACATAAAAATACATCATGTTTCCAAAGACAGCCACTGTTTTAACCGTGTCTTAAAACCCTGACAACTATTCTGAACAATTTCTAATGGAATTCTATTAAAAAAAACTAGGTGCTCTAAATAATAAGGATCTTTGCCCAAAAGTAGTCTTAAAAAGTGGTATTTTAAATTTATAATTGTGCTGTGACCTAGTAAACAATGCATTAACTAATCTAGGAAACATTAAAGAAATAGAATAAGGAAAAAAATTACATTTAACTTTAAATAAGAAAATGCCCATCTTATAAAGTACTCGATTTTAAAAAGATAAGGAAGATGACTGATTGTACAGATCAGAGCAATGGGTTCGAAAGGGTAAATTTAGCCAAAACCTCAGAGCTGAATGGCAAACTACTTTAAGAGGACTCAAAACATTAGTACATGAGGATGTATAAATCAGCCCAGTCTCTGCCTCCCCAAGCTGGCTCCCACTTCCTCCAGTAGACACCATGGTCAGAAGTCTCCCCATAAATTCTCACTCATGGCAGGGCCAGAGGAGGAAAGGCTGCCCTCCTTCCCCCAGTGAATAATCTAAGGTGGAGAAAAAGTGAAGTTCAGGATAGAAATGTATACATATGTACATGAGATACAAGGGTAGACACCAAGGAAATTCTTTACTTGAGCTCAAATACAGGGCCGCTGTGGGAATCACTCAAACAAGCAGGAGGAGATTCAAGAGAGATGTCCAAAGACACTTTTTCATGGAATGAGTGGTGGATAAGTGGAACAAGCTACTAGAAATAGTGGTAAGGGCCAAATTAGAACGTTTCAAGGGGGATGAGACAGGCATACTGTATGGGCTTAGTTAGAAATGGGGGCAGCAGAAACAAAGTGTTGGACGGCCACTAAGACTAGAGTAGACTAGTTTGGCAGGGTGGGCAGACTGGGTGGACCAGTAGACCTTTAACTGCCAACAATGTCTTTGTATCTATGTATTCATAATTAGAAGAGACACAAGCCTTTCCTGGCCAAATGAGGTATAATCTGTAAAAACATCATGAAATGCATGAATTTCTGGGAAAGGGCATGAGGCCCTGGATCAGGAGGCCCACTGCAGCGTAAGTTGTATGAAGACCAACTATTAGATTGTCAAGAGCATGACATAAAACTTTTAGCTATTTTTTTAGCATCAGGAATTCTGTATGAGATGTGAGAATTCTACGGCAGCTGCTGGAATTTTACAGGTTGGATAAGAATATAGGTCTGTATAAAACTCTCAAATAAAACAATGTTTCTAGTACCATGCACATCAAACCACTGCATGAAGTATAACAAAAAATGGTGTGAGCATTGCCCATGTTGTTGACATACTGTGCATGATCAGGATCTGGTTACTCAACCACTATGCTCTCGTCAACAGACTGATTGGCAGGGTGAAACTCTGGCCTTTTACCACTCAACCAGTGTCACATGGATCAAGGCTTTCAGATGATTCCTACTGAATAAGAAGCTGAACGTCTTTGTTTGGCGAGTCACCCAATATACAGCCATGAAATAGACCTTGGCCGCAAATGGGCATTTATTAAATATCAACTGAGTTTACCTCGGTATGACCCAAGTCCAAAGGGATATGCCCAAATATGAACAGTAGCTTCCATTTGTTATAAGAAACTATTCGAACTCTGATTCACTGAAATCACAGTACAGTGGTATCTAACACAAAAACTGCATCCCAGTCCCATGGGTTGATGCTGATTCATTTGATCATTTCAAAAATGGTTTTGGGGGGGGGGTGCCACAGAGCAGATCTCCAAGCAGGAAGCTGTCTGTCAGCTCTTCAGATCAGCCTAACAATATTCCTTAAATTGTCATTTATCTGCTTCTGCCACAGCAAAACTACACAGCATCTGATCCTGAAAGCCAGCTGAATCAACTGATACTGAAATCATAATGGTAATGCTGATAAATCAACAGCCAGGGTTGCAGAAGCCACAGGTGCCGAAATCAGGAAGGCTGGAGACAATGCACTACTGCACCCCATATCATTATTTAACCTGGTTCTGCCCTTTAGATGTCATAACTCTCATTGTAAATGCACTTGTATCCTGCACCGTGTTATACCCTGTATTGTATTGTAACCTTGCAGTTATATTGCCCGTACCTATTATCTCACCTTGTTATATTGTATGCCTCACATTTTTATTGTTTATTGAGGTAATTCAGAAAGACCTTTGAGTCAAGGACTCATTTACAAAGGTTCCACATCAGACATAGGAATACAGAGATAAACAATTCAGATTACAGTACATTGGTACAAGCATAGGAGTACATAAGTGTTCAACAAGTGGTTATCAGACAAGGATAACAGAAGTTACAAGACTTTAGTACAGCCATAACATTTCAGAAGGATTATATTGTATTGTTCCCAAGACACATCTGGAATCGAGCAGTACTCTGCTCAGTATGCCTTCCGGGTACAACGTTTAAATAAATAAATAAATATCAGCCACGAGGTAGACAGCCCTTCAGGTCTGACCACTGAACATCCCTGGCAGCAGATGACAGCATCCAAGAAGGTAAATGGACACTAAAATAGAGAAAACCCTTCCCAAATTAGAGATGCATTATGCCATTTTACAAGCTCTTACTGGGACAGTTGCTTAAGCTGACAAAAAGGTAGCAACTACTCATGTGGCTGTATCTGTACTGATGCAGGACAACTTGCAACTGAGAGTGTGACTGGAAGCCCTCGAGAATGATATTCACGCTGGCAATCTCTGATTTGTGGGGATACCAGACAGCATGGAAGGGTCCAATCTTCTTATTTCCTAACCAGCTGACTGCAGTCTTCAACAGCCATCCCTGGAGATTTTGATGGGAAAAACCTCAGATGAGCATACTGAGTTAACTCCAGGGTCTGGCCAAAAAGCAGCAACCAGCTGAAGACTTTTGTGCTGTGCTTCTCGGGAGCAGAGACCCGAGACCTCCTGCTTATAGCTGTGTGAGCGGCTTACCCCCTTTCCAGTAATGACCTCGATGTGAAAGCCTTCCAGACCTTTCCTTCCAGACCAGTGTGAGATGAAAGCAATTCGACAGAGTGAGACACTGCCTTAAAGCCCTGGGCATTGTTCATTACTTTCTCCTTCCCGCCAAGTTCTGGATTACCTATGGGAGTAAATTCTGGCAGTTCAGTGACTCAGCAGATGTGGATTGGTGGCTAGTGAAGACTGAAGAAGAGTTTGTGGCCAAGACAGCATCGGAGGGAGCATCCAGAGGAGAAGAAGAGGACTCTGGTACAAATTGTATACCATGTGGTCACAGTTGTGTGGGTATGGGACTTGAACTGAATCCGTCAGAAAAACTGTGGTCCCAGTAGTGAGGAAGAGGGCCACGGTTTAAAAGTTTGCTTAAGTTTTGGGTTGATACATGTCTCTTTGGGGATGGGGCTATTAGCACAGGCCACGTGGGCTCCTCGTGATGATTTGTTTTCACCATCATTTCTGATGTTATCCTCATCTTGTGGATGAAGTGAGAGGGGACTGTCATAATGCTCAATTCAAGCCACTGCTTAATGTTATGGTGAGTGAGACTGTTATACAGCAGTTAATGTCTCTTCTAATACCATTACATGTAGTGATTTTCATGCCAAGTTGTTTCTGAAAGCATATTACTACCTATTATTCTCATTTTGTAGAAACTGATAAATAGCAATCCAAGTGATTGTGTTAATCTACCATTGTCAATTCTCCCTATGTATAGAATTCCACAGCTGCTGAGACAGCTAGCATTCATGGACTTTCTAACTATGGACTATAAAATGGACTGTTTAGGTTCCTTCCTCTCCTATAGTACCAGGGGGGCCGCCTACATGTATGTATATAAACTATTTCTGCATGCATATTGTATGCTTGTTAATACCCTATATGAGTATGTGAATTGTGCTCATGTTCTTCTAAGAATAATAAATGAGTTAGAGAAAAAAAGGATAGAAGGGATTAGAGTCTTGAGTGCAATTCCATTCCCAGTACCTTTCCATACTGTGAGAACACTTATGGGGCATAACTATTGCTGCCACTGCCACAAAAATAGATGCATATTCTCCTGTGGCACCAACTGTCGGGGTACCTGGAGCCAAATAGCTAGCACCAATCTTGATAGAGAAGAACAGGCAAAGTGTACCACAAGGTGACAGTCTCCCATTAAACAGTTTGAGTTTTAAGAACAATACACTTTCATTAAATCATTAAATGATAGGTTATGTAACAGTAACACTGGTCAGCTGAATTGGATACTTAACAGTTAGATGAATTCATGAAAGTAATCAAGATACATAAATTATTACACTGAGTTGCAAGAAAACTGAAAGCAGTCTAATTACACCATATACTGTACTAGAACGCAGTTCAAGATGTTAAAGTTGTCTAATATATAACTTTAGCTTTCCTTTAGCTCAGTTAACTGTTTTTCTTCTCTTTTCTACATTGGTTAAAAATCCCAATGTACATTCAAAAGTTTCCAATTTGTCTAGTAATAGGTAGCTATTTCTGTCATTATTTGCAGTTAAAGGCAGAAGCGAATACCACTCTAGTATAGTGGATATTATGATGGTACCCAATTCCTTAAATGCAGGCATTTAGCTTTTAAATGGGCTGCAAGAAGCCAATTCATTTGGTATCTGGACATAATAAGTGTTTCTGGGACTATCACTAGAATACAGAGAGTGGGGGAGAATGCAATGTTGTACTTAATAATGCTGGAGCAGTGTTTATGTACTGTATATGTTGCCAAAAGTTTGAGACTGATGGACATCCCCATAGAATATGCAATAAATCTGCATAATGTTCACCACATCTCCAACTGGGCATATAGTAAAAATAATGTCTAATAATGAACTGCAACAACTTGCCCTGTACTTCCCTGCTTGCTCGAATAACATTACGTCATACAATGGACCATTCATCTACTGATATTTCTGTTACAGTCTCCTTTTCCCATTTCTCTTTTGCTGATGTTGTCAGTGTATTAGTATTATCAGTGAGTAATTTATATACCATGCTTACACCTTTCCTTACTCGTGCCACCTGGATTATTTGACCCCATTCTTTCTTCACACTTCATTTGTATTGCACTTTTTTATAAAACTCATTTGTTGAGGGCATTCTGGAGGTAAAGATAGTTGCAAAGTTTAAATCTATGCAGTTTACATTTTTTTAAGGGTCTTGAAGGGTAACAATGTGCTTGTTTGAGAGTCTATAATGCCTTCTAACTCCCAGCTTACTCCACCCTGGATCCACAAGTGGTCTGTTGCTATAGCATATGGATGGTTATTCCAACTTGGCTGCTTAAGGTGTATCAGGTTGATATGCATTCGATTTTTAATAGCTGTGTTGAGTATTTTGACTGAATTTACTATGCATAGATTATCTTTAAGATTTATTTATTTATTTAGTTTTTGCTAACTGGGTAGGTACACTAGACAGCATAGCTGCCTATTTTCAGGTATGACCAGGGAGATTACAACAAAGAACAAAGAATATGTAGACAACAGCAGATACAAGAAAACATCATGGGAACAAGTAGAAATCAGACACAGTACACTTATACAACATTTTCAGCAATGACGATACATTTGCAGGAATCTATATGTAGTAAAGAAAACAGGAATATAAGTGCAAATAACTAACAGTCATAAGTCACATAACTAGTGAGCAAGTGCTAGAAGAGAAGAAACAGCAAGACTTCTAGGCAGGTTTGAGAGTAGGAGAGGTTGGAGTTGGTAGGCAACTAGGAGAAACCAGTACAGGAGTGGGTGGATAGAGAACAGGAACAGGGTTCAGAGCTTAGAAGAAACATACGAAGCTCCTGTTTGAAGCTGCATGGAGAAGGGGAGATTCTTAGATTCAGTGGAAGGGAGTTTCATAGTTTAGGGGCCCAGCTAGAGAAAGCATTCTCCCCCATTTTGGTTTTACATCTTGGTTGGACAAAAAGGGATTTGTCAGCTGATCTCAGTGGATAGGCAGAGGTCACAGGTTTGAGCAGCAGAGCCAGTTTGTCAGATATATGGGAGGGGATCATATTCTTTATAAAACAGTAGGAAGTAAACTGATGGAAAGCTGAAGTTCTAGCCCCCGCTGCAATAAAGTGGTTCCATTGCTACCTAACAAATCGCAGGCAGCAAATAAAAGCCCAAGGCGAACTCTCCCCCCTAAAAATTCTGCCTCGAGGTGTCCCACAAGGCTCTATCCTGGGGCCAATCCTCTTCACGTTTTATATAAACTGCATTGACTTTGGCCTACTGGTGGGAAACATCAAACTCTTTGTGGATAACACAGTCCTCTAACACAACCAACCTCTCCCCTGGATCTTGCTCACAAGGAGCTACAGCAGCACTTTACCATCCTCCAAAATAACCTGCTGAATCTGAAGCTCTTGCTAAATATCAAAAAGCAAAAGCCATGATTATCTCCCTGCCCTTATCCTACAACATGGGGACACCTGGGTCCCCCCAGATTCTTACCCTCCATGGTGAACCGTTAAAAGTAATGGACAAATTCACATATCTGGGAGTTTGGATGGATAATAAACTCAATTTCAGTGCACACCTAAGTGAGCTAACAAAAAAGCTAAGACAGCGCCTTGGAGTTTTCTACCGCATAAGACACCTACTCAGTCTGGAAGCTAGAAAGAGGCTGGTTCAAACAACCTTTCTTCCCTTGATTGACTATGCCGACTTCCTATATAGTCACTATCCCCCCAGCATGTGCTACAAGAAAAAATTACTCACCTTAGTAATGTTGTTTCTTTTAATGGAGTCTTGCTGTATTCTGACAATAGCAGTGAGTCCCAACCTTCGAACTGCTCCGGAGATGAAAGAGTTAACTTTCCATGCCAGGCATGGAACGCTGAGCTCGAGCTCAGTTGAGACTCTGTCTGTTGCTGTTTAAACTCAAACCGTCAGATCTTTACGAGCTAAACTCACTAAGGTCCTGTGTGGAAGCTGTAAACCTACACTAGACAACTGGTTACTAAACATAAAAACAGATTTTTTGGTCCCAAAACAAAGACTCAAGTCAAGAGACCCAAAAAATGAAAAACACAACACTCACTCACCCAAGAAAAAAGGGGGTGAAAACAACAAGGTGGGACACCTCCTAAGTGCCAACACTGCCACTGCCCACCCACATCCCAAAAACAGAGGTTTCTGAGAGGGAAAGGCGGGGGGGAGGTCAGAATACAGCAAGACTCCATTAGAAGAAACAACATTACTAAGGTGAGTAATTTTTTCTTCAAACAACATGAAGTCTTGCTGTATTCTGACAATAGCAGACTACCAAGAAGAACCTCCATGGAGGAGGGACAGAACCTACTTAGGAAATAGGTTCTGAAGCACAGCTGTGCCAAACCGAGCATCACTCCTAGCCTGGATATCCAGGGAGTAATGCTTGGTAAAAGTGTGAACTGTTTTCCAGGTAGCTGCTTGACATATCTCTAGAATAGGGATGTCCCTGGCAGCAGCCAGGGAAGCAGCTGTACCTCTGGTAGAGCGAGCCCTCAGGCCTGAGGGTGGAACCTTACCCAGTTTTTCATAACAAAATTGGATACAAGAGACAATCCACCTGGCAATGGATCTTTTAGTGGCAGGTTTCCCTTTACCAACCTCACCATAAGTGAGGAACAGTTGGAGGGAGTCAAACCTATGACCCTTGGTACGTTCTATGTAGTAGCTAAGGGCTCTTTTCACATCTAAACTGTGCAGCCTCCTCTCGCCAGAGGAGGAATGGTCAATGAAGTACACAGGAAGAGACATAGATTGGTTAAGGTGGAAATCTGAAACCACCTTAGGCAAAAACTTCCTGTTAGTCCTGAGGACCACCTTATCTCTATGGAAGGAGATAAAATCAGGCTCCACTGACAAGGCTTGTAACTCACCTATGCATCTGGCAGAAGTGATGGCTACCAGGAACACAGTTTTCCAAGTCAAGTACTTAAGCTCTGCTGAAGACAAAGGCTCAAAAGAGGGTTGCATAAGCTGAGCAATGCAAACATTAAGGTCCCAAGCAGGGGCAGGGTCCCTGAATGGAGGGTTGGTATGAAGCAATCCCTTAAAAAACTTGGAGAAAACAGGGTGAGCTGAAAGAGAAGAGGGCTTACCTGCTGAAATGAAAGCAGAAACAGCTGCCAGATGCACCTTTAGTGTAGCTGATCTAAGCCCCAAGCTATTCAAATGGACCATATAATCAAGGACTGAGGGCAGATCAGCAGACTCTGGGGAAATATGCCTTCCAGAGCACCATATGGAAAATCTTTTCCACTTGGAATTATAAGTAGTCCTGGTAGAAGGTTTCCTAGAAGCCTTCAGAATATCCATTACACCTTGGGAGAGGTGTAAACCAGCAAACTCTAACTCTTCAAGAGCCAGACCTTGAGATTGAGAGATTTGAGATTTGAGATTCAGGTACCAAATCCTCCCCTGAGCACAGGTTAACAGGTTGTAATTCCTGGGAAGAGACGGGGGAAGATGGACTGCTAAGGACAATAGGAGTGGATACCAGGGCTGTCTGGCCCAGTCTGGAGCAATTAGGATCACCTTGCAGGGTTGAGACCTGATTTTGACTAGCACTTTGCACAGGAGAGGGAAGGGGGGAAAGCATACAGGAACTTCCTTCCAACTGAGAACTAAGGCATCCAGAGGACTGAGCCCAACACTGGGGCCTGCAGCAAAAAGGGAAGTTGGTGATTGTCTGGGGATGCAAAAAGATCTATCTGTGGGGTGCCCCATCTGGAGAATATCACCTCCAAGACCAGGGGATCCAGTGACCATTCATGATGGCCCTGAGATATCCTGCTGAGAACATCTGCCAGGACATTGTCCTTGCCTGGGAGGTGTACTGCTGTGAAGGAGGTGTTCGGGGAATAAGCCAGAGACCACAACTTCATTGCTTCTGTGCACAAGGCCGTAGACCGAGTGCCTCCTTGCTTGTTGATGTACCACATTGTGGTGGTATTGTCTGTTCTGACCTGGATAACTTTGTTCTGAACATATTTGGAAAAAGCTTGAAGTGCTAGAAATACTGCTATGAGTTCCAATAGATTTATGTGAAGCAGAGATTCCTGAGGGGACCACAACCCCTGGGTAGTCAGGTCGCCCAAGTGAGCCCCCCACCTCAAGAGGGAGGCATCTGTAGTAAGGATTAAAGAGAGGCACTGAGTGACAAAGGGAACTCCCTGCCTTAGATCGTTCTGATCCTGCCACCACTGTAAGGCCTGGATCAGGGTTCGAGTCACTGGGATCAATTTGGTCAGTGGGTCCTTCTTTTGAGACCAAAAGGCTCTCAAATGGAACTGAATGTCCCTCATCTGAAATCTTGCTCTCTGCACCACTGCTGTGGAAGCAGCCATGTGCCCCAGGAGCTGTAGAAAATGCCTTGCTGGTCGAGACACCTGCAGGGTGAATGAGGAGGCCAGTGAGATAAGGGTCCTTGCCCTGTCCAGGGGAAGGAAAGCTCTGGCCTTTTCTGTATCTAGCTCTGCGCCTATGAAGGTGAGGAGCTGAATAGGCCCTAGAACTGACTTTGAAAGATTCAGAAGGAAACCCAAAGAGGTGAGCAGTTGCTGAGTTATCTGTAGGTGTAACTTGACTTGGTCTGGGGACTGGCCTACTATGAGCCAGTCGTCCAGGTATGGGAAGATGGCAATCCTTTGCCTTCTTAGAGAAGTAACTACTACTGCCAGGCATTTTGTGAACACCCTTGGAGCAGAGGTTAGACCGAAGGGCACTGCTCAGAACTGGTAATGGCCTGAGGGCAGCTCGAACCTGAGGTACTTTCGATGGGAGCTTCTGATGAGAATATGGAAGTAGGCATCCTTGAGGTCCAGGGACACTAGCCAGTCCACTGGCTTTAGAGAAGGTAGAATAATTCTCAGAGTCACCATTCTGAATTTTGGTTTTAAAAGGTGCTTGTTTAAGTATCTGAGATCCAGGATGGGCCGCCATTCTCCTGTCTTTTTTGGGGTAAGGAAGTACCTGGAGTACAATCCTTTGCCCTGGTGTTGGGGCGGGGGGCACTTTCCACAGCTGTGAGAGCCAGGAGGGAAGAGACCTCTGCCTCTAGGGCAAGTGCCTCTGAGGGATTTGCAGGTGGAAAGGATCTGGCTCTCAGCTTTGGAAATTTTTTGAAGCTGAGAACCAGTCCCTGGCTTACTACTTCCAGGACCCACTTGTCTGATGTTAGAGACTCCCACTCCTGGACAAAGTAAGCCAGCCTGACCCCTACAGGTAGTGGAGAATCGGCCCTGGAAAACCCATCAGGGTGCCTGTTTGGCAGGGGGTTTTGGCTGAGGGGTGAAAGCAGGTCTGCTTGTACCCCTTCTGCCTCTCCCTCTAAAGAACCCCTCTGAGCATAGGCAGAAGAGGAGGCCTGGGCTTGGTAGAAAGGCCTATGAAAAGGCCTGCCCCTGCCCCTGGGGTGCTGCCTCTGAGGAGTGGCCTGCCTTTCCTTGGCCTATGCCTCCTATAGGTGGTCCTATATTCGTCCATTTCTTCATGTAATTCTGTCTGCTCCCAAACAGAGAATCACCCACAACAGGAAAATCCATGGCCTTAGTCTGGGTATCCCAGACAGGCTAGTACATCTGAGCCAAGCCATTCTACTAAGTGCCACAGATGTAGCCATGACTCTAGATGACACATCATTGGAGTCCACTGCAGCATGGAATTGCACCTTGGATGCCTCAATACCATCAGCAGCTACCTGCTCCAGCTCCTTGGGAAGCTGGCCGGGACCTGTTTTGCTAAAGCCATGACAGTGTCCCATCTGGATTTCTGATACCTAGCAGTATAGGCCATATAGTTGGCCTGTCTGAGACTCAAGGATGCTGCCATGTACTGTTTCTTTGCCATGGCATCAATCCTCCTGGAGTCCTTGTCTGGAGGGTGTGAAGCCAAGGGAATATTTGCCTTATCACAGGCTGCAGCCTGCACTACCCCAACATGGCTGCATTGTTGTGTAAGGAACTCCGTATCTGAGCCTGACAATGTATACCTCTTGTCCATTCTTTTATCCACAGGAGGTATAGTATTAGGAGTCTTTAAAATCTTAAATGTCTGTTTCCCAAAAGATTTGTGTAAGGGAATAGACAGCCTCCTAGACTCTGGGATATCCATCATTTCCACATAGTCAGGCTCCTCTGGTCATCCACAGCTTCTTCCATAGGAAGCTGGAGGTTTCAGCCACTTTTTATAAAACATGAAATGGGAAGGGGACTCAGAAAGCCTAGGAGGAGACACTCCTGAAGGTCTGTCTGGGGAGATGTCTGGGTCAATGGGCACATCCAGACTTTCAAAACCACATTCACTTTCCTCATACTCCTCCTCCGGTTCATAATATTCCTCTAAATCATAATCTTGAACCGGTGGATCCGGCCAAACCGAGCACCTCCCTGATGGTGCTGGTTCGGTTGGAACCGGGGAAAGTGACTGCACAATTTTTATCGCTTTGGCTATTTCTTCAGCGGTTGGAGAAGAAAGTTTTGGATCCACACCAGCTGATTTTTCCTTTCTTGTTCTCTTAGCCGGAACCGACTCCTCAGAATCGGCTCTCCTTTTGCCTGAAGAAGTCTCGCCCTGGTCAGAGGGCACTCCTTCTGGTTCGGTTTGAACCGAACCGGGCTGGCCATCCGGTTCAGCGGAACCTTTGGCCTCCCTTTCCCTGAGCCTACCAACTCTCTTTTCTAGGGTAGCTGCAGGAAAATTTTTACAAATCTGGCAGTCTGCATTGAGGTGGTCAAACCCCAGACAATAAACACAGGTGGTGTGGGGGTCAGCCTTAGCAAAGACTTCCCCACACACACTACAGTGTTGAAACCCAGTGGGCCCGGTTTTTCTTTTGGGTTTCTCAGACATTGTGCCAGTCCTAACCAAACTTACCCTTTTAATGGCAATCCGCCAGGCAAGACCCTCTTATCAGTTCCTGACCGTGTTACGGGTCATGGAAAAACGTAATAAAATCCGTTTTTTTTAGAACCGATAAGAACCGGTAACCACACACTAAAAGTACAAATAAGGATTTTTTAACAGCTTGATCGGTTCAAACCGAACCGATGAACCGTTTACAAGTTCCACACAGAATAGAAATTAATATAAACCTATCTAGTACTCACAAATACCACAGACAGAGACTGAACCGACAGGTTATGGTTTAAATTCGGTCGAAAACCGAGAAAAGCGGTACTTTAACTGACAAATTGAACCGAGCAGAAGGAGAAATCTCCGGAGCGACTGTTCAATGAGGCGGAGTAAAGAATCTGATGGTTTGAGTTTAAACAGCAACAGACAGAGTCTCAACCGAGCTCGAGCTCAGCGTTCCATGCCTGGCATGGAAAGTTAACTCTTTCATCTCCGGGGCAGTTCGAAGGTTGGGACTCACTGCTATTGTCAGAATACAGCAAGACTTCATGTTGTTTGAAAAGCTAGATACACTCCATCACCATGCCTTGAGATTTGTACTTGGCTTGCCTGTGCAGACTCACCACTGCTTGTTGTACCAAGCACTAGACTGGCTGTCTCTTCCTTTGCAGAGGCAAAGAAACACCCTCATGTGGCTCTTCCGGGCTATGACCAACAAACTACCACTCTATATCTGTGACTTGTTCGAGCGTTCCAAAGGTGCCTAAGGAACTCCTCCCTTGTCCTCCTTAAGTCACTACGGTTCGGGACACGTCTTGGCTAAACGGCCATTAGCTCCTATCTACCAATGCTCTGGAATAACATGCAAAAAGCACTTAAACTCTCCCTGCTGCCTAGCCCCTACATATTCAGACAGTTGCCTGAAAACGGTGTGTGACTGCTTAAGGTAAGCAATACTCTCCTGGAATGTTCAACCCCCAGCTCCCAGAAATTCCTTGGCCTTCTTATTCCTTCTGTCGGCTGGCCTCCTAACTAAAGTAACTACCCCCTCCCTGAGCTTCCTCCCTCCTTCCACAAACTAATTTTCCCTTGGGAACCTTCCACACAGTAGGCTGCCCTCTTCTGTTTCCCTTTGTGTCTTGTTTTCCCTTTTCTCCTACCCTCCATTGTGTCTTCCATCCTATCCTTCCTATACACAATACAGATCTCTACCAGTACATGCTGAAATTACTATGTATGTATGCATGTAGGTTTGTAATTGACATTGTAAGTTTGCTCCAACGCCTACTGACATTGTATTCGTTTGCATGCTATAAAGATCTCTGGTGTACTATGTTATGTTGTATCACTGAAATTGTATATGTCCTCTGTGTCCAGGATCATCTTGAAAATGAGCTTGCTCAATGATGTAACTGCCTGGTTAAATAAGGTTTGATTGACTGACTGATTGAAACCATCCCAGACTGGAATATAGTGTGCATCAGTAAGTAAGTCTGGGTAAAGACAGAGCAAAACAGCAAATGCTGTTGTAGCAGAAATCCCATTTCAGAGGAGCCCTCCAGTAGTTGTCGGAAAAGCTATTAACTCATATGCCAATTTGGGTTTCAAGATCCCCTGTACAATGGCCATCCTCGCTGTGGATGTTAGGCTATGTCTCACCTTATATGCCAGTCCAAGTTGAATACTGACGAATTAATGACTGAGGCTAGGTGCAGGTCAAAATCCAAGGCAGGATCAAGGGTTACTCCTAAGTATTTAAAAGAGGTAACTGTGTTAAGGGGAGAGCCATCAAGCTCTCTGATACTTAATGGTTGGGTGCAGGACCGAATATCTGAACCTGAACCGAATATCATAGTCACTGTTTTATTTTTAAGACAAGCTTGTTTTGCAATAGCCAGTTCTGAAAAGTACTGAAGTTACTACTGAGATTCAGGTTGATATCTGAGAGGTTTGAGGAGGATGAGTAAAGAACAAAATCATCGGCATATAGCAGAACTGAGCAAGCACCAGTGAGCAGTGGGATGTCATTTCTGAAGACCCTAAACAGGAGAGGACCAAAAATCGAACACTGGGGCACTCCGATCCAAGTAGGAGCAAGAGGGGACTTAGCATCTCCGATCTGGACAAACTGTTGATGCTTTGAAAAATAATTTTGGAACCAGGCGGTGATGGAGGTAGAGAAGCCTAGGGATGACAACTTTGATAGGAGCAGTGGGTGGTCAACTAAATCAAACGCTTTTGTAAGATCAACAAAAGTAGCCCCAGTGAGAGAGCCTTTGTCCATAGTGAGTCTGACATCATTTGTAAACTGTATGAGAGCAGTGGATTTATTGTGCCCATGTTGGATAGGGGTGAGGAGTTTGAAAGAGTAGAGGTAATCCGAGACCTGGGTAGCAATAATTTTCTCCAGTATTTTAGACAGAGTGGAGAGGATGGCAATAGGGCGGTAGTTATCCAGGTTAGTGGTGTCCCCCTTTTTGTGGACCGGCACTACTCGAGCAATCTTCCAGAGGAAGGGACATGTCCTGTAAGAAGAGACAGGTTGAAAAGTCTAGTCACTGGAGAGACTATAGGCGGTGCAGCAGTTCTGCGGAATTTTGGTAAGTCCCTCTGCCCCTGCCGATCCAGCAGGAGAGATGGACTTAAGTAAGCGTAAGATTTCAGTCTCAGAGACTGGCGAAGGGTGAAAGATGGGTTGGAAGGTTTAAGATTATCCTGCGGAGCAACAGGTAAAGGCCCAGGAGGTTCAGTATAGGAGGACAGGTTGAAGTTAAGAGCCTCGGCAATAGTGAGCAGGTTATTACAACTACAACCATCAACAACCATATCAGAGATGGTATTGCACTTTTTTGTCCCCATGATGGTGTTAACATCATTCCAAAAACCACGAGAGTCACTGGCAGAGGTACCAAGGAGCTGACAGTGGTAATTGCCCTTAGCAGATCTGATGGAAACCTTACATAGTTTTCGGAGTCTTCTGTACTCTGCCCAATCCAGTGGGGACTGGGTTAGCTTAGCTCTGTTCCAGGCTTTATCCATTCTTTTGAGAGAGGACAGGAGTGAAGAATTTAACCAGTGGGTAGCAGATCCCCGGATACGATGCCTTTTTACTGAGATATATTTGTCTTTCTCTGGGAGGTGGTTTAGGGGCCCTAGCCTTCCAAACACAGTAAACTTGGGAGTGGTCACTGAGTCTGGTAAAATTCCAACAGCACTGATTTAATAATGGGAGGTAATGGTAATCTGATACCATTTGTGTCCATAATAATTGTTTCTCCATGGTCAACCACAAGGATGTGTCAGATAACCTGTATTTGTTTAAATGCAACACAGATTGTTTGATCATAAGTGCCTCACTACACTTTTTCCACCAAGGCAACGTGCCTTCATCTTTTTCTGGTTTTAATCTTAATTTAGTGACAGTCCGGGTGTTTTATCTCCCCACATGAAATTCCAGATAAATTTATCTATTTTCCCCTTCTAATGACTTTGACATGCTCGTTGTGTGTTCTGGGGAACCTAAATCAGTTTGGGGGCAGAATCATTTTTATTGCATGGACCTTTCCCCAAATGGAAAGGTTGGGTTTATCCCACTTTTCAAAATCAGTCTGCAGTTTTTTTAAAAAGGGGAATGAGAGTGATTTTCAGGAGACTGCCCAAATTGTTAGATATTTTCAGTCCCAGGCAGTTTAGGGTGTTTTTAGTTATCCAAGTATTAATATTTTCTTGTAGATATTTCAGTATTATTTGGGGGCATTAGATGGGCATAATTTGTGTGGGGTTTAATTTCAGGCCTGAGAACTTTCCAAATTGTTCATGTTTCTTTTGAAGATTTTCAATAGATTACTTGGGGTGGCTTAAGGTTACGAGCGAATCATCTGAAAATGCAAACATCTTGTTTTCTATTGTTCCTTTTGGGACACCACTAATAGGGGACTCTGTTTGGATTTTTCTAATAAGTGTCTCTATAGCTAAAATAAATAAACAGAGAGACAAGGGGTATACTTGCCTAGAACCTATATGTAAATTGAAGGGTGCTGATATTTTTCCATTGGTGATAAGTTCAGTTGGGGGCTTCGAATATATATCATAGTAACCCAAGAGAAAAATTCCTTGTCAAAGCCAAATGTCTCTAGTGCCTTGTATAGATATTCCCATTCTACAGAATCTAAAGTCTTTTGCATATCTAACGATATAGCCGTTGATGGAATTTAATTTTTGTTAGCAGAGCAGACTGTATTGTACAGTCTTCTAATGTTATCTGCACCCTTTCTCCCAGTTACAAATCCCACTTGCTCTCTGCCAATTAGTTTACGAATACTGCTTTCTAATCTTTTATCTAGAATTTTAGCCTGGATTTTATTTTTTTGAAATTACCATTTTTATTCTCCCCATCCCCTCAGAAGTCACCTCTTCTGGAGAGCCAATTGAGCCTGTCCCTACCCCCATCATACTCACCGGTCGGGATCCTCCATCATGCTGCGGTTTACCCCTCGCGTGGGGTTGGGGCATGCCCGAATCTTCAAGTCTCATCAGGACCCGAGGACCCGATCCGGCTGGGCAGCGGCGGCAAATTGGGACCGGCTCGGCTCTCCATCTACCCACGACTCTGAAGGGCTTTTCCGAGGCCACGTATCAATGGCGCCAATGCTCCCAAAGTCCCACCCCCAAGTTTCCTGTCCTGAAGTTGATTGGCCCGTGGCCTATGCTTCCCACTCAATCGCGCCTCAGTGACTCCAGCAGCTGTTGCACCCCCAGCCTCTGCCAGGGTCACCGCCGGTGTAAGTACCCACCCACCCCACGAAGGCGAGCCATTGTTGGACGCCAAGCCTTCTCCTCCGGCCGACCCAAGCTCGTTCCTGAACACGGGTCACCAGCATGGAGCGAGGTGTGGCATCCAGTGCCTCAACCCTCAGTGCCACCTGGCCGGCTTTTTAGCTTGGATTTTACAGTTATTTAACATTGAAACTGGTCTGTAGCTGTCACAGTCTAGGATGTTTTTGCCTCTCTTAGGTATTAGTGATATGCATTCCTTGCTCATTATTGGGGGCAGTTATTTAAGGTCTTGTGCTTCTTGTATGGCCCTATGAAGACACTTGGCTACATGTTGGTTGAGCACATTACAGAGTTCTCCAGGAAAACCATCAGGTCCTGGAGTTTTATTTTCTGGGAGTTCACTAATGGCGTTCATAACTTTATTTAGTGAGACTGGACTGTTCAATCTGTTGCTGGCTGTCTTCAGGAGATATTCTTTGTAATTTTAAATGCTAGAAAAATTCTGACACTGGTAGATATATGTTTTTATGGATTTTTGTATATCATTCTTTAGAAAATACAGCTAGAACCTCATTGATTTCTTTATTAATGTAAACTACTCCTGTCTTTTTTAATACTCAGGATTAGACTCTGATGTTGCATCTGTTTAAGCCAATAAGCTAGTAACTTACCTGACTTCTCTCCTCACTCCCAGTATTTTGCTTTGTTCTGAAAAAAGCATACTCAGCTTTATCTGAACACATTTTGTTGATCTCAAATTTAAGCGAGATTATTTCTTTGTAGTACTTCCCGATTTTTGATTTTTTCCCCCTTATATTGGTTCTCTGAATTACGAAGGTTGGTTTCTAACTCAGACAGATGTTTTGCAGCTTCTTTCTTCGATTGCACTGAATATTGATAATGTTTCCTCTTATGTAAGACTTAAAGGACAGACATGAATAAGACACTTCTCCATTGTCATTAATGACGAAAAACTCTGAGATTTCTTTTTGCAGTCTAATTTCAAAAATTTCTATGTCTTAGAAATGCCAAATTAAATTTCCATCTGAATGTTTTCAGATTATCAGCATGCAGCAAAATAGACACATTAATAAGTACATGATCTGCTAGATGGATATTGTCAATTCCTGCTGCAACCATTGTATTCATAAGATTTTTGGAGAGAAAGATGTAATCTATTCTGCAAGAAGAAATAATCTCATTCTTGTTGATACACTGATGTGCCAAAAATCTATCTGACCAGCATCTTCCAAACGCCTATGTAGAGCTGCTTGTGCTTTAGTGGGTCTAATATATGCCTACTGGTATTCCAGTCCAGCAATGGGTCTAGCACTTCATTCATGTCCTCTGCTAATATTACCTCATAACCTGTGATACTATTTATTTTCAGTACTACCTCACTGAAGAAATTAGCCTGTTTACAGTTAGTTGCATAGACAACACACATAGTGCCACCTTAACACCATTTAGTGCATCTAACAGCACTTGAAACTTTCCTTCATTGTCAGTTAAAGTAAATATGTAAGCTGTACCCACGGGCTTCATAGCCTGCTGCTCTGGGGCGGTGATAGTCCGTGTGACAAAATTTAAATTTTTTAATGCACTCCTGCAAGGAAGGGAAGGGATCATAACAGTGGCCAAACTGGCAGTCAGACGATCCCTTTCCACTTCCCGGTCCGCCTGCTGCGCCTCTGTGCTCCCCTGTATTGTGACGTTTAACCAGGGAGAGTGCAGGAATGTACCCCATAAAGGTCTGTGGGGCTCAATTTCAGAACTAATTTATAGAACTTTAAGCAACCTTTTGAGAAAAATGAAAGCCACCGCTCAACTAGTAAGGTCCCTATTAATAGGTGAATTTATACCTTTTTGTTCCAAGATGTTATTTTATAAGGGCTAATGTTGCTCCTTACATCTATTTTCTGTTACACTGCCTACCAAACAACAATTAATAACATATATTGTACTTTACAATAACTAATCTATCCAACAGGCAGTAGTAATATATATAATTGAAAAACCTTAAATCTAATGTGGTAAATTATCTTATGCTTATGTCAGAAAGAAAAAAAAAAACTTCAATAAATAAGAGCAAGTGCTCAGTGTAAGATATAAACTATTTCAAGCTTTTGATGAATTTAAGGATATTCTCTGTCTGTAAATAGACCGACTTCTATTCAGAATATAGACTGAAGTGCAGGTATTCAATGAAACAGGTCAGAAACGCAGGAGACTGTCTCAAGCTCTTATGATTCACCCTGCGTCTCTTATAAATGATAGATAGGGACCTGCAACAAAACCATGGTCTCTCTTTTTACCACAGTTGAGTCAATGTCTTCTGCACTTGAGGTGGATATGACACTGAAAATGATACAAATTAGTCTGTGTCAAAAACTGATTCAAATTTGGGATTCCACTCCATTGTGAGGTAAAAATGACACTCAGGACTTTGAGAAATCACAGTCCCTAAAATGATACAAATGCACAGTTGTGGCCAAAAATATGATGCAAAACTGTCAATTTCAGCATCCACAAACAAGAAAACCTAAAAACTGATAAAACATCTTTTGCCTCTAAAAATAGGTTAAGAGAGGGGAACATATACTGTAGAAAAGCCCAGAGGCAAGAGGAACCTAAAGAAAAAGAACCCAGACTTAGGAAACAAGCTGAATACATGACGCTAAGGGAAGGAAACTATTCTGCGCTAGAAAAAAAATACCCCTACTTATTTCTCAGACACCAGATATAAAAGCAGATCCCTGAGCAATGTTTTTTCTAAAGGAACATCTGAATATTTATGTGAAACCCCTATGTCTACTAGGAAAGGCAGGTGGCATCACACCCAAACATCCACTGAACTCGGAGATATTGGAGCAGGAGTCAATTACCAGACAAATAATCAGTCATGCTTTGAATTAAAAAATCCTGCTGTTTAAAATGCAGACCCAGTTTGCAGTTTGTCCTTCAACCACAACAAAACTGCTGGCTAATTCAAACTAGTAACTTACTGATAGAATGTTGAGGAGGCCTAGGTTCTATGGTATGTGTGTGTACATTTCCACATGCATGCGTGCATGCAAGCATGTGTGGTGTCCCTCATAGGAAGGCATTATTTCTAAGCAGTTTTACATAACCAAGTGGTAATGTGGGACAACGAAGAAAGCCTAATTTAACTAATACTTTTTAAAGTTTACTGTTAAACTACATAAAGAGCGAGAACGGTGGATGTCACTAGGGCTAAGTTCTAAAGGACAGAGGATGCAACCATAAAGCACAGTCACCTGCCAATTTCACTCAAAATGGTGGCACCCATAAAAGTCATGTGTCATGAGTCTCATCATCACCCTGCCAGGAGAGCAAGATGTCAGGGGCTTGCAGAGGTAAAGCATAGAATTTATTGGGAAAGAAGGGTATGCCTCACTCCTGTCTACAATGTTTTGTAATAAAAATTTTATGTTTTGCCATGTAGGTGTTAGAATGTGATGGTTTTTAGTTTGTTACGTTTGCTCTTTTGAAAAGCTGATTCATTCTTACCCCAACCTTTGTGGCTTGCCGAGCACCCACTGAGACTAACAGCTACGATCCCCCTTGGGCTTTTCTCAGGGAGTTCTCCAACTTGCAGGGAGACTAGCATACTTATAGTGTTGTCTCAGGGGGGTTTCCAGGCTGGAGTTGCCCAGAGGGTAACATGGAATTTACAGCTAGTTGTTATGCTGAGAAATGGTCTCATAAGTTCTGGGAAATGGTACCAAAAAACACGTGGTTCTTTCTAAGTGTCATCTAGCTGTTAATTCCCATAATACCAAAATAAAAAATAAGACATGTCAAGAAAAAATCTCTAATTTCAGGTAAACAGTATAGAATTATTAGCATCTCATTGGTAGACAGGTGTTATCATATGATCTCATAGCTAAGACAGGAGGCATTGCAGTTAGAAAGTGATTGCGTGGTCAGACAAGGGAAAACACTACATGGTATTATGTAATTTCTGATGAGATGACCTTTAGCTGACTCTAACACTAAGCTATCAGCTTTTTATACTCTGTGTCAGAAATGCAAAATACTGGGCCTTTGCACTTTTTAGTTGGTTCTTGCTGAAATGCTTTGGCCTAGCTGAGATGTACCTAGACTTGGGTCCTTTCTGGCTACTATGTCCTTGGTGTGCTCTGACCTGGGTATTCTTGGTCCTTGGGGAAACTCTCCTGGTATCATCAGTATGTACTAACACAGAAAATATACAACAGACCAACAGCAGAGAGCAATTGGGAGTGACCCGGACTGGTGGCTGCTCATTCATTGTAAGAAATTTTCCAAACATTTAAATTATTGTCTTCTGTCTTCTCGCTCTGTCTCTCTCTCCGTTATATCCACCAGTTTGTAGAACCTCTGGAAAACTACAAAGCAGCAATACCACCAGGCTGAGAAGGGGTGGAGAGAACTAGAAAAACAAATTCTGGTCAGATCCGCCACAGCTGCATAGTGAAGTTGTATGGAATTGTTAAGGAGGTATGAAGAAACAACACAATGATTTGTAAGTAGTAAGATTTGTTTTAGTTTCTGTTCTAAGGAAGGCATACACATTATTAGAAAAATATATGGAGGTGTACATTTTAATGGAAGTGATAGAAGCTTACAAAAGAACCCCAGAGCAAATGCCACTGATGTGTGCGTTATCCCAGATGATATTGGCCAGACAGCCAAATTTTAAAGAAAATACAATTGCACATATCCCAATAATGCAAAGCATCAAGGGAAACATATGCAAATCCCCATGATGGTACAGAAGGCGGTAGTACATGAAAAAGTAATGGCTGGCATATGTTCAGCCTTGGAATTATTTACACAGTTTTTTTTGTTTGTTTTTTAAGAGAAACAGGGTTTTTGTCCATGATGTGATGTAAGTTATATTTAAGCAATGTGTTGCTGTCAGGAAGTCAGGTGTAATGATGATGGCCTGTTAAGAGAAAATGTGATTTTAACTTTTAGAGGGGGTCGCTTTTGATAAAGGCAAGGTAGTTAAGCTTGTGATAATGGGAATATTAGGAAAGTATGAGGTCTACGCAGAAGTGGAGTACAGATATGTACAGTTTCATAAGTATGTGCTCAGTGCAGGCAAATGTGATATGCAGGTTTGTTTTAGAAATAGGTAAAATAGCGATACATGCAATTAATAGAAAGATAGATAAATGCATAGACATATAGACACACAGACAGGCAGAATAGGAATGGCAGTGAATTATTGAAGTGATGCCAACCCCACCCTCACCTCGCAGACATGACCAGACATTGGGGTGTGCCTTTGGGTCACTGCCCATAACGCTCATTCCATTTCACCTCACCCTACCCTGCAGACACAGACAAGAGTCGAGGTGTGCCTTGGGGTTTTCAAACTTTACACTCACCCCATTCCATAAGGAAATACGCTGAAATGGGTACAGTATAAGAGAATGGAGTGAACTTTGGGGCTAAAGAGTCAAAGGCACACCTCAATACCTGTCACTGGCTGCAGGGTGGGGATGGGGGTGGAATGCTGTGAGCATTACTGTTGACAATTCCAAGTCACACCCCGATGCCTGTCAGTCCCTGTAGTGCAGGATGTTATGGTCAGAAACCCTAATGCCCTGGGTGTTTCTTGGTATTTTCACTCCCAGGTTTCAGTATGGGCTTTTTGTAACCTCACCACATGAACACTGACACTATCACATTCATTAGCCGAAAGGAGATTTTGAATAGCCACTGTGCCATTTGGCACCACAGGTGCAAAAACACATTTTGAACAGGATGTAAAAAATGACAGCTGCACATTTCTTGCTTCAGTAACTGCTCAGTACATCTGTTGCATGACCTGCTTATTGACATTTTATGTCTGCTATGCAATGCACTGCTGCTATGGTTGTATGGCTGAGAGGGACCTGGGGGTGGAGGTGGATGTCAAGATGAACAACTCGGAGACTTGTAGGAGGGCAGCACCAAGGCCAACAATGATGCTGTAATGTATTGCTAGGGGGATCATTCCAGAAGAAGGGCAGTGATACTCCCTCTGTATAACTGCTTGGTGAGGCCGCACCTCAAGTAATGCATGCAGTTTTGGAGGCCACACTTAAAGAGGAACATTGAACACCTGGAGAGGGTCCAGAGGAAGGCAACCAAAATGATCTGGGGCTTGGGGGAAAGGACCTATGGGGAGAGACTTGAAGAGCTAAATATGTACATACTGGAAGAGAGAAGGGACAGGGGGACATGACAGAGGTCCTCAAGTAAATGAAGGGGGTAAACAGGGGCGGCGCACTCTCAGTGCTCCGAAGGAAGGGGGCAACTAGAGGGCATCGGTGGAAGCTGGAGGGGGAGACTCAGGGAGAAAGGAGGAGGAGGAGGTGCTACTTCACTGAGAGGGTGGTAGAACCATGGAATCGCTGCCCAGGGGACTGTTGGAGGCAGAGACTGTGGGACAGGGTTCAAGAGGGGTGGGATAGTACAGGAAGGTTGGAAGCAGAGTCCAATGGGCGGGAATACCCTGGACTGGGAAGGGAGAAGCTCGAGAGGGCGGGTGGCAGCAAGGTCAGCTCCTAGGGTGGGGACTGACCAAATGAGCAGACATGAAAGCCTGCTAGGCCTATTCTGCTGGCATTTTTGTATTTAGTATGCTTACTACACCAACATCATGAACCATAAAACAGATGACTGCCATAACTAGGGAGGCAATATAGCACAGTGGATTAAGGCTCTGAACTGCAAATCTGGAGATCTGGGTTTGAATCCCATAGCCCCAACTTGCATACTGGGTGACCCTGAGCACGTCTGTTAACTTCCATGTGCTCCCAGGTTGCCCCTGTAAACAAGCTTTCAGCTAGTGTGCCATTCCTGGTTAAACAATTGAAAGAAAAAAAAAAACCACAATATATTATTTTTCTTGCTTTATTTTGCTACTACAAACTTTGACTGCTACATCCATCCTTATTTATAGCTTATGTGTCTGTGGCCTAGGCAAAACTACACTTAAAATCTCACACATAAATAAATAAAATATCAGAACAACATTTATTTTAGTAGTATCTTCTTTCTTTTCAGGTGCCCATGACACTATGTATATATATTTATATCTTTTAACTTCAAAGCAATAAATCTATTCAAATGCAAAAAACACAAGACTTTATTCTCTTCTCACAATAGTGTTAAACTTTAGATCCCAGAATGGCCTAGAAACAATTTAGACTTCACTCTTGCATGCCACTGTCATGCCCACTTCTCATGCAAGCAACAATCAATTACAGAAACCCTTTCATTTCTATGCTATGCACTCTTACTTCAGAGAGACATATATCTTAAAGAATTGCTAAAGAAACAAATTTATCAAGACTGGACTTCTGAATTAAAACCTGTTTGCAGTACCTATGTAAATAATAGTTTTCTGGCTACAAACAATGCTACAGACATGACATTAACAAAATGTCTGTTTTACGTGGAAAACATCCATATAATGAACTTGTCAGGGAGCACAAATGGCAACAGTTATAGTTTAGCAGATACCTGGGAGCTAGCTAACTGGGGTTTCTGTAAGAAAACAGCTGCTAAATAGCTCTGATTCATTATTTGTGTTTTCAGTGTGTGTCAGGTCCAGCTAGCAGTAGTAAGTGTTTTCATTTTAAAATGTTATTTCATCAAACTACAAACAACAATAAAAAGCACAGAAATTGTCCCAGATCATCAATGATGTAATTAGTAAAGGCTGTAGCTGTTTTCTTACAGAACACCTACTCAGCTCTCAAGTATTTGCTAAACTGTAAATGTGGGTACCATCATTCTACTAGAAGGAACTGGGAGTTAGGGCTGATTTTGCTCTGTGACATGATTTTCATTTATTTTCGGGGGGGGGGGTGTTTGTTTTTGTTACACATGTGAAGTATATTTTTAATAAAGTATAAAAATATGTATATGAGTTATTTAGTTTGGAGAATATTTGTTTTATTATTTGAAAAAGTGTGATACACTAAATGTGTAGTGCACTGAACCATTGTAATATGGAATCAAATGTGTAGCTGAAATAGTCGCTGTCATCCTATTGCTTTCATGCCATACCACACACAGGAGTGAAACTGACTTCAAAGTATTTTTGCAGTTTCTAGGCTGCAACTTCATACCATACACTTCATTTGTGAAAAAAAATGAAAATCTTGTCACAGATCAAAATCAGCACTAACTGCTAATAGAATGCTGATACCTACATTTACAGTTTAGAAAATTTTTGAAATCTGAGTGGGGTTTCTGTAAGAAAACAGCTAGAGTCTTTATTAATTATAGCACTGATGATCTGGGCAGTTTCTGTGCTTTTATGGTTGTGCATAGTTTGATAAAATTAAAAGTTTTAAAAATTAAAACACTCCTGCTAGCTAGACTTGGCACACATAGAAAACAAAAATAGTGAATTAGAGCTATTTAGTAGCTGTTGTCTTACAGAAACCCCAGTTAGCTAGCTCTCGTGTATCTGCTAAACTGTAACTGTTGTCATTTATGCTCACTGGATAAGAACAGTTACACAGCTCTGCTGCTGTTGTGGACTGATTTTAAAGCAGTGCACATGCTAAATCCTACTGCCACATTCAAAACACTATCCCCTATCTACTTGCCACATATAACCTCAACTATATTACAAAAAATTCTAGGCACTTAATTATTCATTCCCTAGTCCCATTTACAACATGGTTGCTCATATATATTACATACTTCTCAAACTTAAAAGAAACAATACACCATCATCAATGTCTGTGTTTACCAAATACTGTGCCCATGATTAAAATAATTTGAACCCCCCCCAAAAATGTGCCCTCACATGAAACTGCATGTTTAACTGTAAAGACAATTAAAAAATGTATTTCTAAATGCATTACTAACACCAATACTTTCAAAGTTTTGAAACTACTAAAAAGGAAAAAACATATGTGTATATATATACAGTATATTGAATATGGTAAACAAATATTGTTAATTCCAAAAGCTGAACTTTATGTTTTTTAGTATATAAATGTTTAAGAAAAACCTGCGGCTCTTTCAACTTGAATCAGAATGCTGTGTCTATTGTTTTCCTTGGGAGCTGTAGTTTCAGCCACCTCTTTAATTACTCTTTCCTTCTGAGGCCCCAGGTGGCTCTGATAATCATTTGTTCCAAGGGGTTTTAAGTCAGTTTGCAAGCATTAAATATCTTCTGTTCTCCTAGTCCTTAATAAAATGCAGGGGCTCCACAACTCAATCACTCCACAGACTTGTCCTAGTGGTCCAGATCCCAAACTATTGTGTCTTGTTCCAACATGAAGGATCTACCTCATGCCCCTCCCACATGAATCAAAAAAAAAAAAGGTGGGGTGGATCTTCCTTTTTTTTTTCAACTTTTGTTTCCCTCCGGTCATGGCCCCATGGAACCTCTCGGGCATCCTGGTCCGAATCCTGCCCACCTGAATCCCCCCCAATCTGTGCCTCCTCTCTCCCCCTTCCCTGCAGCCAGCACCCCTGGTTTAACCCACCCAGGGTATGTGGCCCCCTCCTACTTGGGTGCTCTTAAGAGTCAGACTCTGGCTGCAAGGGAAAGCCAGAGGTGAAGGAACTGGAAGGCCAGTCAGGGTTGGCCCAGCGTAGGCCATGGGGGACTGGTGCCATTGCCTGTCCATGGCGCTGTTTTTTTCCCCCTGTTCTGCACAGTCCCTAAGCTCGGATGTGCAATGACGTCCAGCTCAGCTGGTGCAAGCTCCCGTGCACCCCGAGAGACGTCCGCCGCAGCTTACTCCCCTGCTTTCTTGCGGGTGAGCACTGTGGAACCTCCAGCCTCTGCCAGAGGTCACCAATGCATTGGCATGTGGATAACCCCCTCTCCGGGGAAGGAGAGCAGTCCATGGGATGTTCAATTCTTCCCCATCCCTGCCAAACCCGGGTCGCCGTCTTGGTGCTAGGTGTGGCGTCCAGCGCCTCAACCCTCAGTGCAACCGGGACGGCCGTGGGGGTGGATCTTTAGGAGCTTCTCAGGTGGAGGTGGGGACGGATCTTACTCCCCCCAAAAAACGAATGCTGTCTCCCACTACTCAGGTTCCAGTTCTTGTACCGCCCATTTAAGAAAGAAAATAGTACCCTGCAACCATTGACTAACGTGAAAGCGTATTTATTTGAGGGTGGAAAACATTTCTTGGAGGAGGGTAAGGTGGAGGAGACTATTTACACCTTCAGTCAGTTCCACGGACAGAAAACATGACATAACTCTTTTTGTACATGCAAAACATCTGCAGGCTCCGCCTACTGCAGCCGTAAAAATGCAGAAAATCACTTATAAACCTGCTGCCTTTAAAACTTTGCAGCCCAACACAACAGCAGCCAGAGCACTTCACATGCCTGCACTACATAACATTAATAAAGAAGCTTCTTGCAAATCAGCTCATAAAGTGGTCTTATCTCTGACAGAGTGGGCTGTCAGTGTTACTTAAGAAGCAATGGATACCACCTTATACATCTTCTCCATGCATCAGCAAATCCATCTATTATATCCTTTGAGGCTTTCTCGCCTTGATTCTAGGGAGAATAAATACACTGAAAGAGTGCCTGAAGGCCTCAGCCCTGTTCAGATACAGTAGCATTTAAGAGCCTATCTGACACTCAAGGAGCAAAGAACCCTTTCCTTGTAGATTTGTGGATGGGACAGCAACACAGTAAGCAGACCTCCAGATTACAATGAAATGTAGAAACAGCCTTTGAAAGAAAATCCAAGCTGGTGCAGAAGACCACACCACATACTAATGAAAATCATATGCGTCTTCCATTAAGAAAACTCTAAAATCACAGACTACTCTGGCAGATTTTACTGCTGCTAGAAACACAACTGTTATTTTGACTGTGGCCAGCTCAATGCCATATAATGGCTCAAATGAAGGTCTACTTAGGCCCTTCAGGAAAACCTAAAATTCCATGGAAGAACAAAAACAGTTTTACTGGAAGTCATTGGGGAAATTTCTTTGCAAAATCTGAGTGGGTGCTGAGGGAGTACCCTGAATCAGAGAGGAGGAAGGCCCCCAGGAATGAAACTTGGGACCCTTAAAGGGCTGGGACTCAAGCCTTTGTTGAAACCAAGTTTCAGAATGTAAAGCAAACCAGGGAGAGTAAAGCCAATTCAGAAATGTACTTATCCCATAACCAGAAACGTAACTTGCTCTAAAATCCAGCAAGAGTCAGCATAAATAGTAATTGATTTCTGTAACATTAGTCATTAGACTCTTTGTACTAATATGCTCCAGAAGGGAGAGGAATTTCATGAAGATGTAACACTTCATATTATATATTCATGTCTCAGTCATGTAACAGATTGAAAACCTACAAACCTGGAAAGGGCTTCTCTTTACAGTTTCCTGCAAAACTGAGAGAACACAATAGAGACCAATAATTAATTTTTCCTATTACCCTCAGAAGCCATGTGCATCTTGACCTGTACTCTAAGTGCAAAAACTGCCAGAGATCAACAGAAAGGAAGATGCCCAGGATAGTGCTGAAGAAGAGAAAGTTACTTTATTTGTTAATCAGGTGAGTGCAACTGATCCCAGAGACTGTTCTCAGGTATGACTGGCCATCAAGATGGCACATAATAGTTAACAATAAAAGGTACATACAGGTCAAGAGCCATTAGAATGATACAATGCAGTCGATTGACCCAGGCAATGGTTACAAAAATTACAGGAAAATAAGTTCAACACCTACAGTGCAGGGTGTGGCTCCCAAGACTGTGGGAGTGAGATCCAAGCAACAAATAATGGCAATTTACACAATATACAAAGAACAGCACAATGGCACAGAAATAATAATAATAAGGAAAAAAAAGAAACAGCAAGACTGGTTAAAAACAAACCATGGATACTTGAACTCAATGTGTGTGGGGGGGGGGTTGCAGGCAAAGACAGCTATGAGGGCAGATCTATTGTCCAATTTGAATAGGGAGGTTGTACCCAGAGTGTGGTGGGAAATCGGCAGGCTAAATCAAGGTTAATGGGTCAGATATTTTGGGGGCAACAGTTTGACTAAAAGTGATGTTTTGCTCATTTGAGAACTTATTGTGTATGTAAAACACAGTGGTGGTGTAGTTCAGTAGCCAGAACACAAAATTGTGTCTAGGATATCCCAGGTCCATATCTGTCCATATGATCTTCAGCAAGTCGCTTAAGACGCATGCTCTTCAGTGCGCTCAGCTGTAACACTAGGTAAAAGAATGACCCCAATAAAAAAATGTGATAGTATGTCTCAGCTGGGCTTTCCTGGAAAGCTGAGTTTGATAGTGTGGGAGAGGTGGTTGTGGCTTAATTGGTGGACACAAATCCAATGTTATAAAAAATGCTTCTCCTTATATGTGTGATACATTTCAGAACCTGGGAATTATCACGCATATGTTGAATAAACACTTTCTGTCAATCACTCTACCCCCTCAAAAAAACAACAACAAAAAAACCCAAAACACAAGCCTACTGTATAAACAGGACATCTCAGGATTCCTGTGAGGGTCCACTGGAGGTCATGAGGGCCTTGGACTCAGCAAGTTCGCCCTCCCCCACCCCCCGAAACCAGAAGGTACAGATCAGCTCATGGAGGAACGCCGCTCAGCTGCATGCCAGCAGTTGCTCTCTTGTGTTTGGTGCCTTTTTCATTTCGAATTCAGTCGGCATACATGTGGAGATAGTTTTTTTTTTTACTCTACTGTAAAGCTGCATTTGTCCCATTAGGATACCGGGAGCCTTTAATTTAATTGCTGCTCTTTAACAATCCAGGAAAAGTTGCATTTGTATCATTAGGACTTTAAAGCTGCATTTGTATCACTAGGATAGCGGGAGCCTTTAATTTAACTTTAGTGCTGCTCTTCAACAATCCAAGGAAACTGGAATCCTTTAATCAAATGCTGTGATGTTCTCTATTAATCCTGCAATAACTACTTTATACCTCAATGTTGAACAGGGACCTTTAATTAATTATTGTATCAGTTCCTGCTTAAGATAGTTACTGCAGCTTGCTGTGTACTGAAATCTGCTAGAGTAGGGCTTTTTTGCACTAGTCCCCTTTCTTTGGACCAGCTCCCTTTTCCCCTGAATTTGGATTGAGCTCTGACTTGGAAAAGCAAGTTCACTGGAGCAGGAAGTTTCTATGCTTGACATGTCTCACTCCAGTCCGTGCCCTGCTCATTCACCAGGAGGCTTAATTTTCACCATGTCCTTAGTCTGTCCCTATCTCAACCCCTCTCAAGGCTTAAATTCTCTCCTATTCACCCCCTCCCCCCTACCTGCTTCTTTAAAATAAATTGCTCACCTTTCTTGCCTTTCTGCACAGCACCACTTGCTGGGATTCCTGTGAGAGTCCACTGGAGGTCACAAGGGCCTTGGACTCAGCAAGTCTGCCCTCCCCCATCCCCCGAAACCACAAGGTATGGATCAGCTCATGGAGGAATGTCGCTCAGCTGCACGCCAGCAATTGCTCTCCTGAGTTTGGCCCCACCAGCACTCTGCGTCGGCTCCCCACCGTCCCTGCCACCACCCTTGCTCAACTCACCCTTATTGCCACCATCCTTGCTCAACTCACCCTTATATAGGGGGTATTGTAGGCTTTTCAACCAATCAGCCCATTTTGCCATCATATCTTCTCGCCACTAGTGACTGTTCTTCTCTAATCTTGCTACCCTCTCGACTGGCATTTCCCCTTTGACAACTGCACACCCTATATATACTATGCTTCTGTTATTCGCGTTGTATACCCTGCTATCCCTGGATTTGACCCCAGACAAGCTGCTTCCCATGCATACATATCCCCACCATGTCATTGACTATCGCCCACCTGTCTGGCAGCCTAGCTCCATAGAAGCACTGGCATGGTTAAATTGCCAATACTCCCTGACCCCATATGATGATGCTTATGGATACACCACCATGGTCCCTTCCCCCACTCATCACTCCTAATGACTACCGACCCAGGCATATCACCCTAGGTTCTTCCTGCTGCCCGTGGCAGCCATACCACCCTGGATCCAGGTCGCTCCTGTAAAAAAGCTTTCAGCTTAGTGTGCTACTCCTGGTTAAAACAACTAAATAAAAAAAAAAATCCTCTGCTGCAATCCACACTCCCCTCACTTTGGCTCTTCTTTCTGGCCTCACCCCCATATACTAAACCTCCCCATCCTTACATTCTCTGCCAAGAAAGGGCCCCTAGCTCACAAATCTCACCTTCTCAAAAAAATTGTGCTGGAACCCAGCCTTCAGGGTCCTCCGCCTCCTCCTCCTTCTCATGTCTGGGAATATCCACCCTAACCCTGGACCTCTCACACTCCCTGCGCCGACCCACTACCCACACTATGGGCTGCACACTGCCACTCTAAACACTTGCAGTTTATTAAAGAAGTGGGACTCCTTCCAGTGCTGGGTACCACAACACTGGCCTGATGTTATTGCCATGGGGGAAACCTGGCTCTCCTCCCAGATTCCAGATGCATCTATAACCCTATCTGGGTATAACTTATACAGAGCTGACCGACTAAGTAAGTGGGGGTGGCTGTGCCGTTTACATCAAGGACGCACTACACAGACAGATACTCCCTACCCCCCAGTTGGTGCCTGGACCTCAGGCCCTCACTCTAAAACTTACCTTAGGACATACCCATACCTCCCTACTCATCACTGCAGTATACATTCTGCCCAGAGACCAGAAGGCGGCCTTCCACTCAGTACTATCCTACCTGGCCACCCTCCCATCTCAAACTGAACAAATCACGCTTGGGGATTTCAACATCAATTGGTTAAGCAAGGCAGCTGCTCCATTTATTGATGCAGCATCTGCTCAAGACCTAACACAAGTAGTCACCTCCCCCACCCATACAAACCAGCACACAGGGTCCTCCTCATTGCTTGACCTCGTTTTCACCAATCGCCCCCACAAAATTAAAAGTGCACTGGTTCTCCCGAACGCCTTTAATGATCACTCCCCAGTTCTCTGCCATTGGTCAGGCAAGGCACTCAAAGTGCCTCCCAAAATAATCCTACAACGCAAACTTGCCCAACTTAAATCACATCTCACCACCATGGATTGGTCCTTCATAACAAACACCCCTGACCCTGACAGAGCCCTCGACCTCTTCATTCTCTCCTTCAACACCATATGTGACAAGTTTGCCCCTATAACTAAAAGGGTGGTCAAAGGCAATCCGTTGCCTTTGTCAGGCAGTCTAAACCTCACTCTTAGGTTCTTGGCAATAATGGGAATACCCTTGTTGCCTCTCAGGGCAACACAGCAAAAATAGGGAAATGGACAGAGAGCTGGGGTCATTTACAGACCCGACGAGTGAGCCTTGTAAAGGAACTCCAGCTGCTCATGGTGTTGACGCAGTATGCGACACAGGCAGCAAAGCATAATAATGAGAAAAAATATCAAAAATGCTTGTATAATAACAAAACCTTTAAATATAATTTCTAACCAAGTGTTAGTTAATGCACTGTTCATATCACCATTATTAAGTGCAAGGACAGCTTCGTTAGCTTTAGTAATATTATTGCTGATGTGGATGAGATGAGTATCTTTCCTCTCTAAGAGTGATTTTAATGTCAGTGTAAGAGGGTCAATGTATACAGTAAATACTCAGATAGGGTGAGCAGATAATCAGGGTTACCATTAATGATATCAGGGTCCATAAGAGGGACAGGGGTTATAACGGTATGTCCAATAACTGCTTTTTGATGAGGGACAAAGCAGAAGTTGGGGCTGTCTATAATACAGGTCTGTATTCCGTATACATAAGATTTCATATTTGTGACCACACAATACTCCCCATCAAAATTATATTGCATTTTAACAGTGGGGAGTCTCCATTTCTGCAACTGTCATTGGCAGGCGTAGGTTGTCTTCGAAATCCGTGATGACAGGTGATGAACCTCCTCTCGATAAGATTGGTAAAGCTTGCCTGGAGCAAATGTTGAGTCCGAAAAGTCTGTGCCATTAGTGCTGACGTCATCATCCATGGAAAAGGACCAGTCAATACTGTCGGGAGAATAACCACATACAGGTTTAATAACATCAAATACATCACATCGACACAAGTAAATGTAGCCCTTCTTCATGCAGCAATCTGTGTGCGGGGCGACCCAGGCATCCAGGATAGGATGGAAGACCAGTAGAGGAGGCAAGTTGAGGCATTCTCTGTAGATATCTTCATCAAGGTGCCCAATAGAGTGAACAGTTTCAAGTTTATCGAATAAAGCTGTAGTAGGATCAAAACATGGTAAAGAGACAATAAAAGAAACAAACATTGTATCCTTAATAGAACATTTCTTAGAAGTAAAACATGGACCAGTGTTAGGGTGCCTGGTCACAAAACCCAAATTCCTAGCTGTGGATAGTGGAATGGTTCGAGTTTGTTGCATACAAATTGCAATGCAGGTAGGGGTTTTACACCATGGACAGTACCATTTAGAGATGCGTCTGTCATGAATGATATCAGGGATCCTTCTGGATTCTAGATCATGGACAAGATTATTGATGGTAGTGATAATGTATGAGCCATAAGCTGAACACAATATTTCATGGGCAATGCATTGTCTATCTGCTTCTTTGTTGTTTTGTGCAATAAAGGTGTTAATCTTATCTTTGGAATCTGTAAATGCCTTAGCAATGTTGTGCATGTTGTATACAGTGTATCTTTCTTCCTGACTAAGGCCATCCACACCATGCAATAATGGGGGTATATCATCACTTACCAAACCAGTTTGGAATTTTGCCAAATGTGATTTGATAGCAGCAATGTTTGCCTTATTCCAAATAGACATAGCTGTACCAAAAAGACATGTGACGGTGCCTGTGGCACCTGTGACATCAGAGCTGTCAACTTTACGGGTATTACGTTTGTGACTTTGATCATCAGGATTAGGTTTCCTCCTGAAATTGCCTCTGTGCTCGGTGGTGTGTACCCCGGCAATAGGGTCTCGAGTACAAATCTGAAAAGCTGCTAAACTATAAGCAATAAAGACTGTAAAATGCTGAAGTATTAGTAGTATGACACATACCAAATTCTTTCATATTCCGCTAAGTTAAATTGAACAAAACAGGTATATGCATAAATTGTAAGTTATTAATAAGTGTACCAGGTAAGGCAGTGGCTGTTAGACCACTATGGGGACCAGGGGTATGTTTTGGACATTCCAAAAGCTGTTTATCAGTAGGGGGTAACACAGAAAGATACATGGCTGCAGAGGCCATGTTGTGTACAGCACAACATTTCCTGGCAGAGTCTTTAGACAGGAATTACAATATAAGGGATCAATCAAGGCAGTGATATTGTATAAATCAGAAAGTCTGAGAGCAGTCTGGAGCGAGGACAGCAAACCATTAGGGGATAATTTTGCATTGGGCCAGCTGTGGAAAGTTCCCTTGGAAAGCTTGACCACAGGGAGAATTTGTCCTTGTGACATGGTTTGCCACTCAATTTGTACGGTAGATTTATTAGGAGCAACAACCGAGGCAGTGAGGTAGGCATCAGAACCTTCCTGGACAGTAATAAAATTGTCAGGTATATTGATAGAAACTCCCTCTGGGGCAGATGCTGGAGGATCAAGGTGAGGAAGGAGGTGCTTTACCGTGCCTTGGATGCAAGGGATAACTCCTGAGATGAGGAGAAAGTGGAACAAGATAGCCATCTTGTCAGAGTACCTGAAAAGGAAAACCAAACATTAGTAAATTAGTACTATTCCGCCCAATGGGGTGAGGAAAAGTAATTATACTCCTTTATACAGTTTCAACTGGTTTGCATGTAACCATTTGTCAGTCAGTTTGTTGCTGTGCATTAGTCTAACCTGATAGACTGCCGGACTGAGCTTGTTGACAATAGGGTAGGGGCCTTCCCACTTAATGGACAAGGAGTGTGTGGGATGTGCAAATCTGAGAACCATTACCTGATCTCCAACTTGCCAATCCACCTCCTGTGCGTGTTTGTCAAACTGTATTTTGGACTGTTGCTGGGCCTTGCCGATGCAGTTGGCAGCATGCAAGTGTGTGTATGAGGTCTTGTCCGGGTTTCTCCATATATTGGTCTAGAGACACATGGTCTGCCGTGGGGAGTATGCAGGTCAAACAACAAGTGTTCAGGTAATCTCATCTGTCTGCCAGTCATCATCTCAAATGGTGTCAGATGGGTGGTGGTTGAGGGTATGCCCCTGACTGACATAAGGAGTAATGGCAACAGGGAATACCAAGTCTTGGGATTGTCCTCAATGAATTTGGAAAGCATTTGCTTAATCCGTCTGTTGGCTCTTTCCACTTGACCTGAAGATTGTGGGTGGTAGGGTATGTGGAATTTCTGGTGAACTCTGAGAAGTTTTTTTTTTTTTTTTAGTTGTTTAACCAGGAGTAGCACACTAAGCTGAAAGCTTTTTTACAGGTGCAACCTGGGAGCACAGGGAAGTTAAGTGACTTGCTCAGGATCACACAGTATGTAAGTGGAAGCTGTGGGATTCAAACCCAGGTCTGGTCTGCTGGATGTCACCAGATTTGCAGCTCAGAGCCTTAAACCACTGCGCTATACTGCCTCCAAGTTCAAGCGCTTCTTTCATCAACTCACCTGTAAAACTGGTTCCTTTATCGGAGTCTACCTTGAGAGGTAGGCCCCAGCTGGAGAAAATCTGTTCCACCAGGATTTTGGCAGTGGTTTTAGCAGTACATGTCTTAGTGGGGAAAGCTTCAACCCACTTAGACAAAAGATCAGTTACCACAAGGGCGTACTTGTTATTCCTACTGGTATTGGTCAATGGGCCAATAAAATCAATCTGTATGGCATGCCAAGGACCAGAGTGCCTTTGTGGTAGTAGTTTGGTATTTCGTTTGGTGGGGATGGGATTGTTTTGTGTACAAACAAGACAATTATATATGTACTGTTTGACATCCTTGGTGACACCAGTCCACCAAGCGGTGGTCTTGAGTCTTTGGAGGGTGTTTTCTACTCCCTGGTGTCCACCAGTAGGGGTGTCATGCACTTGGTGCAAACATTCAGACCTGAGGTGTCTGGGAACCACCCACAATTTGGTGGGGGTATCATCTGGCTGATACCAGATGAGCTTGTCATCTGGGGACAAGTATAACTTACCTGCATGCCTCCGGTAGGGGTTTTGGGTAGGTACATTCCCTGTTCAGTGCTCTTTTCAAGGAATCTGAACACATCTTTGAGCTCAGAGTGAGCATTCTGGGCTGCTGACAGGTCCAAGGGGGAAAAGGGTTCAGACTTCTTTTTGACTGCTGCAATGTGTACAGCCGCCCTGGCTTCTGGATGATCCATCATCCAGGTGCCCCCCCTCGGGCCCCTTCCTTGGCAAGGGTGTCCGCAGTGTCACTGGAGGCATGATAGGGGTCATGTATGGAGTGAGCTTCAACTCTGTGTACATAGAGTTTGTGTGCAAACCTTTACGGCAGTGAGTGTATGTATGTATATTACCAGTTCCTTATGTTTCACTGGACTGCCATCAGAAGAAAGGAAGGAGTTATTCTGCCAGAAAGGAAGAAATTCTATAAGAGAACAACAAACCCAGTTAGAGTCTGTAAAGATGATGGTATCCTTGGTCCCACGCTGAATGAACTCGAGGGCACAGGCCACCACTGCCATCTCGGCAAATTGTGATGATGCCACACTGCAATGCTTTGAAATTTTAACAGTGTTACCATAAGGATAAATCACTAAGATACCTATCCCTGCAATTTGTTCTCCCTGATAATAGGAAGCTGAACCATCTGTAAAGATATGACACAATAAGGTGTTCTCAAGTAGTTGTGGCATGGCAGGGAGGAAAGGACCTGGATCTGGAAGATCAGGTGGTTGCAGTGTACAGTCATGGGGTTCTCCTTGAAAAAAGGAGGCCATGTGTCAGCATGAATGGCATTTTGGTTGGGTGGACCTGAATATTTCTATACTGGAGAAGAAATGACCAGTGTGTCTGCCTGGTGTTAGAGTGAAGGTTGGGTCAGTCTCTATCTGATAGCAGAAAGGTAGTGGGGGTGTGGTTTGTGTTAATAATCAGAGGAGAGTACCCAATGAGATACAAGAAGTGCTTGACAGCCCAGTAGGTAGCTAGAAGTTTCCTTTCACAAAGGCTGTACTTCTGTTCCACTGGGGTCAAGAGCTGTGATGCATATGTAATGGGTCTCAAAGTGCCATGAACCTTCTGGGCCAGCACTGCTGACATGGCTATGTCAGAGATGGCATATTCCAGATGGAATGGCAAGGCTGGATTGGGGTTGACAACAGCTGGAGCTGAGGCCAAGGCCTGTTTTAGTTACGTCACAGCCTGGGTGTGAATGCGGCCCCAGTTCCAGGGAATGTCCTTTTTCTGTAATTCATACAGAGGGGCAGCCTTCTGGGGAAAAATCACAAATAAAATCTCTAGAATAATTCACTATACCTAAAAATCTCGTAAGAGTGGCAACACTGGTGAGTAATGACAAATCTTGTAATCCTTGTATCTTCTTCCAGGTAGGGCTTTCGCCTTGATCAGTTATTCTCAGGCCTAGAAAGAGTACCTCTTTCTGACACAGTTGTGCTTTTGCTGGGTTACATTTGAGGTCTGCTCTCTGAATGAGGGTCAGTAGTTTATCCAAGAGACAAAAGTGTTGTTCCTGTGTGGCTGTTGCCAACAGCAGGCCATCCACATACTGCAAGAGACACTGGAGAGTAGAGAAACCCTCAAGGGCATCCATCATATGTAGATGGAACAGGAAAGGGCTATTAAGGAATCCTTGTGGTAAGCAGGTCCACGTGTACTGTTTACCCACAAAGGTGAAAGTGAACTAATACTGACTCTTAGAGGCCATTGGCAATGACCAGAAACCATTGGAGATGTCCAGGGCACTGAACCATTTTTGGTCAGGGCTCAAAAGTCGCAGCACATCAGGTGCTGATACCACAGTTGGGACACAACTGGGGGTGACCTGATTCAGTCTCCTGTAGTCAACAGTAAGTCTCCAGGCACCTCTGGGGTTTCTTCACAAGCCACACTGGGGAGTTGGCGGTAGAGACACATGTCCAGATTACACCTTGTTTGAGGAGTGATTTTATTGTTTCCCTAAGAGAAGGCAGGGCCTCTGGTGGAAAAGGATATTGCCTTTGCCTCTCATGTGCTGGGCCTGTCACTTCTATGACAGTGTGCATTCTGCCACAGTCATGCTTGTTGGTGGCAAATGCCTCCAAATGCCTGTGTAGAATGGGGGAGGAGCTTTGGGAAAAGCTCATGGTTCTTGAACAAATCTATGACGTCATACTCTTTATTGTTGGCAGATACTGTTGCCACCAGATGTGAATCAGGAATCATGATGGTATGGTATTGACCCTGAACCTGTATCAGTAACACGTTGGCTAGGTCCACCACACAGTCATGTGGTGCTAGAAAGTCAATTCCGATTATACTAGGATGATCACGCAATGCCATTAGCTGGAAGGTGTGATAGGCCTTCAGGTGTCCCAACTCTACAAGTAGTGGTAGAGAACGGTATGCAGGCAACCTAGTTCCATCTACTCCTGACATGTTGGTCCTCCGTCCGGTGGACCAAGGGGATATCTCTGGGTGATCATCATGTAATACAGACACAGCCACGCCTGTATCCAACAGCACTGGCAGTAGGCAGCCCCCGACCTCGGCCTCAGTGCAGGGCCTTCCGTTTGCATCCAAGGCCAGCTTGTTTACAATACAGACTGTGGCCTGTAATTGTCAATCTGTACCAATTGAAGCATGGAGAGATTGGGCCTGGCTTGTTTGAACCACCTCACCATGCTGCACTGATGCTATATAGGGAGCCGTTTCTGGGTTCAGGTTTGTATGGGCTGGAGGGCCTGTACTTCTGGTATCTCTATGGCCTGTTGAGGCCTGTGTTCCCGGTTGTATGGCCGCAAGGGCCTGAGCGGGAACAGCACCCGCTACGGAGCGCACTTGCCCCAGAAGTTCTCGGAACTTCCAATTCTCTTTGGCTATCTCCCTATATGAAGGGCCTGGTCTTTGTTGTTTACCCTTGTTGTTTTTGTGGTGTTTTTTATTTTTATGATAATTCCGGTTCCCACCCCATTGTTGTTGTTGTGGCTGTTGGGCCTGCTGGGGGTGTTGGTTGTCTGAGGGGAGGGGCTGTTTCTTGTGGGCCTGCCCTTCTACCATGTAGTGCGTTGTGGTCTCGGGAGTAGTATCCACGGCAGCTACTTTCTTGGAATCAGAGCCCAGATCACAGATGTAGAGTTGATAAACTCTCTCGGTTTTCTGAAGAATGTTGGCAAACCTCTCCTTGGTGGGATAGGTGGTTGGCTCTACCTTTTCTCTTACAGCAGGGATCATGTCCCTATGGAACAGGGTCTTGTACTCGATAAGGTCTACATCTGCAGCTTCCTGTGAAAGATGCTTCCCTGCTCAGTAGGTCATCCAGAGACTCTGGTGATAAGTCGTTGGACTTTCTTTAGCATTCTGTTTCACAGCGTATGCAAGCATCACTCCTACTACAAGTGGGCTGTGTGCAGAAATTAGTTCAGCTATGACCTCGTCAAAGGTGGCAATGCTGTCCTGGCAGACAGCATCGGGGAGTTTTGCCCACAATCCAGGATCAATGGTCTAGCGTAGGATCTGGACTTGGTAGTCTGCAGCGAGACTAAGCATTTCATATTTAGCATGCACCTTTTCCAAGTGGCAGCTGAAGTTACCGGACGGGCTCATCTGACCAGTGCTTTCGGCTATTTGCTGAACAGAGTAGGCCATTTGTAGGGGATTATTGGGACGATCAGGTGGAGGTAGATTCCCTCGGGCACCGTCCAGGGCTGCCTGAGCTGCGGCCTCCACCACAGAACAGACTATGCCCTCCAGAGTACCAGTTTCATGGATAAGCTGTCTTATTTGGCCTTTTAAAACTCGCTTATCCCTCTGGAATGGGCACACTGTTTACTGCATTATCAATCATTCTCTCTATTTCCTGCCTGTCTTCCACAATAATTACAGCTACCAGTGGTGCCGTTGGGACTAGGCCTGGGGCTACTCCCCCCCATCATGGGTGTCGCCATGCTGGCATCGCCCATGATATGCGTCATGACATCGGTGATGTATAACATGGGTTGGGTGTGACGGGTGTCCGCCATGTTGTGGATGGCAGGGTGGGGATTCTGAGTCATAGTAGGGGTGTGACTGGGCACTTTACTGGGAGATATCATCATCTGATGCTCTCCCTCAGATGACGGAGTCATATACATGCTTTCCACTTTGATATGCCCAGCCAGAACCTCCCACTGATGGCGCAGTTTCACCATCTTGGCTTCACATTCAGAATGATTCACATTTGCAACATTCATATCTACCCCATCCTGCATCTGTTTCTGCAACACTCTATATGCGGGGCTCAATTTGAGATTGTCCCTAGTAGCCACTTCTAAGTCATTACGTACCTGGTTTCTCTCGTCCTGTATCTCTCCCAGCTCCTCACTCAATTGCTCATTCATTCTACTTAATAAGTCGTTCATTTGCAAAGCTTGACTCTTATCTTGTCTCAAACGTTCACATTCTTGCTTCAAGATACAAAGTTCCTGTTCGCCTGCCTGGGCGGAATGATGCAAAAGGGAATCCTTTTCATTTTGCACAGTTTGGAGTTCAGATTCCAAATCCTGCTCATGTCTCACACATTCTGTTTCCTGCAACCCCATATCCTGCTTAAGAGATGAGATTTGCAGTTCAAGGGTTCAAAACCTCGCTTTGGAGGCTTCCAGAGCAGCCTAGAGAGCCGCGATCAAAAGTCCTTTAGCTTCTCGCTTTCTGGCTGATTGCCTCATCTCTGAGTACTGAGTTGAAATCCCCAATACAGGGTTTTCGGATTGACTTGCATCCTGCACGAAGTCAGCCCATCCTCCATGGGAGGCAAGAAAGTTTGAGACACTGAGTCTCAGTTCTGCACAGATATTTGATACGGCGGCCACTGTGTGGGAGGGAATGAAAAATCAAACTGTGAAAAAGGCTGTGTATCGATCCACAACAGGAGCACTGTATTCACAGTCGGGTTACTGTGCACCTGTAAGCATGCAATTCAAAACTGCTGTGGAGTGGGTCGAGTCAGCATCGACCACACCCAGAATGCAGCCAGACTTTGCAAGTTATTACAAAGTGGTCGTAGAATGGGAGAAGTGATGCAGGAATGCACACCTACAGGCCCCGTTGGGAAGGGAACAGTTTGAACCAACAAGTGAAACTTTGCAAACACCAAATATTGCCTGCATGTGGTCGCCAATGTCAGGAGGTCTAAATCTCACTCTCAGGTTTTTGGCAATAATGGGAATGCAAAGAATTACTACCAAAAAGGATAAATCACAGTTGCCCTAAGCAGTTCTTACCTAATACGAACTGGGAGCCAATGCTAAGTGTTCCTTATACCTCAAGGATTCTCTGTGTCTCTTGGGGTCTCCAAGGTAGAAGACGTAATGTCTTATATTATATAACTATGATAATTACTATGGTTACCGTAAGATAGAAACATTTCTAGTTACAGAGATGAGCCCTATTGGATAAATTAGAGGTGGCTTCACAGTCCAAGATAACATTATACAATTTTGTAGTAGTCATCACTTTGTAAAGACAAAGGAAGCATTGTTGTACATATATCAGTGTAATAGTACAAATCACCAAAAGGTGGCAATGCTGACATATATATACTCATTACAAGGACACCGATATCCTAATATCTTATAAGCAAGAAATACATATGTATATTAGAAAGTAATGAGTATAACAATAATATGCATACATATCCTGACATCTACTCTTGTACAGTAGATGTCCTATGCCCTATATGTTAGTATAACATATGCTTAAATGCTAACTGTCTACGGTGTACCTCTGGGGGTACCAATAAGGGTGCAGGGACCTTGTGTAACACCTTGGATCATCGACCGCCTCCTGGCCCTATTACATTCCAGAGATTCACTATGGCATCTCTCTAATAAATCTGGCCTCCCTTTTGATAGACAAAAATACAGAGAGGCCAGGAACAAATGTATGTGGGCCAAAAGCAGAGTACTATAAATCATCCTTAACAGCATCCTGGGGCTCTGGATGCAAATTCTGGAACAACATCGAGGATATCTGTGGCAAAGTCTCTAACCCTGTCCCGAATCAGATTATGATAGATGGTTGCCTGTCCTCAGATCCATCCAGTGTAGCCACAGCCTTTAACAACACCTTCACTAACCTCAGCCACATGCTCCCTCCTGATTTCTTTGACCCACTTCCAGCCAGCTCCTTCTCTCCTCCCCCTGATGCCCCCCCCTTTACCTACATTGCATTGCATTGCATTGCGCCTAGGGCAGCTGAGCCATATCTTAAAAAAGCTCTTAGCCATTCATGTTTCAGTAGTGACACTTTAGATGTGAAACTTCTCAGGCTCACCCTCCATGAGGTACTCAACCCCCTCACCCATATTCTTAACCGCTCCTTATGTCTAGGAAAATTCCCCTCTAGGTGGAAATCTGCCTCCATCACCCCTATTTTCAAAAGTGGGGACAGCACCATCACCAATAACTACTGTCCTATCTCCATTCTCCCTACCCTGTCCAAAGCCCTTGAGCGGATTGTCTCTGATCAGCTCATGGACCACCTTAACAAATACACAATCTACTCTGCCAGCAACAGCACGGCTTTCGGAAAGGTCACAGTACTACTACTGCTCTTCTGGAGTTAACAGCACACATCCACTCCGCCTTGGATAGAGGTGATATCACTGGTGCAGTCTTCATAGATCTCACTAAGGCATTTGACACCATCAACCACTCCCTCCTACTTACCACGCTCTCCAACTCTGGTCTCTCAAGATGCCTGGCCCATGGCTGGTTCTCTGATTACCTCTCAAACCACTACCAGCAGGTCAAAATAGGTAACACTCTCTCCTCTAGAATGCCTGTCCTCTCCAGTGTTCCTCAGGGGTCTATACTAGGACCACTTCTTTTTGGCCTGTTCCTTAACTCCCTCTCCAAATATTGCCCTGGCAAACTACTACTATATGCGGATGATGCCATTCTTTATTCCTCCAACTCTGACCCTGCTGTACTCCACCATTCCCTGCAATCTTCCTTTAGTTGCGCTGAAAACTGGTTTTCCTCTCAATGTCTTATTCTCAATTATAAGAAGACCAAATTCATGCTATTCTCTAACCCTCGGAACTCACTGAAAGAACTCTGCCCCCAAGTACTAACAACCAATCTTACCCCTTTGGAGCAAGTGGACTCTTAAATTCCTTGGCATCACTCTAGACCCAGCCCTTAATTTCTACCAACATATCCATCTCCTGTCTACCACCCTCCATGTTAGGTTAGGGCTACTGTATCTTTTCAAACACTGCCTTACCCCTGATGCCCCTAGGCTCACTATTTCCTCTTCGGTCCTCTCCTCAACTATGGCCTACTGATCTACAGTGCAGCAAACACCTTGGCCCTTGATAGACTCTGTCTCTCCCTGAATAAAGCCTGCCGCCTCATTCTGGGATGTGACCGTCTCACCCATACTTGCTCACTCTATAATGATACTAACTGGCTAAATCTCGACAATAGAATCAGGTTCCACACTTGCCTCATGGCAAAGAAAATTGCCCTTGGCCTCTACCCTCTGGGCTCATCGCTTAGTACACCCGGCCAAAGTAATCAAACATACCCATAGCTCTGGCAAGCAACTCCTCTTGGTCCCCCACTGCCAAATGTCCCAGTTCCAAAGCTATTTCAGCTACAGGGCCCCTTCTTGGTTGAACAACCTGCCCTTGTTAATCGTAAATGAAAAAAGAATTGGCCCATTCAAAACCTACCTTAGGGCCCACCTTCAGTCCTCTAATACCTGTGACTATCACTGATCCTGCACGGCACCACCACCCTCTTTTTACTTTACTTGCCCAAGACTACGGCCACTGACCTGCTTTTTACACAGGACCCCCACCTGAGTTGCTTATGACGATATATATCTGAGTTAAACATATTTGTAAAGACTTGCACAAAGTAACTTACTACCATCTGTTCGCCTTCACTGCTCTATGTAAATTATGCTGAACTGTATTACTTGTTTAATTATCTTCTAATTTGTCTGTTTTTGTTGTTTCTGTGTGACGTGGAACCTTTGTAAATAAGTGACTCTAAGGTATATTTGAATTCCTCAATAAACATGCAGTGGGGACCATGTGTGATGCATTATTTACTTACACTTGAGCAGTTTGACTTTGGACACATCACTCATGGCTTACACCACTTGTGTGAGGTTACCCATCGTGAGGTCAAACTGCTCTTGTATAGATAAATAATGTATCACACAGGTCCCTACTGTGTATCCCCTAAAATTCTTAACTTGAGGTCTCTGCAGCTGGAACCTATAATTTTAGCATACATTTGTTTCTTTTACTTAAGACACACTTTATGATTTTACACTGTTAATGTAGATTAATTCTGTAGTATGTACATTTCATTGTGTTGCTATCAGGTCAACATGTTTTCCTGTATTGCAATATAATGCGCCAAAGAAACAATGTGACTATGAAGGTATTTAAATCAAGTGTTGTACTTGACCACATGCTGTGTATGTATACATAAATGACTGCTGATCAAGTATGAAATTATAACGGAACCCTGGTATGCAGAATTAAACCAATGCTCCTCCACCCCACATAGATGGTATCCGAGTACTGGTTTAGTTAAAAAACCCTGACACCACAGGCAGGGCTCCAGATAAGATTTTTTGGGATGAGTACTGTACTCCTCATTTTGAAAGTGAGGTGAGTAAAGCCAAATTCAGATGTGTACAAATGTCTGGATGGAGTGGAGTGAGGAGTACATTTTTAAAAACAATGTAGTTTTTTTCTAGATAAGAACTGATCAGGTGCCAACAGTACTCCAGCTACTAACCAGTTGTAAAAATAAGTGAGTACAATAAAATTGGGATGTGTATGAGTGCTGTAAATCTGGAAAAAAAATCTCCTTTTGAATAACCAGTTATGTTGTGAAGCACTGTTCCATGGAGTGTGGTGCATTTATAGGTAATATAAATATTATTTTTATTCATTTTGCCTGTTGTGCCATGGACTTACTAAAACAATGGTTAGCAGTCTACTGCAATGCATTTCTGGAAATGGTTAGCATTATCTCCTGTTTTGCACAGCATTTAGTTATGCTATACCAGCTATTTAATACCCTGCGGTGAGTACTAATACTCATTAAAAAAAAATTTCTGAAGAGTGTCACAAACGCACTCAGCAGGTCAGGCCCTCTGCTCCCGCAGTACCAACCTCAGAGCGCAATAGTGTGAGCAGATAAGAGACAGGGTAACCCTCCTGTCTGCTTTGGGTCTGAATCACCTTTTAGCCTCAAGTTCTGGGGGGGATTCAAACTGTGAACCTTATGCTAGCATACCCAATTTCAGGCTCAGATATGTACCCTCTTTGGGACTGCAGTACAATCTTTCACCAGTGGCACCAAGCCAGGTCTCCAAAATAAACCCTTAAAACTCTATAAGAGACCTTGGGTATATTCTTACCTTCTTTACCCAAGCTCAGTAACACCCTCAAGCTGTTGAACAGTTGTCAGACTTAACCACCTATAAGTCACATGCAAAAAGAACTGACAGACACCCAGGCAGTCTTTCAAAGAAAATGTTCATTACTAAAAATTGTAAAACAAGTAAGATAAAATTCAGAACAAATAACCAACCATACACTCATTTAAAATAAATAGGAAGTTACAGACAAAACACTCCTACCACAAAAGGCTTACATTTCTTTCTAAGTATTACCTTTCTAAGTGCATTTTAATGTTAGAGAGATGTTACCATCTTCTTGCAGAGCCCAAGAGATATACCACTATTTTCCAGATACTGGATCAGTTTCAGGGGGCATCTCCCCTCCTATTTTGTGAGGTCAGTTAAACCCTCCCTTAGTGTTAATTCACATATTTTCTACCAGGAAGTATTTTAATAAATGTGAACATCAGCAAACAGTCATTTCCTACATATGACAGTCTTTAATCAAACATTTCTTTGAACTGGTTGTGGTTCCTGTTCCCAAGGCAGATCAAAGGGTTTTACGACTTCTAACACATTGTTATCACATAGCCCGTTCCACTCAGAAATCATAAATGTTTATGAGGCCTACATCCTGGCAGCTGGTCCAGTTCTAATTAAGACAAAAACAGGAAACCTTTAATCAGGGTTCTCTGGTCTTTTCTCATATCCTGTAGCTTCACTGCAACCTGTGTGTGTGTGGGGAGGGCGCCCATGTAAGCATAGGCTGACTTCTGTGAGACAATCACATACTATATTTTTATATTATAAATATCATACATAATCATAAGCAAGGGGCAGAGGGTCACAAAGAGTATTTCCTAAAATAAGGTAAGTAAAAATAGGTCGGTACACACCTTATCTAGAGCCTTGACCACAGGGGAAACTTGACACAGTAATAGCATAACACAGTTCAGCTTATAGTTAATACTAGGTTTCATATTTTGCTTCCCCACATTCTTTTTTTTTAAATATTAAAGACATTCAGCAGAAAACAGAATCATTATCCCATAGCAGTCTCCCACTGTTGTCTGCTGCTTGTTGAACCTTGTCCTTGCTGCTCAACTGCTGCACGTAATGTGCTGTTTTATCTTGTAGCCTACTGCTTCATCTATGTTGATACCTATTTGCTTTACAGTTTCGGTTCATTACCTTAGTTTATTCACCTCTTATAAAATGGATCAGAGTTTTCTGGGTCTTGATTGGCTGAGATGTACCTTTGGCCATGTCCTTATCAGTGCATATTGTGCCAACCAGTACCTCATTAGCCACTCAGGACTTTTCACAAGACAGATCACTGTGCCAATCTGTGGATTTTAGAAGTGGAGCTCAGTAGCCAAGCGAGAGAACACTCCCCCTCCCCCCTCCCGGACACACTATAAACAGCCACGTCCCCGGATCACTTTGGCAAAACATTTTAAAATTCAAGTATAACCTGTGCTGCAAAGTCGACCACAATCAAGCAACTGATAAGCATGCTGCCAGGACATTGGTTTTCGAATCCCACGGCACACCCACTCCTCCATTATCAATAAGGTGAGCATGGCACGCGTGCTGCCAAGAGGCAGCTTTCAAATGAAAACCCGGACCCACTCCTCCCGCTGGTAGTTTTATACATCGTTTATAAAATAAAGAAATCATTGCAGCTAGCAGCATTATGGGACAGTGAGCAGCCGCTATGAGAAAAGCTGCAAGTACAAAGACTGCCATGGGACCCACTCGCTCTAACACCCGTTCACTCGCTCTCAGGCAAATGGACACTGAGTGCTTCCAAGTACCAAAAATGCTACAAATCAAAATGTGTGTGTGTGTGGGGGGGGTCTAATGGTAGTAAAAGCAACAGTGATGAGGAGATAACCCGAGGAATACATAGGGGGCCCCTCTACTGGCGATGCAAAACTTGTGAAACTACTGTAACAGAGGGACTATTTTGACTATTTTCAGCCATCAAAACCTCCTTTGTTTAATATTTGTGACTTATTTTGTTCTATTTTTTTTTAATAATTACTTGGGGGATCCATTTTATAAGTGGAGTAAGACACTCTGAGGTGTGGTTTATGGGCTGATAAGAGCACTTCCCAGGTGCTAAAGGCATTATGCACCTGGAGTGTGCTCTTATCACCCCATAACCCACACCTTGTTGTGTCTTACTCCTTACATATGCTATTTCATTTAATATTGTTGCATTGCTGTTTACTAGCCTGTTTTGGTGTTCTGATTACTGTTGTGCTTTGTTCAATCACAGCAGTCTCTGTATAGCTAGTTACCTTCCTCTCCTTTTCAGCCATAATGTTCCTGGCCCTCTTCTGCTTGCTCTGTTTCCCCCTCTCTTCCTTCCACCTCTCCTCCTTCTCCGTCCCCCTACTCCTGCCTCCCCCGTCCAACTCCTTTTTGCTCATCCTGCTCTCCAAGCACCTGATGCTCTGCCTTCCTTTTTCTCTTCCTCTTCCTCCCTTCCTATTCAACTTGGTCGCCTGCCTTCTCCCTTTCTTAACCTGGAGTTCCTCCTATTTCCTTGCCGCACCTCCTCACTTTGCTCTCCTTTCCTCTCCAAGGGTAAGAAGCCCCACCTCATCCTTTTCCTCATTCTCCTACTCCTCCTCCTGTCTGGCAACGTGAAGTCCAATCCTGAAGCCTCTTCCCCTCTCCACCACCTCCAAGGGCCTCAGCGTCTTCCATCTTAACGCTAGGAGCCTGCTACCGAAACTTGATCTCCTCTCTGTTTGACTGCAATTACGCTCCCCTGATGTCCTATGTATCACTGAGTCTTGGCTCTCCTCCAGGATTCCCAACCATAATCTGTCATTTCCTGATTACCATCTTTTCAGACAGGACAAGGGTAAATGTGGCGGATAGGTGTCCATTTTACATTTGCCAGAGTCTGACATGCACTGTGGCCAGCAAGGAAGCTATTCCCTCCTCCCTCGAATATTTTTTGGTCAAACTCTCCTTCCCCTGCTCAGAACCCATTTTCATTGGAGTTCTTTATGTCTCTCCTAAGAGTTCTCACTCTTCCCTGGTAGACTTTCTTTCCACCATTGCTTCTTTTTCCTCCACAGGTGAACCCATCCCCCTTGGGGACTTCAACATCAATTGGATTTCCCATCCTCCAGACTTACCAGTCACAAGATTAAGTCACTCAATTTGACACAGGTTATTTCAGAACCCACCTGGCTCAATTCCCACTCTGCTAACCATTCCCTATCGGACTGGGTTCTAACCTCCCACCCCCACTGCATTGTGGTTGATGGTATTTTGCCAGATGCCTTTAGTGCCCATTGTATGACCTTCTGCATCAGAAATATCTGATGCCTCCCCCCCCGCTACCTAAGTATATCTGGACTAGGTCTCTCAGGTCGCTAAATATCAACGTTCTATTTAGCGACCTTACTGCTACCGACTGGTCTGACATCCTCACTATCCCAGATATCGATGTTGCTCTTGCTCTTTTTCATTCCAAATTTTATGCTGTCTGGCACAAGCATGCTCCCCTCAAGAAACTCAAGGTAATAACATCCCACTATCCCTAGATTACCTCTGATATAACAGACATGTGTAAGTCCCAGGACCGTGCTTGGGCCCATTACAAATTATCCCGCTCCTCCTCTGACCATATCTTCTACATGGCTCTGAGGAACAATTGCACTAAGGCGGTCCAGTCAACTAAATCACAGTATTTTCAAAGCCGACCTCAGTCAAACCTAAATTACCCATCTAAATTCTGGAAGGTTATACATTTTCTTTTTGAACCCCCTTGCCCAGTTAGCCCCCCCCCCATTCTCGTGGAAAATAGTTCACCTGTGTCTGAACATGCCTCTACTGTGGCTCCCTTTAACAAGTTCTTCACAACCTGTGCCCTTCTGTCCTCCTCCACCACTAACTCCCCCCTCTACTCCTCCTGGTTATCACTTCCCCCCATCACTGTCCAGGAAACTCTATTTGCCATTTCCTCCCTCAACCCATCAAAGTCCAAACCTGATGGTCTTGACCCTAAGTAACTATACCTCCCAGCTCCTACTACTGCAGCTCCCCTTACTCACCTGCTTAACATTTTTTTCACTCTGCACTGTTCACCAGTCTTTGAAGATGGCCAAAGTTATTCCATTTCACAAAGAGGGTGACCCATCTTCTGGTAACTACTGTCCCATCTCCCTCCTCCCCTCCCTCTCTAAACTGCAGGAAAAACTGGTCCATGCCAGACTCCTCAATTTCTTCTCATCTACTAATTTCTTGTCACCTTTCCATCTGGCTTCTGGAAGCACTATTCCACAATCTCCTCCCTGTTGCGTGTCACTGATGCCATCTTCTTTGGGATGGATCAGGGGCTCATTACCACAGCTATTCTCGTCAATCTGGCCAAAGCCTTTGACTCTGTGTCCCACCCACTTCTCCTGTACAAGCTGAGAAATGCTGGCCACTCTGTCTCACTGTTGCTTGGTTTAACGCTTACCTAAGCAGCCATCTAAAATCAGTACATGTTGGTGGTTCCCTGTCATCTCCCCTTCCTATCCAATCTGGGGTTCCACAGGGTGGCATCCTTTTACCCCTCCTTTTTTCAATCTTCCTCAATGACCTCTCTTCCGCCTGTGTCAACTCACATATGCACATGTATACAGAAGACACAGTCATCTTCACCTCTGGTCCTTCCTCTGCAGCTGTAGAAAGCCTGCTCCAGCAGGACCTCAACAATGTCCTCCACTGGTTCCATTCTAACCAGCTCACAGTTAACACTAAAAAGACTCCGTGACCTTTGGCACCAGTCAGAAACAAGCTAGACTTCCTGTCCCCCTGTCTTCGCCACTCTGGATGGCAACCCACTGGAAGTGGTTCAGTCCTTTAAGTACCTGGGGTGTGGCTAGACAGTAAGCTTGACTTCTCAGCCCACATTGATGCCATCCATGCCAAGCTCCATCCCAAGCTTGGTGCCCTCTATCACTACGAAGACTGACCATCTCTGCATGTCCGCAGGGAGCTAATTACCAAAATGGTGCTACCTGTCTTTGACTATGTGGATGTAGTCTATGGCTCTGCCTCCTCCACTTCCCTCACCAGACTCGATACCCCACTTAGCTCCTTCTGCTGTTTTGCATCTAATTCTCCTCCACACACACATCATTGCTCACTTTACTCCTTTTCCATCTTGCCAACAGGCTCACTGTGCTACATTCATCTCCAAATATTGGTTCAACACCCTACCCTCCTACTTCTCCTCGCTCCTATCCCAAAGCCCGCTCCCTCCACTCTAGGGACCATTGCACTTTCGCCATTTCTCACTATTACTCCCTGCTGGACAATCTGCATTTTCCTATAGGCTTACCTCTCTCTGGAACAAACTCCCTTCCTCTCTCCCCATCCTTTATCTCCTTCAAACGCCTGCTGAAATTTCAACCCCGCACCACTTGCTCTTGCTATCCTTCTTCCAGTTACCCTTGAAATCTTAATTTTAATCCATACAAGGTTTTGGTTGTGATTCTAAGCACTGCTAAAGTTTAATACACTTTGTTTAACTGTGGTACATGCAAATTCTCTTTATTTATTATATTGTTGTAACACTCTTCTCGTCTGTCTGTTCAGATGTTGTTTTGCTATTGTCTGCTGCTGTTTTGCTCCATCTCCTCCTTCTCCGGATTGCATCTGGAAATGAACCTCGGCTCATGGTGCCTTTCTTAGTTACCAAATTTTTAAATAAAATAAAAAAAAGGATTCATGTGTTTCTGTCACTAATTATTTTCCTCTCTATAGTGCCAAAATCCATCAAATGACCTGCAATCACAACTCATTAATAATGGCTCCAGGTACTTCATACAGTACTGAATTCTGCAGCTGTCTGGATGGCCAGAAATGAACAGGATCCTTGGTATGTTTTTTGTTAATGAGTTTCCATTGTTTCTATGTAGCTTGTCTATATCTGAAGTCATAATCCACTACTCACAATATCATAATTACCATAAATATGCATGCATAAGTCAAGTTTTTAGTGCCTAGGGGACTTGGCTTATAAGCAAGGTCAACTTATTCAGAGTTTTCACTGCTTTCATATAGAAATTACTTGACATGTACGCAAGATCAACATATACGCTAGTCCAAGCCTGAAAGAACCACTTTGATTCATGTTTTATGTCCCAATATGAACCCAAGTCAAAACCTTTTCTCTGTATGTGGCAACCTCAGTCAAAAGGGTCAGGAAAAACATTTCTGAGAGGTACCCAAATGGGTACTGTATATAGTATGACAATATGGAAAGGACGGTAAAAGGGGCCTCGACCTGTACATCAGGTATAGCTATAAATCTGCTAAAATACATGGAAAAGGAGGATTGACTTATATGTGACTACATCTGGTAGCTCTGCAGCAACAGATGGCACTGTTATAAGCATATGATTATAACATGTGAAGACAAACCACAGAAGCAGACGAAGTCTATGAAGCAAAGATCCTGTTTTCATACAAATGCCTTAAGTGTTTACTCGCCATTCTGCAGTATTTTTGGAGACTGAAAAATGATTGCTCTTTTGTATAGTCAGCTGTAAGGAGCCCCCCCCCCCAAAAAAAAACTTGAGCGTGCTGAGCTGCTCGAGTAGTAAGCAGACTGTGGGTATTTTCAAGTTTGTTGTCGACACTCCCCTTCACTGGTAGCAGTTCCTGTTACATGTACATAGCAGGCTAATTGTTATCATCACATAACAGTAAGTAGCCAGCATGCTGTGCAGGAGTGGTACACCACACCAAGTGTGGACACATCCGTAAATTCATCAGGATGGCACTGCACCTGCTGAGAGCTGAAACTACTCAATAGTTTTTGACTGTAAAAGCATGGATTATGTGCCCAGAAAAGCTCACCTGAGGAAATCAGGATGTCAGGATTTCAGTTTTTGACTGATAAAACATATATTCTTTATACATAGCATACATTCTTGGAAAGTGTTTCACATCATTAGTTTGTGAATAAACCATTTGCAAGGCAAAATCAATTAGTCCACAGCTGCTATGTAATACTTACCTAACTACTCTAAGATATTTATGAGAAACATGAGTAATGCTGAGCCGCAAGCATATACATTTATAACTATTACCACATGCTTACATTCTCATTATTAATCATGTTGAAACCCATAACAGAGTGGTGTCTACTACATAACAAAAATGTGTTTTTTTGTTTTGGGCATTCTATAAATGTAAAAACGTGTGGCATGTATGATGAGTTCATTAAAGTTTGGTACTTGACCCATAACTACAACTGTGAAAAAGCATGAACAAACATTCTGTACGAGCACAACTCATTGCATTTCAGTAGTAGTTCTTTGGCAACAACTGTACTACATCGATAAGACTCTCAGTTTTCATGATCAGTCTCAGAAAAACTATAATGTCAAACAGAATTTGGTATAACTTTAGTCTTCAGCTTCTCCCCTCTATCCCCAAACTGCCCCCCTGTTTGTAACCCTGTAGCACTCTTGCACCTATGCCCACAGTGGCAGGACTGGATAGAGCAGAGCGGTACAGCAGCAGAACTCAACAGGAGGCTCTTCCATACAGCATCCTGCCCTTACTGGTTGACTCTAGCAGCATTTGGAGGCTAAAATGTACTGAGATGCTACTGTACTGCACCTTTGTCTTCTGTGTCAGAGAAGCCTTTACTCTGCAAGGAACAACACTCCTACTCTAGAGTACTGTAATCTCTAAATGTGCTGAGCTCATGTCTTTCAGTTCTAACCTGGGTCAGGAATCAGATTAATTTATTTTTAATTTATATTTAGAAACATAGCCTATGACCGCAGAAAAGGCCTATGGTCCATCCAATCTGCCTGTAACACCCTATCATATTCCGAGATCTTTTGCCAGTACAGGATTTTTGTCTACACTACTCATTCCCTCTTGCTCCCTGTCTTACCACTACCCCCCCCAACCAAAACTACTAAGCACTTAACTCTGTACCAACCATCTTGACCCATTAATGGTTTTGGCACCCACCTCCTCTGCCGGCAGACTGTTCCAATGTACAACCACTCTCTCTGTAAAAAAACAAAAACAAAAAAACTTTCTTGCATCGCTCCTGACCCCTCCCCCCACAGGTTCCACTAGTGTCCTAGTGTTCTATATTCACTGCACCTGTTGAATAGTTTCTCACAGTTCACGTTGTTCATTCCTTTTAGGAACTTTAAGGTCTCTATCATATCACCATCTTTTGTCTGGCTTCGAGTGAGTACACGTTCAGTGCCCCAAGTTGATCCTCGTAGGATCTGCCCTGCTGGCCCTGAATCATTTTGGTTAAATTACACTGCACCATCTCCAGCCTGTCCTTGTCTTTCCTTACAAGAGGACTCCAGAACTGAGCACAGTGTTTATTCAGTTAAAAGCTGTTGTAATTTGGGAAATTTAAAATGTCATTAAAACCGATTTAGACACATATGTAACAGAAATGAAGCCTAGGAAGAAGAAATTCCATCACAATTACTGGCGTTATACCGTAGTTACATACTTGTTGCCTGCAACTATTTGGCAACTGCAATGTAGTTACAGTGTAGCTACCCTGTAATTACAGTGTAGTTAACTGAAACATAAAGTGTAACCACTGCAATTTCCTTTTCTGTTAGCTCCAACATTGTCAGTGGGGAAGGTAAATAATACATATGAGTAATGTGCTCCCCCCAGTGGGTTAGTGGTACAGTTCAAAAGTTGTGACCTTAGTATAGACCTCTGGGACATGGAACATTCCATCTGCAACAATACCCTAGTTCACTGCTGTCAACGCAGTACATAAAATACAAACTACTATTTCCACAGGGTTGTCACACAGACGAGGCACACTGATGAGTCCTGGTAGGATGAAATACGTGTGTGTGTCTTCTGTTGGCACCCTTTGCAGACTGTATGAGAGGCCTTTCGACACCATGCATTTTTGCTTAATATTCTGTGGTGATCTGCATATACAGACAATGATGCTTTGCATTATGGGGGTATGTGTGATTTTGTATTTCTTTGAAACTTGGCTTCCCGGCCAATGCCCTTTGGAGTAACCACTGCCTCAGTGCTTGCACACTGAGGTTCTTTGTCTTTAAACTTGTTTCTTGTTTTTATTGGGTTCACCACAACATAACCCAGATAGATCATCTTATGGCAGCTGGTTCATTCCACTGGGGTGTCACACAGACAAGGCACACTGATGAGTCCTCGTAGGACGAAACATGTGTATGTGTCTTCTGTTGGCACCCGTTGCAGACTGTATGAGGCGCCTTTTGGCACCATGTATTTCTGCTTAAAGTTGAACCAGAATAATATTCTGTGGTGATTTGCATATATAGACCATGATGCTTTGCATTATTGGGGTATGTGTGATTTTGTATTTCTTTGAAACTACTATTTATGCCCACATCCTTGGTTGACCCTGACATAAACATATACCATGAAAAACACAGATGAATGTAAAATATAGGCCTACCTATCTTGAAGAAAAGGAAACCCCTCATTCAAGCTGTATGGCTACCATTTGTGCACACCAACACTAGAAACCAGGTTTACTTTTGCGTCTTATAGTTTTCTATTCCTGAAAACTTGTTTTAAACAGAGAGAATCCTTAGATTAAAAAAGATATGAATGGATGTACATGATTGGTGGATACCCATGCAGTCTCCCCAGGCAAACATAACCTTGTAATCTATGGCTTATTTCACAAATCATAAGATATTGTACAAAGGCATTCACATACAGCTGATGAATCCTAAACCATGAAAATAATGGGTAAGGGTGGTATACAAGGATGTATACCCATCGAGGGGATTAATTACAGCTAGAAGGATATAAGCCCGAAGGGTGAGTGGCTTTATTGCCTTATTAGCCCCCAAGATGGGTATACTTCCACGTGTTCTACCCTTACCCATTGTTGAATATAATACATTAGGATGGTCACTGTAATGGAGATCACACATTTGACCTAAAGGTCTCTTGCAGCAAGGAGGGAATGGTGTACAATAAGTGCAAGTAGGAGTCTGGGGGATTTCTGGGTTTGGAAGGGTTTTGTTTAAGTGTTTTTTTTCCAGGCTCTTTTGCAGCTTGTTAATTGGTTTGGCTAGCTTCCTAATGATGTGCTGTGTTATTAGTGGTGTCACATAGGGTTTAATATAGTACTGGTGTGTACTTTCTATTAGTGCAGGTATATACTTTTAATTGACTAGTCACAGGTATACGGGGGAAAAAGACGGCCTTTTCTATGGGGAAAATTTCTCACAGATATAATATTGTGAGTGTGTGTGTATGTGTGTATGTATTGGACATATTCTCCAAAAGAGCAGACAGCTTCAGAGAGAGGTGCCACTGGCAATGTTGGAGATAACAGAAAAGGAAATTACGATAAGTGTAATGAAATTTCTCCTTTCTGTATCACTCCATGTTGTCAATGGGGAAAGTAATTAATACTTATGGGTACTGAAAAGCAGTACCCATCCAAGTATGGCACGGGAGAATATTGCCACATACAATTCCCTAACAGGTAACTACCAGATTCATTTGACAACTACTGCTTGTCACACTTAGTACTGGATGGTCGTGTCAGCAGAGCTCACAGAACAATTTCTGTAGGGCCTTGGAAAAGGCAGAGTTAAAGCAGCAGTACTGGATGATCAGGAAGTGATTATCAAAATTCTGCTTTTTGACTGGAAGCATGCAGCCATAGTTCCAGTTTCCATATCTGCAAATATTTCTTTTCTAGTGTTCTTTAGTTTTTAGATATTTAAAATTGTTTTCCTTTGTTGTGGTCCCACAGTATATATGGCTGGTGCCTAATTTGCAGCAGAGCTCCCACCTCACATTGCATCACGTCTGTTTACTTCCATGGGACCCAGTGCTGTGCGTTCCCACTGAACTGTGAGTCACGTGCCTGTGCTGTTGGCAGCAGAGGGTTCCAGTTCAAGAGAACAGGTCAGAGAAATGTAAACAAAAACAAAAAAATGGATTAAAATCACGAGGTGACAGTACAGTGAAAACAAGAAAGATTAGCAGGTAAGTGCTCAAAAAAAGCACAGGGAATAAACTGTTGCAAAAGACCTGATTTTTTTATGTAGTACTGCTACTTTAAAAGATGCAGTACAGATTGCCAAATTCTACTGCAAAGATAGCCCTCACAGCCTAGGATGCCATGAGCACCTCAAAAGGAAAGAAACTTTGTCCTAAACGTGTCTGTGCTTTTCAATGGCAACTGCAAAAGAGGATTTATTCTTCTGCCAATATGACTGCAAAGTCTGCGCCCCTCTTGCTACTCAGATCAGAAACAATAGTGAAGGACTGAGAGGACAACAACAAAAGAAATGTTCATCCCACCCACTACTTCATATTTCCCTAACCTTTGAGAGATGCATTATCCTGTCTCAACACCTTATCGGGTACAATACCCAATGCGGGGAAAAAAACAAACATTTAAGATGTGTACAATTATGACCTTTTGTGTGTCTTAACATCCTGGTCATCTGACCAACACAAGAAAAAAATTTACACTGTGAGTCAAGGCCGATGAGATGAATGTCTCCTTGAGACAATCAGAGAGATACCTCACTTTTTTTAATCTCATCTCTTTTTCTCCCCTGCTGAGCGGATCTCCGCGATCTCCTGGCCGCCGGCACCCGCACCCCTGGGCTCAGTGTGGCACTCCCTCACAGCCAGTTATTAATCGCTCATGTCGCTCTGAATGCAGGATCCTCTCGAGTACTGGGGGGGACTGGGCATGGCCATCAGTGCTCTGCCATTTTCCACCTTGGTTTTTCTGCCCCTGAGAGCTGGACGTGTAATGGCTGAAAGCACCTACATGCTGATGCCCACCACGCTCTCCCCCCACTCTTTTGATTGCTGCTGCAGTACTACTGGCCTCCGCCAGTCACCGCTACAGTGTGCTGCAGTGCCCCATTCCTCCCCAGAGGAAGGAGAGCAGTCGTGAGACGCTCAATCCTTCCTCTCCCCCGCTAACCCCCGGCAGCCCGAGTCCGTTCCCGAACCCGGGTCGCTGGTGTGGTGCGAGGTGTGGCGTCCAGTGCCACCGAGCCAGCTAGAGGGATACCTCCCTGGTGAGGAACCCCTGCTTCTAGGGCCTCCTCCTGTCCTGGGGAACCAGTCTACTAACCTTATATATAGCTATGTTAACCAGAACTGAAAACCATGGTCTTCTTGGCCACTCTGAAGCTGTCAGAGAGAACTTCCTTCTGATCCCTGAATCGGTGATAAATACAGGACAATACAGAAACAGAAAACACATTAAACAGACATAGTTGATGCAGTTCCACTGCCTGGGCAGGCATCTACTGCTTCCTCCCATGGCCACGGGAATCAACTGATGGATCTCAACACCTGAAGATCTCCTATGGTTAATAATAATAATAAAGTTTATTTGTTAAGAGCAATATCAAAATATCAAAGCGCTGTACAATCATCAAGTTCTAAAACAAGTAAACACAAATAAATAAAACTAATAAGACTATTAAATATTTAAATATCCAGTACTAAAAAAATCAGGGAAAGCATATGCAAATAGGTATGTTTTTAAGGCAATTTTGAAACTCTCCACTGTCCGGCACTCTCTTACCCGACAAGGTAGAGAATTCCACAGGGTGGGAACAGCAAAAGCCCTAACTCCCGAGGACTTCAAACACACCCTGGGAATCTCTAGCAATCCCTCGTCGGTTGAATGGAGTGGTCTGATGGGCAGTAGGGACTCAGAAGCACTAGTAGGTAACTTGGACCCAAGCCGTGGAGGGCTCTAAAAGTCAGCAAGCCAACTATAAAGGTGATCCACCACTGAACAGACAACCAGTGCAGAACATGCAGTACAGGTGAAATATGACTGGATCGAGTAGACCCAGACAATAACCTGGCCACAGCATTCTGCACTAGCTGCAGGTAGCAGATATCAACCCCAGGAAGCCCTAGGTATAGGGAGTTACAGTAGTCAAGGTGCGAGGTCACAAACACGTGGACCAGGGTTGGAAGATCGCTGAACGGAATAAGGTGTTTAATCTGGGCGATGTTTCTCAGGTGGTAAAAAGAGGACTTGACCACAGCATACACCTGTGAATGAAGTGTCAGCCCAGCGTCAAATATCACCCCCAGATTCCACACCCATTCAGAGGTCAGGAGCTGAGAGCCCCCGAGCCAAAGCCCAGAATGCTGCCCAGCAGCCGAACCCTTTATTTGGTGACCCGGATCCATGGCTAACACTTCCATCTTGTCACGGTTCAATCTAAGTCAACTGGAATTCATCCAGTCTTGGATTTTGGCAAGACAGTTGGAAAAGACAGACTGCATTATCCTGGTCTGGCACAAAAGACAGGTACAGCGGAGTGTCATCTGCATAACAGTCAAAACTCAGTCTGTACCATCTTACAATGTCTCCTAATGGAAGCATGTACACTGCGAACAACAAGGGGGACAACACTGAACCCTGCAGAACCCCACATGGCAGGGAGTAAGAGTCAGAGGAAAAAAACCCTGATACTGCCTTCTGCGACCTGCCAGTGAGGAAAGAATGAAACCATCTGAGGATTGTACCAAACAGGCCACAGATGAACACAGGTGATCAAGAAGTACCCCATGGTCCACAGTGTCAAAAGCTGAAGAAAGATCCAGAAGGACCAAGATGGAATGGCACTTCTGGTCTCTAGCCATCAGGAGATCATTGAGTACTGGATCTAAACTACAGCAAGTTTGACGCACACTCTGGAGAAGCTGCATGATATTCTCGGTCACCAGATGGTCAAATTCAGCCCAGCAAAATTAGAGTGTTGCGACCTTGTTCCGACCACCAGTAACCCCCACAGGGTGCGATAGGCGAATCTCCGACCGGATGTTGGCAACCTTATCAGCAAAGAAGCGAGCAAACTCGTCGCACTCCACTTGCGACAAGGCCTTCCGGACTCGAAGGCAGGCTGGATTGCACAGTCTGTCTACCATTGGGAACAGCTGAGCTGTTTCAGTCTGTGCAGCAGCAATCTCCCTGGACAGGAATTCTGCCTTCTTACGGGAGACTGATGACTGATAGAGCCTATAATGCTCCATCAGTCTAAGTCTGTCAGCATCTAAGACGGTTGTACGTCAAACAGGCTCTAGCCTTTGCCCTGCCTGCTTCATCCCCCTCAAGGTCCTATCAAACCATGGGGACCGAGGGTGGAGAGTAAGTGGGAAAACATGGAAAGGAGCAAGAGTATCCAGAGCTCCCTTCACAGCTCGATTAAAAGCATAGAGTAGATTCTCTGGGCCCTCGCTTGCCTCTGGAATTCCCGATAGGTCCAACACTGCCAAAAGGCCATTGGGGGTCAAACCCCGTAATGGGCGGTATCGGACCATCTCCACAGGGGCAGGCCTACAAGGGGGAGTCAAGAAATTGAACCTGATGATGTGGTGATTGGACCATCCAACTGGTTAAGCCGGAGGCCTCCAACCCCAGGAGAAAAAACAGGTCCAATGAGTGGCCATGATTATAAGTTGCAGAGGAAACTACCTGTGCGAAGCCCAAAGAACTCATAAGACGGAAGAGTCTTGTCCAAATTGCAAGAGTTCATTGTCGACCCAGGCATTGAAATCCCCAAATACCATCAGCCTGGGGGAGCCCAATACCATATCAATGATGAAATCTGTGACTTCCTGCAAAAACTGACTCTCGCCACCTGGTGGACAATAGACAAGAGCGATTCTGCATTTTACACCTGTGGCTAGGGTACACTGAAAGGACCTGGTGTCCTCAACTGACACATCAACAAGGCCCAATTCTGATTTAAAACAAATTGCTATACCCCGCCATTACGACCCAACCTCACATGGTGTATCACTGAGAAACCGGCTGGAATCATGGACTCCAAAATGGGACCAGCATTTTCGTCCAGCCAGGTCTTGGTGATGCATGCCAGATCAGATGACCCAACAAGATCCGCTATAATAGCTGACTAGTTTTTGATAGATCTGGCATTGCACAACACCGTGCAGGTTGGGTGGGAAACCGAGGTACTGGCCCACTAAACGTGGAGCCCTTGGGTATGGGCACTAAACAAGCTGGCCCTCGTTCAGTGCACCATTTCGCTCCAGGGTGTCTTCTGGTCCCCACTACCCCAACTGAGCCACTCAGCTCAACCCCCCCCTTCCCAGTCCCCCACTCCTCCTCCTCCTCCTTCCCACAATTCCGACAGCCCTACAGTGGCCATACACTGCTGCTGACAAGGGGGGGCAGGTAAAGGGGCTGAGGTCCCGAAGCTCGGAGGGGGAGTAATGCCTGACAGGGAGAGCTTTCATCATGCACATCCTGATGAATAATGCGGCACTAATTAGGCCAAAAACAGGTAGCTCAAATTAAACAATAACTTGGCTTGAGTCAGACAGACCTTCCACTCTGCAGGTCAAATTACTCCCAGGAGCAGGGGACACCCTCCTGAGTGTACATAGTCATGGTCTAGACCGACTGTGTGAAAATTCTGTTCTGCTACTGGGACATACAATGCGAGGCAGTGGCTGTATGCTGTCCACTGAAGCTCCTGGTCACTCCAGTGAGTAGGCTGCGATTCCCGTGCCTTCAAGACTGTAAAGAATCCTCAAGTTGTGAGATGACAGGGCTTATTCTTGTTGCCTTGGACCAATCTGGTTCAAACACTGGACAGATTCAGCCTAAACACTCTTCCACTCAACAAAATATTGATCTGTACACTGATGCTGATGGTCCCAGACGTCCTGTACCTGAATCTAGTCTCTAAAAAAAAAAAAAAAAAAAAAAGGCACCCGACCGGCTGTCAATGGGGTTTACACATCAGAGCAGAAAAGACTTTGAGGTGAACCCCCCTGAAACTAGCTTTTAACTCTCCTAGCATGCCATCCACTGTAAAATTGGCCTAGACAACTGAATCGAAGTCTGGAGAGCTTTCAAGCCGGAGCCACACTGACCAAGGTCACACAGACAGTAGACAGTCCTTGTGGGGTCCCTAAGCAGACTCTGGTCCCCGGCCCAGTTCCTTGCTGCTGACATGTCTGAAAAAGTACCAACTGACAGGTTGCTGCTGACATGTCTGAAAGTGTACCAACTGACAGGTACCTCATCCACTTCGATCCCCAGACTAGGTTCCCCTTCCTTGCTGAGGACAGAAGACAATTTTCTGGCTGTTCATTGGAAAACCCCAGTATTCCACCTCTGCATTCGAGATGGGGCAGTTCCTCTTGCTGCTTGTCCAACTCAGCAGCTCTCCATTTCCTAGTGTCCTTCCCCCAATTTCTCTCCCATTGGCATCCTGACTTTCCGATGAATAATCATTCCATTAGGGATATATGTGTGATGCCCCTCCTGTCTCAGTGATACCTTAAACAGTAACAGGATTTTCAAGAAAAACATTTGGCACAACTGCTAACCCTATGGGGAAAAAAACAGCTGAAAATGGCACCCCTAGAATGCAAATTTCCAGGTGTCTTGCAGGACTGATTGGATCATCTCTTAGCCATCACACACTGGACAAACCAGCCTAAAGGAACCAAACCAGAATGGGCTGACAAACCTTGCTTCTTCCTAATCTCTAACAAGGGATGTTGCAAGTGGTGGAGAGTTTGGTGCCAGAAAAAAAACCAAAAACAACATGAACCTTGTACAGTGTAGATAGGAGCCTCTTCCACCTGTACCGTGCCAATAAGTGAAGTCCCCAACAGTAACATTACCTTCCACTACTGACTGAGGGTTGGAAATGGTCATGCCTCGCTCCATACTGTTCAAAGATCAAGTCCTAAGTAACAGATGCATGGCACTAGTCCATGTTTAAAAAAAAAACAAAAAAAAACTAAACCTACCACTTCCCTGGATGTCACCGTAGAGTAGGATGACCACGTTAACATATGCAAAAGCCACAGACTAAGGCTGAAGGACATGCCCACAAAACCCCTTGAATAACTCAGAGGGCATTCCTTGTTCGCAAATGCTGTGACTGAAGTGCAGTTTTGTCTGCATGCCTTGTTGTCCTTCTCCTGAGTATCTGATCAGACAGCACAATGTTATAAGGTAAGGCAGTGCTCCTCACAGATCTGCATACACCATGTGATAGAAGCATACAGTTAGCACATTACAAATAAAAGGAATCCTCTAGGCTAGACAACAGCACAGTTTAGTCCAGGGAAAGTGCGACTGGCCACCCTGGCCCAGTTCAGATCTATTGTATACACAGTGCAAGGAGGCCGTAAACAGTTTCCAGAGCCTATTGCAACCTGTTGTTACCATACCACAGAGGCAGTGCACCAAACATAAGAGTTCAGACTACTCTCCCCTCAAGCCACGTAACACAATGGAGAAACTGCCACCCATTGTTCCCAGTGACTCCTCGTGTCTTCGGAAAGGCATACTCCTCATTGTGGATCTGGCTCCATTCAGTCAGGAAATAATTATAACCAATTATATCTTCCACTTGACCTGCTGTCAAGTTTGGGGGTGATCTGCAAATTAGGTGAGCTGATTCGCTCTGCTATGGCGCACCTGGACATCCCATAGGGACCCATCCCTGACCAGATGGATCCATATGGCCTTGGGTGTCTTTGCAGAAGGGAACTGCAGATCACTGGTAGATAATCTGGTATATTCAGTGCAAGAGTAAACAGCATGGATATTGTGTAACTCAGCTTTTACCACTGCCAACAGTACCAGAGGTGCACCCACCACCCCAGCTCGATGGTCCGATGGGAGGGACTGAAAAACACATTAAATTAGATTACACAGTGTGGACAACAGGTGCTGGAATGAAAGGCCTAATAGTCTTACTGTAGGACTTACATCTATTGTTACTGGTCAGCAATAAGTCATGGTGCTACTATGATACCTGAAAAAGAAAACATTGTCATTGCTTATGCTGGAGTCTCCATGGTATACCTTCTGAATCCCGTTCTTAGAAAGAGGAATGGAGAAAAACATCATTGACCGTAATATGTTGTCTTACACACCGGAAGGGCCAATTCAGTGGTGGATCACCTACAAGGGAGGCTTACTTACTTTTAAAGCCCTACACGAACAGGGACCCGACTAACTGAAAGATCTCCTGACTCCCTACTCCCCCAATAGTCCTCTCTGATCCGCCGATGAGGGATTACTAGAGATTCCCAGGGTTCGTTTAAAAACTTTTGGGGCTCATGCATTCTCTTTTGCAGCACCAACCCTGTGGAATTCCAGGGTTTTATTTAACTCTAGAAAACTGAGCGGCGTTTTGCTCATAAAAGTTCTAAAACATTGTGAAAATGTATAGCACTTGCCTCACTGTGTTTAGCAAATATAACACTTCTAGAAAACCTATATAAATGCTTTCTGTACAGTTAGTATTGTCCCAAGAAAAAAAACTGCTGATCAATTATTTAAAACCCTGAATTCTCTACCTTGTCAGTTAAGAGAATGCCTGACCATCAGCAGTTTTAAATCTATGTTAAAAACTTATTCTATTTGGCATTCACAGACTGATTATAAATAATTTATATTGTTGCCTGTTTTTAATATTCTGTTTATACTGTGTACAGCGCCTTGATTTTGAAAGGCGCTATATAAATAAAGATTTGATGGATTCATTTTGAACTTCCGTCCAGCTGATCATGTAACACAGAGTCACACTGTCGTAAGACAGAGACACCCTGTCCTATTTAATGAGTCTACACAATGTTATTACAACCCTTCAGAGTTTTGCAGTAAGGACACTGACACTTTACTGGCCTGCACATTAGCTATCAAATGGCACCAAATAATGCATCAGTAAGTTTTTGTGCAGCTAAGTTGTCACAGTACTGACTATCAGTGTTGGGATGAAGGGGGTGCTAGCTAGGGCTTAGCCCCACCACTCTGAAATGAGCCTCATAGATCACACATCACTGTAATTGAATGACTTACCAAGAAGTGAGGGCTCCATCGATAGAGAAGGCCCTTAGGAGCTCCAAAGCTCATGGTGGGTGACACCAATGCTGCATATGTACGTCCCTGCAATTCCGGGAGCTGGGTTTGGTTGAGGTGACCAGATGTCTCCTAAAAACCACACCACTCTGGAAACACCGAGCAAGACTAATAAAGGTAACAAGAGTTATTGCACATGTGGCTACAACTAAGTAGAGCTCCTCTGTTAGGCTGCTCTTCTTCAGAGAAAAATCAGTAGTGTTCTGTAGCCTGACTGCTCACTCTGAGCAAATAAGTGCTCCTCTGTCAGACAGCCCTTCTCAGAGCAAAATCTGGAGTGTTCCCCTGCCTGTCTGCTCACTCTGAGTAAATAACAGGCTACTTATGCTGAGCAAATACCTTGGAACTGTGCATAAAGGCTCTCTGCTCAAGCAACAGGATGTGACTCATTCTCAGTGGGTGCGAGCATCATACATCAAGGAGAGCATCTGATGTTATTACATTGGGGTACACCTTGCTTGCCACTCTGCCTATAAGAAAGTGTACCAAATGCCAACTTGAAAAAATCCATCTGTCAAGTGGTGAGCCATGAGAAACAGCATGCAAAGATCTGTAGTCAAAGCGGCCAGCCACCGTAGGTGAAAACATTAGCCAGGAAGGACGTGAAGTGCTGCAGTATAACACTGGCTTAGACAAGTCAGCTGACAAGATGCCAGCAACAGAATGAGTCACTGGTATAAAACAAAGGTGCCAAGCTGCACCAAATGCTGCTGAACTCCAAACGTTGTTCTCAATGTAGGCACTACATGATGGCACTGCACTGGGGAGTGGGGGGCAACCACAAGGAGCAAACAGAATCCCTGCATGAACGGTCCACACAAAAAACAACACAAGAGCCTAACACAACTCCACCAAGCAACCAACTCACTAGAGGTGACACAGGCACCCCATACTACAGAACCACAAAAGTCCATTCTCAGAGACAAATGCACCTTTTTAACTGAACTAGCTAGAGACAAGAACACCAAAAGGGAAACAAAGGAAAACATTGTTGGGGAAAGAAAGGAAACAAAGGTAAGAAAAAGCCTACTAACTGGCTGACTGAACACCCCTCCCAAGACAAATAAAAATTACTTACCTGAAGCACCAGACCAGACATTTGATTGACTTGCAGACCCACCAGAGAAAAAACACCCCTCCAAGGCAAGTGGTCTTCATCCAGGCACTGGAAATGCAGGTTATTGAAACATAGATTTTGACGGCAGATAAGGACCGCTTGGCCCACCCAGTCTGCCCATTTCCCTACCTATTGGATAAGCTGCAGATCCTAGTTAACCAACAGCCTACTTCTTCCTACCCCCCCACCAGAACTGCCTTACATCTGTCCTATGCATTCTTGAATTCCCTCACTGTTTTTGACCCCACAACCTCCTCAGAAGGCCATTCCATGCGTCCACCACCCTCTCCGCAAAAAAATACCTCCTCACGTTGTCTCTTGAGCCATCCCCCATCTTCAAATTTTGCCTCCGGTTTTTGCACACCTCTTTTCTGAAAGATGCTACCTCCTGGACTTTGTTGATTCCCTTGAAGTACTTGAAAGTGTCTATCATGCCCCCTCTCAGTTCCTCGAGAGTATACATATTAAGCTCCTTTAGTCTCTCTTCTTATGGCTTCTGGTGTAGACCCTACGCCATTTTAGTTGCCCTCATCTGGACTGCCTCCATCCTGTCTATATCCTTGCGGAGCTGGGGTCTCCAGAACTGCACTCGGTACTCCAGATAGGGTCTCACCAATTGTCTGTACAGAGGGATAACAACTTCCTGTTTTCTACAGGTGATGCCTCTTCCTGTACATTTCAGTATCCCCCCAGCCCTCCTTACTGCCTTCTCACATTGCTTGATTACCTTTAGATCATCTGATATGACTACCCCCGGGTTCCTTTCCATTTTTGTTGTTGTTAGTAACCCTCCCCCCATTGTGTACTCTTCCCCTTGATTTTTGTTTCCCAGGTGCATTACTTTACACTACTTTGCATTTAATCTAAGCTGCCATACATTTGACCATACCGCCAACCTCGCCAAGTCCCTTCTCATCTTTTCCACTCCCTTGTGTATCAAGAACAAAAATGTGGCACTCTGACCAGTAGATGCAACCAGATGTGTAAGCACAAAATAGAGTGCACTAGTATTAGCCTTCAATTAATATTTATTTGAAAGGCAAGTAAATACAGGTTACTCACCTGTAACAGGAGTTCTAGGAATGGTATATGTTGTTCATCCACACTGTCTGGCAGGTATCCTTGCCGCTTTAAATCTTGCCGGAGGGTCTTCAAGCTGGCTCCTCCCACCCACCCGGGTGGTAAAACTCGGCTCCGCCCCATGACGCCAGATCTGGCCTGCTGGAAGCTCAAGGTTGTGCGTCAAGCTGGGAGGTCGGGGTCGTGGATGAACAACATATACCATTCCTAGAACTCCTGTTACAGGTGAGTAACCTGTATTTAGGACATGGATATGTTGTTCATCCACACTGTCTGGCAGACTCCTAGCAGTTCTCCGGGAGGAGGGAGGCAAGCACACCCCCTACTTAGGGAACAGAGACTGGAGAACCGAGGCCCCAAACCAGCATCCCGGGCGTGACTCAAGGTCGATGTGGTAATGGGTGATGAAGTGTGCTGACTTCCAGGTAGCAGCCCTGCAGATATCCTGATAGGGACGCCCTGGAAGCAGCCACCGACTGCAGCAGTATGGTGGGTAGAATGAGCTCTTATCCTCTGGGAGGCTCCATGCCCGCCAACTTATAGCAGAGATCTATGCAGGAGGTGACCCACCTGCTTATCGTCCGCTTGGCTGCAGGTCTGCCAGGTGCGGCTTCAGCGTAGGTGACAAACAGCTGGCGAACCTCTCTCCAATTTCAGCTGCGCGCCTTAATAATAAGCGAGCGCCTTCTAGGGTCCAAAGTATGGAGCCTGGGGACCGGGCCTCCGAGGTGTGATTGGGGTAAACACTGGCAGAGTCAACACCTGGTTAAGGTGAAATCTTGACACCACCTTCGGAAGGAATTTCGGGTTGGGGCGCAGGACAACCTTGTCCCTGTGGAAGACCAGGTAAGGAGACTCGATGCAGAGCCTGGAGTTCTCCCATCCTTCTGGCTGACGTGATAGCCACCAAGAAGGCGGTCTTCCACGACAGGTGAGAGAGTTCACACCTGTGCATTGGTTCGAATGGCTTGCCCATGAGCTTTGCCAGTACCAGCAGTAAATCCCACGGAGGTGGAGGTTCTCGCACCAGAGGGGAAATGTGATCAAGGCCTTTGGAAAAGCGCCAGACCACCTCTCCAGCACCGACTGCCCCTCGGCCCGCGCCAGTAAGCAGAGATGGCTGCCGGTGCAACTGCTAGGGCCGCCGACCTGAAGCCCTTGATGAGAAAGGGACCATAAATAGTCCAAGATGCTTGCCAAAGGACAGGAGGAAGGGTCCAAGCCCTTGTTCCTGACACCAAATGGAAAATCTCTTCCATTTGAAGGCATAGTATTTCCTGGTCGACTTCACGGGACGCCTCAACTACATTGAGGGACCTCGCCGGAAAGACCCAAGGCCTGGAACTCTAGCCGCCAGGAACCAGGCCGTCAGGTGCAGGGATTGAAGGTCCGGATGGAACACCTTCCCTGATTGACTGAGAGCAGGTCCGGGCGAGCTGGAAGCTGCCTTGGGACCCTGGAGCTGAGGCTGAGGAGATCTGGGTACAGAACTGGCGGGCCAGTCTGGGGCTATCAGAATCACCTGCTGCTTTGTCCCCTTGCTGGTGAAGCACCTGGCGATCAAGGAAATGGGGAAGGCGAGAAGAGGCCCTGGGGTCCACGGCCTCGAGAAGGCATAGCCCTGCAGCGAGCCCTGCTGAGGGGGGCGGGCATGGAACAGCCTCAGCTTTGCATTCTCCCTTGAGGCAAACAGGTCCACCTGAGGTGTGCCCCAATGGGAGAACAGATCTTGTACTACCTCCGGCAGGACAGACCACTCGTGGGATGCAGCCCCTATCTGGCTCAGGGCATCGGCCAGGGTGTTGGAGGCTCCTGCCACATGAATGGCTAGGAGATCCACCTCCAGGCTGCGCACGAGTGACCAAATGCGGAGAGCTTCTTGCATAGAAGCATGGAGCGCGCCCCCCCTGGCGGTTTAGGTAGTACATGGTCGGTATTGTCCGCCTGACTGGACCACTTGACCCCGGAGAACGGAGCAAAGGCGGTGAGAGCTAGGCGGACCGCCGGAGCTCCAGAGCAGGTTGATGTGGCATCGGGACTCTCAAGGGACCAGAGGCCATGCGCCCGGTGTTCCCCTGATGGGCACCCCAACCCATCAGAGAGGCATCGGTCGACAGAGAGACCGCCGGCTCGGGGGACAAACGGGATGCCCTCCTGCAGATGAGCTGGAACGGTCCAACACCGGAGAGCATTCCACATCCCCTGGGTCACAGTCACTAGCTGGTCCAATGGATCGCAGCGCTGTGACCACTGGCTGGCCAGTCCCCACTGAAGGGGGCGCATGTGCCAGCGTGCCCAACGGACCACGCTGGTACAGGCTGCCATGAGACCCAGGAGGCGCAGGAAGTCCCGGGCAGGGCGCGATTGCCCAACCAGAAATGATTGGGCAAAGGAGGTAAGAACCTCGGCCCTGTCCGCCGGGAGCCGTGCTTTGGCTCGAAGAGAGTCGAGCTCTGCCCCGATGAACAGAATCACCTGCTTCGCCTCGAGTCTGACTTGGCCTCGCTGATGAGAAGGCCGATTTGAGAGCAAACCTGGAGGCCAGATCTCTGACCGCTCCACCTCCTGTCTGGAGGGGCTGCTATCAGCCAATCATCCAGGTAAGGGTACCCAGACCTCTGCCCAGCAGGAAAGCTGTCACCACGGCTATGTATTTGGTGAAGACCCTGGAGCTGGAGACAGGCCGAAGGGCATGGCTCGGAACTCGAAAAGGGATCCCTCCACTCGAAAGCGAAGGAATCTCCGACGTGACGGACGGATAGGGACGTGAAAGAATGCGTCCTGCAGGTCCAGAGAGCAGAACTACACACCGTGTTCCAGGGATGGTATTATCTGAGCCAGAGTGACCATCCTGAAGGTTTGAGACCTTAGGAACTTGTTCAGGTCGTGTAGGTCGAGAATGGGGCCAGCCCCCGTCTGCTTGGAACCAGGAAGTACCTGGACATAAACCCTGGGTCTGAGGGAGGGTCCGCCACCTCCTGATCACCTCCTTTTGGAGGAGAGCGATGTTGGCCCGGCGGCCAACAGTGAGGCTATGGACCCCGAGGCCCCCGGGAGGTGCGGCACGGTTTCTGAAGGGCGGGGCCTGCTCGAATTCTAGAGGCAGGCTTTTCCCACCACTCTCCAGCACCCACCTGTCCATGGTAATAACGGACCAGGCGGAAAGGAAGTGCCGAGCCGCCCCCACGGGGGAACTGGGTGAGGTGACGGGTTGGGGCGACACCCTCAGCCTGCCACTGGGCAGGCTTGAGGAGGGACCGCCGAGGCACCTCCTGGGCCTTTACCTCCTGCTTCCTGTTGGAGGAAGCCCGGGCTTGGTTTGGGATGCCAAGCCCGAGCCTGCTGGCCCTGAGCGTTGTTGGCCGGACGCGTGAGCGCAGAAGGATGAAAGGGCTTAGGCTGTGGTTTGCGCCTTTGTCCTTCTGAGCGGAAGAGACCGAGTCCAAGGTAGCATTGGACTCTCGATCCTCTGCAGGTGACCTTCCACTTCAGGGTCAAGAGGTCGGTCCCCAAAAGGAACATCCGCCAACTTGTGCTGGGTATCCGCAAAGGTGGATATCCTCAGCCAAGCCCAACGACGATAGCCACCGCGGCCGCCACAGACCTGGCACATGAGTCCCCAATGTCTAAAGCAGTCTGGAGCGTTGTTTGGCCACTGCCCCTGCTCCTGGTCCCGCACCTGCCTGACCGTGGTCTGCAGATCCGCGGAAGATGAGGGACGACCTCATCCAGGGAGCCGAACAGGGCATGAGAGAAATGCGCCATGAGGACGGCCGAACTGGCTCCGGGGGCGCCAAGGAGGACGAGTATAGACTTTCGCCTGGCATAGTCCAATCCCTGACTCCTTGTCGGGAGGTTTGTCCGATATCCCTAGCTGCCTCCGCATGCCGGAAAACGCTGTCGGTAACTAACCCTCAGCCGAGGGGTGTTCCAAAACCGACAAGGAACCGTAGGGACCGTGATACCTCCTGGCCATCCTGGCCAAGGTGCAGGGCAGGAAGCAGGGCGCGCCAGAGCTCCAAGGCCGGGCCCACTATGGCCTCGCCACCGGAAAGGCCCCGAGGGGAATCCCTCGTCCAGAATCTCCGTGAGGGGATACCTAGCCCGCTTAGAAACGGGTTCGAGCTTCATCCCGGTGGACTCCGACATGAGCCGAAGCAATCCCAGGAAGGACGAAGGGCTATCGTCCACCGACTGTCCTCCTGAAGACTCCAAGTCCATTCGCTTGGAGAAAAGGGAGGAATCGTCTTCGGACTCGGAAGAGTCCTTAAAGAGCTGCCTCGGGCCTGAGCCACCCTCCACCTGCCGAGGTCGCTCGGGAGTGAGGGTGACAGACAGCCTATGGGGCAGTCCCTGAGCCGACCGAGAATTTTTGGTCGGAGCCCCAACTAACGGCTGTGGAGGCGGAGGTTCCACCGGAATCGGTGGGGCAGCTGATTTTGGTCAACAACCGCCTGGGAACAGGCTTCTGGATAAAACTAGGGTTGTTTCGCCGCCCGTGACAGCCACTTAATGGTCAAAGATGACGGCGCCGGCTTATTCCCGGTCAGAAGGAGCTGCTGCCACATGAGTTCCTCATATCTTCGACGCATCCTTGCGCCGAAGCCTCGCCCGAGGAGGAGGAAGAGGATGAGCGCAGCGTTGGCTGCCGCGTGCCGAGACCGAGACCGCCATGACGGGCGGATCGGCTGGACCGCCAAGAAGTCCGAGACTGAGATCGAAACCTCGGCTTTGCCGAGGACGGTGGGAGGTGTCGGGGAACCGCACTCTCGGTTTGGCAGATTCAACCGGCCCGGAACTGGAGGCACAGACGAGCCAACGGGTCCTCAACTCCACCAGGGGAACCGGAGAGGGATTCTCGGCTTCCCCGCCGACAACCCATCCAACGGGTCGAGAAAATCTCGACCGGCATCGACGGGAGTCTCGGTCAACTGACCTGACGGGGACACCGTGAGACCAGTGGTCGAAGCCGAGCAGTCGGATCAGTCGACGACCGACAACTCGGGAGAGGGATCTTCCTGGCCCCAAGAGCGCCGACGGTGAGACTTACCTTGTCTCTTTTAGACCGAGAAAACGGTCCAGCAGAAGTTGGTCCCCGCTTTAGTAGAGAGGTCAGACAAAGCTCCTTAAAAGAAACTGAATAAGAGGTACCGAGAGAGAGCGGGACAAAAGCCACAGCCGAGGTAGAAGCGGCCCGCGCCGCCTTTTCTTTGAGGGCAATCATCTGCTCGAGCTGATCCGCCGAGCCCGCCGCCACGGACACCGCTGACCGGGCCTCTTTTGACTTCACAGGAGGAAATTGCTTCTCTCGATGCCCACGAAGTTGTAAACGGGCAGCACGGTCTTCGAGGACGTAGGCCGAAAGAAGAGCACAGGTCGCAGGCCTGCGGGTCGTGCTCAAGGCCTAAGCAGTAGACGCACGTGGAGTGCAGATCCGTCCGAGACATCTTCTGCCCGCAAGGGCATCTCCGGAAACCGGGAGTCGATTTGTCCATCGCAGCCGCGAGGGAGAGAAGACCGAAGTCTTTTTAGCAAAAACTTTAATTTCGAAAATTCGAAGAATTAGGAACCAGTCTTATATGCAGAGCGTTAAGGAGGGAACCTGAGCTTCCAAGCGGTAAGGAAGATCTGACGTCATGGGGCGGAGCCGAGAGTTTTACCACCTGGGTGGGTGGGAGGAGCCAGCTTGAAGACCTTCCGGCAAGATTTAAAGCGGCAAGGATACCTGCCAGACAGTGTGGATGAACAACATATCCATGTCCCTAGAATCCAAAATACACGCTGTTCAAATAAATATTAATTGAAGGCTAATACTAGTGCACTCTATTTTGTGCTTACACATCTGGTTGCATCTACTGGTCAGAGTGCCACAGTGCCACATTTTTGTTTTTGTCTACATTTATATGAGCTGGCTGCTCTTTTGTGTGCACCAGACTAACTGGACTGACTCGAGGCTATACTTTTGTCTCTCCCTCGTGTATCAACCCTGTTGCAGATCTTTGTATCGTCTGCAAAGAGGCATACTTTTCCTTCCAGTCGCTCCGTAGTGTTGCTTATAAAACCATGAAAAAGGACCGGACCCAGTACTGAACCCTGCAGTACCCTGCTAGTAACACCCCTTTCTTTGGAGTGTACTCTTTTTACTATTACCCTCTGTGTCCTGTTGTCCAGCCAGTTTTTTACCCAGGCTACCACTCTGGGACCCACTTCCAGGCTGGCTAATTTATTTATTAATCTTTTGCGTGGAACTCTGTCAAATGCTTTGCTAAAGTCTAGATAGGCCATATCAACAGCCCCTTTCTGGTCTACTACATTGATCACCCAGCCAAAGAAATCTATTAGATTCATCTGACATCACCCTCCCACTGTGAATCCATGCTGCCTTGGGTCCCGTGCCCTGCTGGCCTCTAGGTACTCAACAATTCTTTCATTCAGACGTGATTTCATCATTTTCCCTACCACCGAGGTCAAACTAACAGGTCTGTAGTTGAATTTGAAAGCCTCAGCTTAAGAAGCATGATTGCCCCAGCTTGCCCAGGTGTTACAAATTCCTAATCAAAAAATAACAATTATTTAAATTGAACAAATCTTCCTGAGGGTTCTTCCATGTTGCCACCCCTACAGTGGTACAAATGAAATTGAGGTATTGTTGCAGATGGAATGTTCTATGTGCCTGGAGATCTATGCTGAGGTCACAGCTTTTGAACTGTACCACTACCCCAATGGTGAGCACATTACCCATATCCATTAACAACCTTCCCCATTGGGAACATGGAGTGAAACAGAAACACCAGCTCATTACAAACACATTCAGGTATATAAGTTAATATTCATCAAAACTCATCAAAGACCAAAATCTTGGATTTCAGGAGGGCGGACTTCAGGAAAATGGGGAAGTGCTAAGGAGCCATCTGGCGGGCATCAGAGCAAATATGGGGAGTACCAAAAGTGGTCTATCATTAAGGAAGGAATACTGATTGCCACAGATGAGTGCATTAGGCTCAGGGGGAAGAACACAAGGGCCAAAGTGCTCAGCTGTTCAGTTCTGGGGTTGCCAAGGCAGTAAGAGAAAAGAGGTGGGCCTATAGAAAATTCAGGAAGACAAAGAGAGAGGTGGATAGGGAAAATTACCCAAGGTTGGCTAGTGAGGCAAGTAAGGAAGTCCAGCGAGCAAAGGCACAGAAGGAGCTGCAGATAGCTGAAGGAATTAAAAAGGGAGAGAAGCCTTTCTTTCACTATATAAGTGAGAAAAGGGACAAGAAGGAAGGGACTGTTAGGTTTAAGAAAGGGGTGGAGGATAATGGGGGAAAAGCAGAGATACTAAATGAATACTTCTGGTCCATCTTCACCAGGGAGAAGGACGGACAAGTGCCTTCAGGAGGGAAAATAGGAGCGGGGGTGAGGGGAACACAAATATAATGATAGAGGAGGACAGAGTGAGGGAGGGGCTGCTGGCACTGAAGGTGGACAAATCAACAGGCCTGGACAGAATACATCCAAGGGCACTAAACAAACTGACTGAGGAGCTGGCAGGGCCACTGGGACACCTATTTAATAGTTCATTAGAGTCAGGCATGGTACCGCAGGACTGGAGAACAGCACATGTAGTGCCCCTTCACAAATGCTGTCCCTGGGAATTACAGACCATTCAGTCTGACTTCCATTGTGGGCAAGCTCATGGAGACCATGCTAAAGGAAAGGTTGGTGGAATATCTAAAGGAGCATGGTTTCCATGATGAGAGACAGCATGGGTTCATGGGGGGGGGGGGTCATGTCAAACACATCTGATTAACTTCTTTGACTGTGTCACTAAGACAGTAGACAGGGGCCAAGCGGTTGACATCCTCTATCTTGATTTCAGCAAGGCCTTTGACTCTGTGCCCCACAAAAGGCTGATCAGCAAGTTGTTGGGGGAAAAGATGGCCAGATGGGTGGAAAACTGGCTGAGGGACAGAACCCAGAGGGTGGTTGTGGGGGGCGAATTATCTGGCACCAGAGAGGTAACCAGTGGGGTTACACAGGGCTTGGTGCTGGGGCCGGTGTTGTTCACTGCCTTCATCAGTGACACTGGGGATGGCGTTAAGGGCAAAATGTTCATATTCGCAGATGACACCAAACACTGCAGGAGAGTGGACACAGCTGAAGGGATACAGGACCTACAGGAAGCTCTGGAAAAGCTGGAGAGGTGGTCCAAGATCTGGCAACTTGACTTCAATGCCAAAAAATGCAAAGTTATGCATACTGGAGCTGAGAATCCCAGGACAGAGTACTACCTGGGTGGAGTCTGAGTATCTGCACCAGAGGAGGAGAAGAACCTGGGAGTGGTGATCACTAGTGGCCTGAAGCACTCCACACAGTGCAAGAAAGCAACAGAAAAGGCAGACAAGATGCTGGTATGCATATCTAGGGGGATCAGTAGTAGGAGAGAGAAGGTTATACTGTCCTTGTACAGGTCACTGGTAAGGCCACATCTAGAGTATGGAGTTCAGTACTGGTGCCCACACCTCAAAAAGAACATTAACCTGCTGGAGAAGGTCCAAAGGAGGGCTACAAAGATGATAGCTGGTCAGCAGGGTAAGCCATACGAAGAGAGGTTGAAGGCACTGAACATGTACTCCCTGGAAGACAGGAGAGAGAGCGAGGGGACATGATTGGGACCTTCAAGTACTTGAAAGGGATAAATAAGGTTGATAAGGAGAGTCTCTTTAAGCTGAATGGCAACCTTAACATGAGGGGCAAAGTCTTAAGCTGGAGGGTGGGAGGTTTAGGAGGGAGGTCAGGAAGCACTTCTTCACAGAGAGGGTGGTGGACACTTGGAATGCACTGCCGGAAGAGGTCATCTCATTGAAGACAGTGGGCAGCTTTAAGAGAGCTGGATAGGCATAGGGAGAAAGCAAGGATCATGGGTAGGGAGGATGGAAGGACTGGGGAGGTAGGGCAGGGACATTAGCTCAAGCTGTGGACCCTGCAATATGAGCAGACTTGATGGACCAAATGGCCTTCTTCTGCTGGCTTCTTCATATGTTCATATCGGAAGCAATAAATATGGCTTATTAGCCATTTATATTTTAATGATTTGAAAAGACTGTTCATATATCTCCTTTGAAGAAGCAGTATTTGTTAGTCAGTACAAACAGCATCATATATTTTTAGACCAAAAATATATTTCTAATATCCATAGTCTTATCTTCAGTGTATTTTTAATTTTCTTAGATATTTTCTGAAATAACTTTATAGTTGATGTAATTAATGACTTTCTTTTTTTCCCCCCATATATATTTTGTATTTTTTTTTATTTACCCCCATCCCCGCATACACATGTGTGTAGATGCATGGAGGCGCACGCACATGCCAAGATCCAGTGGCCCCTCCGCCCCTCCCCGACCTTGGTCGTTCCCCGAGCAGCGGCACTCTGGTGGCCTGAGGTCATTCCTAAACCTGTTGCTGGCATGGCATGGGTAAGGTGCCAGCGCTCAGCCCTCTGCGCCACCGGGCTGGCCAATTAATGACTTTCTATGACTGAAAACTGCATGATAACATAAACAAAGTTATCTGGGTGCAAAGACAGCTAAATAAAAAAAAAAATACATAAAAACTGAAAATTTACAGTATTAGCTGTAAACCAGAATCTATTTTTAAGGTTTTCAACAATTTTTAGTTTTTAGAGGTTCTCAGCTGTGCAGTCAATTAACCCTTTAATAATAGCACCACTGCAGACATCTGCTTATGCTTTCCAAGCTAAAACAGTTTTAATGCAACAACACACTCATCACATACAAGCTGATGTATTATCTCTGTGTCACTTATATGCAAAATTAGTCATAAACATAAACAAATAAACTTCCCACAAGATTCTTACAGCAATCATTGAAGCTGAACTACAATTTAGAGTGTAATTTAACTGTACCTTAGAATGTAATTTAATCTTAATTCTGTTTTTTTTCTGGTCTGTTTGCCCCAGCTGAACTGGGGTCTGACCCCCCCCCCCCCACAGCAGCTACCTGCTCCCAGCTCACAACCCCATCTGTTCATTCTCTTTTAATTTCTTCTTCCTGAGCCCCCCGGCTTTCCTTTCCTTCTGGCTAATCCTTGGACTCTCCTCCTCTCTCCTTGCTTGAACTACACCCATCCCTGTCTTTTGTTGTGGCTGTTAATCCTCCAAATGCCCTCCCTCTGCCCACTGATAATTCCCCTGTTTTTCTCCTTCTCATAGGGGATCCTTGCACCCTGAACGGGTCAGCTCCTCCACATCCCTCCAGAGATCAGCCACTTGCCTGCTCCCCACTGCCTAAGGTACAGTGCAAATTGGAACTGAAGTTGCTTTACTGGACTTTGAGGCAGCTTAACAGACTACCTCTCCAACTGAGCAGTGCTCTCGAACTGTCCCTATTTTTATTTCATTACCTTGGGGAAAGTCTTTTAGCAGGGCGAAGAGCTGGGATGACTGCAGCTCTTTCTCTATATAGCTCTCTGGGTGATTTTTGAATTTTAAAGCGTTTACTGTTTGTTTACTTAAACTGCAACTTAGATTGCAATTTAAATTGTTAGTGCAACTTAGAATGTAATTTAACTGCACCTTTGAGTGTCATTTAACCTTAATTCTGTGTTTTTTTCTGGTCTGTTTGCCCCTGCTGAACTGGGGTCTTACTCCCGTAGCAGCTACCTGCTCCCAGCCCACAATTCCCATCTGTTTGTTCTCTTTTAATTTGTTTCTTTCTTTCCTGAGCCTCTCCCCAGCTTTCCTTTCCCTCCTGGCTAATCCTCTAAGTCTTCTCCCTGTATTCCTGCTCAAACTACACCCATCCCTGTCTTTTTGTTGTGGCTGTTAATACTCTAAATGCCCTCTCCCTCTGCTCACTAATAATTCCCCTGTTTTTCTCCTTCTCTTAGGGGATCCTTGCACCCTGAACGGGTCAGCTCCTCCACATCCCTCTAGAGATCAGCCGCCTGCCTGTTCCCCACTGCCTAAGGTATGGTGCAATTTGGAACTGAAGTTGCTTTGCTGGACCTTGAGGCAGCTTAACAGACTACCTCTCCAACTGAGCAGAGCCCTCAAACTGTCCCTATTTTATTTCATTACCTTGGGGAAAGTCTTTAAGCAGGATGATGAGCTGGGATCATTGCAGCTCTTTCTCTGTGTAGCTCTCTGGGTGATTTTGATTTTTCACCCACCCTCCCTCCCCCATCTCCTTCCTTTATTACGGCTGCAGTGGGCATAGACCTGTAGACATTCTGCTAAGAGAAAAGGATTACCTGCATAATTACCTTCAAACAACATGGCAGAGTGTTAAAAATAGTGTCCTCTGCTGAAGCCTCATTACTACGCTGCCTGTGTGTATGGCAGCTAGAAAGCACTATTTTTCCTCTGTCTTGAGAAGTTAATTTAGCCCTCCCCACTACTGCCTTTTTTTGCAAGTTGAAAACTCCTCCATAGTGTTTTATGGGTCTTTCCTCTGACTTGAGAGAAGTTAAAGGAAAACTCCACCCAAAGTCCAAGTCAAGTGCTCTGAGATTTCTCTGAATTTGGTAAAAAAACTATCCTGCACATTTTGAGTCCCTCCGTAGGAGACATCAATAAAGTAAACAAATACTAAGGATTGGCTCACATAAACACAAACATCACAAAGCCTTCTTAGCTAATAGATGACCACAGCTGCAAAATTATTAGATTTGTCTACAAGCACTGTCTTCTACGTAAGACACAAGTAATTGAATCAAAAGTCCATAACATGTTGATCAAAATGGGGGGAGCAGGATTTTAGGCAAAGTGACACAGTTTCTATACAGACTGTAGGCAGCAGTAACTGCTGCTGAGATAAACTGATGTGTCCTTTGCTATACAATTGGGGGGGGGGGGGGGATGTAAAGTAGCATTGTTGAGGAGAAATCATAGATTTGTTTTATAAATAGCTGTGCTCCATTATGTTTCCAGACTAGTTTATATAAACCATTCAATTCTGCATATATTATTTAATCCATGGTCCACGCTAACAAACTAGAAAGGGACTGAGGGATAGCAACAGCAGTGCAGCCAAAACTACTTTAAATAGTGACACACACACACACACTCTGAATGGCAGCCCCCAGGGGCCATAAAACAGGGAAAGTTAGAAAAAACTCCCTCACATCCAGAACTAAGAAAAAAAAAAACACTGAAATGAAGTCAGAACACAAAAAAAGTTAATAATACATATTTTGTCCTGATTTTAACATGTAGTTTTCCTTTAATTGAGCTATCCCCAGTACTGCCTCTTGTTTTTCTTTTGCAAGCAGTACCAGTAGCGTTAAAATTGAGTTTACAGGCCACAGATTAGCGCTGCAGAAGGCCAGGGGTAATTTCGACTGATAAGTTGCCATCTACCAGCAGAGGACTGCAAACTTTCCCAGTAACAGACTGAACTTTCTTTACAAACATTCAGTGAACACTACAAGTACACTCCATTCCTTGTACTGTGGGGACGAGGAAGCTCCATCATTGGGTTCTCCAGTTTGGGGGTGGGCCGGACAGACACTTAAAAGCACGAGCATCACTCAGTGCTGAAAAGTGACATGAAGGTTAGAGGACAACACCTTAGGGGAACATCTAAAATACGGATTATTGTGCTTAGCAAAATGGTATGTGATTTGAAGGGTTTACCCTTTAGTATTTTAAGATAATATCGCAGGGGGATAGCTGAATTTTAAATCTTGATCAGAATTGTGATTCAAAATGAATATTGCTTGTTTTTATGGGGTTTATTCTTACTGGGTTTTACTGGTTCTTTTACAAGTTTGGAAGTAAGAATTAAAGAAGATAAGAAAATAAAGTATTTTTCAGTAAGTAGTAGTTTAATGATATGGGGAATACTCAAGTGAAAAAGAGAAATGCCTTCTCCAATGAATGGAGACATTTTAAGAACTGGATCAAACCTGTAAGGAACACTATTTGTGGGGATGGAATAGAAAAAAGCTCAGTATTAATGTTGTTAATTGTACAGTGTGGAGATGCTGAATGAAATCCAAGCCCTAGACCATTAGAGGATTTACCAATAATTCATGAAAATGTTTACAGTACAGTCCACAAAATAGAAGAGCTCAGAACTTGGGTAGCAATAGAAAAAACAGATAGTCTGGCTATATCAGAGTCTTGGTTCAAAACAGATGTAAAAGATACAGAGGTCAATTAAAGTGATATGGGATGGTGAGAACAGGTACAATAAAATGGGGAGGAGGGGCGATGATGTATATTATGAATAATTTGGGCTAAATTCACTTAATCTGGTCAGAGAATATAGAAGGGATGGACTGCCTGTTAGTTGAATTAAAAACAATCAAGCTAAAAGTTAAGAGTAATTTATGCCCCACCAAGGACTAAAATAAAATCACATAAAATGTTGACAAATAAATTAATACACAAAACAAAGGATAGCAAATTGGTATTGACAGGAGTTTCAATGTGGACTGGTGGCAAAACAGAGGTGAAGAATTAAACAATTGTTTTGAAATCTTAGGGTTAAAACAAAGAGTACAAAAACCCACCAGGAGAACTATCAACACACAAAAGGGATCAATTTTGGACCTAATGTTTGTTTTGCTAGACCTAGAAATAAGAAATTCAGAAATTATGCCTCTCAATTTGGGAGACCATAATCCAGTTAAATGTAAAATAAGTATAAACAAAGAGAATAATCAAGAGAGTACAACTTATTGGGTGAGGGACATTAAAAATTAAATCTAGAATCCTTCAGAACAAGTTTAAAAAACATCAGATGGGACAGATTGATTCAAATCTAGATCTGAATTTGGCAATTCAAGAATTTACTGGAGAACTAAAAACTATTATTGAACTGCAAGCTCCCAAAATACAAAACAGAACAAATGATAGGGATGTACCATGGACAACGGAAAAACTCAAGACTCCAATGAGAATTAGAAATCATTTGTGGAAAAAGGCTAGACACACTAAAGAAGGGGAGGACTGAAATAAGTTTAACAAGCATTTGTCAATGCTGAATGTTGCTTGCTTCTATGTGCTGTTTAGGTATTTGGAAGTCAGTGGAGTGCAAATATTGAAAATTCGCGAACTTACGAGTGTAGGAACTGCGTAACGCACGCTCGTAAAACAGTCATTTTTAGGAATTTTTTCACAAAATTTTCAACATAGCCATTTTAAGACCTCTGCTCATGAACAGTGTCACTGTGATTTTCTTAATGTGTCCCATACTTTGAGTTCGCACACCGACTGTGCCATTGTGCACTACATGGGCGGAAACACGTTTTGGGCAAAGATGTGAAAAATGACAGCTGTACTGCTCATAAGGAGGTGTGGTAAAATGGCAATGTTGAAAATCTGGAGTGAAAATATTGAAAATTCGCAAACTTACAAGCGTGCGTAGGAACTGTGCAACGCACATTCGTAAAACAGTCATTTTTTGGAATTTTTCCACCAAATTTTCAAAATAGGCTTTTTGAGAGCCCACCTTATGAACACTGGCAGTGTTGTTTTGTTAATCATTCCAGAAAGGTGACTTCACGCAGTGACTGCGAAATCACCCTTCAGGCCAGAATAACGCCATGACAGTGACAGCATTCATGAGAAGGGGTCCCAAAACCCCCATGTTGAAAATTTGGTGCAAAAATTCCAAAAAATGCCTGAGATATGCAATAAAGTTGAAAAAACCCTATCTATCCCATTATACAGCTTACCGGCATTTCCTCAGTTCGTGGTCAGCTTTGAAGAGTGTAGACATGTTCCCGGTCCACCGATGATCGTCGCGCCAAGCTCCGGAGGTAAGTATGGGGTGAGGGGGGTGTGGGGAGGCAGGGTGCGTAGTGGGTGGTTACGGGTTGTGGGAGGGGCAGGAGACTACGAGGGACCGCTTTTTATTCACAGTTTTTTTTTTTTTTTTATGAAGACGACACGACGCTTGCCACGCTTGGGGTGGGCTCCCAGTGTGGCAGCAGGAAAAAGCTGTTCGGGGATGTGGAGCCTATGGGGATTGGGCACCCTGTCGGCCAAAACAAGATTTGCCATGTTGGGGTGGGCTCCAGCGGCACCGGAAAGCTTTTGGGGAGGGCGCAGCCTTGGAGCCGACGGGGGATTGGGCATCCCGTCAGCCATACAGTGTGTGCATGGGGGGGAGCGCATCAGCATGCAATATGTGTGCTTGTGCATGTGTGCGTGGGGGGTGAGAGCTCTGCTCACTGAAGCGGAGCTCTCCCTTTGAACTGTATGCCACTGCATTTTCAGCTTGTCATAGACGGCTGCAGCAGTGATTGGGGAACTGGGGCCACGCCTGCAAACACACTGACTGCATTGGAAGACGGGCTGACACACCTCCGAAAACTCGGATGATGGCACTATGTTTCTTGCACATGCGTGCAAGCAGCAGAAAAACTGGAGGTCAAAATGCACAAAAGCAGTAAAATTAGCTACACAAGGGTACTATCAGAATAAAATAAATAAAGTAACTGACCCTAAGACATTCTGGAATTCAGTTAGGGAATTACAAAACCCAGCCAGAGCAAAGGCTTTAATAACTCTAATGGATACTGGCAAGGCAAGGCAAAATTTATTTACAAAGCGCCCAATCCCAAAGGCTTTGGGCACTGTACAAATAAATAAACACATCTTCAAGAAAATAACACACAGATGCATGACAGATTTAAAAAATACAGAATGATAGCACATCATATAAGCATCATACACAATCAATCAATAAATTAATATTTAAATCCTGAAATGCTTGGGCAAATAGGGGGGCCTTAAAGCGGGCCTTGAATACCTCCAAGGTAGGGGTACCCTTAACCCTAGAGGGCAGCGAATTTCAAAGGACAGGGGCAGCGATACTGAAAGCTCTGTCGCCAGCCGATCTCAACCTCATCCTAGGAATCGCCAGGGGGCCTCCACAGGAGGAACAGAGGGAGCGGACAAAGACGGCAGGTACAAGAAGGTTTGACGGATAACCAGGGCCCTGCCCATGTAGGGCCTTATAGGTGAGAAGACCCACCTTAAAAAGGATCCTCCATCTTACCGGTAGCCAGTGCAACTCACGCAACACCAGTGTAATATGGCAGAATTTTGGCTGCCCAGTAAGCAACCAGGCAGCTGCATTCTGCACTAGCTGCAGTCTGTGGAGAGATCCTCCTGTGACCCCGAGGTAGAGTGCATTACAGTAGTTAAGCCTTGATGTAACTAAGGCATGTATCAAGGTGGGGAGGTCCAGAGGCGGAACAATGGGCTTTATCCTGGTGACATTTCTGAGATGGAAAAAACAGGAGCAGACCGTGGAGGATATTTGCGCCTCCATAATCAAATTCCTATCCAGAATGACACCAAGATTACGCACCCAAAAGGAGGTCTTCAATGAAACAGATCCCAGAACAAGTCCAGTCTCTGATTCAGAGGCCTTCCTATCACGCACTCTGTTTGAATCCACCACCAATACCTCCATCTTATCGGGGTTCAGTCACAACCAGCTAGAGGTCATCCAGTCGTTAATCTCAGCAAAGCAGCTGTTAAGCACATCCACCACGCTGGATGTTCCTGAGACAAAGGAAAAGTATAGCTGGGTATCATCAGCATAGCAATGAAAACCCAAGCCATACTTCCTAATGAACCCTCCCAGGGGTAGCATGTACACTGCAAACAACACTGGGGCTAGTACCAATCCCTGAGGAACTCCGCAAGATAGGAGGCTAGGGGTGGAGGAGGAATTTCCCATCACAACACATTGCCTCTTGTTAGTAAGAAAGGACTCAAACCAGTTGTTGACAGTACCGGTGAGTCCACAGAGTTCAGTAAGGCGGTCAAACAACACACAATGGTCCACAGTGTCAAATGCTGAAGAGAGATCCAGGAGAACAAGAATTTTCTTATCCCCTTGATCTCTTGCCCTGAGGACATCATTCAGCACCCAAACAAGCATGGTTTCTGTGCTATGCCTAGCCTGAAACCCCAACTGGAAAGGATCGTACAACTCATGAATCATGAGGTGTTCTTCCAACTGAAGCGCCACTACCTTCTCCACTACCTTTGCCAAAAAGGAAGGTTAGAGATAGGTCGGTAATTTGCTCTGACCTCTGGGTCCAATGATGGTTTCTTTTAGAGTGGTCTCACCAATGCCTCCTTCAAGGCATCAGGAAAGACCCCCTTGGATAAGGAACACTGGACAATCAGAGCAAACACCAGGCTAACAGTGTCAAGGCATCTCATCAAGAAACGCATCGGCACTGGGTCCAGTTCACAAAAGGTGTGCTTCAGATTGGTTACCACCCCAATGACCTCACTTACCTCCACTGGTCTAAACTCCCCCCAACCAGGTGGAGTGCACTCAGAACACTTCAGGTGACCACTGCCAGCTATGACATCGCTGACTGAAGAAACTGCCTGCCGGATACCGGATACTCTGTCCGAGAAATTCAGCATTAGTAAAAGCCTTCTTTGGCTATAGACAAGCAGGATGAAGTAGCCTGTCCACAGTCTGAAAAAGTATAGCTGGTCAGTTCTTCCCGGCAGCAATCTCCCTGGACAGGAACACTGTCTTCTTATAGTTTATTGCCCCCTTGTATGCATTATAATGTACACACTGGGCCAGATTGTCCCCCTCCAGCAGCTCTCTAACCTCCAAGCCTTTCCCTTCATCTCCCAGAGAGCCCCATCATACCACGGGGACCTCAGGTAGGAAGATTTGGGTCGCACACAGACAGATGCGAGGGAGTCAATGGTATCAGAAATAATAACACACATAAAAGATCAATCAGAAGTTGCAGAACATTTTAATAAATATTTTAACGAGTTGCCAGAGTTACATTTACAGGACCCTGTAACAAAAACATTCCAAATAAATTTACAGCAATTAGTGAAAGATACCCAGAGGGGTAAAGCTGGTTTGACCGAGGAATCATTGAGAACTGGATTCAGGTTTAAAAAGACTGTAGTCAGAGATGTTGAACAGATCTTAAAAAACTTAAAATACATAAAGCAGGTGGATTAGATGGACTAGAGGACCGGTTCTTACAAACAGGGGCTGATATTCTGGCACCATTTATGACACGCATTTTCAATTGGAGTTTAACTAGTGCTACATTTCCAGAGTGCTGGAAGGTAGGGAAAATAGTACCCATCTTCAAAGTGTGTGTGTGTGGGGGGGAGGGGGGAACGGACAAAGTTTCAACTACAGGCCAATTGCATTGCTTCCTATTTTTTCTAAAATAAGGGCAAAACAGATATACAAACAACTATATCACTATTTGGAGCAACACAAACTCTTGAGTGATGTTCAGTATGGATTTAGGGATGGGAGGTCCACGAACACTGCCCTAATGGATTTTAATAACCTAGTAACATCATCCATGAATGGGGGTAGATCCACTGGGGCAGTGTTCGTGGACCTCAGTTAAGAGTTCGATCTGGTAGATCATAAGTTACTACTACATGTGGGGTTCAAGAAGAACCATTAGCTTGGTTTCATTCCTATCTTTTAAACAGACAACGTGTCTCTCGTGGGAGCTAAGTGTCAGGCCTTGGGGAGGTCATGAGGGCTCGATACTGGGACCACTAATGTTCACTGTATATGTTAATGACTTGGCAAAAAACGTTCATGATAATGTAAGGCTGTATGCAGATGATATGGTAATTGTGGTTTCAACAGAGAACAGGATTCTTTAGAAAAAATGCTCCAAGAAGATATGTCTGCTATGGAAAAATGGTTTAAAGATTCACATTTATTGATAAATGCAAAAAAGATACTAAGTATTTTGTTTTCTTTAGGTCCCCAGAAAGACCTTACCCCAGGGTTAGAAATTGGTCTTGTGAATGGGACTGGTATAACAAATATAAAATCATACAAATATCTAGGGGTACAAATTGACTATAGACTTAATTACTCTGAACACATAAGCATACTGATCATAAAAGTGAACGACAAATTAGGGGCCCTAAGGAGAGTTTCAGCATGTTTATCTACTGAAGTTAGGGGAAAATTGGTTGAGCAACTACTAATACCTATATTAGAGTATGGCTCATACCTATATATGAATTCACTGGTGGGAAGATTAAATAAAATCGATCAGACCTATTATAGATTGTCCAAATTTGCTACTAAGAGTAAACCTGGGGTACATCATTGTAAAACATACCAATTGTTGAACTGGTTACAGCCAGCCCAGAAAAGGGAGCTGTTATGGCTAACCTGGTGCCACAAACAAGTTCATTTTCATGAAAAAGTATCCCCTAGGTAACTTAGTAACACTGAAATTAGAAAACATGCCTAAATACAACTTAAGGCAAAACAGCCTAAATATTCCTACAGTAAGAGTTCACAACAGAATGGGGGAGGCAACTCTGCAGATAAATCTGGCTAGGTCTTGGAATTTGTTACCAGACAATTTGAGATCTGTGCAATCAATAGTAAAATTTAAAGCACAATTGAAAAACTTCTTTTATCAAAAATGCACGTGTTTTCAGAAATAGATTATGTATGTAAATTATTGTATTCAATGTATAGTGTACTTTTTTATATAGTTATGTATTTGATGTTTGTACTGGTATGTAAACACAATGTATTCTTTTTTGTATATCATAAACAGGACATTTTTGAAAACAGGAGAAAAATCCTTACATTACATCCTGTATAAAAGTAAAATGTTATCAATAAATCAAGCTGAAACTTCCTCTATAGTGTTTTATGGGCCTTTTCTTTCTGTGTTACTTGGCCAATGGATGACCACAGCTTCAAAATGATTAGATTTGTCTACAAGCACTGTCTTCTATGCAAGACACAAGCAACTGAATCAAAAGTCCATAACATGTTGATCAAAATGGGGGAGAGCAGGATTTTAGGCAAAGTGACACAGTTTATATACAGACTGTAGGCACCAAATAACTGCTGCTGAGATAAACTGATGTGTCCCTTGCTATGCAATGGAGGGGGTTGGGGAGTGAAAAGTAGCATTGTTGAAGAGCAATCACATATTTGTTTTATAAATAGCTGTGCTCCATGATGTTTCCAGATTAGTTTATATAAACCATTCTAATTCTTCATATATCATTTAATTCATGGTCTACTCTAACAAACTATAAAGTGCTGCTCCATTTCTGCTATTTGGTACTGGTACAAAAACTAAAAAGGACTGAGGGACAGCAACATGAGTGGAGACAAAACTACTTCAAATAGTGACATGCTTAAAAACGCACGTGCGCGTGCACACACACACACGTGCGCACCAGAACATAGCTCTATAAAGTAACAATATTTAGGAAACTTATGATTACACTTACCCTAAGACTAGCAGTGTGACTTCTCAGGCTGCTGTGTTCTCTCTACTGTGGCTAATTTGAAACAAAAAGACCATATAACAAGACACTGGCCTCCAGCAGGGGCTATTAAACATTAGAGCAAAGGGTACTCTGGGAAGACTCTTTGGGACAAGATGCAATACAGGGTTTTATTTAACTCTAAAAATTGATTAGCGTTTTGCTCATAAAAGTTCTAAAACACTGTGAAAATGCATAGCACTTGTCTCACTGTGTTTAACAAACATAACACTTCTAGAAAACCTATATAAATGTTTTCTGTACAGTTGGTAGTGTCCCAAGAAAAAAACTGCTAATCAATTATTTAAAAACCCTGCAATAAAAGAAACCTGAATGGTAGCTCCCAGTGTCCATAAAACAGCCAGGGAAAGTTAGAAAAAAGCTCCTCTCACAGCTAGAACTGAAAAAAACAAAACAAAAAAAACAATGAAATGAAGTTAGAACACAAAAAAAGTTAATACAGTGGTACATATTTTTATCTGATCTTAACATTAGTTTTCATTTAATTGAGCTATCCCCAGTACTGCCTCTTTTTTTTTTTGTAGACTATTTCTTACTGGATCCCCAAGGAACTCTCTCCAGCGACCTCGCAGCCCAGGCTCTACCCCCCTGTTTGAAGCTCATTGATCCAGGCCAACCCTGTACATCTACTGTCCAACTAGTTTTGTAACGTTGTCTTTGCTGTATTACTATCATGTCTGTATTTATGTCATCCGATGAGGAGCCTTTGGAAATGAGTCTATGACTCAAAAGATTGTAATTCCAATATTCTAAAAAATAAATAAACCCAGCCCAGCAGATCCCCCAGCTCTGAGCTCCCCGAAGTGGGACCGCTTACTCCCTGGTGCTCTATCTATAATATAATGCACTGGGCTGGAGTCAGGAGGTGCATCTGGAGAGTGAGCCCGATGGCAGGAGAATGGCTGAGATTGGAGGTGCCTTTGCCTATCACCGGGGCAGGGAATTTCTCTTAGGTTGTCCCCTAGAAGCGTGGGCATGCAATGACGCCTGCATGGAGGAGCCATAGGTGTCTACTGCGCTCCTCCCCTTACGTACACCAGGTACAGGTAGTACCCCCCAGTCTCCACCAGGGACTCTACTGCACCGTGGAGCCCCAGAACCCACCCCAGGGAGAGAAGGGCTATCCATTGGATGTTCGATCCTCTACCTCCCCTGCCGAACCCAGATGGCCCGGGCTCGTTCCCGAACCTGGGTTACCAGCATGGCACAAGGTGTGGCATCCAGTGCCTCAACCCTCAGCACCACCAGGCCAGCAGCCTTTTTTTTTTGCAAGCTGAAACCTCCTCAATAATGTTTTATGGGCCTTTTCTTTCTGTGTTAAGTTTCAGTGCTTAATTTACAACCATCTGCAAACTGAGAAACTTGATTTGCTGGTATCCCCACTCATCCAGAGGTGTAAGTTCATTTGGTAACCATGTTGGTTGATCTTACTTGCTTCCCTCATAGTAAGAATGTGAAACTAAACTTGTGTTATTTTAAATGACTGATAAAGTGACATGTCCAGTTTGCATTTCTTGGGGATGGAGCTGTATTTCTTTACCTGTATAGAGTAACTCACTTGGTACCAGCTCTCAAGACCGCAGCTGTATGATACATCATGCATGTAAGCAGGGGTGTAGCCAATAATTTTAAACTTGTACTCAAGATGAGAGATGATGGAACTGTTGCCTATGGGAAAGGCTAAGGGAGTTAAATATGTACTCTCTAGAAGAAAGCAGGGAAAGGGGAGACATGGTAGAAACATTCAAATACCTGAAATGTATCAATAAGGTACAGGGACGTTCGATTCCACTGAGAAAGGGATGTTCAAAGACAAGGGGGCATGATATGTAGCTAGAAGGGGGAAAGACATAGAGGAGATATGAGGAAATACTTCTTTACAGATAGGATGGTGGACAGCTGGAACAGTCTGCCAGTAGAGGTAATGGGTACCAAAATGGTAGCAGGTTTCAAACATTCATGGGATACACATAAGGTGACTTTGGTAACAGGGCTGGAGCACGGCGAGGGGGGGGGGTAAGGTTGGAGTTCAGTTATGGTCCATGGCAGCACAGTAAGTAGGGACCTTAAGGCAGACTAGGTGGGCCAGGAGGTCCTTTTCTCCCAATAGATTCTATGTTTATGTTAGTAAACAGGTGGTACATGAGCATTATACATTAATTTTGACATCAATTTTAAGATGTTAAACATAAAGCCTATGGCACCAGTAACACAATGCCATAAATAAGTACTGCTCAAATATTCAGAATCCAAGGAATCAACCTATTGTCAATTTAAATCAAAAATATGTATTTCTATAGCAGTCAGAACCTTAAAGAAAAAGAGAGAAAAAAGGAACACAGAAGAAAAAGTGTGCATAAAATAAGCCAAACGAAGGGGGGTATATAATTTGTATAAAGCAATTGAGCAGCAGTGAAATGCATTGTTGTACTTGAGAAAGGAGGAAAGCTCAAGTAAAATATAGGTCCTAGATATAGAAAAAAGTTGAAAAAGAAACAGAAAGGGTCCTACTGTATATGCAGTAGAAAAGAACAAAACAACAAAAAAATCAAAGAAATAGATTGGCATACAATTTAAAACAACAAAATAGTAAATGATATTTGGCAGATTATAAAGGGCAACATATTATCATTTGCAATAGTTTACATTAAAAGGATCAAGGAATTTAACAACAAATGATGACAAGCAAGATGGCTAAATGAGGATGTGAATAAAGTTACTCAACATCAACAAAAAAGCTAACATACAATAAAATATCTGAAAACAAAAGTCATGACATAAACACATGGTCAGAATACTAAACATTTTAAAAGAAACATAAAAGCAAAAGTAACAGTTTCAACAAGAAAATGGAACTCAAATACAATAGATGCAGACAAAAGCAACATCAAGCAATTATGCAGTTACATCAACACCCTAAACATATATTAATATTAAAGGAGAAACAGTAAAAAAACACAGTGGAGATAGCAAAGCAATATAATGAATATTTGTTTTCCTTATTCAAACCCAATCACAACTCAGTCCCCTGCCCCTGTACATTACCAGGAATGCCAACAGAATTAGTATAAATACAAACAACATACTACAAAAAATTCAGAATAAGAAAATCAAAGTGCAAAGTTTCCACTAAAATGCTGAAATTAAATATTGTAATAATCCATAACCAGGCACCCCCTCAAAATATATTTTTTAATTAATAAATACAGGTTCTGGGTAAAATTCTAGAATCACTATATAAATATTTAAATTAGCCACATGTCTAACAGGAATTTCAGTGCAGAGAGCAGCAGTGATTCACAAAGGGACAATCCTCTACCCTAAATGTAATCTGCATTTGTGAAAACGTGACCCAATTCTTGGACAACAATACCTCATAGACATAACTTCTGTTATACCTTTGCAAAATATCTGCCACTGTATCATATTTAGCAGTCATTGAAAAAATGTCTTCACTAGTTATTCGTCCCTGTATTATAAACATTAGAACCCAAACCAGCCAAACCATATGACGATTCATCACTGTAAGCCTTGTGTATTATGCAGACTGTGATGCTTAACACTTGTAGGGTAACTTAGTGCATCTGGACTTATTTGCTGCACATGCATCTCAATTGCTATGGGGTCCTGACCATGTTTACCCTTCCTCAAGCCAAGTTAGCTACAGTATGTCTTATAACACCTGGTAGATGGCATCACTTTAGCTTATGTATTACTGTAGCAAACTGCTATTTTCCACAAAATTTAACATTTTAAAAAGACAGTGATGTGGACTGAGAATCAGCTTGTGCAGGTGAATCATCATGCTAGCCAAGCCATTTTCAAGTTGTGTTCAGTAAGCCTAACCAGTGGAAGGAGAAGGGGAGAGGGATACAAATCTAAAATAGAACCGTTTAACCTATTTGTGATTTAAAGTTACATACAGAAATGTGGCCTCCAGAATTGGACACCGTATTCCAAAGGAGGCCTCACCAGTGACATGCACAGCGGCATCATCACCTCCTTCCTTCTGCTGGTGACATCTCTCCCTAGGCACGCCAGCATCCCACTGGCTTTCCCTACAGCCCTGGTACATTGTTTAGCCACCTTTAGGTCATCCATTTTTTTCCGCCCATCATGTCTTGAATACCTGTAAACCATGTAAATCAATGTTTTATCCACCTGCCAATACTGTACCTGTATGTTGTTTTGTATTTTACTCGGGGCATGCTAGCCCGTAGAAATTTTTCTGCCTAATTAGTGTAACTCTCTGTATTCAAAATCTGTCTACTTTGGACATGGAGCCTTTGAAAAGGAGTCTATGACTCAAAGGATTGTAATTCTGAATATTCTAAAGAAAATAAATTCAATATGATTACCCCCAAATCCCTTTCCTGTTTGGTGACCATCAGTTTCTCTCCCCCCCAACCAATTCCTTTAATCCTCTCCTGGGTTCCTGCAACCCAAATGCATGATTTTGAACTTTTTTGCAACAAATTTCAACTGACACACACCAGACCATTCCTCCAGGTTTCCTAGGTCCTCCCTCATTTTTGCCACCCTTCCTGGAGTGTCCACCCTGTTGCAGATCTTAGAGTCATTTGCAAACAGGCACACTTTCCCCTCCAGCCCTTCTGCAATTTCATTTGTGAAGACATAAAATAGGACTGGGCCCAGGATTGATCGCTGTGGCACCCTGCTGGTCACACTCCTTTCCTTAGATTGAGCACCATTTACCATGACTCTCCATCGTCTATCATTCATCCAGCTCCTAACCCAGTTTACCACCTTGTGACCCACTCCCAGGCTGCTCAACTTGTTCACAAGTCATATGTGGAATGGTACTGTAGGCCTTACTAAATGCAATTCATGTTTATGTTTAAGCCCATGAAACACCCTTATCAAGTTAATGCATTTGCAGCTGTAGTGGCTCTGCCAGAATTTGTTAAATGCACTTTCTCTCTCCCAGTGACCTGCCCCTGTTTCTCTCAGGTTTCATTCTCTCTCTCTCTCTCCTTCTCTAAGTGGTAGTACCTCATTCTTGAGGCTTGTGCATCACAATGTTGATTAGGACCTCTGGGACCCTATTATGCATCATCATACTCACTCTGTTATCCTCAACGGGACCTCCGTGCATCAGATTACCTCCTTCCTCCCATCTAAACCACCAGGAGACAGTCCTTAAAGTGTATGTCTCAATCACGCCCCCTACCAGGGGTCCAAAAGCTACACTCAGCATGGGCATCCCAGGACCTGGTCACAGTGCTGGCACCCAAAAGATCCCTCCTTGGTACTTCTCATCCCTGGATTCTTTGCCCACTTTAGCATTACTAAAGTACTTGCGTCCAGCAAAAGGCAATGGTCAGGAATAAACTCTTACTGGCCCACATTACTCGCTTGCTGCTAGTACTACTCCTACTTTCGCGTAATATGCACAAAATGAAAATGCAGACGACCAGCAAACGAGTAAGGCAGTGACAGAAAAAACATATTGGAACAGCTCCTAAGACTACTCTTGCTTTTCCTACCCCTGATGTCTGGCAATGTGCATCCCAACCCTGGCCATCTAATGACCCACAATGCTAGACAGCGTAAAAATGGAAATTATGTACCTACCGTAATTATTGATCTTCTTGGACAAAGTCTCCACCACTCATTCACACTGATGGGAATACGCTGGAGGCACTAGGACCCAGTGGGAACCAAAAATCTTCAGGAGAGCCAGCGCTGAGGTAGGGCCGTGAGGAAGTGGCACCACAAGCCCGGCTCACGCCGTACAGGCTACCTCAGTGTCGACCCTCCAACCGCCTCAGTACCCCCCCCCCGAGGAGGTGCAGTGTGAACTAACCTAGGAAACTAACCTATGTCAGACATAAGATAGTCCGTATGATCTGTGTAAGATGGGTCAACACGCAAGAGTCTTCATAGCCCAGACATCGAGGGAGTGAAGACTACAAACAGATAAGTGAGCTCGGGGGATGGCAGATGGGCGTGTGAATGAGTGAAGGAGACTTCGTCCAAGAAGATCAATAATTACGGTAGGTATGTAATTTCCATATCTTCCTGGACATAAAGCCTCCACCACTCATTCACACTGATGGGAGAGTACCAAACTGAAATAATCCCCTGAGACGGGCGGCAGGAGAGAAGAGATCACCTGGGACAGAAGTCCATTAAGGATTGTCCTGCCAAAAGACTGATGCTGTCTGGCATGGACATCCAGGGCATAGTGCTTAACGAAAGTGTGCACAGAGTTCCAAGTGGCCACACTGCAGATGTCCACAATGAGCACATTGAAAATTTCTGCCAGAGATGCCATGACTGCTCTGATAGAATGAGCGTAAACTCTGCCTTCCAGCTTGACCTGTGCCATGGAGTAGCAGTGGTGGAGGCATGCCACTAGCCATGCTGAAATACACCTGATAGCAACAGGCTGACCCAGTCAGGCCGTGCTGAAGGAGATCAACAATTGTCTAGATGTGTAGATTTCCTTAATCCTGTCTAAGTAGAACAGCAAGGCTCTCTTCACATCCAGGGAACGTAGGGTATGCTCCCCCTCGTTCTGGAAGTTCGTGAAGTAGGTAGAAAGGACTAAGGGCTGATTCAGATGGAATTCTGAGACAACCTAGGGAAGAAACTTGGGGTGGGTCCTAAGAATCACCTTGTCTTTGTGAAATACAGTATATGGAGGGCCTGTGACAAAGGCATGCATTTCCTACACTCTGCAGGTGGAAATAATGGCCACAAGGAAGGATGTCTTCCAAGTCAGAAATTTTAGGTCACAAGTAGCTAGGAGCTTGAAAGGTTTATGGGTGAACATGTCTAGCACAAGATTAATGTCCTAGGCTGCTACTGGTTGTCTAACTGGTCGCTTGGTATGTAGAATGCCCTTAAGAAACCTCTTAACCACAGACAGCTGAACCAGAGACAAAGAGAGTACAGGCTCATGGTATGCTGAGATTGTGCAAAGGTGAACCTTAACGACTGAGTATTGCAGACCTGTGTTGGAGAGGTCTAGAAGATACTCTAGGACTTTGTTCAGTGGGCAGGAAAAGGGGTTCCAGGAGGATTTTGCACACCAGATGAAGAAATGCCTCCACTTAGCCATGTAGGATTTCCTAGTAGCTGGCTTACATGCCGCTAATAGAATATCAGAGACCCTACATGAAAGGTTAAACCTGTTCACCTCTATCTCCTCAGAAGCAAGGCATGGAGGTGAAAGGACCTCAGGTTGGGATGAACAACTGGGGCCTGGGTCAGCAGGTTCATCTGAAGTGGAAGTGGTCTTGGGGAAGTTTCTGATAATCTGTTGATTAATGGAAACCAGATGTGACGAGGCCAGAATGGGACAATGAGGATAATTTTGCCCTCCTCGTGCCTCCAATTTGAGCAGCACCCTCTGAACTAAGGGAAGAGGTGGAAATGCGTACAGAAAGTGTTTTGTCCACTGCAGTCTAAATGCATCCTGACAAAAAATGCCAGGTCCTGGAATTCTGGAGCAGAAGACAGGCAGTTTTGCGTTGAGTGGAGACGCAAAAAGGTCCAGGTCCAGAGTTCCCCACTGTTCAAAGAGTGATTGCACGATGCTTGCGTCGAGAGACCACTCATGAGGACCTGTCTCGTTCTGTTGAGACAATCTGCCAGATCGTTCTGGACTTCTGGCAGGCAGACTGCCTGGATCAGAGCTTTGTGCTCTAGGCACCATTCCCACACCCTCATCACTTCCCTGTATAAGGGCTAAGAGTGTGCTCTGCCCTGCTTGTTGATGTAGTACATCACTGCCTTGTTGTCCGTTTGAAGGAGAATGGTCTTCTGACAGAGTATGTCCTTCAAGGCCGGACTGCATATAGGACAGCTCTCATTTCCAGAACATTTATGTGAAGTTGAGACTTGTCCTGGCTCCATCGACCCTGGGTGTGGAGATCCTGGCAGTGAGCTCCGCATCCCAGCAGGGATGCATCCATGGTGATGGAGATTTGGGGATCCAGAAGGGCGAAGGGATAACCTTCCTGAAGGTTGTCCTCCTGAGACAACCAGGTGAGCGACCGTTTCAGTGGTTCCATCACCTTGATGTGAAAAGGACTGTGGGTATGTGGTTGTCGACCACTGAGTATTGAGCATCCACTGAGTAGTTCTCATGTGAAGACAAGCCAGAGGCACAGTGAACACTGAGGATGCCATGAGACCCAGCATGTGCTGCATCAAGAGAGCTTGGATCGAGCTGTTTCCTCTGATGAAGCAGACCATCTGTAGGATGTCGCTCCTTCTGTTCTCCAGAAGAAAGGCTTTTGCATTGGAGGTATCCAGAAGGGCTCCTATGAAGAGGAGCTGCTGAGAGGGCTGTAGCTGTGACTTTCTCAAGTTTAGCAGAACTTCCACGAATGTGAGGAAGTCTGAAGCCGCAGAAACGGCTTCTTGAATGTGTTGTCTGGAGGGACTCGCAAGAAGCCAATCATCCAGATACAGAAACACCTGAATTCCAATCTTCCTCAGATGCACTGCGAGAACTGCAAAGCACTTTGTAAAAACTCAAGGTGCTGAGAATAGCCCAAAGGGCAGGACTCTGAATTGGTAGTGCTGACCCAGTGCCACGAATCTGAGGTATTTGTAATTGCTCGGGTAAATGGGAATGTGTTGATAGGCATCCTGCATGTCCTGGGAGGCTAGCCAATCGATTTGATGAATCAGAGGTAAAAGCATCCCGAGTGATATCTTCTTGAACTTTTCCTTGAAAAGGAACTTGTTTAACTTCCTGAGATCTAGAATAGGGCGCATGCTGCCTGTTTTCTTTGGAACTAGAAAGTAATGGGAGTAGAAACCTGTGTTCTGCTGATCCAGCAAAACTATCTCTACTGCCCTGTTGTTCAGAAGGCCTTGGATCTCAGAAGCAAGAAGGTCTGACTGAGTGATAGATGGCATGGGCTGTCGTTTGGGCGGACAATCAGGAGGGGTTTCTGACAGATTTAGAGAGCACCCCTCGCGGATTATTCTGAGCACCCATTTGTCTGATGTGATTGACTTCCACGGTTGTAAAACTGAGTCGGACGCCCTCCTACTGCCGAGGAAGAGTCCCCCTGGGACAGCTAAGGTGAGACTTGGGCCGAGATCTCAGAGGGTGGCACAAGGCTCTTTGGGGCCCTGTGCCTTCTGCTGTGTTTTCTTTTGTGGCTGAGGGGTTTGGTTTCTGTTAAAGCCCCCTCTGCCTTTATCACGAAAGGACTGACAGTTCTGAAACTAACACCTGTTCCCTCCCCTTTGAGGTTCTGAAGGGGGTCTGGCCGGTTTGATGGCCGTTCTAGTCTTCTGGGTGGCCTCCAGTGCCTGCTCGATCTTAGGACCAAACAGGTACGTACCACTGAAAGGCAAGGCCATAACTCTCTGTTGGGCATCATTTGTGAAGCCCGAGGTGCGCAACCAAGAGTGCCGACTGGTACAAATATCAGCTGTCGCAGCTCTGGAGGCAGTATCAAAAGCATCCATGGCAGCTTTAAGCTGTTGATTACTGGATTCAATACCCCTAGTAATAGTTTGAAGGAGCTCTGAGTTAGCCTCCGAATCAGAAAGAGCTTCTACTGATGCCTTGAGTGAATGCCAGAGAGTATACACATATTGATAAAAGTAGCCCTGGTAGCTAGCAATACGCATGCTCAGGGAGGAAGCAGCAAAGACTTGCTTTCCCAAAGTGCCTATCATGTGAGATTTTTTGTTTATTGGACATGCTGTACATTCTTGCGGAATAACAGCTTTGTCATTCTCTGACAGAACAACGATGGCATCAGCAAAGGCTTGTGAGGCCAGAATGGGGCAATCCTTGGGAGGGGCATATTTCCTATCTATGGACTTAGCCACAGAGCGAATGAGTACCAGATTATCCCACACCATCTGCAAGAGAGTCTCAAAAGAGGGTTGCACCGGTGGGTCAATTCCACAGGAATATCTGGAACATGCATGTACTGCAGATGTAGCAACTTCCCAGGATCGATATCCAAAGTCTGGAAAGAGAATGTGGTATTCAAATTTCTGAGCAGAGACTTAAAAGAAAGGTCCTCAACCAAACACTCTGTTGAAATAGGTTTATTCACTGCCCCGAGGGAGGAATCATCTTTGAAGTCGTCCCCTAATTGAAGATCAGGATCGGGCTCAACGTCATCTCCTGTCAGTCCAGAAGGGACTGTGTAGATAGGAAAGGGATGAAAAAAGGAGGAGGAGGAGGAGGAGCAGAGTGAATCGGTGTTAAAAACCTCAGTATCTCACGTGGCACTGCAAGCGCCCCCAGTGCCGCAACAGGAGGCGGTGTTGAAAACACAGGTGGCACCAGCACATGAAGCTGCACCGAGTGCGGCACCAGAGAGGCCAGCACTGCAACCAGTGGCATCGCAGCAGAAGTTCCCAACTCTCAACTCACAGAATAGAAACAAAGAAATTCAGCGGGAGATAAAGAAAATGGTGTGGACCCCTGCACCGCAGCCATGTGAGGGGGATGAACACCAGAGTGTGGCGTCGACAGCACCAGAGATAGCACTGCATGACTAGGAGGCCCCAACTGCCCTGCCTGCAGGTCCAAGACCAACAGGCCTGAAGGCCATGGCGACAGACTTGCCGGCTCAGGGAGCCAGGACAACCGCCACACCCATTGCTCCATAAGAGCAGCCCAATGGTGAAACTGCTCACCGGCAGACCCACACTGGGTGGGGAGGGACTCCGGAGTGGAGGATGCCAGGCACCAGAGTCAGAGACCGGAGGGGACCCCAGAAGAGGCAGAGTCTGATCTCTGCCTCCAGAAACCAACGATTGACGTGCAGACATACCAGAAAGCAACCTCGAGCGGTGCCGTTTCTTTTTCAACCGAGAGGCCGAAGAAGAGCACGAGGTCAAGCGGTACCGAGAATGGGACTTCTTTTTGTGCTTTTGGGAAGACCACCCCCCCCGAGCACTGGACTGCCTATAGTCAGACCCCCCCTCCGTAAAAGATGGCGGACCAGACCCAGCCCGGCTGACTGAACAGCTTTCATGCAAAGTCTCCATACCGTTACCTGCCCCGTTCATGGTGGACTCCGTCGAAGGAGGGCTAAAGACTTCTTCTGCGATAAACTAAAATAAAATTACTGTTTTTATTTTATTTTCACTACAAAACAATAAAACTACAATAAACTAATTGAAACTGAAGACTATAGCTGCTGTCATGTAGACGTGAAGTTTTGACTCCCAGTGGGCGAGCAACGTCTTCACTGAAGCGCCCTTGATGGCGGGGAAAAAAAAGGAACTGAGGTGGTTGGAGGGTCGATGATGAGGTAGCCTATACAGCACAAGCCGGGCTCGCAGTGCTGCTTCCTCGTGGCCCTATCTTGGCGCCGGCCCTCCTGAAGATTTTTGGCTCCAGCTGGGTCCTAGCGCCTCTGGCGTAGTCCCATCAGTGTGAATGAGTGGTGGAGGCTTTATGTCCAAGAAGATCTACAGGTCTCGTGTTCTCATCTCTAAACATTTGCAGCCTCCTCCCAAAAATGGACAGTCTCAAGGCATGGGTCTCTCAACACCATGCTGATATCATATCTGTTGTGGAAACATGGCTTTCCCCGAAAATATCAGATACTGCCATATCCCTGCCCGGCTACACCCTGTACTGAGAGGACTGGCACTTGAAAAGAGGTGGGGAATGTGTCATTCACACCAGAAGTACACTCCAGAGATATGTCATACCCCCACCACCCAGCAATGACAATCTCCAGGTACTAGCCATCAAACTAATGCTAGGAGCACACAACAGAGTGCTCACCCTACTGTCCATATACATCACACCTAAGCAGACCATGCCTGGCATCAACAACCTACTGGACTACATCAGCATGCCGAGCCTAAACACTGAAACAATGCTGCTGGGAGACTTCAGTATCAACTGGGTCTCACCTGCTGCTAACACCATCAAAGGTACCCTTGCCACAATCCACTTCTCCCAACTGGTGGACTTGCCGACTCGAACCAATTACAAGACAGGCACCAGCACACTTTTGGACTGGGTTCTCTTGAACTGCCCTTCCCACATCACAGATCTCACTGTGCTCCCTGACTCATCGAGTGACCACTTCCCTGTCAGTTTCCTCTGGAACAACTACCACAAACCCCCTGCCAGAACTGTAAAAACACGCCTACTCCTAAAGGGCCACTTTCCGCAACTAAAGGATGACCTAAAGCAGCAAAACTGGTCAGACCTGTATGGAACCACAGTTGTGGACACTACACTAGATCTCTTTATCTCAAAATTCAACGTGGGCTGTGACAAACACGCTCCTGTCACAGAGAGCAAAATCAGAGGACCTATAAATCCCTGGATTACTCCAGAACTACTGGCACAACTAAATGCAAGAAACAAACTCTGGCAAACAGCATGGGCACATGACACACTAACTAACATCCAAAGGTATAAAAAGGCACACAATGAGTGCACAAAGGCAGTCTGTGAGGCAAAAAGCACATTCTAAAAGGAAGCTCTTACTAACACCTGGGATAGCAGCAAATCATTCTGGGCAAATCTAAACAATGTCACTGGCAAGAGCCCTAAAATAGCCCCAGCCATGCTAAATGTTGAGAGCATCCCTACCTTTGACCCTCTGCTCATCGCTAACTCTCTCAACCTCGCCTTCTTGGATCTCAGTAGTGTGCTCCCGATGAACTTCTTCAATACCCCTACTCCGGGGGTCAGTGAGAAGACCCCAACATGACCAAACCGGTCACTCTTCCATTTCAAACTGCTCTCTGAAGCTGCTGCCAGAAAATACCCTGAAAAAGCCCTCAGCAAATCAAACCACAGTGGGGACTCTCTGGACCTAAAATTTGTTTGACTAACACTAGATGAAGTATTTGGTCCACTGACAAAGATAATTAATCTATCCCTCTGCCACTCCAAATCCCCCAAAGTCTGGAAAGCTGCCATGGTCACTCTGGTACAAAAGTGGTGACTGGTCTTTTCAAAACAACTACAGACCAATCTCTATACTCCCACTTCTCTCCAAGGCCCTTGAAACGATTGTGGCTGACCAGCTGGTGGAGTACTTCAATCAATATCGGCTCCTATGCCCAGAACAGCATGGTTTCCGAGCCGGCCAAAGCACCATCACAGCTCTCCTGGAATTTACCAGATTCATACATGGTGCTCTTGACAAAGGGCACATTGTAGGGTCAGCCTTTGTTGACCTATCAAAGGCATTTGACATGGTCCATCATGCCCTCCTCTTTGAACAGTTCTCAGACATAGGGCTAGCCCTAGAAACCATAGCATGGCTTTATAGCTACCTTAGCCTGCGATCACAGCAAGTAAAGATTGGGGATATCCTGTCAGAAAGTTGACTGGTCAGATCAGGGGTACCACAAGGATCCATACTCGGTCCGCTACTCTTCAGCATCTTCCTAAACAATCTCCCAGCTGCTTGCAATAGCAGGATGCTCCTCTACACAGATGATGCAGTGAGCAACCTTGACCCCACACTTCTGGAATATGACCTCCAGAGCGACTTCGCAGCGGCTGAAACAGTTCACGCATCATCTTGAGTGACTATGGCCTAGCTGTCTATGGCTATGCTACTGACACAGCACCAGTGCCTCGCAACAGCCTTAAACAAAGCCTGCCGCCTGCTCACTAACGCCCCAAAACTCACCCACACCTGTGAGCTTTATGCGCGACCGGGCTGGCTTCAACTGAAGGACAGAAAACTTTATCAAATCTGTCTACTTGCAAAAAAGTTCTCACTAAACTTACTTCCTCAAGGAATTCTGAGCCTTCTATCACCACCTATACATGCCAGGCACACCTGGAGTTCGACTACACAAGTATTCTATGTGCCCAGGTGCCACACAACTATGGCCCAGCAATCCTTTGCTCACCGGGCCCTGTGGACAAATGGTCTACCACCTGACATAGCCAGAGCCACAACCCTTGGTTCCTTTAAGCGCAAACTCCCATCAGCACCTCACTGACAATAGTACATGTAGGTGCCCCTGCTAGTCTGTGCCTGCAGCTTTAGTCTGCCTCAGCACTTCCATCCCCTGACCCACCAAGTTAAGTCTTTGCCCAAGCACTTGCCTCCCACCCCCTTTGCCCTAGTACTTGCTTCCCACCCCCTACCCCTTGGCTCTTTTCTTTCCCTCTGCCCTTCCTATGCCAGCTTCCACTGCCCCTTCTTACCTCATCCAAACAGTCTGCCTCTGCCTCTCTCTCTTCCACAAGACGCCGGCATACTACGTACTATGCCTTATCATAATTTGCTAACTGTCATTGCAACCCATGTGCTGTTGAATTTTTTTGTGCTCTGCATGTATAATTTACTGTAACTAAATTATGTCTTCTTGCATTATTGTATCAGACGTGGAACCTCTCAACGAGCATCCGCTCACAGGTGTCATCCAAGATTTCAATAAAAGTAAAAAAAAAAAATATATATATACACACACACACACACACACACACACACACACACACACACACACACACACACACACAGTGTTCCTGTTTTCAAATGAGGCATTTTACAATTAGGCAAAATGATTGTACAAAAACCAAAAATGGTTCCTCACAAGTATAAAAAATAATAAATTGGAGTGGTCTGGAAGTTTCACATCCAAGACTCTAATCAGGTCCCAAATGAATCACTGACAGGGTTGAGTGCACTCTTTTCTGGGCTATAAATTACATGCAAACTGCCAAACTGAAATGTAAAAACATATTTAGTGCAACTTAAGCCAAGTAAAATTAGTTTGCATTGCTGTTATGGGGTATTAAAAGGAAACACTGCAAGAAAACCAAGATTAGATCATATTTATTTTGCACCTGTGGGGTTCATTTCATATAGTTATCTATGTGGGACACTGACCCACTTGGTACAAAAAGTAAGGGTCACCTGACAAAAACAATGGGTCATATTGTTCAGCCGAGTCCAGATTCATAAAACAGCTGTTTAAAACCTTTATAACAGTGAGCAGGTTGTCCCCAAGGTAGAAGAAAAGGTGGTCAGAATTAAAAACTGTGTTCCAATTGTCCCAATCCCCCACCCAAAAATGAACCCAGCGCCTGCATAAGATAGGTTCAAAATTACTGCAGGGTCTGACAAACTACTGATATGAAAATGTTTGCGTTTCATATTTATACAATCTATACGGGCTCTGTGACCATTAAAATGTATTTTTAATGCCCTAAGTTTATATCTAGTCCAAATAAAGATTGCATATTGTATTTTATTTAGTCTTTTGCACAGATACAGAGGTCTGAAATTCTGAGTGCAGCATTGAACAGGCCAAGGAATCTTTAGCAATTTACACACAAAGAAAGCAACAACACACAATGGGTGTGTTATTTTCAATATACCACAGATATGGTTGCTGGAGCCACAAATCAAACAAGTGGCTTCAGTCACTCAAATCTCTTGAATATATTGGCCCAGATATTCAAACTGCGCCAGGCTGTGGCGCAAGCCTGGGCGCAGCACAACTCGGCTGCGCAGGGGCGTTGACTGGGCGATTTTCAATGGAGCTGCGCCATGGCTCAGCATCGTTGAATATCATACCCTGGCCACCCACAGTGTGCATGGCGCAGTGGCCAGAGTGGAGCATGGGGATGCGCTAGAGCAAGTTCCATTGCGCAAGGTGCAGCAACTGCGATATTCAAAGGTTGACATGCAAATGGGGCCATAATGTATGCAAGGCACAAATGGAGCCATTTGCATGTCATTATGGCCTATTGCATGCAGTGGCGCCGATCCCCGGTGACTTACGCCTGGCGCGCTGCCAGGCAGCAGCCATCGGGGACCGACGCCCCCTGCAGTGCGGCAATGTGCCCCACAGCCCGATCGCAGGCTGCAGTAAAAGATAGTATAATCCAAAATCCCTGGTGGTCAAGTGGACCGCTGCCCGCCCGATCACAGGCTAAGTAAATAAAGAAATTTCCCAAATCCCTGGTGGTCCAGTGGACCGCTGCCCGCCCGATCACGGGCTAAGTAAATAAAGAAATTTCCCAAATCCCTGGTGGTCCAATGGACCGCTACCCGCTCGATCGCGGGCTAAGGAAATAAATAATTCCAATATCCCTGGTGGTCCAGTGGACCTGCGTGCCCGATCGCGGGCTAAGTAAATTAATGATATTTCCAATATCCCTGGTGGTCCAGTGGACCTGTGTGCCTGATCACGGGCTGCAGTAGAATTAATCGAAACCCTATCATTCCTGGTGGTCCAGTGGACCCCTCCCACCACCTGATCCCCCACCACAGCTCCCCAGGTCAGCGGCGGGTAGCACCCCACCATTGCCGCTGGGCCGCCCGGGCCGACTGATTATCAGCCGGTAGGGCTGTACGACCATTGGTCCACAGCGTGAGCCAATGGGCATGCAGCCATGCTGTACTACATTCCAGATATGTGAATGGGGGAGCGGGCGGTGGGGATCAGTGGGCGGTGGGGAGGGCACAGGTCCACTGGACCACCAGGGATATTGGAAATATCATTACTTTACTTAGCCTCGATCAGGCACACAGGTCCACTGGACCACCAGGGATATTGGAATTATCATTTATTTACTTAGCCCACGATCGGGTGGGCAGTGGTCCACTGGACCAGCAGGGATTTGGGAAATTTCTTTATTTACTTAGCCCGTGATTAGGCCGGCAGCGGTCCACTGGACCACCAGGGATTTTGGATTATACTATCTTTACTGATGCCCGCAATCGGACATGGGGGGGGCACCACCAAGGAGGTGCAGCTGGAGCTTGGGTGGCCACCCACAGGTGGCAGCTGCTGTGTTGTGCCCTGCAATGTGATAGCTCACCTGTGGGTGGCCATCCGTTGTTCCTTTTTTTTTTGGATCAACTTTGTGCTGGCGCAGGTAGGAGTTGCGCATGCATGGCTCTGCACATCCTGGGCTGAATATTGGGCTGTGCAGAGCATGCATGGGCACGCCCCCACCTACCTGCGCCTGCATACATTACTGATAAGCCCGGCGATAGGGATTTATGCCGCATAATTTCCCTTTGAATATCGCATCAAGGACAGGCTGGGTGCGCATGGCGCAACACTGTTGTGCCATGCGCAACCCTTTTGAATATCTGGGCCATTGAGCACAACCCACAAAAGCTAGAGTGTGTTTTAAGTGCTTACAAAATGAGTATTGCTCTATACAAGTAAAAGGTAAGAAAAGTGACAAAAGGGGGGGGAACTAGACTGCTGCTTGAAATACTTTTTTTTTCTGTTGCTGGGGTGGGCCTCGAAACAGTGGAATGGGAGAAGGGATTTAAAACAATGTTTACATGGTGGCAGTGCTCTGACATTTGCGCTTTATTCCTGATGTGATCAGTGTTCACAGATCAATTCTCCCTTTACACAAACCGCCCTTGCGTTGATGCAGGTTGCACAGTACAGGAGCTGTGGGGGCGGGTTGGGAGCAGTGGAGAAGTCTAGGAATGACTGCTTTTATTGGAGCGAGTGTCACAGGGCATTTAAACTGCCACATGATATACTCACTCGGATAAATGTACTCACTCTTGCACCAGTGCAGAAAATGGATCTGAAGTACTCCTAACATGCTCCAGTGAGTGTCCACACTGCTGATTTTGAAGCTCATCAACCCGTGCGCACAGGTTGATGCCCTGCAAAGGTGGCAGTGCAAACATGGCTAAAATGTCCTTTATTTGGGGTTTCTTAAAGCACTTACAAGCTGTGGCACTGGTGAAGGGGATTAGTCAGAAGAGGGAGTGGCAGAAACTAAGGGGTGGGATAGCTACTAGGGCATGTAAACAGCATTTAGGCAGGACATACAGACTGGATGGGTGGTAGGCATTTCCCTCCCATCAGTGTCTGTATCTGTGAAAAGAAGTGTACTTTAGCTGTTGTTTCTTTAAACCTTCAAGGATGCCCATACTGCAAATGGGGTTACATAAAATGTTCAAGGAACCCTATCCAACTGGTATGTTTGCACACAATATTAAATGGTTCACCACCAATCACAGTGCAGAATTTTTCAAAACCATTTTATAACACTATATAATTATTGTCACTTGCTTGCATTGGGTCCTTAACCCCCAACCTCCAATACCACACTTTGCAATCTTAGTGGGCTGTAGCTGCCACAAACCTATTCCTCCAGCCAGAATAGTTGGTGAGCATTTATCCTTATAGCCAACACCAAGTCAGTAATCAGACAGCAGATGATGCCCATAAAGATCGATAAGAAACCAGAGAAGGTATCACATGAAAAAAGCATTTGTCAATGCCGAATGTTTGCTTGGTGGTATTAGCATTGGAAATGCAGGAGTTAGACAGATGCAGAGTAGGAGTGGCAGTGAAGTACTGAACTTCATACCAACCCCACCTTCACCCTGCAGAGATGGGCAGGCATTGGGGTATGAATTTAGGTTGTCACCCATAACGTTTATGCCATTTCACCTCACCCTATCCTGCAGACACTGACAAGTGTTGAGGTGTGCCTTGGGGTGTTCGGCCTTACAGTCACCACACTCCATAAGGACATATGCTGAAATGGGTGCAATATAGGAGAATGGGGTGAGCTCAAGGGCTGAACAGTCCAAGGCACACCTCGATGTCTGTGACTGGCTGCAGGTTGGGGGTGGATTGACATGAGCATTACAGCTGACAATCCAAAGGCACACTCCTAATGCCTGTTAGTCTGCACAGGGAGGGAACATTATGGTTAGAAGCCCTAACACCCCGGGCATTTGTTGGAATTTGCACTACTAATTTTTAACATGGCCTTTTTATGATCCCCACCTCATGAAAGCATTTGGGACCTCTTCTTATGAACAGTGGCACTATGATTTTACAATGTGTCCCGAAGTTTGAGTTTCCACAGCGACCGTGCCATTGTGCTCCAGATGTACGAAAACACAGATCGGGCAGGATCTGAAGAATGACAGCTGTACCATTCAGAGGGAGGTGTGAAGAGAAGGCAATGTTGAAAATCTGTAGTGAAAATATTAAAAATGCTCAAACTTCCGAGCGCACGTGGAAACTGTGCAACGCATGTGTATAACACAATTATTTAGCGAAATTACTTCACCAAATTTTCAACATAGGCATTTTGTGACCTCTGCTCATGAACACTGTCACTATGATTTTCTTAATCTGTCCCGAACATTGATTTCCCACAGCAACTGTGCTATTCTGCACCAGATGAGTAAATGCATATTTCAAGCAGGATGTGAAAAATGACAGCTGTATTCTTCATAAGGAGGTCTGAAAAAATGCAAATGTTGAAAATCTTGAGTGAAAATACTACAAATTTGCGAAGTTACGAGGGTGCGTGGAAACTACATCATGCACGCTTGTAACACAGTCATTTTATGGACATTTGTCACCAAATTTTCAACACAGGCATATTAGGACCTCTGCTCATGAACAGTATCACTGTGATTTTACATACGAACATATGAACAAAAGAATCTGCCAGCAGAACACACCAATTGGTCTATCTAAGTCTGCCCGAGTGTGCAGCTAGCACCCTAGATTGCAGCTGCCCCAGCCTCCTCTCTCTCAGTTTCACCCCCGCTTGTCCCAGCCCCTGCCCCCTTGACTCTTTCTCTTGTTTTATCCCACTCCTTCTTAAAGTTATTGACTGTCCTACATGTTACCACCCCCCCTGGTAGCGCATTCCAACCAGACACCACCCTCTCAGTGAAGTAGTGCCTCCTCATTTCCCTCTTGAAACGTCCCCCTTCCAACCTTAGTCCGTGCCCCCTCATCTCTCTCTTCCACTTCTCAGTTTTAACACCCCCTCAGTGCTAGGTTTATTTAGCCCACTCTGGTATCTGAACACTTCAATCATATCCACCCTATCCCGCCTCTCCTCCAGTGTGTACATGTTCAGCTCCTTCAGCCTAACTTCATATTCCTTTCCTTCCATCCCCTTTAACATTTTTGTTGCTCTCCTTTGCATCCCCTCCAGTAACTTTATATCTCTCCTCAGGTATAGCCTCCAGTATTGCACACAGTACTCTAGGTGCGGTCTGACCAATGATCTGTAGAGAGATAGGATCACATCCTTGTGTCTGGATGAGAGCCCCCTTGTGATGCACCCCAGCATCCTGTTTGCCTGCGCTGCTGCTGCTCTTCTGCACCGGGCCGAGTTGTTCATGCTCCCAGTAACCAACACCCCTAGGTCCTTCTCCTCCTCTGTGATCCCCAACCAATAGTCCCTCTTCTGGTTCTTAGCCCCGAAGTGCATCACCTTACACTTCTTTGCATTGAATCCTAGCTGCCACTCCACCAACCATGTCTCTAGTTTGGTTAGGTGCCCCCTGCAGTTTTTCCCATCTGTCCTCTTCATCCACCACCGCCCCCAATTGGTATAATCTGCGAACAGACTAACCCTGCTCCCCCACTCCATGTGCTTTAGCGAAGATAAAGAGCCCAAATAATACCGGGTCCAGCACTGACCTCTGTGGCACCCCGCTTGTCACTGCTAGGGGTGCCGAGAGCCCCCACCACCACCCTCTGCACCCTCCCCTGTAATCAGTTCTCTATCCATTTAATCAGCTTTTTTCCCCATCCCCACTGCCATCAGCCTCCCCCCAGTCTCCCATGAGGCACTGTATCAAAGGCCTTACTGAAGTCCAAGTACAGGACATGTACTGCATGGCCCCTGTCCAACTCCCTTGTCACCCAGTCATAATAGTCTATTAGGTTGGTTTGACAAGACCTCCCTGAGATGAACCCATGTTACTGCCCATCTCAGAGGCCATTACTTTCTAGGAATGCCACCAGCCTCTCCTTCAGTATCGCATCCATAAGCTTACCTACTATGGACGTGAGACTTACCAGCCTATAATTTCCTGGCTCCTCCCTAGGCCCACTCTTGTGTATGGGCACCATATGGGCCACCCTCCAGTCCTGGGGCACACACCCCATTTCCAGGGAGGTGATAAACAGATCTGCCAGTGGCTCAGCCAACAGCTCCAACATCTCCCTCAGCACCCTGGAGTGGATGCCATCAGGATTTGGTGCCTTGTCCACCCTTACTGCCCTCAGCCCCTCAATCACCCTACTCCCTGTGATCACTTTGTCCGTCGCCTCCTCTCCCCCCTTTCCCCATCCCTCCAGCCCATTCTGGTAGTGGACCATCCCTCTCCTTAGTGAAAACAGAGCAGAAGTACTCATTTACTATTTCCACTTGCTCCGCCCCTTTCCACCAAATCCCCACCCTGCTTTATCCTCACAATATGTTCCTTGCACTTCCTCTTTTCCCTGACAGACCGAAAAAAGTCCTTTCCCCCCCCTCCCTTTATGCCCTATGTGGACCTTAATTCCCTGGAGGCCTTAGCTTTTTTCACCCTCCTGGCCACCTCCCTTGACCAACTTCCGAAAGCCTCCTTATCCTCTCCCTTCCCTGTTCTCCTGTACTTCCGGTATGCAGCCCTCTTTGCCCTCACCCCTTGCAGCAATTTCTTAGTTCAGCCAGCATGGTTTCTTGGCTCTGCTCCTCTTACTCCTGGCCCTGGTGCAGGCTACTGTGACTTCTGTTAGCCCAGTCTTTATGACTCCCCACTTTTGTTCTGCATCCATTCCCAGCCTTATATCCTGGAGTCTCCCTTGCAGTATTGCTCCCATCCCCCCAAAGTCTACCCTAATAAAGTCCACCACCTTTGTGCCTGTGCCTCCTGTCTCCCTGCCTGATGCGAGAACGAGCCATACTGTTTGGTAGTCACTACCTGCTAGTGGGTCCTCCATCATTATCTCCCTCAAAGCCTCCCCATTTGCCAGTACTAGGTCCAGAGTGCTACCAAGCCTTGTAGGCCTACTTACCAACTGCATCAGAAAGCCGTCCTAGAATGCATCAAGGAGCACCTGCTCCCTCGTACTGCTAGTGGCCAGGGTGCTCCAGTCAACCAGTGGTAGGTTAAAATCCCCCACTATCACCACACTCCCCCTTCTACATACCCTCCTTATCTGCTCTGCCAATTCCCCATCCAGTTCCCTGGATTAGGCTGGTGGTCTGTACACCACTCCCAGCCTCAGCTTTCTGCCCTTGGAGTCCAGGAGCTGCACCCAAAGCGCCTCTGTCCTCTCCTCTTCTCCCTCGTCCCTTATGAATTTAATCCCTTCCCTAACATAAAATGCAACCCCCCCCCGACCCCCAGGTCCCTCCTGTATATCCTTTATTGGATTGCCAAGTCCCAATCATAGTACTCTGTGGCCCAAGTCTCTGCAGCAATGTCCACATTTCCCTCTGAAAGGAGCTCTTGAAGCTCTGCAGTTTTGTTCCCCAGGCTCATTGCGTTGTGAGAGACCACTTTCCAGCCATACCCCTCCTTCTCCTCACTCTTCTCCTCCATGGCCTGTGTCCTTCCTCCCGGTAGTCCGCACACTTTCTCCTCCTTATTCTTACCGGTTGGTGGTGCCTCACTCTGCCCACCCCCTCCCAGGGTTACTACGCCTCCGCCTTTACCTATATCTAGGGGGGGGTGAGCTCATTAGGCTCCCCGTCCGGACCTTTCTACCAAGCTCAGTCTTTTGGCCACCCCCCACCCCCACTAGTTTAAATCCACCTTAGTAGAGATATACCTCTCTAATCCTCCCTTTAATATTCCCTCCTGCTCAAGTGTAGCCTGTCCCTCGCGCACAAGTCACTATTCCTCCAGACCATACCACAGTTAGTCACTAACCCACAATTTTTGGTGTGGCACCAATCCCTCAGCCACTCGTTGAACTCCTCAATCCTACCCTTCCTCCCCAAGCTTGCACATGGTACCGGGAGTACATCCGAGAATGCTACCAACTCCCCCACTCCCTCACACTGCATACCCAACTACTCGAACCTACCCAACTACTCGAACCTCCCCCTCACTACTTCCACAGTCTCCTGCGCCAAGTCGTTTGTACCCACATGCAACACTAAATGAGGTTTCTTTCTGCCCCTCGCGTCACACTTGAGCAGTGCCTACATTGCCCCTCCTGCAGTCAACATGGGGATAGCTTTAATCCAAATACGGCTGTGCCTTCCACCCTTCTGCCCCATCTCACCCCTTTCAGTACAGAATCCCCCAGGATGAGTACCCCCTGTCCCTTCTAATGCCCCCTTCCACCACCCCAGTATTCATTCTTCCCTGCCCCTTACCCCGCCAGCTGCACCCTGTGTGACTTCTGTGTCTGTACCCCCTACTTCCGCCTCACCCCTTTGCTCTGCCTTATTCCTCCCATCCCCTTGGAACCCCATCCCAACCTGACTACTTCCTACTGGGCTTCCCACATCGGCCTCCCCTGCTGATTTCCAACCCCTCTCCTATCCCTGCTGTTGTCGATTTAGAACCCCCATTCCCTTCTACCCGATAATGATGCCCCTCCCATCCTTCCCCCTTTCCGTAGCCTTCTCTCCTCCAGTCACCACCCTCTCCTTCCTTACTAGCCCCCTTCTACCCCTTTCGTCCTCACTATCTCTTCCCTACCTGTTGCCATCCCTCTCATGCCCGCTTGTCCCCCCTTCACTATGTTCCTGCTCCCCTCTCATCCCATAGCAGAGGCTTGAATCTATTCCTCAATGACACCTCCCACATCTCTTCCCATCGGGTCCCCCCACTCACTTGTTCCCTCCGTACACCCATGGTCCCTCCCCTACCCAGTAGCCATCTGCTCTCTCCCCTGGTACTCCTCATGGTCTCTTCCTCCCCCATCAGGAGGCCCCCCCCTTGCCTCGGGCACCCCCTCCCTTCTCCTCTCTTTTCTGTTAGTGCCTCTGATACTGGGGTCAGTTTCAGTCCCTAGTTGTTCTTCCTCTGTCCCCCTTGCCATCCCCTATCCCCCAGCCAGGATGCCTACCATACTCATCTGCCCTGCCACTTAGACTCCTCCTAACCTCCACAGTTCCTCTCTCAAACTAGCCAGTAGTCTACAGACCACACCCCCCCATCCTCCAAGCCCAGTCCAGGATCATAGCGGACCCACACCCTGTATACACCACCACCCTTCCAAAAATGCCTGCCCTTTTGACATGTGGCACCTGCCCCATTTTGGCCCCCATCTTATGTTATGGGCTGTTACTCCCAGTTTATGTACACTACTACAACTGTTAGGCCCGTATTTACTCATGTTCCTGTTCACTCCCCCACACTAGTCCCCCTACTGCCCCCTTGCCAACTGGGTTAATTCAGTCTCAAATCTCATCCGTTAGATACTGTATTACTATAGCAATCCTAAAGCCTCCTTGTCTGTTTTTACCGCTCAGCTACCATAGTTTTTTTCTCAGCTCTCATATAGTTTCACTTAGCCCAGTTAGAAATCCTATTGCACTCCAAGTATTACTCAGCTCAGTTAGAGAAAGAAACAGAACAAATAAATATGTATCATTACAGCAGTCTTAACAGTATAGCTCAGTACTTAGCTCAGTTAGAGAAATAAACAGAACAACTGAATCTGTATTATTACAGCAATCCTAGAAGTATTCAATCATTGCTTTGTCTCCACCCTAAAGATCCTGCTGTAATACAGGACCACAGAGGAGCCCGGGCCGGAGGGTGTGCAACTCTAAAGTCCCGGCAGAGCTCTGTTGAGCTTGCTCACTCCCTCGTTCCATTTCTTCCGGCGCTGCAGGATGCCCTTTTGTACTGGGCTGCTGCCTGCATTGGTGCCTTTTTCTGTCCACAAAGAAATCTGCAGCAGTCCCGACAGAGCTCTGTTGAGCTCGCTATCTGCCCTCTCTCACTTGCTCTTTCTGTTTCTCCCGGCGCTGCAGGCTGCCCTTTTGTATTGGACTCCTGCCTGCACTGGCGCCTTTTTTTGCCCACAAAGAAATCTGCAACAGTCCCGACACAGCTCCGTTGAGCTCGCTAACTCCCCCCTCACTCGCTTAGATGTTAATCTGTCCCAAAAACTGATTTCCTACAGCGACCATGCTATTCTGCACCAGAAGTACGAAAACACATTTCGGCCAGGAGGTGAAAAATGACAGCTATACTGTTCATAAGGAGGTCTGAAAAAATGGCAGCGTTGAAAATCTGGTGTGAAAATATTGCAAATTTGCCTAGTTACAAGGGTGCATTGAAACTGCACAACGCACACTTGTAACACAGTCATTTTATGGACTTTCATCACCAAATTTTCAACAAATGCATTTTAGGACCTCTGCTCATGAACAGTGTCACTGTGATTTTCTTAATGTGTCCCTAAAACTGATTTCCCACAGTGACCACACTATTCTGTGCTGGAAGTGCGAAAACACATTTTGGCCAGGATATGTAAAATGACAGCTGTACTGTTCATAAGGAGGTGCGGAAAAATGCCAGTGTTGAAATCTGGAGTGAAAATATTGCAAATTCATGAAGTTACGAGCGTGTGTGGCAACTGTGCAACGCACGCTCGGAAAACAGTCATTTTGGGGATTTGTTTCACCAAATTTGCAACATAGGCTTGAGAGCCCACTTTATGAACAGTGGCACTGTTTTGCATGAATCAGTCCCAAAAGGTGATTCCGCGCAGTGACCGCAAAATCACCTTTTGGGACTGATTGACGGCATGACAGTGACTGAATTCATAAGGAGGGGTTTAAATAACCCCACGTTGAAAATGTGGTGCCAAAATTTCCAAAAGTGCCCGAGATATGCACCAAAGTTGAAAAAACATGCCAGATACAGATTGGTCAATACCAGCAGGAACATCAGCCAAAACTAGACACATAGTGGATTCCCTGCAGGGGCAGGGCCTCAAACAACTGGTACAACAACCCACAAGAGACAGCGCTATCCTAGATCTAGTACTGACTAACAGGGAAAGGATCACAGATCTCCAGGTAGAAGGTCACCTGGGGGCCAGTGACCATCACATGGTATGGTTCAATTTGGCCACTAGAAATAAATCATCCCAATCCAAGGCAAAAATATGGGACTTCAGAGGAGCTGACTTTGATAAGATGGCCAACAGAGTTCAGCAGGTCCTGACAAGAAGAAATACAGGTGAGGGGGTACAGGCAAAAGAGGCAAGCATTAAGGATGCAATACTTGAAGCAACATCCCATTGTGTTAGAGAGAAAAGGAAGTGCAAAAGAAGAAAGAAACCACTTTGGTTCTCAAAAACAGTAGCAGAAAAGGTCAGAGCCAAAAGGCTGGCCTTCAGGAAATATAAGGGAACGCAGCGGGATGAAGATAGGGAAGCAGGAAGGCAGTAAGGCAGGCAAAGGCCCAAACCGAGGAAACACTAGCAAAACAGTAAAAGAAGGTGACAAGACTTTCATAGATACATCAGTGAAAGGAGAAAGTCCAGAGGGTATTGCTGAGATCAAAGGGATAAGGTGTGTGAGGAGGAGGACCATGTAAAGCATCGATCCTAAATAGATACTTCTGCTCAGTATTTACTGAAGAGAAGGTAGATCAGGACCACAGCTCAGCACCATGGACACAGTGGGTGGGAGCCGTGCAATAGTCCCTTCAGAAAAGAAAGGGTCCTACAAGAGCTCGATAAGCTCAGGATGGACAAGGCAATGGGACCTGATGGCATACATCCCAGGGTACTAAAGGAGCTAAAGGTGGAACAGGCAGAGCCATTATCAGAACTGTTTAGTGAGTCTCTGAGCACAGGAGGGGTCCCAGAAGACTGGAGAAGGGCTCATGTGATCCTGCTCCACAAGAGTGGAAGCAGGGAGGAGGCAGGGAACTACAGACCATTCAGTGTTACCTCAGTAGTGGGCAAGATTATGGAGGCACTCCTTAAGGAAAGGATAGTGCAACACCTGGAATCCATAGGAGCACAGGATCCAAGACAGCATGGGTTTACAACAGGAAGGTCCTATCAAACTGATCTCTTTGACTGGGTAACCAGAGTGGTGGACCAAGGAGGAGCAGTTGATGTAACCTACCTTAACTTCAGCAAAGCTTTCTATACTGTTCCACACAGAAGATTGATTAATAAGCTGGGTAGGCTCGAGGTGGGTCAGAAGTTGGGTGCCAAACTGGTTGACAGGTAGAAAACAGAGAGTGGTGGTAAACTGTATACAGTTATAAGAGATGCAAGTCACAAGTGGGGTACCTCAGGGATCAGTTCTGGAGCCAGTCCTCTTCAATATCTTCATCAGTGACATTGTAGATGGACTGGAGGGTAAGGTTTGTCTGTTTGCAGACGACACCAAGATCTGTAACAGAGTAGATGATCCAGATGGGGTGGACAGAAGGAGAAGAGATCCGGATAAACTGGCAAAATGGTCGGAAGAGTGGCAACTGGGGTTTAACGCAAAGAAGTGCAAGATCATGCACACAGGGAAGATAAACCCTGAAGCCACCTATAGGCTGGGAGGGGAGTTGCTGGCAGTCACAAGGGAAGAAAGAGACTTGGGCACCATTATCACAGATGACCTAAAATCATCCAAGCAGACCACTAAAGCAGTAGGTAAGGCTAGGGGGATGTTGGGGTGTATTAGTAGGGGTATCACAAGTCGGAAGAGGGAGGTAATAATCCCTCTTTACAAGACACTGGTTAGGCCTCATCTGGAGTACTGCGTGCAGTATTGGAGGCCACACCTTCACAAGGACATTAACCAAATTGAGGCAGTCCAGAGAAGAACAACCAAAATGGTGCAGGGACTGCATCAGAAAACATATGAGGACAGATTAATGGAGCTCAATATGTATACCCTACATCAGAGGAGGGAGAGAGGTGATATGATTGAAACATTCAAACACCTTAAGGGCATTAACAAGGTGAAAGAGTCTAATATGTTTCAATATAAGAAAAGTACCAGAACAAGAGGACACAGCATGAGATTAGAGGGAGGCTGATTAAGGGGTAATGTGAGGAAGTTCTTTTTCACAGAAAGGGTGGTGGATGCATGGAATGGCCTGCCTCAGGAAGTGGTGGATATGAATACAGTGCAGGGCTCCAAACAGGCATGGGATAGGCATAAGGGAGCAATATAGAGGAGAATGAACACATAAGTAATTGACAGAGCAAAGGCCGATGGCACATTCATAAGGCAGAAAAAGAAATGGGCAGACTGGTTGGGCCTTGCAGTCCTTATCTGCCGTCAACTTCTATGTTTCTATGTAAACCCTATTTATGCCATTATACAGCTTACTGGCATTTCTTCAGTTCGTGGTCGGCTTTGAAGAGTGCAGACGTGTTCCTGGTCCACCGAAGATCATCGTGCCAGGCTCCGGAGGCAAGTATGGGATGGGGGGTTGGGAAAGAGAGTACGCAGAGGGTGTGCGTGGGTTTGAGGAGGGGTACCGGAGACTTCAAGAGACCGTTTTCTTGTTTTATAGGTTAAAAAAATGAAAATAGACAACGCAGGTCAGTTTTCTTTTTTTACAGGTGTGTTTGGCACACTTGGGTGGGCTCGCAGTGTGCCACTGACATTTGTGGGGAGAGGGACCAGCAGCCAACGGGATAGGGCCCCCCATTGGCACAGAAAGGGTGGAGGGGCAGTGATGCCGAGGATTGGGCACCGCACAGGTATCTAAGGTGGGGCCATTATGCGGACGGGATTGGGTTCCCCCGTGCGCAAATTAAACTGGGAAGGGGGGGACTGAAGGAAACAGGGATTAGGCCCCCCATTGGCAAAGAAAGACTGTTTTGGGGGGTGCATGATGTTGAGGGGGATTGGGCACCCCTTTGGCACACAACAAATGGGGGTGCATTGTGCTGACAGGGAGTGGACTTCCCTGTCGGCAAATTAACTAGCTTGGGGGCATGCCGATAGGGGGATTGGCCACCCTGTCAGCTTTCATGGGGCTGTGAGGTGGCGGCAAATGCTGCCATGTTCACAAAAAATGTTACACTAGGCAAGGTACTGCCCTGCAATGACAGGTCACTCCATCATTGCAGCGGAATGGTTGATGTTGCAATGACGAGGCGGCCCCTCTGGCAGTGGCAAAAATCGTTTCAACTTGGTGGTACTTTTGGAAACCAGTGTCATCAGCACAGTGTGCCTGGATTGGTCCACCAGTGCCAAGCCCTGAAATGCAGTGCCGCCGTTGGCTGCCACAGTGACGCACCTTCATAACCCGCTTCTCTCCTAAGCTGCTGCATAATGTTTCTTGCGCATGCATGCAAACAAACATAAAAATGTGGGCTTATCCACTGCCATATGTAACTATATGAAAAAACTACTCACCATAGTAATGTTGTTTCTACTAATGGAGTCTTGCTGTATTCTGATTATATGCAGTTAGCCCCAGCACTTGAACTGCTCCGGAGAGTAAAAGGTTAACTCTATGCAAAGGCATAGAAAGTTGAGCTCGAGCTCGGTTTTCAAACCTCTGTCTGGGGTACTCTGAAGTGTAACCGCCAGATTCTTATGAGCACTAAACTAACTAACTCAAAGGTAGAAACGGTTTCTAAAATTTTGTGCCAAATGGCAAAACAAGGTTTTTTAGGGTCAGAAGACTCAAGTCGAGAACACCCAAAAAGAACACAGAAGGTAGTGATTCATCTAAACACTTAATAATAAAAACTAAAAGAAACCCCCAAGAGATGGAGGCATTTCCAGTTCACCTCTGGGGTGCAGCACTGTGCCTGCCCCATCACATCCCAAAACTACTAGGTTCCAGGAGGGGAGGTCAGAATACAGCAAGACTCCATTAGAAGAAACAACATTACTATGGTGAGTAATTTTTTCTTCAAACAACATGAAGTCTTGATGTATTCTGACTATATGCAGACTACCAAGCAGTACCCCTTGGAGGAGGGAGTCACAGAACCTATACTGGGAACAGAGTTTGCAGCACAGCCATGCCAAACCTAGCATCACTTCGTGACTGGATGTCCAACGAGTAATGCTTGGTCAAAGTGTGAACAGATTTCCAGGTAGCTACTTTGCATATGTCCACTAAAGTTATATCTCTAGCTGCTGCGATTGAAGCAGCTGTACCTCTGGTAGAATGAGCCCTAAGGCCTGAGGGAGGCTCCTTCCCAAGCTTTGAATAGCAGAATTGAATACAGGAAACAATCCATCTGGCAGTAGACCTCTTGGTAGCAGGTTTGCCCTTTCCCACTTCTCCATAAGTGAGAAACAACTGAGAACAGTCCTTACTATAGGCCTTAGTATGCTCAATATAGTAACTAAGAGCCCTCTTTACGTCAAGACTGTGTAACCTTCTCTCCCCAGAGGAAGAATGAACAGTAAAAAACACAGGCAATGACAGACTGGTTCAGATGAAAGTCTTACACCACCTTGGGAAGAAACTTTCTATTGGTGCCGAGGATCACCTTATCCCTATGAAAGGAAATTAAATTAGATTCCACTGATAGGGCCTGTAATTCACTGATTTTCCTGGCAGAGGTAATAGCTACCAGGAACACAGTTTTCCAAGTCAAGTATTTCAGCTCAGCTGAGGATAGAGGCTCAAAAGGCGGCTGCATAAGCTGTGCGATACAGATGTTCAGATCCCAAGTAGGGGTAGGCTCCCTAAAAGGAGGATTGACATGAACCAAACCTTTGAAAAATTTTCTGAAAACTGGATGAGAAGCTATGGAAGAGCCCTTACCAGCAGAAAGGAAGGAAGGCAGACACAGCTGCCAAATGTACCTTGAGAGTAGTAGGCCAGAAGCCTAAACTGTTAAGATGCACCAGATAGTTCAAAACAATGGCAATATCAGCCAGCTCTGGCTTGACATGCTTTTGGGAACACCAAAAAACAAATATTTTCCATTTGGAGTTGTAAGACTTTCTAGTAGTAGGTTTCCTGCTAACCTTTAAAATATCCAAGACTGATTGGGAAAGGTGCAAGCTTGCATACTCTAGCTCTTCAAGAGCCAAGCTTTGAGCCCGAGAGTCTGAAGGTTGGGATACAGAATCCTCCCTTGGGAGGAGGTGAGGAGATTGTGTTGTCTGGGAAGACACAAGAGCAGTGTTATTGACAGTGACAACAGTAGAGGATACCAAGGCTGTCTGGCCCAATCTGGAGCCACCAGAATCACCTTGCAAGGTTGAGACCCGATTTTGATCAGGACCCTGAATATCAGAGGAAAAGGAGGAAATGCATACAGAAACGTGCTTGTCCAATTCAGTAGAAGAGCATCCTGAGGGACAGGGCCCAGAACAGGTGGTCTGCAACAATAAAAAGGAAGTTGATGATTGTCCGGGGCTGCAAAGAGATCTATCTCTGGAGTGCCCCATCTCTTGAAGATGGCTCGAAGAACTGGAGGGTTCAGGGACCATTTGTGGTGGCCCTGGTTAATTCTGCTGACAGCATCTGACAGAATGTTGTCCTTCCCTTGGAGATGCACAGCCAGCAGGGAAGCCTGAAGGGAATATGGTAGAGACCATACCTTCATGGCCTCTGTGCACAAGGCAGAGGACCGAGTGCCTCCCTGTTTGTTGATGTACCACATGGTTGTGGTATTGTCTGTCCTGATCTGCAACACTTTCCCTTAAACAAAAGTTGAGAATGTCTGAAGTGCCAGAAAGACAGCTCTCAATTCCAGAAGATTTATGTACAGGAGGGACTTCTGGTGAGACCAAGTTCCCTGAGCTGTCAGATGATCCAGGTGGGCTCCCCACCCCAGCAGGAAGGCATCTGTGGTGAGAATCACAGAAGGGGTCTGACTGATAAAGGGGACACCCTGTTGAAGATTGTCCTCCTCCAGCCACCACTGTAGGGCCTGGATTAGTGTTTGAGAGACTGGAACCAGTTTGGAGAAAGGATCTTTTTTCTGAGACCAGCAAGATCTGAGATGAAACTGTATATCTCTCATCTGAAACCTTGCTCCCTGAACTACTGCTGTGTAAGCTGCCATGTGGCCCAGCAGCTGTAGAAAGTGTCTAGCTGGACGAGACACCAGATAATGAAAAGAGGAAGCCAGCATGACCAGTGACTGAACCCTTGATAGAGGGAGAAAAGCCCTTGCCTGAATAGTATCTATTTCCACCCCAATGAAGGTGAGAAGTTGGGCTGGTTCCAGAACAGACTTCTCCAAATTTAGAATGAAGTCCAAGGATTCTAGAAGTCTTTGAGTGACCTCTAAGGTTGACTTGACTTGGTCTGAGGAATAGCCTACTAGGAACCAATCGTCTAGGTATGGGAACAGGAGGATGCCCTGTCTCCTGAGGAATGCCATCACTACTGCAAGACACTTGGTGAACACCCCTGGAGCAGATGTCAGGCTGAAAGGCATAGCCCTGAACTGATAATGGCCTGAGAGCAACTCGAACCTGAGGTACTTTCTGTGGGAATGTCTGATAGGTATGTGGAAGTAGGCATCTTTGAGATCCAGGGAAGCTAGCCAGTCTTCTGGTCTCAGAGAGGGAAGAATTACTCCCCGTCACCATTTTGAATTTTGGTTTTGTCAAATGTTTGCTCAGGTACCTTAAATCTAAGATGGGTCACCACTCCCCTGTCTTTTTTGGGGTAAGGAAGTATCTGGAATACAGTCCGTTTCCCCCTGTGACAAAGAGGTACCTTCTCTACTGCTTGCAGAAGAGAGGAGACTTCTGCCTTTAAGGCCTTTGTCTCCAAGGAAGAAGGGGGACTGAAGACCCTTGCTCTCATTATTGGGAACCTTTTGAAACTGAGAGCAAGTCCCTGGCTCAGTACTTCCAGGACCCATTTGTCTGAAGTAATAGACTCCCAGGCCTGGGGGTAGTGAGCTAGCCTGCCCCCTATTGGGATTGGGGAGGCAACCATGACTGACCCGTCAGGGTGTCTGCTTGGCAGGGGGCTTAGACCGAGTGGATGATGGGGTCCTAGTCACCTCTCGTCTATCTCTTCCCCTAATAAAAACCCTCTGCTGAAAAGAAGAGGAGGAGGAGGCCTGAGCTTGGTGAAAAGGCCTGTGAAAAGGCCTGCCCCTGCCCCTAAACTGCTGCCTCTGAGGAGTGGTCTGTTTTTCTTTGGCTGCAGCACTAGTATAGGTGATCCTGTATTCATCCATCTTTTTCATGTAATTCTATGTTTGATCCCCAAAGAGAGAATTACCAGCTACAGGGAAATCCATGGCCTTAGCCTGGGTATCCTGTGAGAGGTTGGTACACCTAAGCCAAGCAAATCTCCTCATGGAGATAGATGTAGCCATGACCCTGGAATGAACATCATTGGAATTTACAGTCATGTGGAATTGCACTTTAGATGCCTATATGCCATTTGCAGCCACCTGCTCCAGCTCCTTGGCTAGCTTGGGGCGGGGGGCATTCCTAGCCAGTTCCAGAACCGTATCCCACATAGATTTCTGGTACCTAGCTGTATATGCCATGTAGTTAGATTGAGTCCCAAGGAGGATGCCAAGTACTGTTTTTTTGCCATGGCATCCACTGTCCTGGAATCCTTGTCTGCGGGGTGAGATGCCAGGGGAATATTAGCTTTGTCATAGGCTGCAGCTTGTACTACCCCAACATGGCTGCTGTGATTAGTAAGGAATTTCGTCCCAGGACCTGAGAAAGTATACCTCCTGTCCATTCTTTTTTCCACAGGAGGAATGGATGTAGGAAACTAAATTTTTTTGTGTCTGCTTTCCCAAGTATTTGTGTAAGGGGATAGACACCCTTTTTGACTCTGGAACATTCATAATTTCCAAGCAGTCAGGTTCTTCCTGATCCTGTTCAGCCTCTTCCAAAGGAAGTTGAAGAATCTCAGCCACTTTCTTGTGAAACAAGACATGGGAAGGGGACTCAGAAAGCCTGGGAGGAGAAACCTGAGATGGCATGTCTGGAGAGATGTCAGGCTCTACTGGCCCATCTAGGCCCTCATCCTCTTCATCATAATCTTCATCCTCCTCCTAATCGACCTCATAGTATGCTTCAGGTTCCAGGTCTGAAGCAGCTATTTCTGACCGAACCGATCGGCTTTGGACCGATATCGGTTCGGTTGGAACCAGGCAAAGTGATCGGACTATGGAAATCGCTTTCACTATCTCCTCAGCAGTCGGACCATGAGAAGTCGGATCCGAACCAGCTGACTTTCTTTTTCTCTTAGCTGGAACCGCTTCTGCAAAATCGACTCTCCGTTTGCCCGAGGTGGTATCGCCCAGGTCAGTGGGCACCTCCTCAGATTTGGTAGCAACCGAACCAGGCTGACCATCCAGGTCAGCGGACTTCTCGGCTTCCCTCTTCCTTAGCCTACTCAAATGTTTTTCCAGAGTGGCTTTGGGAAAGTTCTTGCAGATCTGGCAGTCTTCTTTGTGGTGGTCAAACCCAAGACAGTACACACATACGAGATGAGGCCTTAGCAAAGGCCTCCTTACACTCGGTACAGTGCTGAAACCCTGTGGGTACGTTTTTCCTTTTGGGTTTCTCAGACATGCCTTCAGTATCAAAAGTCACCCTATACAGCGGTTAGGCCAGGCGACTACCAACTTATCGGTTCCAACCGTGTCACGGGTCGGTTAAAAAAATCCAAAAATATCGGTTTTTTTTTTTTAGAAACCGATAAGTACTGGAAAAACCACACACAAGAATTACAATACAACAAATCAAAATAGGTTTCGGTTCTGAACCAAACCGACAGGCAAAGAACTGAAAATAAAACAATTTCTTAACAAAAACACTAAAATAACCACTACCTACTACTACCACTTACTGGTACCGAGACAGAGGCAAGAATACCGAAATACTGAAGCAACGGTTTGAAAAAAATGACCGATTCGAACTATAACCGAACCGAAGCGCAGGAGGGATCTCTGGAGCGACTTCACAGTTAGGCGGAGTAAGAAATTTGGCAGTTACACTTCGGAGTACTACAGACAGAGGTTTGAAAACTGAGCTCAAGCTCAACATTCTATGCCTTTGCATAGAGTTAACCCTTTACTCTCTGGAGCAGTTCAAGTGCTGGGGCTAACTGCATATAGTCAGAATAAAGCAAGACTTCATGTTTGAAATATACACTCTCTATGGTGCTGGCATGCAACCAGGTGCAGAGGGGCCATGTGATGACCTCTCCAGTTGCACATTCATACAGCAGGTGTTGGTCTTGATTGGCCAAGATAAAACTACTACAGTGTATGGGAGAACGTTATTATGCATGGAATTCAATGAATTCCTAAGCTTAGTGTACCATCGATGTGACATCAAAGTGTTGTACCATCTTGTGTATGTCACATCGATAGTATAACAACTTAGAATGTCCTCACACTACAGTAACCTAGTAGCAGCCATGCAGACAGCCCATTTTCTTTTACTCTCCCCACCCCCCTCCACGACACTCTTATTAACAAACACATTTTTAAATCTCAGATTTTTTTTTTCTTTTTTTAAGTTAACTTTTCTCAATGTTCCTGCTACCCCAAAGTCCGTAACAGGTAGGACTGCAGCTCCTATTTACACCATTCGTTAGTAGTTTTACAATATTTCTGGTGGTTCTTTCCAGTCGCCAGTTATGTGCTTTTACATCCACTGCCATGTGAAAAATATGAATGGACTCACTGTTTTTTTTTTAATTATTAATTCCTGAATTATTGTTGTGTTTATAAAAATCTTTATGGTTAAAACTGAATCGTCTGCGTGGTAAGTGTGTGACAGTCTGGCTCGGTCTCGTACTGAATGCTGCTAGTACAAACTGCACTAAAAAAGCAAGAATGAATGCTCTAACTTCTCAAGAAGGAACAGTTGTGTCACTGTTGCCCATACACTATTTTATTTATTTATTGAACTCTAGGATTACAAATACCTTTGAGCAGGAACTGCTCATTTACAAAGGTTCCATGTCAGAGGATAGAGGGTAAACTTACATACAAAGGTTGACAAGGATTGACAGACTTTAAGTACAGCAAAGGCTAGGCTAAGGATATATTCCTACGTGGAGAGAGACAACATCAAGAAAAATGCCAGTTAACAGGCTAAAAATAACACATGAGCAATGGAGTTGGAGAGGGTAGGGTAAGCGGGGTATAGAAAATAGTAAGCTGGCTGAGGAGCCATTGTCTAATGGGAGTGGGGGTAGAAGGGATGCGTGCCTGATAGTAGTAAGACGGGACCCATGTCCAATAAGTATCCAAAGGAAGAAGGTGGTGGACATGGAGAGGAGGCACAGGGAGGGAGGGATAGAGTTAGGGCAGGAGGGATGTAAGAGGAGGAAGCAAGAGCCAAAGTATTGCAACCCTAGGGAGGTTACGGGACAGCTAGGACCAGCAAGGGAGGAGAGGTGATCTTCTTAGTGGAAACAATCACACTGACTGATTGAAGTGAGATGCTGTCGGAGTTGCTTCTTGAAGGTGCCAAGCATAGCAGCAGTAAGTGTTTCTTTGTTGAGCGAGTTATACCATAGAGGGGCTCTATAGGCAAAAGACCTCTGACCCATGGTGGTCCGGCATCTGAGGACTTGGTAGATTTGGTGTTGTGCATTTCTGGTATGTTGGGTGCTGTTGTTTACAGTAAGAAGCTTATCAACACATGGCACCAAGAGTCCGAGGAGAACCTTGTTGGTTACCAGGCAGGTCTAATATTGAATCCTGCTGAGGAGTGGTAGCCACTCAGCCTGGGCATACAGATCGCAGGTGTGTGTTAGATGGGCAGTGCCCGTTAGGAGTCAGCAAGATTTGTTAAGCGCCATCGATGTCCTGCGAAGGGCAGTGGGGGAAGCCAAGCTGTAGATAGCTAGTCTATAGTCAATGACTGAAGTGACAGAGCTGTTAATCGCCAGTCTAAGGGCATCAGCTGTCATGCAACATTTGTACCTGTGGAGAAGGCCTATCCATATATTCGTGGCCTTTGCTACATTGTTGATGTGCCGTGCAAAGGAGTGGGATCTGTCCAAGGTGATGCCAAGGTACTTAAACTCTGGAACTGATTTGAGTATAATCCCTGCTCGGTTCCTGATAGTGAGAGGTCGAGAGTTATGCTTGCTTCATGTATTGCAGAAAGACATTACTTTTGTTTTGCTGTAGTTCACGACAAGTTTGTGTGAGCTGAACCAGTCCTCAACATGCTTGAAGTCACGCTGTAGCTGCCCCTCCAGTAGATTAGTGTCATGGTGATTTGTGTATATGACAGTGTCATCTGCGTAGAGCAGTATGTTCTGGTGGTAGACACTAGGGAGGCTGTTCAGGAAGAGACTGAAGAGGAGTGGTCCCAGAATGGACCCCTGGGGGACTCCTGAGAGGACTGGGCTTTCATAGGAGATGACACCGGCGATACTAGCACGTTGGACCCTACCTCGGAGGTAACTTGCAAACCAAGGCAATGCATCTCTGGAGAGACCGATATTTGAGAGTTGCCTGAGTAGGAATGGGTGATTTACAGTGTCAAAGGTTTTAGTTAGATCAATGAACACAGCCCCCAAGCAGTTTCCTTGGTACAGAGTGGTATGGATAAATCCCGTAAATTCAGCGCAGTGGTGGTGCTGTGCCCTTTTCTAAAGCCACGTTGTTCAGGACATTGGATTTCATATTTTTCAAGGTACTCGACTAGCTGGTCTGAGACTATTCGCTCAAGAGCTTTGGATAAGGGAGGGAGGATGGAGATAGGCCTGTAGTTAGTGTGGAGTGCCCTATCTCCACTTTGTGGACTGGTGTAATAGTCACCTGCTTCCATTTGGCTGGGAATTGGGCAGTCCAGAGTGATAGGTTGAATGTCTTTGTCAAGGGATCCAGGATTTCTTCTAAGACCAGAACAAACAGCTTCATATCGAGGGAGTCACCACTGTAACCAGTACTGCTGATGGCTTTCAGAATGTATTTTCTGGCAAGGTGCACTATAAAAGGCAATGGATGAGCAAAGGTGAACAACAATGCTGAGTTCACTTCTCGAGGTTGTTGTGACAACGATAAACCTCTCTAGCTTCGCTCTCGAGGTTTACTCGGTTGTCATGACAACCTCTGAAAGTGAACACAGCATTACTGTTCACTGTTCCCCATCCATTATCCTCTATGTTCTACACATTCCAAACAGTTGTGCGCATTCTAAGGTGCTGTTGTGTGCATTCCTAACGGTTGTTCTGTACAGTTCAAAGGTCATACAATTTTAAATTTCTCATTTATTCCACACCTAGCTACTTACCAACCATTTGCAGAAATTCAGAGCTGCCTTGCAGGTACCTGGTTCAGCGTGACACAGCAACATGGAAATGTTCAGAAAGTCACAAAACTCACCCCAGTATAAGAAATAACCACTGTCCACACAAAGAATTGAAATGCAATGGTTTACTTTTGTAGACTCAGGAAGAATACATACAAGGAATGCACCTTGGCTGGAGGTGACTATACAGACTGAAGTTTCACCTGGTAGGGCTTTGTCAAAGCATAAACCCCCCTGTAGGATAAATGCTATTTATACAGGCTACCAATTAATCATCTTGCTCATTTAAAGTGACAATGTTTAAATAAAAATAATTCTACATACCCCATATTTATTTTATTTAGTTTTTGTTTACCGGGTAAATGCACTAGACAAAATCTGCCTATTTTCATTCACGACCCGGGGGAGGGGGATACAGATGAATGCCAGCTGACCTTGAACCAGATTAAGCTGTTGGTGGTATTATTAGTGAATGAGGGAAATTTGGCCAGGACACCGGGGAAATTTCCCTACTCTTTTCGATAAGTGCCATGAGATCTTTAACATCCACCTGAACTACCACCAATCCAGGCAGCTGGGACCTCGGTTTAACATCTCATCCGAAAGACGGCACCTCAGAAGTGCAGCAACCCTCTCATGTTGCACTACAGTGTCAGTACTGGGATACTAACCCAAGTGCCAGATGTGGAAACTGAACCCACAGCCCTCTGATCTCCCGGCCTCAGAGGTGAGTGTGCTGCCTACTGAGCCACTGACACTGCTTTAAGATACACATAATCCTGCAAGCCCCATTAGAGTGTAAAAGTTTTCTGTTACTAAAATGAAAATGAGCAGTTCAGTTACTTATATTAAATTGTTCTAATATTTTAAAGATTCAAAAGCTGGCACTGCCAGACAAATCAAAGAGGTCACTTAACTTTATACCAACAGCATGTTTCATTATTCTCTACATAGAAACTAACACATAAAAACATCTTCAGTGACCCATAGAGACTTGGAGAAGGTGGTGGTGGGGGGAAGAGAGTAAGAAGGTTGAAAATGTGTGTACAGATGTCCAGGCATCTCTTCATGGACAAAGGCTCTCCTCAGAACTATTTTCCCATTACTTCAAGGAATGTGTGAAGTTTCACTGGCACCATTTAAGTGACCAGTTTGATTTGTCCTATATAAAGAACTATATTTTAACATCACACCATAAAAAAGAACTTGCTGATTATGTGAGTATGTGGGTAAGAAAGTTTGGGGCATTTTGTCCACAAAAAAGTTAGAAACCTGACTGCTAACTATTGCTGGTTACCATTTTATGAGATGTGTCTTTTTTGGTTGGGTAGATGTGAATGATATACATTTCTGTCTCTGACAGCAAAAAACTCACTAACGTTAAGTATCGTATGTACTCAGTGTATGAGGTAAGGTTAAAAAAAAAAAAAAACACGATCAATAAAAAGTAAATGGGGTCTGTGAGACGTCTCTTGACAAATCAAGAGTATCATCATGTAACTCTTTAGGATTCCAGAACCTCTCAGCTTTGCTTTGTGGTTCTCGAACCCTAAGAAGTCATGAGATGACACTCTTTATTAGCCATGAGATTTCACAGACCCCATTTACTTACATAAGAAACATAAGAAAAGTGTTCACAGGTGGAGACTGTGTGGTCCATCTAGTCTGCTCATGGTGGCTACCCTCTCCCAATTATATTTTTTTCCTAAGTTGCCCACATTGCCTGTCCCAAACAAGTCTGAATTCCCTTACTGTCATTAACTTACAGAAGATATATTGTATACTGGCCAACATATGTTCATGATACCTATGGCTCTAGACTATTTTTCCTTAGCTTTCACCAACCCAGAAGACTTGTACTTGGTGTGATATATGCTGTACCTAGAGTCCATCAGAACAGGAACAGCCTGACTTGATTTTTGAAGGGGGGAGTGGGGGATAAAAAAATGTCTATAAATAAAATAATATTAAACATCGGTAAGGATTTTTTAAAACATTCATACCCCCCCCCCAAAATAGTCACAGCACATCCCACTAATGACAAGCCATTTCAGTTTAAAATAATAGGCACAGCAAAATACATTTTTTTTCAATTAGTCCTTAAAGAGCAGCTGGTGCCTTCAGGAGAAGTTAACAAAATATAATATTTGGACACCATTTGTCTTGTATTTCACATTAGTTCTGTATTTCTCCTCCCCATTGTTTATTACTGGTGTAATCTGCATGAAAACAGGCTCTTTGTTCTTAAAGAGTTTAATCTGTTCCTGTTGCTTTCTCCCTACCTGAAGTCATAGAGCACTGCTTATGACATCAGTTACTCCCATGGCAACAGATTGTGATGTTACAACACAGGATTATGACTTGAAAAAGGAAGTAAGCTCCAGAGGCAGATGAACTCTTAGGGATAACGATTGTGTATTCGTGCATGTTTCCTGAGTAATAAATAATGGGGAGGAGAAATATATAGAATATATATGGAATGCAAGTTGAATTGTACCTAAATGTCAAGGTTTTTTTAAAGTTTTCTTTGACACGTCAGCAACTCTTTAAACCTCTATTTTCGCCAACTCACCCCCATTTTCCTGTTTCCTCACCTTTCAACCTTCTTCTTTATAGTATTTCATCCCTTTCCCCACAGTGTTTAATTATAATAATAATAAACTTTATTTATAGTGCACCTTTCCAAAACCAAGGCGCATTCCAAGAAGATTAAATACAAACATAACAGACAGACAATAATATAAAAACTGTTAAGAACAAGTACCAAATATTAAACAAGGCCATATGCCTTGTTTCTTTTCTATTTTTCCAATATTCAGCAGATGGAATGTTTACCATAGTTGGAATACAAGAATTTAAATCTGCTGAGTGCTACTGGTAGATGTACCCCCACAATCACACAACAGAAGGCCTCAGACAGAACCGTTACTTCTGTTTAATCCGTAGCAGGTTAAGCAGCAGAGATTTCTCTGGTATGCAGGTAATGGATAGGAGGGGGATTTTTCGTAGTCAGCAAAGAAACACCAGAAATTAAAAACGAAGTAGTTTAGCACTTCATTTTATAATTTATGTATATGTATGTACATGTAAGAAGATGATTTATAAGGACAAATAACCCTTTTTAACTTGAGGTAGTTTCAGTTTTTTAAGGCCTAATTGAAGGTTTTTAGCGAGTAAAGATGTAAGCCATGTTTGTGATGGAAAATTGTGGCTGGCAAGGCTCATCGATGCTATGAGGGTGAAAAGGCTGATAACCAGGAACTTTTATGAGTGGGATTTTGTACAGTGATAACATCCCTGTTTAGAATAGTCTCTAACCAATCAGAAGTCAGAACAATTCCATGCTACTTTATAACTCCATTTCTGAAGCAGTTGGGGCTAGAAACGTTTTTCAGTTTAGTTTTTCTGTTAGCACTAGCCCTCTTCAACTACCTTTGTGTGCTTCCAGTTAGTGAGTGTTCAAATCTCATTTAGCAGTCAGATTATATAATGTCACATATCCCATTTACACTACGCAGCTCTATGCAGGAAGTATAAATAACTTAAAAATGCTGCTGATGCCGCATGGAAAACTGAAAAAAAAAACAATATTTAGATAAAATTTAGCTTGTATTTTCTGTATCTTTTATAGCATTTAGCCTCCCCATTACTGAGGAAATTTGCACAAACATAGCATCTCTATCCATTTGGGCTCATCTGTCCCTGCAGTGTACTCCCTACTAAAAGTCATAAGAAGGTAGCATAGCACAGTGGTTAAGAGCACTGAGCTGAAAACCTGGAGAAACTGGGTCTAAATCCCACAGCCACCACTTGAGTACTGTGTGACCATGAGCAAGTCACTTAACTTCCCTGTACTCTCAGGATGCACCTGGAAAAAAGCCTCAGCTTATGTCTTTCTTGGCCAAAAATTGTAAAATAAACATAAAATAATAATAATAGGGCTGGCAGTATAGCCTGGAGGTTCGAGTAATGAGATGTGAATGAGCTTGATACATCTAGCAGACCTTGGTTTGCTTCTTACAACCCTCCATTTGCATACTGTGTGAATGAAAACTAGCAGCACTCAGCAGAGAAATAAAAGGGAATAAAGCTGATGGTAAATCTAGAAATGTTTATTTGACCACAAGAAAGGACAGCATTTGGCCCCAGTGCTTCACCTCATAATAGTGAGGCTTTGTCAGGGGGTGCCCCTGAAGAAGCCTCATGGTTACAAGGTGAAGGAAGTGCATGGGCCAAATGTCGTTCTTTCTTGTGGTCAAAAAACATTTAATTTCGCAAATAACTGTCATAAGCTTCAGAGGAATGGCTTGGTTGGTCTGAAAGCTTAAGCACGTTTTTCTTTGGTTACATTTATGTTGACCCAATAAAAGGGATCAAGCCATTTGTTTCTGGAGCTGTTCTTACAAGCACCAATATGACAACTAACTAATTATGTGTGTACCTTCTTAGGGTCAAATAAACATTTCTGGATTTAGCATTAGTTTTATTTCTTTTTTTCTGCTGAGTGCCGCTGATTGTTTTTGTTCTCCTGTTAACTGTGTGGCAGGGCACCCCTTTTGCATTGGGAGTGCGTGGTGTTCATGTGCACGCATACTGTGTGACACTCAGAAAGTCACTTAACCTCCCCAGTGCACAGAGGTCACTCCTGAAAATAGCCTGTGTGCCTAGTGGGCCTTACCTGGTTACCAAAAGACTTTAAAAAAAATATTCAGTTGTGGCATCATAGACTTGGCACTGGAATGACTGTGATGTCGCAAGAAGTGCACTATGACCTCAAGTGGGTAATAAGCAACTTGAGCAGATGAACTCCTGTGGAACAAACATCTAGTTTTCATGCAAGTGACCTTAGTAATCAATAATGGAGAAGAGGAATATAAAACTAATGTGAAATTTATGCTGAAATTCGTCTAAATGTTAGTTTTTTTGGAGTTCTCTTGGAAGCATCAGCTGCTCTTTAAAAACTATCAAGAAAGAAAAATTCTGTTCTACTACTCCTAAGAAGTTTTCAAAACTAATTAAAGTTAAATAGCAGGGAAGGTATTTCACACATCAATGGATTTAAGAGAAGGTAAACAATAATAAAATGTGGGTTTCAAATGAAAAAATACTGTAATATGATGCAAAAAGGTTTACATTGTCCCTTTAAAGATGGCATTTTGTGTCATTCAAGCGCAGCATAGATATATATATTCCTCTTATCTGAATGCCCATGAACAGTGTACTACAAAAAACATTTTTAAGTAAATTACATTTTGTGGCACCACAGAGCAACAAATCCATTCATATACTCTAAAAAGACACTGAACCACAATTCACTTCAGTGAACCCCATATTTTGATTCAGAATGACCAATGGCCTGATACATGTGTCATTCAATGAGCATCCTTTAGCTTTATGCAGACCAAAATGGGGAACAAAATAATGTGACGTAACTGGATATCGAAGCCAGATCTTCAGAATAGCATGCCGTATCAACAAGATGAGCTATCAAGTAAGTGAGCTGGTTAGCCTGAGATTCCTGCAGTCTTTTTCTTTCTCTGCTGATGCAGGCGAGTGTGGTCTGCGATCCACCTGGTGCAGGGTTGGCGCAGGGGCCGAGAGGGCAGCCAGCCAAGGGATCAGTACAAAAGTCAGAGAAGCAGCCCTGCACTCAAGTGATGCAAAATGAATCTTCAGTGAAAGTTTCAAACACAGTACCTCGGTTTAAATCCAAATTTTATTGTCCTGCACACAAGGTGAACAGGTGGCAAAACACCCACAAACTTACCCCAGTGTTTTGAGTCAACAGACCCTTCGTCAGAGGGTGCCCCTTCATGAAGGGTCTGTTGATTTGAAGTGCTGGGGCAAGTTTGTGGGTGTTCCGCCACCTGTTTACTTTGTGTCCAGGACACTTAAATTGGAGGCTCATTTTACATCACTTGAGTGTGGGGCTCCTACTCTGACTGTAAATCCTACTGCTAAGAACAATATTAGATAGTAAATAATTACTGGCACAGTATTAGTTGCAGCTAAGTATTTCAGACACAGATTGTAAAGAAAAAAGAAATGAAATGACCTAACTAGAAAGTGAACTCAGACCACGGAATACCATCCTGGGACTCAACAAGCTGACCCAGACTGAGCTTCCTGTGGTAATTTTCTTCCTCCAACTGCAAATCCTGTAGCCAGAAACAATACTAGATGGTAAAAAATTATTGGTGCAATACTATTTATGGCCAGGCATTTCAAACACAGATTATACAGAGAAAGTGATAACATGAACTAACTGGGGCTTGAACTCGGGTCCATGGAAAACCATTCTGGTGCTCAGCCAGCTGACCTAGACTGAGCTTCCTGCATGTGATCTTTCTCCAACTGTAAATCCTGCCACTAGGAGTAATAGTAGATGCTAATTAATTATTTGTGCAGTATTAGTCACTTCTGGTCATTTCAAGTGCAAATTATCAGAAAAAAAAGAGCTCTCAACTAACCCAGCACTGAACCCAAGCTTCTGGAATCCTATACTAATCCAACAGCTGAGTTATCAGATCACAAAATCAGTTCCAATGGTAGTGTGAAGGCTGTAACTTGTAGTGGACTATTAATTGGTTCCTTCAGTGAAGGCCTAAAAATGCTGGAGCACTAGTTCAAACATCATGTGAAACCACCCATTAGGAAGCTTTACAGTTAACTAAAGAGAATGTTTAAAATATATTCATCAAACTAAGATGCTTCCAAAGTAAAAAGAATTCACTGGCAAGGTCTGTTCTAGCACTGTCCAAAGTTGTGGAAAGAATTATATACGGATGGTCAAATGAAAATTCTTCCAGCGCTCAAGATATATTACACAAGAGGAGGAGAGTGGAACTGAGAACAAAGTAGGCTGTAAGAAATAAGAGCAGTCGAACCAATTGCCATTTGTTTGTTTGTAAGTTTTGACCAGGAAATGCACTGAGAGCTGTGCAAGGTCTTATTCAGGTGCGTCCTGGAGGTGGGTTACAGTGAGCCGTTATATTGACAGGAAGAATGTTGGCCATGACACTGTGTCAAATCCCCTATACTTATGAAAGAGAAGGCTAGTCTACTGCCTTTTCAATTTACAGAACATTTGGTAATATGCAATAGAAACCAGAAAAAACAAAAACTGGGAAAAACGGGGATACAGTACTGTCTTTGCTGTACTGTAGTGTAATTAATTAGTATAAATGTAAAGAGAGAGTTCTATGTTGTATTCTTTTAAAAAAATTTAAGGGTAATTTTATTTAAAAGGCAAGCATTTTTTTATGTATTAGGGCATTGTACTTCTTATGGCATTTTAAATAAAAAAAATCCCCCTCTCTTACAATAAGTGTTGTGGGATCTTTAACTTCCACTTGAACAGCCATCAGAGATGGGCAAAAGATACTTCAGTTTTATGTCTTATCTGAAGGATGGCAGCTCAGTAGTGTAGTAGATCCTAGTGCTGCATTAAAGTGTTAGTGTTATTTATTAGCCCAAGTTCCATACGTGGGATTTAAACCTATGACCTTCCGATCTTCAAGTCTCAGAGTCAAGCATGCAACCTACCGAGCCACTGGCAAATTAAAGATTCCAGTAAATCAACTTCCTCCTCAATACACATTCTAGTGGCCTTATTCCACTCCTGGGAGACAGAGTTACATGGTCTTTTAGATATGAAGGTCAAATCATTATACCAAAAAAATGTTAAAACAGGCATCAGCTTTCCTTTCTTTTGGCTAAGAATGTCATCCTACTCTGTTTATTTTGTACTTCTTTCTCTTCTGTTTGTTCTTCTACCTTTTCTATTTCACATTTTCCTACCTTTACTGAATCTCTCTTTTTCTCCCTTCTTTCTTTGCACATGACTTTTATAGCTGCTTGTGTATGTCTGCTCAGCAGTTACGATGAACTGCATTTCAGAGGTGTGTCACTGTCATGTCCAATGCAGCACAAGTTGCACTGAGCTCAGCAGTGACAGACCAATTACCAGGCAAGATGATTATGACACTGGTCACAGTCTGCGGGTGGAAACTTGTTGTAGTTGAAAGGACTGAAGCACTCCTATGAGAGAGCACTTTGGTTCTTTCATTTGCATGAAGTCGGCCAGCAAGCAGCTGAGCAGCTTTATGATGTTCTGTTCTCATGTTGTGCATCTTTTCTGTAGTTGGTTGTAACATGAGAGTTTGAGAACCTTCTGTTGTGCTGAGTGTCTTTTTTAGGCCCCCTACTCCCCACTGTGCTCATGCTGTGTGTGTTTCTGTCCTTCCTCACATGCCATCCACTAAGCAGTTGAAGTGATCATATAGTTTGCAATGTGTAGGCTGAGTTGCTGGCTTTTCACTATGAGGTCGTCGGCGGCGATCCCTTGATTCGAGGATGATCTCTACCATGGCTCACTGATGGGTCCTGAGGTGGCTCAGTAATCCAATTCTAGAGCCACAGATTTGTCCGCAGAAATTCCAGATGTTTCCATGTGGGAGAGCTGCCTGCTGGCTGGGGGTTCTTTCCCTTTCCTTCCTACGCTTTCTCTTTTCAGCTTCAAGGGCAAGGCACTTTTCTTTGAAGCAGGCCCCCGCTTGATGGAGGTTCTGGTGCCATTGAAATCAGTTGGTGGCTAGCTCCTCCCAGCTCATGATGTCCATATCTGTTTTCTTGATATATGCCTTTAGTGCGTCTTTGTAGCGTTTCCTTTGACCACCATGGGATCTCTGGCCGTGACTGATCTGGGAGTATAAAATTTGTTTGGGGAGTCGAGCAACCGTACACAGTGTCCAGTCCAGCGGAATTGATATGTGAGGATCATTGCCTCAATGCTGGTGACATTGGCCTCTGCGAGAACACTGACGTTAGTGCGGTGGTCTTCCCACTTGATGCGGAGGATTTTCCGGAGACATCGTTGGTGGTACCTCTCCAGGCTCTTTAGATGGTGTTGGTAAGTCACCCAAGTTTCACATCCATAAAGAAGGATAGGGATGATAACCAAACTGTATACCTGGATCTTGGTGTCCTTTCTTACATCACGGTCAGTGAAAATGCGCCGAGACAGTTTCCCAAATGAGGTACTAGCACAATGGATCCTGTGCTGAATCTCATTGTCAATGTTCGCTGTTAGAGAGAGGTGGCTACCGAGGTAAGGGAAGTGCTCGACTGTCTCCAGGGTCTGTCCCTTGATAGTGAATTGTGGAGGGTCATTTACTAGGCCTTGAGCAGGCTGATAGAGCATCTTGGTCTTCTTGATGTTAAGTGAGAGTCCCAGACTTCGGTAAGCTTCCTCAAAGAGATCTAGCGCAGACTGGAGGTCGCTCCTGGTGTGTGCAAGGATGGCACAGTCATCAGCGTACTGGAGGACAATGACGGATGCCTTGCAAACTTTGGTCTTTGAAGGGAGACGTCCAAGGTTAAAGAGCCCTCCATCCATTCTGTATTCGATGTCAATTCCAGGAAGAAGGCGGCCTTGGTGAGGACTAGGATGACTGCTAGGAAGATAGAGAACAAGGTTGGAGCGATAATACACCCTTGCTTGACCCCAGTATAGATGATGAACGGGTCTGTCTTTGAACCATTATGGAGAACACTGGCAGTCATCTGGTCATGCAGAAGCCGCTGGACCTTGATGAATTTTGTAGGGCAGACAAATCTGGCCAGCACCTTCCACAAGGCTTCACGATTGATTGAGTCAAAGGCCTTTGTCAGGTCGATGAAAGCCATGTACAGGGTCCTGATGTTGTTCCTGACACGTTTCTTGGATTTGCCTGGCAATGAAGATCATGCCAGTTGTCCTGACAGATGGTCTGAATGCAGACTGAGATTCCAGCAGGACTTCTTCGGTGATGGGAAGGAGACGGTTCAGAAGAATAAGGGTGAGGATTTTCCCTGCGGTGGAGAGTAAAGCAATGCCTCGATAATTTCCACACATCAACTTGCCTCCCTTCTTGAAAATGGTAACAATGTTGGCATTCCTCAAGTTCTCTGAAATCTCTTCATTGTTCCAAATTCGGAGAATGAGTTCGTGGAGCTTTAGTACCAGTTCCTCACCCCCAGCCTTGTAGACTTCATCCGGTATGCCATCTGGTCCTGCAGCTTTGTTGTTTTTGGCCAGCTTGATGGCATGTCTTACTTCTTCGATGGTAGGAAGGTTGGTGAGATTCTCTTTCAGGGTATTGAGGGACAGAATTGATAGTGGCATCCGTCACAGATGACTCGCGGTTCAGAAGTGTCTCAAAATGCTCCTTCCGTCTAGCTTGAATGTCTTAATTTCCCTTTAGGAGCGTCAAGCCATCTTGAGATCGTAGGGGAGTAAGACCATGGGAGCTAGGACCATAAATGGCCCTTGTAGCCTGGAAGAAGCTCCGCATGTCATATTTGTCAATATAAAGCTAGATCTCCTTGGCCTTGTCTTGCCACCATTTGTTTTTGATGTCTTGGATCTTCCTTTGAGCTTCTGGTATGACTCTTTCTTTTGCTGGCATGAGATGTCATCTTGTCATGTGCAGTGAGCTCTTCTATTCCGGTTGAGCAGGTCTTGAATCTCAGTATAATTTTCATCAAACCAGTCCTGGTGATGCCGGGTGACATAGCCAATAGAGTGAGCACTGAGCTCAGCAGCGATAGACCAATTATCAGGCAGAATGATTATGACACTGGTCACTGTCTGCTGGGTGGAAACTTGTTGCAGTTGAAAGGACTGAAGCACTCCTACGAGAGAGCACTTTGGTTCTTTCATTTGCATGAAGTCGGCCAGCAAGCAGCTGAGTGTCTTTATGATGTTCTGTTCTCATGCTGTGTGTCTTTTCTGTAGTTGGTTGTAACATGAGAGTTTGAGAACCTTCTGTTGTGCTGAGTGCCTTTTTTTGGCCCCCTCCTCCCCACTGTGCTCATGCTGTGTGTGTTTCTGTCCTTCCTCACATGCCATCCAATAAGCAGTTGAAGTGATCATATGGTTTGCAATGTGTAGGCTGAGTTGCTGGCTTTTCACTATGAGATGCCCGTCTGCTGGTCCCGGGAGACACTGTGCAATCAATCTGCGTTGGTTCTGTGTCCATTTCTATTTCTTTTGGGTGTCCTGAATCTTGTACTCCCCTTTATTTTGATATGTTTTCCTATCTCTCTCTCTCTCTCATGTATGGTTCCTTCATCATTGATCATTCTGTTTTAATATAGCTTCCCCTATGTAGTCCCTGTTTTTCCTTCTTCGTCCCCCTACCCGCCTTGTTCTCTGCTCTTCCCCCCACTCTCCCACCCTCATGGTTATACATGTGTAATACCTGTCTCTGTCTTATTTTTTTGTGGGAGTTTATACACTTGAGATGAACAGGTTTTTGAATAAGTAGCTCAGTTCTGCAACCTTTTTAAAGGGAAACTCCAATACCGCCTCAAAGTGCAGCAGCTGCTACAGAAATGCCTGACTTGGGCTTTTAGTATAAAATGAATTTTTTTTTTACCTGCTGCCTGGTGATTTTATTTAGAAAGATCCATTCTGTCTATAATGGCTGAGGATCCCCGGCGGACTAGATGGCGTCCGTCACAAAGGTTATACTAATGAGGGCTACCAACTCTGCCATTTGTTGGTAGCCCTCATTAGCATAACCTTCATGGTGTAAGCTGCCCGGGGTGCGCGAGATGTCTGTCTGGGGCTCAGCAGCCATTGTACACAGAGCGGGTCTTTTTAATTAAAATTGACAGGCAGCAGGTAAAGAAAAAAATAGTTTTATGCTAAAAGCTCTACTTGGGTGTTTCTGCAACAGCTGCTGCACTTGGGGCAGTATTAGAGTTTTCTTTTAACAAAACAAAACAAAAAAAAAAAGGCAGTGCCAGATCTGGAGTCACCCTCTGCAAATCATAGGGCAGGTACCAGCTTCACATGAGGTGTTTGTCACTAATACCAGTGACAACAAGTGACATCAGTATCTTGGTTTTGCAATAATCGTTATCTCTATTATTGTTGTCTGACTCTTATATTGTCATACTAAATATGCACTTTGAGGTCCAGCAATTTATCTCATGGGCCAGTAAAGTTTTCTCAGAGTGCTATTCTTTAAATAATAACTATCCTGTTTTGACTGTATAGTGTGGTTATTCTTCAGGGGGTCCTGAATGTTATTTGGAGTTGGGCAGTCAATGGAGCACAGCGTTATAAAGATTTAATCATAACTCCATAGTACACTGTTCATAAGTCTTGTATAATTTACCTTTTAAACATGCACACTGTTTTTGTTCTTTTGGGTGTCCTGAATTTGACGACAGATGTTTGACAGCATATTAACTCAGGTATGATATTTGCACTTTCATGCAGTAATATATTTGTTGATATGTCACAATGTCGCAGTATCTTGCACCTCTCTCAATGGCTCTCCACTTGACCAAGACACCAGATACAAGTACTTGGGTGTTTGGCTGGAACCCCACCTGTCTTTTTCAGCTCACATTGAATCTATCACCTCTAAGCTGTGTCCCAAACTCGGCATGCTATACCGGAACAGGGACTCTCTCCTGTTACCTGCCAGACGCGAAATTGTCTCTAAAATGATCCTCCCCATACTAGATTATGCAGATGTGGTTTGCAGCCCTGCCCCAGTAACCACCCTTGCCAGGCTGGATACCCTTCTAAACTCATTTTGTCGCTTCACTACAAACTCACCCCCCATGCACTCAGCACTGCAATCTTTACTCCCCCCTCAGACAAAGCCCCTTATCTCACAGGTGCTATATACACGCCCTCAACCTTTTACCTAAGTACTGGTTTAACTTGCTCCCCACCTATCGAGTGTTGGGGCAGCTTTTGCAGTTGGAGCAGAGGAAACAGTGACAGCCTATAATGGGGCTGTCACTGCGGCCTTCGATTCCATCGTGCCCATTCATGTCCATACCTTGTCTACTCACCGGAGACCTCCTTGGTATTATGAGGAGCTCCGGGGGGTTAAAGACGAAGGGGCAGAGGTTAGAGAGGTGCTGGAGGAGATCTGTTCTGCTGGAGGACAAACTGGCCCTGAAGTCACATTATGTCAACGGTCAGGGGGCAATTTCCCATAAAAAGGTGTAATATTTGTCTAGGGAGATTGCCTTAATGAGGAACAGACCATCTCAGCTCTTCCGCATGGTAGATGGGCTTCTACATCCTGCCTGTCTCCATGTTGGGGGAGCAGGTTCTAGCACTAGGTGCAGGGAGTTGTCTGTATCCCTTGCCAACAAGGTGCCCTCTATCAGGGATGAGGTCTCCTAGAGTACCTCTTGAAGGGGATGCAGGGTCCAGCGTGAAATGTGTCAAAACACTCCTCCTGTCTGGGATGAGTTTGAGATAGTTGGGTGGAGGAGGCGGCAGAAATAATCTTGAACCTGCGGCCAATCCAATGTGAGCTAGACCCAGGTCTGACTCGACTTTTGGTTTGATGTCTGGACCTGACTGGATCTGTGATTGCTGAGGTTGTCTGGAGTTCTTTGAGGAGTGGGGTCTTCCCATTGGCCTTAAAGGGGCTTTGGTTAGACCCCTTTTGAAAAAACCCTCTTTGGACATGGACTGCTTAACCAATTACAGGCCAGTCTCACACCTCCCATGTTTAGGGAAGGTTACTGAAAAAGTGGTACCCATAAAGCTCGAGAGACATCTTGCCTCTCCCTCCACCTATGAGCCTTTCCAGTTTGAGTTTTGTGCAGGGCACAGTACAAAGACCGCCCTGGAGAAGGTGCTTAATGATCTCCTAATGTCGAGGGACAGGAGAGACCGTACCATCTTGGTCCTCCTGGACCTCTCTGTGACGTTTGATGCCATGGACCATGAGGTGCCACTTGACCACCTATGGTTCTGATGTGGCCTGTCCGGTAATGTCATCAACCGGTTCAGGTCATTCCTGACAGGCAGAGTGCAAAGATTGACGATGGGGTTAGCCTGATCTAACCAGAAGCCTCTGTGCTGTGGGGTTCCGCAGGGTTTGGTCCTGTCGCCCTTGTTGTTCACGGTGTATATGCTGCCATTGGGGGACATTATCAGGCGGTACGGGCTGGGTTACCACTGCTATGCAGAAGACACCCAACTGTATCTGTCCTGTGCACCCGATACCCAGGTGTTGTTCTCTGTATTTGACAGCTGCCTTGATGCGATCCAGGTGTGGATGACTCAAAACTGGCTTAAACGTAACCCAGACAAGACAGAGGTACTGGTTGTGGATTCATGCCATCATGGCGGGGAAGGGGTGAGGGGTTACCCCCAGCTCAGTGTCGGGGGGTGTTCCCCTTGCCCTGTCTAGACAGGTGAAGGATTTGGGCATGATCCTGGATGACGGCTTGACACTTGATGCGCAGGTGTCGGCCGTGTTGTCAGGAGTTGATTTTACCATATCTAGAATATTGCCGAATCCGAGCCCTGATCCTTCCTGAGGACCTGAACACACTGGTGCATGCTTTCATAATTTCCAGGCTGGACTACGGTAATACCCTGTACCTAGAGTTATCCTGAGGCAACCTCTGCAGGCTACAGCTGGTGCAGAACACAGCGGCAAGGTTGCTGATCGGGGTGAGACGGTGTGAGCATATCACCCCCGGTCCTCCGTGGATTGCACTGGCTGCCAGTCAGATGGAGGATTGTCTTCAAGGTAGGGCTTTTGACCTACAAGACCCTGCATGAAAGGGGACCTGTATCTGCAAGATCTCCTTGTCCCCTACCATCCACCTTGGGCACTCTGTTCTGGTGGGGGAGGCCTTGGAGTTCCCATGGTTAGGCTGCGGCACTATGGGGACATGGCGTTCTCAGTGGCGGCAACTACCTTGTAGAACCCCATGCCTGATTACTTAAAGGAGGCTTCCTTGGTAGAAGCCTTTAAAAAAGGGGTTGAAAACATATGTGTTCCAACCAGCTTTTATTGATTGAACTGTTGTTTTTAAGAGATGGATGGAGGAATTTTAAATTTCTTTTAATGATTAGCTGTTATGTATAGATATTGTTCTGTGTTTTTACTGTACAGCACCCAGAATCTCTGGAGATGGTCGCTTTTATAAATAAAGTACCTATTTATCTATAGAACTGTCTATCCTCAGACTCCCTATCCCCCTATGAACTCAGGCACAGAAATTAAAGATCCTTCACCCTGCACTGACCCTCTTCAGCAGTGGGCAAAGCTGCTTTCTCCTACCGGCTTCCTTACTTGTGGAACAAACTTAGCCCTGCTATCAGAATTCACTCTCTCTCACTCTAGCTGCAAGCAACAGCTATGTCTCCTTCCTCTACCTTTATGTTGCTGCCGCAACTGAACTAAACCCACAACTTCTACTGACTTTACCTTCTTACAATTCTTCCCCAGCACTTATTAAAGATTCATTATGCAGAGCACTTACTATTGTATAGTTCACCTCTAAAGATTTATCACATGTCCTGTTTTTGCTCTCACTGCTGTGTTATATTGATTGTAATGAGCTGCTATTGTTCTGTTTACTAATTCTCTGCATTTATTGTCTGTATTTCCAGTCCCCTCGGAATCGAGCCTCAGCTCAGCATGCTTTTCCGTTACCAAATGTTTAAATAAATAAAAATAAAAAATCCTGAAGATTTAATAACTCCATGATACACTGTTCATAGGTCTTGTATAATTTAACTTTTAAAAATATAGTGTTTTTGTTCTTTTGGGTGTCCCAAATCTAACAGTATAAGAAGTATGACAGCATATTAAATCATGGGATGATACATACAGGTTACTCACCTGTAACAGGAGTTCTAGGAATGGTATATGTTGTTCATCCACACTGTCTGGCAGGTTCCTTGCCGCTTTAAATCTTGCCAGAAGGTCTTCAAGCTGGATCCTCCCACCCACCCAGGTGGTAAAACTCTCGGCTCTGCCCCATGACGCCAGATCTAGCCCGCTGGAAGCCAGGTTGTGCGTCGAAGCCGGGGAGGTTAGGAATGTCGGATGAACAACATATACCATTCCTAGAACTCCTATTACAGGTGAGTAACCTGTATTTCTAGGGACATGGATATGTTGTTCATCCACACTGTCTGGCAGACTCCCAGCAGTTCTCTGTGAGGAGGAGGCAAGCACAACCTACTTAGGGAATAATGACTGGAGAACCAAGGCCCCAAAACCAGCATCCCGCGTGACTCAAGGTTGATGTGGTAGTGGTGATGAAGGCGCAGCTGACTTCCAGGTAGCAGCCCTGCAGATTTCTGGATAGGGACATCCCTGAAGCAGCCACCCATGCAGCGGTATGGTGGGTAGAATGAGCTTTATCCTCTGGGAGGATCCATGCGCCAACCTATAGCAGAGATCTAAGCAGGAGGTGACCCACCTGCCTATATCCGCTTGGCTGCAGGTCTACTCAGATGCGGCTTCAGCGTAGGTGACAAACAGCTGGCGAACCTCTCCCGAACTTCAGCCGCTCTGCTCCTTATAATAAGCGAGCCTTCTAGGGTCCAAAGTATGGAGCCTATATTCGGCCCTCCGAGGTGTGACTGGGGTAGAACACCGCAGAGTCAACACCTGGTTAAGGTGAAATCTGACACCACCTTCGAAGGAATTTCGGTGGAGGCGAGGACAACCTTGTCCCTGTGGAAGACCAGATAAGGAGACTCATGGGCCTGATCTCTCCCATCCTTCTGGCTGACGGATAGCCACCAAGAAGGCAGTCTTCCATGACAGGTGAGAGATGTCACACCTGTGCATCGGTTCAATGGCTTGCCCATGAGCTTAGCCAATACCAGCAGTAGATCCCATGGAGGTGGAGGTTCTCGCACCGGAGGGAATATGTAATCAAGGCCTTTGAAAAAGCGACCTTCTCTCCTGCGCTATCGATCGCTTCCCGGCCCATGCCCGTAAGCAGAGATGGCTGCCAGGTGCACCTTAAGGGTCGTCGACCGAAGCCCTTGCTGAGAAAGGGACCACAGGTAGTCCAGAATGCTTGCCAAGTAACAGGAGGAAGGGTCCAGGCCCTTGCCCTGACACCAAATGGAGAATCTCTTCCATTTGGTATAGCATTTTCTGAGTCGACTCCTTCTGGGGCGCCTCAATGGCGTTGAGGACCTCGTCGGAAAGACCCAAGGCCTGGAACTCAAGCCGCTCAGGAACCAGGCCGCAGGTGCAGGGATTGAAGGTCCGGATGGAATATCTTCCTGATTGACTGAGATCAGGTCCGGAGCTGAAGCCGCCGGAGCCTGGAGCTGAGACTGAGGAGATCTGGATACCAGAACTCATGGGCCAGTCTGGGGCTACCAGAATCACCTGCGCCTTTGTCCCTCCCCCGCTTGAGAAGCACTCTCGTGAAGGGCACCGCTGAAATCCTGAGTCGATTTGTCCATCGTAGTCATGAGGGAGAAAGTTGACCAAAAGTCTTGAAAATTTTAAAATAAGTTTCGGGCTAACCGAAGAATTAGGATCCAGTCTACATGCAGAGCGTTAAGGAGGGAACCTGAGCTTCCAAGCGGTAAGGAAGATCTGGCGTCATGGGCCGGAGCTGTGAGTTTTACCACCCGGGTGGGTGGGAGGAGCCAGCTTGAAGACCTTCTGGCAAGATTTAAAGCGGCAAGGAACCTGCCAGACAGTATGGATGAACAACATATCCATGTCCCTAGAATTGTATTCCCATGTAGTAACATTTGTCTATATGCCACATGTCACAATATTTTACTGTTATAGCAACAATTGGAAATGTGCTGTTGATGACACTGGAGAGTCTATTTTTATGTTTGCTTGTGCACATATCCCCCTGGTTGTGGGGAATCGAACTTTTGATCCTGGGGCAGCAGCGTGTTATCAGAGCAGATAGGGAATGATGGAGGGTCTGTCTTCACTGAGCGACCTCATGTATTGATTGGTTCTGGTGGTTGGAGACTGGGTTTACTTAATCATGTTTTATGCTAACTGTACTTGAAAACGAAATTGACCAAGAGGTAAAACTTGGCCTAAGGAACAGCTGCAGTTCAGCCATAGTACCTAAAGACCTAAAGATGAGGTTCTATTCAATATAATTGTTTTTGAGTTGGTTGTGGAAGAGGCAGGTGGGGTGGGGTGGTACTGATACTGGGGCAAAATAAAAGTGGGGCCATTGTAGAGGGAGCAATTTTCTGGTGAGTCTGCATGGCATGTGTTTGTGTGTGATGGGTGGATGAGGACAGCCTGATTTACTGATTTTCCTGAAACCTGCTAGGGATGACTAGATGAAATGCAGTAGGATTTGGAGGTTGTCTGTGGGGGGGGGGGGGCTAGATTCACTTTTTCCTTGCCTGTACTACTTGTTGCCCGGGGGCAGGTCTCTCTGTACTGTTGGCACATCTCTGGAAGGGAGACCTGTCTCTGAACTGAGTGTTGACTTGTAAACCATAACATGGATCTTGCAAGGGTTAACAGTGATGATCCATTCTCGCTTCTCAGTTTCTGGCCTACCTGAACACCACTCACTGTCTCTGTCTGCAAGCTCTCCCACTCACCAACCCTCTGTTTTGACAACCACTGCGCAAACACCCTCCACACCCTCTCTCCCTGTGCTCCTGGGAATAGGCTTAGAGTCTCTGCTGTACGAGGCAACAGCAGCAACACACACACACACACACACACACACACACACACACACACCACAGTTCAGATTCTGATCTTTTCTCGGGTACAAGGGAAAACAACTCTTTTCGTCTACATAGAACCCACCACTTCCAGAGTTCCTGCTTCTTCATCCTACATACAGTCCCACATCCACACCCCCACTCACTACTTCATATCGCGATCCCTTCTCCAACTTAAAAAAAAAAAAAAAAAAGAGGAAAAAAAAGACTAAGCTCCTTCATTTCACATACCCCACTGTCCGTCGGCTGGGCTCCAAACCACCAGGGCTGCTGCATTTTTGAAACAGCCCTGTTGGGCTCTCTAAACCACTGCTATGCCCTCTCCTCTGTCCGTTATCAGCTCCGCTCTCTTTTCCCATCCCAGTTAGCATCTCCCTATCACTGACTCCCCCCCCCCCAAGCTCCTGTTTTTCATACAGTAGGCATGCTGGCTGAGGGCCTGAGATCAGCTGCTTGTGCTGGCAGGTGACCAGGCTGGGGGCCCAGATCTCAGAGGTAGAATTTAAAAATTCAAGGGCATCATCTAATAAAACAGCGATGTTATCCTTGGCCTCTTCATTTCCTAATCATGACAATTTCGCTATTATAACTGTAACCCCTAGATGGCGCTATCCCAGGGGCTACTACCCCTGCCTGATTTGCCACTAACAGGTTGAGGGGCCTGGATCCAATGGCGGGTGCCTCCACCCAGAGGTCAGGGTTTGCAATAGTTAAACTAACTTGGTCACAGCCCTCTGGGACACTGCAACCCCTTTCTTCCCACTAGTGGCCCACACAATATATCAGAATTACCTTCTCAGTATACACTTACCCCAGGACTGGTTCCGGCACTGGGACCTCCTGTGAAATGAGATACAGTGCAACAATCACAGTACAGTACTTTAACATAGACAAATACCTCAGGCAGTAGAACTTTGCTGAAACAAGCAGCCTGATTTATTTAGGGGATATAACAAGGACAGGGGAAATCAGGTTAATTAGCTTATCACTCTAATAATCTACTTATGGCTCTGTGCACAGGCCTATCCCTATCAGTTACTGTCCCTGGGTACCCAAGCCCCAGTGGCTAGTCCAAACCGTGGCAGCTGGTAGGGCCCTTCACACAGAGAAAAGGAAAATTAAACAGTCAGCAGTACAGTAATTCCATTTGGATTTAATGTGCAATTCAACAGGAGCGACCCTGAATTAGTACTCACGACCTCCAAATAAGATAGGGTCCTTCAATGTCAGCAGGGCTCACTTGAGGTACACAAACCTCTTCACACATCCATATAAAAGAAAGCACTATACCAGGCAGGCTGCATCTGTATCCCGATCGCAATTACTGCACAATACCCGGGAGAACACACAGCAGATTCAGTTCCTGACAGATCGAGTGCAATTTTCAGCAATTCCTCCAGTCTTCTACAGGGTGAGCCTGGTTTCTACTCTTCAGAGATCCTTTGATTCTTTTCACAGGACGGATTCAGTCCTAACAAGCTGTTACACAAGCTGCAGACCGGAACTCCGGCCTTACATACGCTTTTTGACTAAAACTGCACACTGAAAAGCACAGGGCTCTTCCTTCTTCACTGCCAAAGCTCAACTGAAACTCCAACCGACAAAACTGGCACTTCCTTTGAGTTCCTCCCAGTTCTTGACTGGATTGGCTGTCACTACAATAGACTGCTGCTGTTGGTCCAAAAGGCACTGAAGTCTAAACTACATCTCCCAGAGTCACTGCCCATACAATCCTCTTGTGGCTGGCTCAGATTATGAGTCCAAGTTCTGATTCGTCCAAGGCACCATTTTAGAGCTAGCTTACCCTCACACTGATTGGTCCAGTTCAGCAGTTCAAAACTAGAATGGGAACTAGCAGACACAGTTCTGACTGCAAAGAAAGCAGGTTAGACAAACTGTAATTTCATTATTACTCTAAATAATTTCTGGCAAACAGTTGCATCTTTCAGATAGGTTCCTTTGCACTCCTAGTGACTGCAAAATGAAGTGAATTGGCAGCAGCTCGAGTGGTACTCAGAGTAGCACACAGTCCCCCCATACTAAATTATGTCTGCAAGCAGACAGCTCTTAAAGAGACAGTACCAGAGGCTCTAAAAACACTCACTGATAAATGGCTTAAATGCCAAACACCATTCAGGCTTGGAGCATTCAAGCAAGCTCCTGAAGTCTTTGGGAACCCCATTTGCAGGGGGTTACACCCTTCCTGGTTTGGGAAAGCTTGACGTCCACACAAGGCAATTTCACAAGTTTCAACTGCAACCATATACATTTTGCATTAGGCTCGCACATGTAATCATCAGTCAATATATCATTTTACCAAGAACACATTTCTGAAACATTGCAGTACGTCACTCTTTACACAGTATTACATACACATTGTACCATAACTCAAGTTATTACCTCTTGTACATGAAACCTGAAGAGAGGGGGCCCTTCCCTATCAGTTACCTTGGGGCTGGATGGGGCAAGGGCACCATACTTAGAGGGCAACACAAGTAACTTGGAGTTAGCACTGATGCTCAGTTTGGGCAATGAGCTCGGGGACACATACACTCCTTTATGGACAACATTGAGAGGCAAGTCACAGGCCTCCCAAGTGAATCATAACTGAGGTGCACCACAGGCTTTACAGCTCGACCAGTCTTTCTAGGGGAACTGTTATAGTCTCTGCACTCTGAGCCTCATTTTCAGCATTGTCCTCACTTGTCAGGGAGTCTCCATGGGGTAGAGAGGCTAGAACTTGGGGCACTTTCAGCTCCAGGAGTTACAGTTTCTGAGTCCACAACATTTGGCTCGCATGGAGAGCTTTCGGACACTGGCAGTGGACTGTCAGGGCACTCAAAATACTCTTCTTGTTCGGGTGTATCACCAGTCTGCCCCAATCTATCATTTTCCTCCCCTGAAAGCTCAAACAGTTCAACCATGCACAATGATTCCATTTCATCTGATCTGATGCTTTGCACTTCACTTTCTGGGAGCATTGGCTCCAGGGACGAAGCTGGGGGCTTGGACAGTCCAGAAGGCCCAGCTTCATCTCCAGTATTGACTAGGGATTGCCCAAACAATTGACTCAGTTCAGTAAGAAGGATAGTATTCAAAGTCACCTCACTTTCTTCCGATATGGACTGACAGTCATACTCAACTGGGACTTGTGGAGGGAACACTTTAACTTTGCTTCTGTAGGTGCAGACTTTCTTGATCTTTTCTTAGCAGCAGCTCTAGTCACTGGTCCAGAGGGGCATCTTCTAGGGGCTCAGACTCAATTAAGATTTGTCCAATGGGCAGTAAATGATTTCTATGCATTGTTTTACATCTTTTGAATTATTCTCAGGCCTTACTTTGTACACTGGCAGATCATCTAGTTTGCCCACTACAATGTGAGGGAGATGGTGCCATCTGTCAGCAATCTTGTGCTTGCCATGCAGTCCCAGATTTCTTAGCAATACCCGACTCTCCTCCTGGAGTTCCTGTGCTTTCACCTTTTATCATACCTTTCTTTGTTGGCCAGATTTCTTTTGGCAGCCATGGTTTGAGCCAGTTGGTATGCATGAGTTAGCTGGGCCTTTAACTTTGCACATACTTCAAATAGTTGTCAGCTTGAACCCCATCAGGAGAGACCCCAAACACACATCTACTGGTAGTCGAGCTTCTCTTCCAAACATCAGCGTGTAGGGGAGAATCCAGTGGCATCACTTTTGGCGCAGTTATAAGCATGTACCAGGGTGCTAATTTGTTGGCTCCATCTAGGCTTGTCCTTTGGGTGCAGGGTGCCTAGCATATCTAGCAAAGTGCGGTTGAAACGTTCAGGCTGTGGGTCCCCCTGGGGGTGGTAAGGAGTGGTTCTGGACTTTCGCACTCCCCACAGAGAAAGCACCTCTTTGATCAGACGACTCTCAAAGTCTCTCCCTTGATCAGAATGGATTCTTTGTGGAGCCCCATAGTGAACAAAAAAGTTTTCTACAAGTACTTTGGCCACAGTGGATGCTTTCTGGTCTTTGGTGGGGAAAGCTTGGGCATATCTCGTAAAATGGTCAGTGACCACCAGCACATTACTAATATTTCTTTGATCTGACTCCAAACTCAGAAAATCAATACAGACCAGCTCCATGGGTGCACTGGTGGTGATGTTAACAAGGAGCAGCCCTCTGGGGCAAAGCTTTCTCTGTAAGCAGAGACTACAAGTTCGAATGTGTTGCTCCACATCAGCCCCCATCTTAGGCCAATAGAATCTGGATCTCACCAAGTCAAGTGTTCTGTCTATACCAAGGTGCCCCATGTGGTTGTGCAAGGACCTCAGTACTGAGTCTCGAAAGGCAGTGGGCAGCACTAGTTGTTGTTTGTCTACTTGTCCCCCTCTGTCTACTGTTTCTCTGTATAACAGTTTATTGATCAGTTTCAACTTAGGACCTTCTTTGTATAACAGTGCAGTTCTCAAATCAGTGGAGCGTAATTTGGACACATCTTTTCCTGCATAGAGGGCTTCTAAAGCTGCTTTGATCATGGGATCGCGGATTGAGCCCGTCAATACTGTCATTGTCCAGCTGAGGCAGTGCACCAATGTCTATTGCAGAAAAGTGGCAATAAGCAGCAGGTATGCAATTCTCAGAGGGTCCCAAGCAATCCACCATGCAGTCCACTGCGCCCTGGACATTTGTTCCTCCTGTCAAACTTCGGCAGAGTGCCCGAATGTCAGGTTCTGCCAATCGGACCCAATCATTCTGGGGAACAGGCCTACGGGAGAGAGCATCAGCATCTATGTGGTTCAGACCTGCTGCGTATTCGAGAGCATAGTCATATGTAGATAATGCAGAAAGCCACCTATGGCCAGTGGCATCCAACTTAGCTGAGGTCTGCACATAGGTCAAAGGATTATTGTCAGTTTTACTAGTATTTTAGCCCCATACAAGTACTCATGGAATTGGTCAACAATAGCCCACTTCAAAGCTAGGAACTCTAACTTATGTACAGGATAGTTCTTTCGGATGGGGTCAGGCTTCTACTGGCAAAGGCCACTGGTCTCAGGCCATTCTCGTGCTTTTGGTACAACACAGCCCCCAACCTCTTGCAAGCTAGCATCATGTGCAGGACGAAGGTTTTCTTGATCGGCATAGCCAGCACTGGAGCATGGGTAGTTGATATATGATCTCATGAAAAGCAGTCTCACAATCAGGAGTCCAGCGGGCCCCAAAACTTCACTCGGATGAAAATACACTCTTTCAGTCTTGAGGGACGCTGACTTTTGGTATTTTTGTGGGTTGGGGATACCCTTGAGTAAGGTTAAGTAAAGGGTGGATCACTCTTGAATAGTCCTTGATGAGCGTACGATAATAACCACAGAATCCCAGGAATCTTTGCAGTTCTTTTACATTTTTGGGCTGTGGCCAGGTGGTCAAGGCCTCAACTTTACTTGGTCGGTCTCTATTCCTCGGTGGATACTATGTGTCCCACATACTTTACTGATGTTTGAAAGAATTGACACTTATCAATGGACAGTTTAAGGCCAAAGTCCTCCAGTCGGTCCAATACCTTAAATAATCTGCTCTCATGTTCCTCCAGTGAGCTGCCAAACACAATAACATCATCTAGGTATACCAGGCACTCTAGTAAGTTCATGTCCCCCACTGCACGCTCCATCAATCGTTGAAAAGTGGCTGGGGCACCTGAAACCTTGAGGCATCCTCATGAATTCATAGAAGCCAAGCGGACAGATAAAGGCTGTCTTCTCATGGTCCTCTGGGGCCATCGGGATCTGGTAGTACCCATCATGGAGATCCAGCACAGAGAACCACTTGCTCCCGCTTAGGCAGTCCAAAGCATCCTGAATGCGGGCATTGTGTACTGATCAGGATAGTCCGCCGTTTAAGGTGCGATAATCCACACAATCCTTACTGTTCCATTCTTTTTCCTCACTACCACAATGGGGAAGCATAAGGGCTTCTGGATTCTTGTATTACACCAGCAGCTAACATCTCTTGCAGATGCCGCCTCACATCATCTATGTCAGCAGGTGCCAGGCGCCGAGACCTCTCACAAATGGTCTTTCGTCATGCAGCCGGATATTGTGCTCAGCTCCTTGCACGCATCCTACATCCCATTCCTTTAAAGAAAACACCTGGTCTCTCTGGGCAAGCTTCTCACTGATCCTCACTTTCCATTCAGCTGGCAGCGGGAGTCGCCAAATCAAACAAGTCGGCGCTACTCTGTCATTCTTCCTTGAACTCTTGCTGGGTAGCACTGCAGTGTCTGCACAATGCACATTAGCCAGGATGCAACCTCTGTTTACTCGAATGTCTCTTTCAGACACATTATGAACTTGGACCATTACCCTTCTGGCATAAGCATGGGCTCTAGCGGGCAAAATACTAGGCTTGACCAGCAGTCCCTCTGGCAATTTTCCATCGCCTGGTGCATCCAACATTAATATTTTATTCTTAACATCCTTTCTGATACGGACCTCCCTGTAAGGTACACTGGGCATTTGGCGCCAGGATCAGAGACTCAGGATCCTTCTTCCATACAATTCCGACCGGGTTCCTCTGGTTCTGTTTTTTCAGCATCTCTCTGTGCCTCATAGGCCTTCTTAATTAAAGCCGGAACTCTTAAAGCTCTACTAGTCTTTGACCCCTGTTTTCATAACACAACTGTGCCAGCCTCGAACATATGAGCATTTGTTCCAATCAACAAAGGGACACCATCATACAGTCCAGTGGGGGACACACTAAGGCTAGGGTCTCTACTTGTTCGCCACTCCAACCACGGAGGTGGGAAAGACAGCCAATTCGGATATACCCGGAATAGGGTAGGCCTTCTCACTTAACCCCATACATGCAGTCCTTCTAATGGTTGTAAGTGGCATCTGACAAATGCTTCTGATACCAATCCTGGAACATAATTGTCACTTGGGAGCCACTGTCTATACAGCTCTTTGTAGACACTCCATTCACCTTTACAGTGGTCTCCATGGAGGGACCCACTATTCTGGACCAGTCTGGAGAGGCGGTGGGGGCCTCGGCAACTGACCTTTGCCACAAAAGGACGTGAATTAGTATTTTTGTGCCCTCACTGACTCATGTCGCACCTCTTAACCACTGATTTCTTCTCCAAGCCTCCTTGTAGCCTATATGCAACTTTGTCATGTCTTTTGGGACTGGCATTCCTTCATGTGCCCATCTTTCCCACAATTATAGCAAAACATACTTTCTGGAGTTTGAGCTGGCCGAGGCGCCACACTGGGACCCAGGGCAGGGGTATTACTAACTGGAAACCTGGTGCCATCTCTGTCTGCGGCGTGATAAGCATTTGGAGACATCTCGTCAGTTTCTCCACTTCCATGGTCAAGGAATTGAGTTTGGAGCTGTTATCAGCAGGAGATACATGGGTGGGTACCCCACCCCATAGCAGATGCAGTCGGATATAGGTCAGGGCCCGTACTTGCAGGCGTGGCCTTCATAAAGGGACTGTTTTTGAATTCCCGGATCTCTCTCAACAGTTCGCCCCATTGTGGCATATCTTTTTCCTTGTCAGAGCACTCATTGACTGTGAATCTCTGCCCCTGAACTTCACTTGATGTGTCACCCTCAGTCACTCGGGTCATAGCCACAGCTGTTGGTGCAGGTACCTCCCGAGGTCGCCTTTTCTCAACTCCTCGAATTTCTCTCATTAACTCATCATAGGAGGGTGGATTCCAGTCGATTTGCCAGGCGAATTGAAGCAACAGCAGTTCTGAGAAGGGGCAGACTTAAGGATTCTGTCCAGTCTGGTTCGTCCAGTTCAATCGCTGGCAAACTACCCTTTCTGAGGCATTCTTGCAACAATTTTTCCAGCCGAGAGACATACACAGACAACAACCCCCTTGGTACTGTTGTGCATTTCTTACTCTCCACCATAGGTCCTCATCAGAATCTGGGCTCACACATTCTCCAAGGCCTCAAGATAGGCCTGTGCAGTCGCTTCAGGGTTACTGGCCCGCTTAGCACGGATGGTAGCCAGGGCAGGACCTCGGAGGCCTCACTAACCCTCTTTCGCCGCCTTCCGAGCATTGCCATTCTAGCACTTGGGGCAACATAGTCTATCCAGGTCTCCCAGTCATCCTCCCTTGGGGGTGGGAGGGTGCCAGAGAAGATCCTCAACCTTCGGTAAGAGTCGTGACTAATGGCAGGTGCAGAAATAGGAGTCTGCATTGGTTCAGCCACCACACGGGCACTGGAGCAGGAGAGGTGTTGGGGAGGAACACCCCAGGTGGCAAGAATAGTTTCTTCAAGTCCTCCACAGTTTTCCCTCTCCCAGCAACCATTCAGCAAATTTCTCCTCAAAAGTTTCAGATAGTGGTGGGGGCTGATTCCCCCGGTCTTTACTGTCCTTAGTTATCACTCTCCAAGCAGTGAGGGCTCCTCTGGGGTAATGGTCTGTGGCACTTTGGAGCTATCTATGGATCCTTAAACTCTACTAGGGCCAGGAAAGTGTGGGTGAGCAGATTAGCATGCCGACCCACCACCACAGGGTTTTGTAAACCTCCACCTTGGAAAGTACTCCTGCACAGTGTCCGATTGATACCCAGGGGATGTCCAGGATAAGCATAGCATTTTGGGGGTCGATCTCCCCAGTACACCACTCCACCAGCCGGTGCACAGCCACTCTGTCGGGTACCCATTTTTTCTTAACAGTGGTTCGTGAATATGGCCACTAGAGGACACACAATCCCAGCGGTGAGCCTCCAAGATGTAACCCCTAGATGGCGCTATCCCAGGGCTACTACCCCTGCCTGATTTGCCACCAACAGGTTGAGGGGCCTGGATCCAATGGCGGGTGCCTCCACCCAGAGGTCAGGGTTTGCAATAGTTAAACTAACTTGGTCACAGCCCTGTGCATACTGCAACTCCTTTCTTCCCACTAGTGGCCCACACAATATATCAGAATTACCTCACAGTATACACTTACCCCCAGGACTGGTTCCGCACTGGGACCTCCTGTGAAATGAGATACAGTAACAATCACAGTACAGTACTTAACATAGACAAATACCTCAGGCAGTAGAACTTTTGCTGAAACAAGCAGCTCTGATTTATTTAGGGGATATAACAAGGACAGGGGAAATCAGGTTAATTAGTTTATCACCTAATAATCTACCTATGGCTCTGTGCACAGGCCTATCCTCATCAGTTACTGTCCTGGGTACCCAAGCCCTAGTGGCTAGTCCAAACCGTGGCAGCTGGTAGGGGCCCTTTCACACAGAGAAAAGGAAAATTAAACAGTCAGCAGTACAGTAATTCCATTTGGATTTAATGTGGCAATTCAACAGGAGCGACCCTGAATTAGTACTCACGACCTCCAAATAAGATAGGGTCCTTCAATGTCAGCAGGGCTCACTTGAGGTACACAAACCTCTTCACACATCCATATAAAAGAAAGCACTATACCAGGCAGGCTGCATCTGTATCCCGATCGCAATTACTGCACAATACCGGAGAACACACAGCAGATTCAGTTCCTGACAGACCAGAGTGCAATTTTCAGCAATTCCTCCAGTCTTCTACAGGGTGAGCCTGGTTTCTACTCTTCAGAGATCCTTTGATTCTTTTCACAGGACGGATTCAGTCCTAACAAGCTGTTACACAGCTGCAGACCTGAACTCCGGCCTTTACACACGTGTTTTTGACTAAAACTGCACACTGAAAAAGCACAGGGCCCTTCCTTCTTCACTGCCAAAGCTCAACTGAAACTCCAACCGACAAAACCGGCACTTCCTTTGAGTTCCTCCCAGTTCTTGACTGGATTGGCTGTCACTCACAATAGACTGCTGCTGTTGGTCCAAAAAGGCACTGAAGTCTAAACTACATCTCCCAGAGTCACTGCCCATACAATCCTCTTGTGGCTGGCTCAGATTATGAGTCCAAGTTCTGATTCGTCCAAGGCACCATTTTAGAGCTAGCTTACCCCACACTGATTGGTCCAGTTCAGCAGTTCAAAACTAGAATGGGGAACTAGCAGACACAGTTCTGACTGCAAAGAAAGCAGGTTAGACAAACTGTAATTTCATTATTACTCTAAATAATTTCTGGCAAACAGTTGCATCTTTCAGATAGGTTCCTTTGCACTCTAGTGACTGCAAAATGAAGTGAATTGGCAGCAGCTCGAGTGGTACTCAGAGAAGCACACAGTCCCCCATACAAACTCATTATGTCTGCAAGCAGACAGCTCTTAAAGAGACAGTACCAGAGGCTCTAAAAACACTCACTGATAAATGGCTTAAATACCAAACACCATTCAGGCTTGGAGCATTCAAGCAAGCTCCTGGAAGTCTTTTGGGAACCCCCATTTGCAGGGGGGTTACATAACTCCTGTCATTAATTTGTTAATTTTACCCTCTGTGCAATCTATGCCCAACAACTACACAGCAAATACAATCAATATAAATCTGGCACTGACAAATGCTTGTTTCTACATGTGATGCTCTTTCTATTCATGGGCTTTCTTTTATACAATTGAGTCTTTTTTTGCTTCTCCTGTCGTCTGTCTGTCTGTCTCTCTCGCTCTCTCTCTCATATTTGTAAGTCTTCTTGTTTGCTTCTGTATTCCAGATCTGTTCTTCGTTTTTATCTGTTTTTCACACTCTCTCCCTGTACTGAATCTTCATTCTTTAGGGCCTGATTCCCAAATCCCAATTCAAGTACCTAGGGATGATCTGTGGCACGTACTACCCCCTTCCCACATTTAGTACCCCCTTCCCACATGTGAAGCAATCTACAGCATCCACCAATCATCCCACAGTCAACAGACAAGTGCCCTCCACCTGATTCCTTTTTTGCTGCTGAACTATACAGATGGCCAGAAAGTACTGTAGGCGGGAGGTGGGGCCAAGCTCTGTGTCATGCCCAAAGCAAAGTCCGACTAGCTTCAGACACCAGGAAGGCATGGATGTTATGCAGAAGCTGGGTGCCTGATGTAATGAGTCTATGCTTCCATCATGTCCTCTTATGTAATTTGTGGAATTTCTACCAGCACTCTCAGAACATGACACCCCCTTGCCCCCCAAACGCAGATTACCCTACCTCGCCCCCAAACCTGTGTCACCTATACAGTAGCCCACCATGCTACTACCGAGCCACCACTGGCACTTTCAGCATCACTTTTGACACTTATTCCAACTCTAGCAAACTCTACACTTGTTTATTTCACAAGGTTCAAATTACATTTCTTATGAGGGGTGCTACTGGCGTTGTTGCATGTAACAACAAACAGAGTCCAATGCACCCCTTTCACCCCTAGTGAATCTTTGAAAAGTTAAAATTGCTTCTGCCTAAATTGTCTATTTTCTTACTTTATCTCCATGGAAAAGGTGCTCTCGTTGTCTTCATATTCATATTAGTGCTCTCATGTGACTCAAACCAAACAACCAGAGACCAAGGTGGAACTCGAGGTTTGGTCCCAACTTTGAACTGCCTGCAGTGGCTTCTCTTAAAGAGTGCATTGCCTTAACAAGCTTTTTTTTAAATGAAGTACTTCCAGCTAGGAAATTCACAGGTGATTAAAGGTGAGTATGTTACATGAGTGCCACACACGTCCCAAATACTTAAAGAGCATGATCTCACTTTAATCTCGTGTTTTTTGTTACAATTGACTAGCTTTGTTTTAGTCTCCGTTTAGGTGTTGAAACCAAAAGATGGCTTGTCTGACCTGTTAATGCAGTTTTACATTGTTTCCTACGAGCTTCTCCTGCTGCAGTTAAGGTCACAGAAATCTTGGTTGCAAGTTTACGCAGTACCTAGGGACCTCCAGCGGCACAAACAGATAGATGGCCTAGCTGCTGTAGGTAAGAGGGTGACGGGGCTGGGTGTTGTCCATAACAGGAAGGCTGATATGGCCACTGCCATTAGTATTGGCCATGGTATTACCAAAGCATTGTTGGAGTATTTTACGAGAACATCCTGCCCATGTGGATACCTCATTTTCAAGGGAGGCCTCACTAAGCTGGAAGAAAACAGTCAGTCAGTTACATACATTGTAGTTTCTCCCCTTATTCTATCTATGTCCTATTCAGCCCCATGGCAGCCCTGGTAACATCCCCCCCACCCTCACCACTCCCCTTTCTAGTGCCCTAAATGGTTTGTCCCACATGACCGGGCTGTTGGACAGAGGGTGTTAGCTCACCCTTCTGGAGTACAAAATCTGGTGGGGCTGAGGATGGTGTGGCACTAGAGTATTACTGATTTGCTGTCATCCTGATGGACTCTTGGGGGAGTGTTATCCCCTTACACAGTCTGGCTGTGCACATTCGTGACCCCAGACCCTTCCTCTCTCTCCCTCCACTGTGCCCTGCAATGGATACTGGAGGTCTTGCCAGCAGCAGTGTGCCACCCTAAGCACACACACCCCCACACACACACATACGCACATAAGGGAGCAATTTCCCTTGCCCAGTGTCAGAGGTTGTTGCTGTGGTGGGTGATGGCACCAATCCACCTCAGCTAAGCCATTCTGCTAAGTGGCAGAGCTATTCTCAGACCGGACACTTAGGTGCGAACAATCTAAGTCTGTTCTCAAACCTGTGTCACCTGTTCAGCAGCATGATGCACTGCCACTGGACAACTGGGCAGTCCATACATGGCAGTTTAAAAAGTAAGCACAAACAGCAATAGGGCATGCCATATTTAGGCAGCTGATAAGCTGTCAGAGTAAGCCAGACTACTCAATACAGGGACCTGGGGCGTCATGATTAGTGACAGTATCAATCAGGCAGCCTAGTACAATGGGACGTATGTGAAGGCCAGCCCCCTGCTGTGCTGCACAGGGAGAGGCATGACCTGTAGGAGGCAGGGGGTGATCCTGTCACTGTACAGATCCATTGTGAGGCATCAGCTGTAGGAGGCAGGGGGTGATCCTGTCACTGTACAGTTCCATTGTGAGGCATCAGATGTAGGAGGCAGGGGGTGATCCTGTCACTGTACAGATCCATTGTGAGGCATCAGCTGTAGGAGGCAGGGGGTGATCCTGTCACTGTACAGATCCATTGTGAGGCATCAGCTGTAGGAGGCAGGGGGTGATCCTGTCACTGTACAGATCCATTATGAGGCAGCACCTGAAGTACTTTACGCAGTTTTGGAGCACTCACCTCAGAAAGGACCACGACCACAGAGAGAGAGCCCAGAGAAGGGTCACTAAAATGATAGGGGGTGTGCAGAGGAAGTCATGTAAGGACCAGATGTCCCGCCTCAACATGTACATGTGCAAGGATAGATGGGAGGGGGGTGCTATCAGGGAGACCTTTAAATACATCCAAGCTGTCAACAGAGGTGAGTGGTCAATTATGTTTGGACATAGCAAGGGTTCAGGTACCAGGAGGCATGAGTATAAACTGGTAGAGGTACACTGAAAAGGGACATAAGGAAATATTACTTCACAGAGAGGGTGGTGGGCAACTGGAACAGACTGCTATATGAGTTGGCAAAAGCAGTCTGCCCAAGTATTTAAGGTGGGTTGGGAAAAGTATATGGACATAATGACTATAAATCCAGGGAGCAAGGAGGTGGACAACATTATGGGGGGGGGGCAGTGGTCACACATGGGTGTTCAGACAAATGGCAATCAGCAATAGGATGCAGTGTGCTTAGGCTGTACAGTACAGACATGTTGAACTCCAAGTCTTCTACCTGCAAAATTCTGTATGTCTGTAATTTCAAGTAGCAAACATTAAGTAGTACAGCTATACCCATGCGTGATAAAGGTAAGTGTTCCTTTAGATGTTCTGCCAAGCTTTGACAGTGGATCAGTAATATGTAATTCAGTCTCCATTTAGGACCACATTCCATGCAGCCTGATAACTAAGGCTTCTTTTTCTTCACAACCACTACATGGATACTTGGTACTGTACTTCGAATCTAATCGCTTTAGAGGATTTATGTAAAAAAGTGCTGCACTGTGGTATCAATAGGTCATTTGACTACTTAGGTAGCTGATGCGTTACTTCTCTGGGATATGCATCTAGATATGGTAAACTGGCCTTCAGCTGGCTTACCCGACATGCTGGAATAAGCTGCAATCCTCACTCAAACTAAATTCATTTGGTAGCCTCCACTTGTTCAAACTGTTACTAGAAAACCACTGCACTGATGAATGCACTCGTTTTTTTCTACCTTGATTGCCGTTCTCTTCAATTATTGTGCTTTATACCGTTATCGTCTCTACTGTACATCACCCTAGCATTTTCTAGAGTACCCGTTTCTTGTAAATTCCATGTAAAACTTTGCAATGCTTAATTATGTAATGCTGTTGATTTATGCACTGTCACCTGTCCAGTTCGGGACCTCTTTGTGAATGAGGACTGCTCAATGAAACGTTTTTCCTGGTAAAACAAATAAATCAACAAAATTATACCAGTTTCTTTGTCTACGGGTAGCTAGAGAAGTCCTAGCTAGTGATGTGTGTAGTAAAAAAGGGGAAGTTTGACAATGCTTGTGTTGAATCTTAGTGCAGAGTGACATAAGCAATAAGACATGACAGGGCATTGGTAGGACTGTGATAAGTAGATAAGTAAACAGTTACTGTTCATCTTTAGGCACTACAATTTTGGCACAAACGAGTGTTTCTTTTAGGTGATCTGGTTGATCCTGCCATGATTTTACAGGTAAAAAAGTGATTAAAAAAAACTTATGTGGTTCATCCTGTATTTTTATAGGTAAAATGTAATAAAAAATATGTGATTGATCCTGCCATTTTCAAAATGTTTTAAGTGTAATCACTTTCTTGTTTTAGTGTAGCGTGGCTGAGCAGTGTTCATTGCTTTAAAGGACATGCTGGCAAAGCTTTAAAGGAAAGCTATCTAAACATGGGCTCCTGCCCCCAAAAAAGCTTACTCTCTGGTTTAGCTTTTTACAGTAAGAGTCTTTCTTGTGCCACAGCTTATTGTATTTTAATTCAGAAAAGTCCAAGACCCAGAAGTATGGTGGGTGCAGGGGAGGCTCCATTTGTTGCAAAGGTGCGGCGCCACACCACTAGCTTCAATATAAAAGTATTGAAGCGAGTGGTGAGGCGACGCACCTTTTCAGCAAAAGGACCCTCCCCTGCATCCAGGTCTCAGACTTTTCTGAAATAAAATACAGTAAGTTGTGGCATGAGAAAAATGCACTCTTACTGTAAAACGTTAAACTAGAAGGTAAGCTTTTTGGGGGCCGGAGTCCATGTTTTAGACAGCTTTCCTTTAAAATGAGAAACATTTTCCTCAAAAAGCATGTGAAGTGTGGTTTTTAAGGTAAGTTTACTGAGTTTTTTCTAAATGAAGCCACTGACTGTAAAGTGAGGAGAGCAAGCGAGTCAGTGGCTTCAGAACAGTAGATGCAAGCATGAGTGTTGTTAAAGCAACCCTTGCTCAAGCTTGCATCTACATTTCTGAAGCCGCCGACTCACTCAGTCTCCTCATTCTACAGTCAGCGGCTTCTTTTAGAAGAAGTTCAGTAAACTTGCCTCAAAAACCACCGCTTACATGCCTTTTAAAAAAAACATTTCTCATTTTAAAGCTTTGAAAGCATGTCCATTAGCATAATAAACACTGCTCGGTCATGCTACAGTAAAACAAGGAAATGAAAGTGATTACACTTAGCACAGTCTGAAAATGGTAGGATTAACTACATACTTTTTTTAAGCACTTTTTTACCAATACAAATCATGGCAAAATCAACCACATAATTCTTTGTAGTGTGGGATAGCTATATAGATTTACTTATGGTTGTGGCAGCCTGTGTGTGCCAGGTGCGTGTGTGTGGCAGCCTGTGTGTGTGTGCGCCAGGTTTGGAGTGATCGCACTTCTTGTGAGAAGGTTCTGACGGATGGAAAACAGTACAGGCATACAGTTATAGTGAGAGGCGTATGGATAATGCATGGTCATGTGGTGTGTTTTATCCAATCGGGGAACCTGATTTTCACTGATTTTTTTTCTTACCCATTTTATTAATATATACATACAAATACAGCTATAATTATTATACAGTACCAGGATATTAAAAAAACACAAATTCTACATTAATTGTACATTAAGCTTGACAGCTTGTACAATTATCTTGTTAGTGTATTTATACAGCACCCTTCAGAACAAGCTTTGTAAATATTATTCCCAATATGTCTTCTTTTTATTTTTAAGATATCCTTTAGCAAGTATCTACTCTAGCTAAGATGTCCTTGTTATTAGTCATAAACAGATGTATTACCATGGTTTCTTTATCACATTTTTGTAACTCTAAAAAGCTTGCCAATCCATTTGCTTCCTTTTTTAAAGGGCATGCATACCAAAACTATACGTATTAGATCTTTTCAGTGGCTAAAGCCACACCTACAGTGGTCTGTGCACATTTTACTCTTGTTATATCTTCTTTTCAGTATAATACTTGGGCATAGATCAAAACAAAATTGCATGAAACTGTCTCTTACAGTATTTGGGAGTTTGTAGTAACTTTTAAGTACACTTCCATAAAAGTATCTGCAATTAAGTGTGCCAAAATAGGATGAAATCTATTGTGATTTAACTTGGATATTGCATTCTGCCTATCAATAAGTCTCATTTTCAGCATGGGACATTTAAGTCAAGGATATAACAATCTTCTGAGTAGCCCATGGCAATATGCCCAGTGGTACAGTATGGCATGAGGACATACGCGGAGTGTCTTCTGCCCCTGGATGTGCATCGTTACCATAATGCCAAACCCTGGTGTGTCTGTGCTTATAAAATGGGTTTGTCAGGGAAAAAACTTAAGCAGGGCTTTAAATAATTAATTAGCAGTTTTTTTCTCGGGATGATACTAACTGTACAGAAAATATTTATATAGATTTTCTAGAAGTGCTGTGTTTGTTAAACAGTGAGGCAAGAGCTATGCATTTTCACAAAGTTTTAGCACTTTTATGAGCAAAACGCTAATCAATTTTTAGAGTTAAATGAAACCCTGTTAAAAATAAGAAAAACTGTCAAACTAAAAAGCTTTACCCATTGGTAGTGCTGTCACCATGCATATCTCATGAATCAGGATGCAGGGATTTCCTTACCTATTTGATAATTAATCAATAAAATTTGTTTACGATGTTTTTTCAAAGACTTCCAAAACACAATGGGCCTGATATTCAGAAAGGCACAAAGTGCAGTGTAAATGTTTGCGCTGCGCTTTGCTATTGCCTAGGGGTCTGAGGATGCTATATTCAGTCAGACGCTAGCTGACTGAATATAGGGTAATGTCAGCACAGCACTAAGGCAGCACCGCCCCAACATGGCTTCCGAGGTTTGGCTCTGGAGTTGATAGCACTGGAGCGCTATAAGTAATTTTCAAAGGTACCCATGAAAATGAGCCCACTGGGCATGAAAGGTGCCAAGGAGACTTTTGCATGCCCATTATGGTCCCAGTTACATGAGCAGCAGAGGCAGGTAGCATGGCACCGCTCCTCCCCACTGTCCATGACTGCAGTAGCTATCCCTGGTGCTAGTGCCCCCCCCCATTGCTAGCCTTGAAGTGACCTCTAGAATTCCTGGTGCGAGTGGCCCTCTCCCCTCTGATCACCAGCCCCGAAGTGATATCTCCAATCCCTGGTGCTAGTGGTCCCTCCTCCCTCTAATCACCACCCTGGAATTTATAAAAAAAAAACAAAAAACAAAACCTCCCAGGTGTCCAGTGGTCCCCGCCACCCGCAGCACCGGGCACCCCCTCCCCGACTCATCATATCCTTATTTGTTGTGCAGCAGGTGGATTCAGACTGGCGAGAGTTCCCTCCTCACCCTTCTGTTAGCTTACATATGCAGGCAGGGAGCATGTCTCTTATTTATAAGACAGAGGATATCCCTTGTTCTGTAAATAAGAGGCATGCTCCCTGCTTGGACATATGGCAGCCAGCTGAGGAGGTGGTGAGGAGGGCTGTCAAGTTGCTGAATGAACCCGCAGCACCGCCGATAAGGATACAGTGAGTGGGGAGGGGGAGACCACTGGATGCCAGAAGGGTTTGTTTTAATTCCGGCTGGTGATTGGGGGACCACTAGCACCAGGGACTGGAGATGTCACTTTGGGACTGATTGGAGATGTAACTTCAGGGCTGGCAATCAGAGGGGAGGGACCATTAGCACCAGGAATTGAGAGGTCACTAGGCCGGTAATCAGGGGTGAGGGGGACCATTAGCACCAGGGATTGGAGATGCCACTTGAGCTGGTGACTGGAGGGGGACCACTAGCACCAGGGACTGGAGATGCGACTCTCGGACTGGTGATCAGATAGCCGGGGGGGGGGGGGCGCACTAGCACCAGGGATTGGAGAGGTCACTACAGGGCTGGCAATCGGGGAGGGGGGGAACCACTAGCACCAGAGACTGGAGATTTCACTTTGGGGCTAGCAATCAGAGTGAGCTGGTGCCAGGGATCACAGGGGAGGGTATGCTCTCCCAGTGGTTAACCAGCTGGTTGGCTGCATTACCTCCGGCAGCCAGTAGGGTTGCACGGAATAAAAGGAGGCATTCTTCGATGGTATTTGTATGGCACAAAAGGCTCATGCAAGACCCTTTTACACCGCACAAATACGCTGAATGTCGTCTTGTGCCGATATTCTTGTCTCTGCCCCACCGTCTGCATACCCCCTTTTTGGTTTGTGCGGGTGCTACCCTTGTTTGTCCACACAACAGAGTATTTTGAATATTGGGCTACAGCGCAAAACCCGCTTTGTGTAGGCAAACACCGGTTGGCATTCACACAAACTTTTGAATAGGAGGCCCATTGTCACTGTAGCCCAATAAAGGTGAAACAACCAGTAGTTTTCTCAGTAGAATGATCAGGTGATGGGTATATGCAAAGGGTGTATTACGATTAGCCAATAAATTGTGCATTTCTTTATTAGTCAAAGAATATATGGAAAGTGAGTATCACTGATCCCTGCAAAATGTAGCAAAAGCCTGCATTTAAATGAAAATACATAAAACTAATTGGTGAAAATACAAATTCATTTTTTGTAATATAGAAATTGGTATGTAATGTTTTAAACAGAGGGAGCTCCTACTCTCAGAAACAAACATATCTGTTCAAGACCATTTGTAGAACTAAATGGCATCATATTAGTTTTGGCTTTATGCACAGCACTTTTTACAAGTGTCCCAAATGCATGTTAACTAGAAACCCTACATTGATGTTAATACGGAGGAAAGGGTGCAGACAAGTTTCTGGCAATCATATTAAGATTCTGTACTGAGTCTTGGTGCTAACTTAGAACAATTCAGACACTCCATAATTAATTGGTTCCTTATTATTGAAAGCATAGTTCAGTAATATGAAAAGATGGCACAGATCATTGGAACAAAAGCATCTTATTCCTGCATTTCAAATGTGAAACTTGCATCACGCAATGTTGCAATAAAGTTTACACCATGCTGTGATAACTGCAGTGCCACTCTATCTGGGGAAAACAGACTTTTAGAACAGTCAGAACTTCAAACTAGTGTTTCTAAAGGACATAACAACAAAGTGCTATTTTGTAGTTTTACTACATCCTGCCATTTCACTGCTCTAACATGCTTTGCGCAAACTACAGCAGTATAAATGCCAGAACAATTAATACTTGTGTAATGAGGACTCCAGTGCAATGAAATGTGATTTCCAGTACTGTCTCACAGAAAAGTACATGTTGACACACAGCTGTTTATTTTATTTATTTCAAGATTGGTAACTGGGCAAAGTACCCTGAGCCAAGGTTAGTTTCCAGGTACGAACCGGGGACATTGGGGAGAGGACAATAACAAAGTGTGGCAAATACATATAAAATTCAAAAATACATAGTGCAAGATAGGGTATACATTTAAAAAAAATAACCCTATCTCAACCCTAAGTAATAAATCCAATCAATCAGTAATCATTCTCATTAGTCCTTATATTTATTGTTATTTTCCAGACTTTCAAATATTCTCTCTTCTTTGATGTATGGCTCCAATTGATTTCTTTAGTAATGTTTCAGAACAAAAAGTTCCTTCATCAGACTCTGGAGCATTGTAATCGCTTCTAAGTTATACAAAAACATAAACATAGATTTAGAATATAGATTTCATTCTTATATGTTGCAATATAAATGCAACAGACACAGAGTCTCTTTTTACTAAGGACTGGGATGACCCCACCCCCATGGCAGACACACTTATGTGATTTTGATTTAATTTGCATACAGGTCAGTTCCACCTGTTAGTTGAAACTTTTTTGCATTTATATTGCAACATATAAGAATGAATTATATATTCTAAATCTATGTTTATGTTTTTGTATAACTTAGAAACAATTACAATGCTCCAGAGTCTGATAAAGGAACTTTTTGTTCTGAAACATTACTAAAGAAATCAATTGGAGCCATACATCAAGGAAGAGAAAATATTTGAAAGTCTGAAAAACAACAGTAAGTATAAGGACTAATGAGAATGATTACTGATTGATTGAATTCATTCGTTGGGATTGAGATAGGGTTATTTTGTTTGGTTTTCTGAGTATATCCGCATTACCCTTCTCCCCTGTCTTTGATAAAAAGAATAAGGAACCTTGGGAGACTTTTTCTTTGGAATTTGTAGGGTATACATTTTGACACAATTAGATGTATCAAGTTTCATAACATAGGTACAGACATAATTGTAAGGCCGTGACTAAAAGGACCTGCCTGGACAGAACAGGTCTGAAGATACCTGTATTTTGTGGGACCCCTGATGACTCAGCTGCACTGTCATGCCTGAGATTTGGGTTAAGGAGTGGACCCAGGACTCTGCCAGTTGGGCCCCCCAGCTTTGGGAAGGTTGGAGGCATGTGTTCCCAGGTGAGGGCCAAAGAGTTAGTTTTTCCACTGTGTGCGAAACAGCCTCTAGGTTAGCGTGGCCACTAGGAAAGAGGAAGGACAAACTGCAATGCTGTGTAAATCCCCCTCCTTCCCCCCACAGGAGCGACAGCAGGGTAGTGGCTTACAGGGTTGGGAGACATAAAAAATAACCTCAAGCTGAGAGTGGCACAGCTGGAAAAAAAACTCTGTGGGGACAATTGAATATAGTTCAGTTTTCAATTTTTGTCACATACATAGATACATAGATACATAGACAGTGTCGGCAGATAAGGGCCTATGGCCCACCTAGTCTGCCCATTTGAGCTTGTAAGTTCAGTTTGTTTTCCTAGAAGTCTATTTCCCCTTACCCCTGACCTCTAGAATTCCTTTATGTCTATCCCATGCATTCTTAAATCCCGTGATTGTTTCAGCTCCCACCACTTCCTCTGGCAGGGTGTTCCACTTGTCCACAACCGCTCTGTGAAGAAATTCTTTCTCATGTTTCCTCTGAATGCCCTCCTCCAACTTCATCCCATGCCCTCTAGTCCTGAAACATCTTTTTCGCTTAAAAATAGTGTTTTCCTGCACCCTGTTCCTCCCTGTAAGATACTTGTATGTCTCTATCATATCCCTCTCTCCTCTCCTCCTCCAGGGAGTACATGTTCAGTTCCTTCAACCTGTCTTCATAGGACTTGTGATGCAACCCATGCACAATCTTTGTTGCCCTCCTCTGAACCTTCTCTACCCTGTCTATGTCCTTACGTGAGGTATGGTCTCCAGAACTGTACACTGTACTCCAGGTGGGGCCTCACTAGTGTCTTGTATACGGAATTATGACCTCCTTTTCCTGCTGGTGATGCCCTGCCTATACATCCCAGCATCCTATTTGCTTTACCTGATGCCTTGTCACACTGTTTTCACCTTGAGGTCATCAGAGATGACAACCCCAAGATCCCTTTCCCGCTTGGTGCATGCTATATCCTCACCCCCAACTGATATATTGTGCCAGGGTTTTTGTGCCCCATATGCATTATCTTGCACTTTCTTGCATTGAATTTCAACTGCCAAACCCTTGACCATTCTTCAAGTTTCTGCAGGTCCCTTCTCATTCTGTCTACACCCTCTGGTGTGTCTACTCTGTTACAGAGCTTTGTGTCATCAGCGAACAGTGAAATTCTGCCTTCTAGATCCTGTGCAATGTCACTGATGAAGATGTTGAAACAGGACCGTGTCCCAGCACTGGATCCCTGTGGTACCCCACTGGTCACTCTTCCTCTGTGGAGTGACAGCCATTTACCACCACCCTCTGTGTCCTGCCACCCAGCCAGTTACCTACCCACCACTACTGCCTGCCCACACCCATATTCCCAGTTTGTGTAGTAGTCTTCTATGTGGCACAGTGTCAAAGGCCTTGCTGAAGTCCAGATAAGCTCATGTCCACTGCCCTCCCTGATCCACCTCCTAGTCACCCAGTCAAAAATTCAATGAGGTTGGTCTGACATGACCTCCCCTGGTGAAACCATGCTGCCTTGGGTCCTGTAGTCCATTGACAACCAGATGTTCCACCCAATCTCTCCTTCAGTAGTGCTTCCATGATCTTTCCCACTCACCGAGGTGAGGCTGACTGGTCTGTAGTTCCCTGCTTCCTTTTGTTCCCACTTTTGTATAAGGGACTACATCTGCTGTCCTCCAGTCTTGGTACCTCCCTGTTTCCAGTGATTGGCTGAACAGGAGCCAGAGGTTCAGCCACCACCTCTTAGTTCTTTAAGGACCCTGGGTGCACCCCATCTGGCCCCATTGCTTTATCAGCTCTTATTACTTCCAGTTCCTTCAGGACCCTTTCTCGTGTAAAGGGACTTGTGTCCATTTCTGCACCATTCTCACCCTTGTACTCCTTCAGACCCATTACCCCTCTCTTCCTTAGTAAAGACTGGAGCAGAAATACCTGTTCAATATGTCAGCTTACTGCTGTCATCCTCCACGCTGCCCCATCCTCCCCCTTCAGTCTCACTATCCCTCCCTTTGTCCTTCTTTTTTCACTTATGTACCTGTAAAGGTTTTGTCCCCTTTAACCACTGATTTTGCAATGTGTTCTTCTGTCTGAGCTTTGGCTTCCTTACTGACTTCCCTGCCTTTGTTTCTCCTGGTACTTCTCCCAATCTCCTTCTGCCTGTGTCTTTTGTATTGCCTGAATGCAATCTTTTGGCTTTCACTTTTTGCTACCTTTTGGAAAACCATAATGGTCTCCTCTTTCTTTTCCTCTTGCTAACCTGCTTAATGCATAATTCTGTTGTTCTTATAATCCCCATTTTAAATACTGCCCACTGTTCCTCAATCCCTGATTCCTGTCCCATTCCCCTTAATGCCTCTTTCAGCCGCCTCCCCATTTTCCCAAAGTCTGCCCCCCTAAAATCCAGGATACGTGTTTTTGTGTGGTTTGGTTCTGCTCTTTCTGTGATTTCAAACCACAATGACTGGTGGTCACTGTTACCCCCATCACACTGTCCCTGTTTGTGAGCACAAGGTCCAGTATTGCCCTCTGCCGAGTTGGTTCCATGACCAGTCACATTATGCAATTCATTACGACTTTCAGTGGAATGAAATTTGTACTGAATATGTGAGAAATACCCTTCGAAACCCCTTGTGTCTACAACATTCACTGGCTATGAGACTTATTTATGAAACAAATAGCATGCAGGAATAGCAGTGAAATTCTAAATGCAAGCATTTATGGTCACAAAAAACACCTGCACTGCTTCAGTTCCCCACTTTGAGAGAGGGCAAAAAGGAGCAAAACAAATCCGAATCTTTCAGAGTTTACACCATGGGATGAAGTTTGACCTAGTGGTTCATTCACTCAGTTTCTGTTGACCAGGAAAGTAGGGCTTGGCAATCCTGCCTATTTTCAGCCTCGTACCAGGGTGGTGGTGGTGGTGGTGGTGGGGGGCAGCTGCAAAATGACATATCGAATCAGGATAAGCTGTTGGTGGCATTTTTCAAAGGAGAAGACTCCTGTATACTTATGATTTGCATATGTCTGATGTATTTTTGATGCATTATATCAATTACTCTACATATGTCCATAAGAGATCAGTCATTTTTATGTTTGCTTGCACGCATGTGCAAGAAACATAGTGCCATCATCAGAGTTTTCGGGGGTGTGTCACCCCCTCTTCCAATTCAGTCAGTGTGTTGGCAGGCACGGCCGCAGTTCTCCAATGGCTGCTGGAGCTGTATATGACAGCTCCAAAATGCAGTGGAGTACAGTTGAAAGGGGAGCTACGCTCAGTGAGCAGCCATCAGATATCGCCTGCCTGCGCGCGCTCCTACACACACACACACGCAAGCCGCGCTGTCAGCTCTCAACGACAGATTGTATAGCCGACGGGTGCCCAACTCTGGCCGGCTGTGTTGCGCCTCGAAACACAGTTTCATATGCCATGCTGGGTGCCCACCCCAGCGTGGCTACGTCCGATAGCCGACGGGGTGCTCAATCCCATCGGCTCCACTGTACCGGAAAGTACAGGTGCCATGCTGGGTGCCCACCCAGCGCACACATCGATAGCCGACGGGGCCCAATCCCCATCGGCTCCACTGTCCCCGCCTCCTGAGTACAGGGTGCCACGCTGGGAGACCACCCCAGCGTGGCAACAGATGCCATGGCCGCGTGGTGCCCAATCCCCGCCGCTCCACGCCCCCAGCTATCCTTGAGCCACGAGGAGCCCATCCCAGCATGGCAAACGCCCCGCCGTAATAAAAAACTGAAAATCGAAACGGTCCTCGCTGTGTCTGCCCTCACCCGCGCCACCCACTGCGCACTCTGCCTCCCCACACCTCCTACTTACCTCCGGAGCGGGCGTGATTTCATCTTCGGCAGACCACGAACACGCCTGCACTCTTCAAAGCCGACCGTGAACTGAGGAAATGCCGGTAAGCTGTATAATGGGATAGTTAGGGGTTTTTCAATTTTATTGCATATCTCAGGCATTTTTTGGAATCTATGCACCAAATTTTCAACATGGGGTTTTTGGGACCCCTTCTCATGAATGCTGTCACTGTCATGGCATTACTCGGGCCTGAAGGGTGATTTCGCAGCCACTGTGCGAAATCACCTTTCTGGAACGATTAACAAAACAACACTGCCAGTGTTCATAAGGTGGGCTCTCAAAAAGCCTATTTTGAAAATTTGGTGGAAAAATTCCTAAAAATTACTTTTACGAGCGTGCGTTGAGCAGTTTCTAAGCACGCTCATAAGTTCGCGAATTTTCAATATTTTCACTCCAGATTTTCAACATTGCCATTTTACCACACCTTCTTATGAGCAGTACAGCTGTCATTTTTCACATCTCACCCAAAATGGGTTTCCGACCATGTAGCGCACAATGGCGCAGTCAGTGTACGAAATCAATGTACGGGACACATTAAGAAAATCACAGTGACACGATTCATGAGCAGAGGTCTTAAAATGGCTATGTTGAAAATTTGGTGCAAAAATTCCTTAAAATGACTGTTTTACGAGCGTGCGTTGTGCAGTTCCTACGCACGCTCATAAGTTTGCAAAATTTCAATATTTTCACTCCAGATTTTCAACATTGCCATTTTACCACACCTCCTTATGAGCAGTACAGCTGTCATTTTTCACATCTCACCCAAACGTGTTTCTGCCCATGTAGTGCACAATGGCGCAGTCGGTGTGCGAAATCAATGTACGACACATTAAGAAAATCACAGTGACACTGTTCATGAGCAGAGGTCTTAAAATGGCTATGTTGAAAATTTTGGTTAAAAATTCCTAAAATGACTGTTTTACTGGCGTATGTTGCAGAGTTCCTACGCTTTGTAAGTTCGACAAATTTTCAATATTTTCATCCAGATTTTCAACATTACCATTTACCACACCTCCTTATGAGCAGTACAGTTGTCATTTTTCATATCTCGCCCACAATGTGTTTCTGCCCATGTAGCGTACAATGGCGCAGTCGGTGTGCAAAATCAATGTATGGGACACGTTAAGAAAATCACAGTGACACTGGTCATGAGCAGAGGTGTTAAAATGGCTATGTTGAAAATTTGGTGAAAAAATTCCCAGAAATGACTGTTTTAGGAGGCACGTTGTGCAGTTCCTATGCACGCTGGCAAGTTTGCGAATTTGTAATATTTGCACACCAGATTTTCAACAGTGCCATTTTACCGCACTTCCTTATGAGCAGTACAGCTACCATTTTTCACATCTCGCCCAAAATGCGTTTCCGCACATGTAGCACACAATGGTACAGTCGGTGTGTGAAAACAATGTTTGGGACAGATTAAGAAAATCACAGTGACACTGGTCATGAGCAGAGGTCTTAAAATGGCTATGTTGAAAATTTGGTGACAAAACTCCATAAAATTACTGTGTTACGAGCAAGCATTGCGCAGTTTCCATGCACCCTCATAAGTTCACAAATTTGTAATATTTTCAGTCCAGATTTTCACCAGTGGCATTTTTCCACACCTCCTTATGAACAGTACAGCTGTCATTTTCCACAACATGGCCGAAATGTGTTTTCACACTTTCAGCACAGAAATGCGTGGTCACTGTGGGAAATAATTGTACGGGACAGATAAAGAAAAACACACTGACGCTGTTCATGATCAGAGGTCCCAAAATGCCTGTGTTAACAATCTGCTGTAAAAAAAATCCCCAAACTAGTTACATTACGGGTGTGCGTTGCACAGTTTCTACGCATGCTCGTGACTTCACAAGTTTTTTTAAGATTTTCACAGCAGGTTTTCAACATTGCTATTTGTTTTTTTTTTTTTTTTACACCTCCATGAACAGTACTGTCATTATTTTCACATCCTGTTCGAATGTGTTTTGCACCTGTGGTGCCAAATGCCATAGTCACTGTGCAAAAGCAGTTTTCGCTAACAAACTGATATTGCCACTGTTCATGAGGTGGGGTCACAAAAAAATGTTGAAAATTTGGAGTGAAAATATCAACGACGCCTGAGGCGTTAGGGTTTTCACCATAACGCCCACCCTGTAGAGAATGACAGGCATCAGGGGTGTGACTTGGGATTCTTGCCTGTCATGCTCATACCATTCCACCCCCACCCACACCCTGCAGCCAGTGAGAGGCATCAAGGTGTGCCTCGGACTCTCCGGGCCCAAACTTCACCCCATTCTCCTATACCGCACCCATCTCACCGTATTTCCTGATGGAATGGGGTGCGCATAAGGGCCAAAGACCAAGGCACATAGTGACACTTGTCAGTGTCTACAGGGTAGGGTGTGGTGAAATGGCGTGGTCGTTATGCCTGATGACCCAAAGACACACCCCAATGCCTGTCACTCTCTGCAGGGTAGTGGTGGGGTTGGCTTCAGTTCAATACTTCGCTGCCATTCCTATTATGCAGCTCTGTAACTTCTACACTATCGATGCCAATGCCAGCAAGCAAACATTCGGCATTGACAAATGCTTGTTTCAGTTGCAACACATATCTAGAGTCTGAGGCTCTGACACAAAGTAGTAAAATGTCAAGCAAGCCTCCATTTATATGCAAATGAGTCACTCAATAGTTCCAGCTCAGAAGTATTCTTCTAGCACTTGCCCTTGACCACTAGTACAAAATGTCCTCCATGGGTTTACTAAAAGAAGTCTATAGCTGCTCCCTCTACTGTCCTTTGCCCTTTAGTCTTCCATTTCCTAGTCTCTCTTACTCCCATCTACCCCCCTCCTGCTACCCCTACCCTAACTTTATCCTGTTACCCCATACCCCAACTCCATTTCTACTCTTCCTTTACCTCCTCAATTGCACCCAATTCCCCCATACCCTCTAGCTCCCTCCTGCTCTTCCATATTTTCATTTTCCTACTTTATGGCTGTTAACTCCTCATACGCATTCCACTCTTCATTCTCATTCCTTTTTTCTCCATTCCAGGCCTATTACCTAACGGATAATTTCCTAATTAGGCATTATGCACCACATTTCCGAAACTGTTCTTATTACTGTGAAGTTGTTATTTGAAGTTGTTATTATGCAATGTGTACTTGTCTGCTTGTATGTCTCAGGACCTCCTTGTGAATGAGCTTGCTCAACGGAGTTACTTCCTGCAATAAACTTGAACTTGCAATATAGCTCCTCCCATTCCTTGATGGCACTGCAGCAACAGTGCAGAAGAAAACATAAGGGTATCAATGCTGTCTATCCTGATTATAGTTTAAGTTTGCAATGGCTTAAGTCAGTTCTGTTATGCAACTCACACAGGGAATAGTACTTGTAGACTTAATATTGTATGTGTAGAGCAAATAATACATCTTTTTTTTTGTAATAAGAACTTTTATTCAGACATTTTTAAACTTTCAGTTACATTCAATCAATCACATTTGTAGCTTGTACACATTTCATCTTAGTTCACATTTTCATTCCATTGGTGATACATCCTTTTTAACTTGCTATGTAGTTTCATTTATAACTTTAATTCAATATCTTATAGTCTCTCTCAACTGAAAACAACTATAGATAGTCTAGGGCAGGTTGAATTTATTGTATCAATACTTCTCCCTTTGAGGACACTGTTTCTATTCTTCTTCTTAGGCTGGTAGGATTTAGGCCTTCTATCTTTGTTCTAAACCCCCTATCCTCCTATCAGCTATTGCAGATTATGGGACAAAGTCTGGATAGTTGTCGAGCTGGTACTGAATCCATTTCTGCCATTTTAATTCAAATCCTTTAATTCGGTTACCAACTCTAGCTGCTATCCTATCCAGGGTATAGATTTCTCTCACCTGCAAGGTCCATGACTCTTTAGTTGGGATCGTCTTTGAGCCCCACAGATGGGTCACTACCTTCAGTGCTGCCAGAATCAGCGTAGTTGTCTGCCTGTATGGCATTGTTCTAATTCTGTATTCTGTTGGAGGTGTAAAGGTGAGGATATATTGTGGGCTAAGTAATGTTGGGCACTCGTAGATGGCTATGATTTTCTGCACTACTGCTTCCCAGTATTGAGCGAGTAAGCTACATGCCCATAGAATATTTGTCTGTGCCACCTGCTTATGACCTCAACTTATCCAACATTCTCCAGTTCCCCCCTCCCTAAATTTTGCCACTATGGATGGGGTACGGAAGAATCTGGATCGTAATTTCCAAATGAATTCCCTCCAATAAATGGAATTGGAGACTTTATATGCTGGTAATGCTGTGGCTAACCAGCAAATAATACATCTAGTAACATTTCATTCACATGAAACAAAATATGTTTCTTTGTACTGCTCATTTCTCTCTGTGAGACAGTTGTAACGTGGAGAGCAGTAGACTGAATCAGTCAGTCAGTGAGTCACTCCGTAGTGAACCATGTGAACACCCTTGCGAAGATTCATTTACAAGGCGGGTCTGGGCAGTTTCCCAAAGGTTCACACAAGATTGAATTCCTCCTTTGCACAAATGATACTCACCCCCCTTTCAGCAGCCTGAGTGTGGAGAGCTAGATCACTTACTTTATAAAGTGCATTGTTTTACATTTCAAATGCTCCTTAAATCTGAGCTTCTGACTGGAAATACCAAGACACAATGCATATGATATGAGAGGAATGAGCTAAGCAAATACAGAGCACTACAAACACTGATACTGATTAGTTTCTTTACCTACAACAGCTGAAGTGTAGCATCTGATTTGTGAGGGACATCCTACTTCATATGCTGGCATTACAAAGTGTGGTGGGGGGGCTGCCACAGCTTGTCCTCAGTACCTTCAAAGTGAAGTGCTGTAGCTCTCACATCACTGCTAATGATTTATAATGGGAAGGGGGGTACTTTTAAAGTCATGGACCTGAGTGGCCATCACAGTTCCCAAGGAGGTTAGGGGAACTTGTTAAGGGTTAGAGAGTAAGGGACTCTAGCAGGATTTGAACCAGAGTCTCCCAGTTCTTATGCCTTTTCTTTAACCACTAGATTACCCTTCTTCCATATGCTGCAGCTGATGCTTTCCTGGTAATCTATTCTTTGTTGTAGATTAACTCTTTATTGCCTTACAGCAGCCATCCAATCACTGACTGCCTAGTTACAAAGGGAAAGGGGCATATTTGCAAGATTGTTTCTGACTGCTGGTGTTAATCAAAACAGAGAATGCTAACACACACACAGCATAATACAACAGCCATAATACAACTTAAACCTCTTCTTGTACCCAGAGTCATTTATTGGGTAAACTGTTTTTGCCAACAGAAACAGTAACACAACACATACAGGCACTTCCTTATAGGAATACTGGATATACCTCAGATCAGTGCTGCATCATACTCACATGGTCCTAGCCCCTATTAGACCTGCACTTCAGGATGTGCACAACACTTAAAGGGTTCCTCCATTACTCAAGTGGGGAACCAAACATTGTGGGTTTGGTTTAATGGTGGAACTGCATTTAGTGCAGCACCATTATCTGTTGTTCTGATTACATCATCCTCCAGCAATATTGACGGTAAAATGGAAGACAAACACACTGATAACTTCTGGGGGCTGTATATTTTTATTTATAATCTAGATCTGGACAGCAAAAGGACTGCTGGCAACTGGAGGAGGCACACAACAATTACACATAAAGAGTTGGGAAAATATTGGTGTGAAACTGTGGGAGACTGCCCCTTTAAAGTGCACAGACCTGTGAACCTATCCAACTGGGTTTAACGCACATAACTGTCTGTAACTCATTCAGTGATGCTGAGCAAATTACTTGACCTCCTTGTATTTAATCCCTTACGTATCTATTTCTGTGCCGCTTGAATCTCCCTGTGCACCTGACATAACAGTAACATTCTCTCCTCTCCCTCTCCAGGACTGTAAATTACTTTAAAATATAGTTTATAGTACAGGTACTAGATTATATAAAATCAAATTCCTTTACCTGTAGCCTACCTATCCTTTTCACAGACTGTTCAGTCATTTGAAAAGAAGAGTTACATAAGAACTTACCATAACAGTAGATCTTTGAGGGGATCTCAGTCATCAGGACTCACCGTAAGAACTTCACCATCGGTGAATCAGGATCTATATGGATGATTTTCAGCAGTACAACTGGGGCGGTCCTGCTCTCTCCTCAGTTCTTTCTCCTGGAGACAAAGGGAGAGAAAGAGGTGTCCAGGCCCAAAAAGAAAGACTAGCCACACCAGATAGCTAGTTCCAGAAAAGAGCCCCCCAACGAAAGGGATGGAGGGGAGGGGAATAGACCTGATGACTGAGATCCTCTCAAAGATCTACCGTTATGGTAAGTTCTTATGTAACTGTTCAGTCTTCTTCAGAGGTATTTCAGTCATCAAGTCTCACCATAGGAACGAGTCCCAAGCAGTTACAAGTGCAAACAAACAGTATGGGAGGAAGGCCAACCTTAACCTTAAGACAGGAGGCCCTGCAACACAGCCCTGCCAAATCCTGCATGGGCTCTAGAGGCCATGTCTAGACTGTAGTGCTTGATGAAAGTATGGGCAGTACTCCAGGTGGCAGCCACACAAATGCCCGCAGCTGAGACCCCTCAGAAACAAGCCACCGAGGTAGCCATGCCTGCTGTGAAATGAGCATTGACAGCTCCAGGCAGTTCTTTGCCCTACTTGTTGTAGCAGAACACAATGCAGTTAGACAACCATTTGGACAAACCTTGTTTGGAAACCTGAACACCTTTCTCTACCTGGGACAAAAGAAACAAACTGCTTCGACTTTCTACATTCCGTGGTTCGTAGCAGATAGCATTTCAAAGTTCTGCACACATCTAACATATGGAATAGTGCTTCCCCTGGATTGGCACACTTAGGAAAATAAACAGGAAGGTGGATAGATTGGTTCAGTGTAAACTCAGACATTACCTTAGGAAGAAACTTAGGATTTGTGTGCAAAGACATACTGTCTTTGTGGAAAATCAAATAAGTCTCCTCACATCAGAGGGCCTGAAATTCTTTGAGCAGAAGTAATGCAAACTAAAAATAATGCTTTCCATGAAAGAAGGCATAGCTCACAAGTTGTGGCTGGCTCAAAAGGAGGCAGGGTCAACTTCTGCAAAACAAAATTCAAATCCCAAGCTGAGACCGGGGAACAGAGTGGAGGTTTCAGATGCAGGATGCCCCTCAAAAAGGTATAGGAGACATCCAGATGAACTACGGTACAGTCACCCATGGGCTCATGAAAGGCCGAGATAGCCGAAAGGTGCAACTTGAAGGAAGAGTACTGGAGACCTGAGTCAGGCAGAGAGATCAGGTAGTCCAGGATCTGGCTCACCAGACAGGTGAAAGGGTCCAGATTATGCTTGACAGCCCATATGGCAAACCGCTTCCATAACATGGCATAAGTGGCTTGGGTGGAAGGCTTTCGGGTGGCCACTAGAACGTTCACCACTGTGTTGGAAACCCCAAATCTGGCGATGGCTACATCCTCAGGAGCCAAGCGTGCAGATGGAGGGACCCGAGATTGGGATGGATCAGGGTCCCACGATCCAGAGTCAGCAGATTCCTGCAGAGGGGGAAAGAAAAAATTACTCACCTTAGTAATTGCTTTTCTTCTCATGGAGTCTTGCTATATTATAACAATAGCAGTCAGCCACTGCAGCTGAACTGCCCCGGAGAGGAAGGAGTTAACTCCAGAAGATCTGGAGTTCTACAGCGCGAGGGCGCTGTGCCCAAAGCTCTATCTGGCAGTTTCAAATGAAACTGTCAGATCTTTACGAAGCCAACATCAAAGGACGGAAAAGTCTGTGTGGAAAACTACACTAGCCTATGGCTACCTACTAGTAGTAATAACAACAATATAAACAACAAAGAAACACCCAGAACCATAATAACAAAGATTGATGGTATTATGGTTCGTTTTACCACCCTTGACAAGCACATATGAACCCCCCTTCCCCCCAAGACTCAAGTCCAAGAAGGGGGCAATAAAAAATAACCTAAAAGAACAATCTAGATCCCTAACCCAAAGGAAAACAGGGTTAGGGGAAAACTAAAATGGCATGACACAGTGCTTGCACCAATTTGCCACCTCTACCCAAGTAGGAGTTCTGAGAGGGGCAGGAGGGAGGGTTAGAATATAGCAAGACTCCATGAGAAGAAAAGCAATTACTAAGGTGAGTAATTTTTTCTTCAAACACCATGAAGTCTTGCTATATTATAACAATAGCAGATTACACAGCAGTACCTCCATGGAGGAGGGTCAGAACCTACTTAGGAAATAGGCTCTGAAGCACAGCTGTGCCAAACCGAGCATCTCTCCTGGACTGGAAATCCAGGGAATAATGCTTGGTAAAGGTGTGAACTGTCTTCCAGGTAGCAGCTTGACAAATCTCCAGAATAGGAATGTCTCTAGCAGCCGCTAGAGACGCAGCTGTACCCCTGGTGGAGTGGGCCCTCAATCCTGAGGGGGGTACTCTACCCAGTTTCTGATAACAAAATTGGATACAAGAGACAATCCACCTTGCAATTGTTCTCTTAGTGGCAGGTTTCCCTTTGCCAACCTCGCCATAGGTAAGAAACAGTTGGAGGGATTCGAACCTATGACCTCTGGTGCGCTCTAGATAGTAACTTAATGCCCTTTTGACATCCAAGCTGTGCAGTCTCCTCTCACCTGAGGAAGAATGCTCAGTGAAAAATACTGGGAGGGAGATAGATTGATTCAGGTGGAAATCAGAAACCACCTTAGGCAAAACTTTCTATTAGTCCTAAGGACTACCTTATCTCTGTGGAAAGAGATAAAATCTTCTTCCACTGACAGGGCCTGTAACTCACTTATGCGTCTGGCAGAGGTGATAGCTACTAGAAAAACGGTTTTCCAAGTTAAATACTTGAGTTCTGCTGAAGACAGAGGCTCAAAAGGAGGTTGCATTAACTGAGCAATGCAAATATTCAGGTCCCAGGCGGGAGCTGGTTCCCGAAAGGGAGGGTTAGTGTGAAGTAACCCTTTAAAAAACTTGGAGAACACAGGGTGAGAAGAAAGGGAGGCAGGCTTCCCTGCTGACACAAAAGCAGAGACAGCTGCCAGATGAACCTTCAGGGTAGCTGGTCTAAGGCCTAAGGAATTCAGATGGACCAAATAGTCCAAAAGAATGGGAAGATCAGCAGATTCTGGGGTAATCTGCCTCTCAGAGCACCAGATGGAAAACCTCTTCCACTTAGAATTATAAGTGGCCTCTAGTGGAAGGCTTCCTTAAGCCTTTAAAATATCCATAACACCTTGAGAAAGGTGTAAATCAGCAATTCTAGCTCCTCAAGAGCCAAGCCTTGAGGTGGAGGGACTTGAGGTCCGATACCACACTCTCCCTGTGCACAGGCCAGTAAGTCGTGAACTCTGGGCAGGCTCAGGGCAGGGTGGACTGCCAGGGACAGGGAGCAGAGGGTACCAGGGCTGTCTGGCCCAATCTGGGGCAATCAGAATCACTCTGCAAGGTTGAGATCTGATTTTCACTAGTACCCTGAAAAGGAGAGGAAAGGGGAAAGCATACAGGAACTTCCTTTCCAATCCAACAGAAAGGCATCCAGAGGGACTGAGCCCAGTACTGGAGGCCTGCAGCAAAAAAGAGGAAGTTGGTGGTTGTCTGGGGCTTGAAAAGATCTATCTGAGGAGTGCCCCAACTGGCAAAGACGGACCCCAGTACTTGTGGATTCAGAGCCCATTCGTGATGGCCCTGAGAAATTCTGCTGAGGGCGTCCGCCAGCACATTGTCCTTCCCTGGGAGATGAACCGCTATCAGGGAGGTGTTCAGGGAATAAGCCAGAGACCACAACTTCATTGCTTCGGTGCACAAGGCTGAAGACCGAGTGCCCCCTTGCTTGTTGATGTACCACATTGTGGTGGTATTGTCTGTCCTGACTTGAACCACTTTGTTCTGGACAGAATCTGAAAAGATCCGAAGAGCTAAAAAGACAGCTCTGAGTTCCAGAAGATTGATGTGGAGCAGAGATTCCTGAGGAGACCACACTCCCTGAGTGGTAAGGTCGCCCAGGTGAGCCCCCCACCCTAACAGGGAGGCATCCGTGGTGAGGGTGAGGGAGGGAGAAATGGGAATGAAGGGAACCCCTTGTTTCAGATTGCTTTGATCCTGCCACCAGTGTAGGGCCAGGATCAGGGATTGAGTAACTGGGACCAATTTGGTAAGGGGGTCCTTCCTCTGAGACCAATAGGCCCTCAAATGGAACTGAATGTCCCTCATCTGGAATCTTGCTCCCTGCACAACAGCTGTGGAAGCAGCCATGTGTCCGAGGAGTTGCAGGAAATGCCTTGCTGGTCGAGAGACCCGCAGGGTAAAGGAGGATGCCAGGGCGATGAGTCTGTCCACCCTTTCCGAGGGAAGAAAGGCACTGGCTAACCTTGTGTTCAATTCTGCCTATGAAAGTTGGCCTGAACTGGTTCCAGAACTGACTTTGTAAGTTTAGCAGAAATCCCAGAGAAGTGAGAAGCTGCTTGTGACTTGTAAGTGGGATTACCTGACCTGGAGACTGACCCACAATGAGCCAGTCGTCCAGGTAGGGAAACACAGCAACCCCTTGCTCTTAAATGAGCCACTACTACAGCGACATTTTGTGAATACCCTTGGCGTAGAGGTAAGGCAGGCGCTATTGCCCTGAACTGGTAGTGGCCTGAGGGCAGTTCAACCTGAGGTACTTTCGGTGGAAGGCCTGATCAGAACATGAAAATAGGCATCCTTGAGGTCCAGGAAGCTAGCCAGTCCCTGGCCTTAGGGAAGGCAATATCATTGCCAGGGTTAACATTTTGAACTTTGGTTTCAACAGATGCTTGTTCAAGTATCTTAAATCCAGAATGGGCCGCCATTCTCCTGTCTTTTTTGGGGTAAGAAAGTATCTTGAATAAAGCCCCTTGCCCTGATGGCAAGGAGGAACCCTTTCCACTGCTTTGCAGACCAGAAGAGAAGAAACCTCTGCTTCCAAAGCAAGGGCTTCTGAAGGACTTGCAGGTGGGAAATGCCTGGCTCTCATCTTTGGAAAATATTTGAAGCTGAGAACCAGACCCTGGCCTATTACCTCCAGAACCCATCTGTCCGGTTAGGGACAGCCAGCTCTGGCTGAAATAGGCCAACCTGCCCCCACTGGTACAGGAGAATCGGCCCTGGGCACCCCATCAGGGTGCCTGCTTAGCAACAACCTTAGGCTGAGGGAGGGAGGCGGTCTACTAGCGCCCGTCTACCCCTGCCTCTGAAGAACCTCTGCAGACAGCAGAGGAGGCTTGAAATTGGTAAAAGGCCTGGAAAAGGGTCTGCCCTTACTCTCTGGGAGCATGCCTTGTGGCATGGCATGCTTCTCCTTAGCCTGGGCACTTTTGTAGGTGGTTCTGTATTCATCCATCTTTTTCATATAATTTTCTGTTTGCTCCCCAAACAGAGAATTTCCCACTACAGGAAAATCCATAGCCTTTGACTGAGTATCTTGGGACAGATTAGTGCATCTGAGCCATGCCAACCTACGGGAAGCTACAGAAGTGGCCATGACCCTAGAGGAAACATCATTAACATCAACAGCAGTATGAAATTGAACTTTAGAGGCTTCAATGCCATCAGCAGCCACCTGTTCCAACTCACTAGCCAGCTGGCCATGGGCCTGCTTGGCTAACTGCAATACTGTGTCCCACCTAGATTTCTGATATCTAGCCACATAAGCTATATAATTTGCCTGCCTGAGTCCCAAAGAAGCTGCCATATACTGTTTCTTCGCCATGGCATCAATCTTCCTGGAATCCTTATCAGGAGGATGTGAGGCCAGAGGAATATTAGCCTTGTCACAGGCTGCAGCTTGTACCACACCTACATGACTACACTGCTCAATAAGGAAGTCTGTATCCGAGCCTGACAAAGTATACCTTCTGTCCATTTTTTATCTACAGGAGGGACAGAATGAGGATTTTTTAAAATCTTTGTTGTTTGTTTCCTAAATGACTTATGCAAAGGAATAGACAACCTCCTAGACTCTGGAATATCCATCATTTCCACATAATCAGGCTCCTCTTGCTCATCCACAGCCTCTCTAAAGGAAGCTGGAGGTTTCTGCAACCTTTTGTAAAAAATAAAGAAAGAAGGGGACTCAGACAGAATAGGGGGAGATTCTAAAGGTCTGTCTGGAGAAATGCCCGGTTCGATGGGCACGTCCAGACCCTCCCAGCCACACATATATTGATCAAATTCCTCCTCCCCCTCCTGTGGTTCATAAAAATCCTCAACTTCAAAATCCTGAACCACTGGGACTGAACGAACCAACCTTTTACCAACTGTTGGTGTTCTACAGATCCCTGAGACAGTGACTGGACAATCTGAATGGCTTTAGCTATCTCTGCAGCAGTTGGAGACACAATTCTGGACTCCAAACCTCCTGATTTTTTTGTCTTTTTACTTGGGACTGGTTCCTCTAACCAGTCTTCCTTTGCCCGAGGAAGTCTCGCCCTGGTCAGAGGGCACTCCTCTGGTCCAGTGGGTACTGAACCGGGCTGGCCATCCGGTCAGCGGACTTTTGGCCTCTCGCTCCCGAGCCGGCCCAATCTCTTCTCCAGGGTGGCTGCAGGAAATTTTTACACACCTGGCAGTCTGACAGGAGGTGGTCAGCCCAGACAATAGACACAAGTGGTGTGTGGGTCAGCCCTGGAAAGGCGTCCCCTGAGACATCACAGTGTTGAAACCCAGTGGGCCGGTTTTTCTTTGGGTTTCAGACATAATGCCAGCCTTAACCAAAAACTTGCTCCTTTTGATGGCAGTGCCAGGTAAGACACCCTTTATCGGGTTCCTAACCGTGTCACTGGTATTTGAAAAAACGAATAATTTCGCTTTTTAGAACCGATAAGAACTGGGAACCGCACTCTAAAACCCACAGTACAGTTTTAAAAGACAGAAAACTAAGCGATCGGTTCAAAACCGAACCGATAATTAGTTTTCCACACAGACTTGAATTTTTGTACTTACCGCTACTAGATAGAGCTTTAGAACCGAAATGCGGTAAAAATAATGATTTTGCCGTTCAAATGAACCAAAACTACTTTAAAACCGAGAATGAACCGAGCTGAAGGAGCTGATCTCCGGAGCGACTGTTCAGTGAAGCGGAGTAAAGAATCTGACAGTTTCATTTGAAACTGCCAGATAGAGCTTTGGGCACAGCGCCCTCGTGCTGTAGAACTCCAGATCTTCTGGAGTTAACTCCTTCCTCTCCGGGGCAGTTCAGCTGCAGTGGCTGACTGCTATTGTTATAATATAGCAAGACTTCATGGTGTTTGAAGGGACTGGAGTTTCCACCGCCAGCTGTTGTAGAAGAGGAAACCATATCTGGTGGGGCCAAAATGGGGCTACCAGGATCATGGTGGCCCCCTCCATCTGCAGCTTGATTAGCACCTTCTGAATTAAGGAAATGCAGTGAAGGCATAAAGAAACCTTCTGCTCCAGTAGAGGGACTTGTCTTGCCAGAAAACTCCAGGCCCTGGATCTAGCGAGCAGAAATTGGGCAGTTTTGCATTGAGTGGTGATGCAAAAAGGTCCAACGCTGGATGACCCCATCTGTCAAATAGCTCTTCTGTGATGGATGACAGAAGTTCCCACTCATGCATGCTGAACTGAGTCCAGTTGAGGTTGTCCACCAGAGTGTTTAGCACTCCTGGGACGTGGACCGCCTAAAGTGTCAGACTGTAGTCCAACGCCCAATACCACACTGTCATGGTTTCCCTGTACATGGGGTAGGAATGTGTTCCCCCCACTTGTTGATGTAGTACATTACACTGAGTTTGTCTGATTGAATCAGCAACTGGCCCGGGAGAAGGTGGTTCTGAAAGGCCTTCATGGCATACAGAACTGCCCACATCTCCAGGACACCGATATGCAGGGAGGCTTTGATCTGGGACCAAGAACCCTGAGTTTGAAAGGGACCCAGGTAAGGCCCCACAGCCCAAACCAGAAGTATCTGTGGTGAAGATTTGATGTGGTTATGAAATCTGGAATGGAACTCCCTGTGAAAGATTCAAGGGATCCAATCCATCCACCACTGCAGCACTTTGCAGACAAGGGAAGAGACCAGCACTAACTGATCTAGATCGTCTGTATGTTGATCCCACTGTACTTGGAGAGTCCAATGGAGAATAATCATATGGAGCCTTGCCAATGGAATGGTGGGTATGGCTGCTGCCATCAGACCCAACAGTCTCAGGTACACCCTGGTCAGGTTGTAACGGCTCTGGGCCACCTCCTGAGCCTTAGCAATAAGGTATTCCACATAGCCTGAGGCAGAAAAGCCTTCCCCTGCACCGAATCTAGAACTGCCCCTATGTACTGCAGTCTTTGGCACGGCATCATGACCGACTTTAATGCTCAAGGAGAGAAACAATTGGAGAGTTCTCTCTAAGGTCCCCAGAAGCAATTCTCTGGATGGGGCCTTTAGGAGCCAATCGTCCAGGTATGTGAAAATGTTCATTCCCTCCCTTCTGAGGGCCGCAGCCACTGCTGCCAAGCACTTGGTAAAGACCTATGAGCAGAGGAAAAGCCAAAAGGCAGCATCTTGAACGAGTAATGCTCACCCTAAAAAAGGAACTGGAGAAACTTTCTGTGTGGAAGAAACACCGAGATGTGCAGGTATGCATCCTGCATGTCCAGAGAACATAGCCAGTCGCCTTGTTTGAGAAGGGGCATCAGACATGGCAAAGTTAACATTCTAAACTTTTTGTACTGGACATACAGATTGAGGTCCTTTAAGTCTAAGATGGGCCTCAGATCTCCGGTATTTTTGGGGATCAGGGAAAAACCTGGAATAAAACCTCTTGTTCCTCTGGGCACTGGCTCTATGGCCTGTTTGTGCAGAAGGGACTGTATGTACCTCCTCTCAGAGAACAGCTAGGTGAGCTGGAGGGGTAGTTGGAGGGCAGAGTGGGAATTTCTCGGGGTTGCTCTGTGAGCTCCAGAGTGTGACTCCTTTCTATGATTTGCAGAATCCAGGTATCCGGTGTAATGGTTCTCCATTGAGTGAGATGGAGGGAGAACCGACTTCCGACCACCACCTCTTGGTCGGGAACCAGAAGGGGGGGGGTCTGGCAAGGAGTCAAGCAGAGACAGATCTAGCTGCTGGGGCTGGTCCATCACTTCTGGGACGCTTGGCCACAGCTCCAGTAGTGGAGGAAGCAGGAAAGGTGGCAGAGGCTCTGCATTTGCCTTGAGGCTGAGAGGCTGCTCCTGGTCTATTGGGTGCCTTACGAAAAGGAGAGTGCATAAACAGATTTCAGAGCCCTGCCAGATGCCTGTAGGTCACTGATGATGTCCTGGACATCTGGACCAAAAAGCTTAGAGCCACTAAAGGGGGTATTAAGTACCTTCTGCTAAACATCAGCAGCAAATTCAGAGACCCATGGCCAGGACTGCCTGCATAGGCAAATGCCGGTGGCAGCAGCCCTGCCAATAGTGTCCGAAATATCAAAGGGCTCACACGAGGTGCTTGCCAATGTTCCCAGTGGCCTGCAAGCATTTGAGGATCTCCTGCTTCTGTGTACCTTCTGGGAGGGCTTAGCCAGTGGCTTTGCTGTTCTTGCAGTTAGCATTTGGGTATTTTACCATATGGGACAGGTAATTTGCAATCCTCAGTCCTACGGTGGAGAAGGCATAAACCCTTTTACCCCAAAGGTCAATCCTGCGTGACTCCTTGTCGGGGCCGGGGGCTAAGGTGCTTAGGTGCCTTGGACCTGTCATGAGTTGCCTTAATAACCACTGAATCAGTTTCAGGCTGGGCAGCATACTGAGAAAGCCCTGGGGGGCATGATAAAGTTCATCTGCCCTACAGGGCATGACTGGCACCATGTCAGGCCTGTGCCTGGCTGCTGCAGTGACATTCCTCAGGACAGGCAAAATAGGAGGAATGTTCTTGGGAGGAGAGACTGGGATCTCCAGAAATTTCACTAAATCCTTCCTGGTGACATCCACTTCCTCAGTGTGTAAACCCCACAGCTGAGGAAAGCTGCTTCATAATACTGAAGAAGTGGGGTCCTCTGGAGGAGACCTAGGGGTGTGTTTGACAGAGTCCTCACTGATAGAAGAAGCAGTGGACCTGTCAGAAGAAACGTGGTCTTCCTCCTCCTCATCAGGAAGAATGAGATCAGGATGGTACTCCTCGAGGTCGATCTTTTCGGGCCCAGGTCCGATGTGTAAGGGACCAATGATGGTCCATGGGGGACTGCCAGCGGCCATCTAGGAGGAGTCGATGGCACTGGTGATGAAGGTCTAAAGGCACCAAACAGGTGAACAATTACTGAAGTGAATTTAGTCAAGATCTCATTAAGGTCGATGATCGTCGATGACTGTGTCGATTGGGGGGGTCGATGGCACAGGTAGCGACAACCTGTCGGAGGGGCACTGAGGAGCTGAAGAAGCTGTAACCCAAGGGCCTGGACTGGGATCAGGCCTCGTTGGGAGAGTCATCGATGATGAGCTTGTTGTCGATGAAGGGAGGGGGCTGACAACCCAGAGGCTGATGGCTGTCCGTCCTGGTTATTGGGTGGAGGTGCTGTCAGTATGAGTCTGGTGGGCACAGAGGCCTGACCAGTGGATCTATGCTTCAGTGCAGCTGATGAAGAACCCCTGGATGAAGGAGAGGAAGCCATGGCTAGCAAGACCATCACTGCGGGGAGTGGTTCAGATCTCAGTCCTTTTTGTGACTCCCCCCTCCCCGAGGACTTGTCTCGGGCCTTAGAGGTCTGGGAGCTTGATGACCCTGCCAGCGACTGAGAGGCTGGGACCCCGGATGACCCCTGCCCAGAACTGGCTACCTGTTGCTTCATTAGAACATTTTTGACAGCTGTTTTGCATCGCCCAAGGGTTGTTTGATTAAACATCTAGCAGAGCTCATAGTCTGAGATTTTGTGGTCAGGCCCAAGACAGCAGAGAGAGAGAGAGAGAGAGAGTGTGAGAGAGCTATCTGTGGAGGCAATCTTCTTTCCACAGTGGCAGGGACGGAAGAGAGAAGTTGAAGGATTAACTCTTGATATAAACTAAAGAAAGGAATCTCTTTTTATAAAGAGATTCTAAGGTAAATGAAAAGAAAAAGCCGTAGGCTGAAAAAGGCGTGAAACTGTGACGGAGCTTCCACAGAGACCTGTGTGAGCTAGTCGATGGTGGAAAAGAACTGAGGTGGGAGAGGGGCTGCTCACGCCTTTATAGGGTTGGTGACATTGTCACATGACGTTGGCATGGGTGGCCCCGGTTGTACTGCTGAAAATCTTCTGTGTGGATCCTGCTTCACCGATGAAGTTCCTGCGGTGAAACCTGATGACTGAGATATCCCCGAAGATCATCTAATTATTCCAGTTAGCTTAAACATACTGTACCTACTGTCTCCTGATGGAAGAAACAAGGATTACTTTTTACAGCAGAAACTATACTGCGTGTTCACTATGGATATGTTAAAGCCCTGTACACACTGGGGTGCTAAAAATGTTTTTAAGACTGGTTTCAAAACTTGTACTGTAGTGTGTACAGGGCCTAAGTGTTCTTATTTCTTGTGGCTAAATGGTTTCTGTTTGAGAGACAAATATACTGCACCAATGAGTCCTACGTGGGATAAAACCTCTGCCCATTGTTGATGCCTGGAGATGTAGTGGACTGAATGCAGAAGCCTATTTCAGGTGACGTTAAGCTGAGATGAAGCCTTGTCAGTCTGCCTTCACAATTAACTGAATACAATACCATAAGTTAGATTAATATGCATTGGAGACTTACTGCACCATACCATGCACTATCTTTGGCTTATTCTTAATTTGTTCCTTCCATCTTTATATACAGTAAGCTTTATACCTCCACCTCTATCTCTATCTCAGCCGATGGCCTCGTGCCTCACTACGCCTCCTAGCTGTGTGTTAAAATGTCTAACACACACCCCTTGTCGTGGCTTATTGCTTACACATACCACAAATTTAAAGAGCATTTCCATTGTTTTTTGGTGGGATTCCTATGGCAAGCGATTTATGAAAAATAAATATCCTTTACGTTATTTGTGTTTTTATTGACCAGGTAAGCACACTAGACAAGTTCATGCCTTCTTTTCAGGTACAGCCCTGGAGGTTACACAGCAGACAAATAAGTGCAAGGACAGTTCCACACAGTTGCATCCATATCTGTAGGATACAAACTACAGTAAAGATACGTTACAGTCAAGTAATGGGATCCAGTGCAACTGCAGGTAGAGTTATTCTTCAAGTATTCCCAAAGAGATCTTCTGAACTGAAAGTGGGAGAAGCCTCGCACACACAGTTTATGGTGGAGTCTCCCCAGCAAGCCCCGCAAAAAAATATGTCTTAATGATATTTTCTCTCTAAAGGTTATCCTGCAGATGCCTCCTGAACTATAGAACCAGGACACCACTGGTAACGTCAAGCTAAAGTTAAAGTTGGCTTGCCTTCCTAAGGGGTTTAGTTTAATTTATAAACTTAAATGAGACAGACATTTCTTTGACAGAGCATGCTAGACTTAAATGGCAGGAAGATCTAGGACAGGAAATACTGGTTCCACTATGCCACGGCGACAAATTTTATGTCGACAGATGGCACAGCGACAACACAACACTGCCTACTGGTGCTGTACTGTGACTCGGGATTTGGTGCAAGTGTTTTCTGTGGGGGACTTTGCCCCCCCACACACCCATGTACTATAGATTACCAACTCCAGTCAGAGTTGGTTCAGGGACTGGGGGCAAACACCTTCCCAGCACCAGTGTCAGGTAATGAAGACCATCACAGCAGCTGCCAACAATGTCGCTGTGATGGTCTTTGCCATGGGAGTGTCGCTGAGCAGTCGGTATACGGGAAATACCAACCATAATTTGGAACAAGGGATGGATAAATACATCTAAACCATCCAAAGAAGTTCAGGGGAGATTTTTTTACATTATTATTATTACTCCCCCAGACAACTGTTTAGATTAGGGTTAACTGACAGTTATCACTGTTGGAGATGCAGGACTAGCACACTTGCTTTAGTTTCGTACAGGGACATTAGATCGCTGGAAACAAATCTGTGCCCTATGTCAGGCATTACTAGGTATTCCTATCCCCCACTCTCCATAGATATTTATTATTGGAGATGTTACTGTGCTTAAGGATATACCAACATTAAAGAAAGTATGGGTCATATCAGTAGCATTAGCATTTAAAAAACTTCTTCTTCTTAAGAATTGGAAGGAAATATCTATCCCTTCTTTACAACAATGCCTGGCTTCTTTGGAAGGGGTTGCAAATAATGAAAGGATTTGCTACTCAATGATCGATAAAAATGATGTTTTTATGGATATCTGGGGAATGTTCTTATATTACTGCTTTACAGGCAATATGTAAAGGTAAAGAAACTTTGTTATTTTAACCAGTTAGTATAATCTTATTCTTAACTGGTCAATACAAGAAGTTTTTATCACTTATGTTAGATAATTAGTTGTTTAACTCTATATTAGGTAAAGATTTGTAGTGTTAATACAAGACTGTCAATTTATAGAATAGCATTTATGTGTTGTAATGGACTTGGAATTTATTATAACATCTTATGGTTTATCATTGTGTAAGTCTATGCAAAGGTATTGTACTGTTTATTGGAAAAATTTAATAAACTTTAAATTGGTAACGTCGAGCAAGAGAGAGAGGGAGGAGCTGAGCTACAGAATACAGTAGTCCAAGTGCTGTGACTAGCTCTGACTCCATCCAGGGGATTTCTCTCTTGGTGGTGGCTGTGTTGGGTGTCTTGAGGTTGGAATACCCCAGTTTCTGCCACTGGGACCATTGCTGCCTGACAACTGACCCTCTCCCCCTTCCTGTGGGTCAATGGTCTCACTGTTATGACCTATGGGGCTCAGGAGGGGGAGCACATCTGGCTAGGTCTCGATCAGCTACTTGTGGAAAAGAAGGCAGTAAAATTGTTGTTTTCACAACCTGGCTAACAATGTGTTGCACAGACAACTGAAAGTTATGTAAACTGCTTTTTTTTTTGGTCAATATGCAATTAACAATGTAAAACAAAACTAGTGGGCTAAAATGCACAAAGTTCAGCAAACAAAAATAAAAGTTTAAGTTATCCGTTTTCAGTTTCCCATCTTATTGCCTTAGACACAATTCATTTTGGTCAGATAGAATTTTTGTGTGATGACCAAAAAAGCTATTAAGTAGAAGAAATAAATTAAACGTGGGAAACACACTGTTGTTTCTTCATGTATAATCCTGAGAGGATAATTATTTATGCTCCAGTACTGACAATACATTTCTGCAGTATGTCAGAACACTAATCCTGGGAACAGGCTATTTGGCCCAACCAACTTATTCTCAAGCACCAGTTTCTTGCATTTGTTATTCAGTCGTTAAAGCAGAAGTTCAACTAAATGTGAAACTACTTCACTGAAACAGTAGTGGGTGCCTGTAATGATCTGCCAAAAGAGATGATGGGAGCAAAAACAGCGGGGGCTTCAAACATGCATGGGATAGGCATAAGGGAATATTGATAAATAGGCGGGGGGGGGAGGGTCAAAGGAGACTAGGTATGGTCTGCGGAGACAATATAGGTAGGTAAAATCTGGGCAGACAGGGTTAGCTAAGCGGTCATTTTCTGCCATCAATTTTTATGTTTCTATGTATGAAACAATCTAATCTTACCCTTTTGTTTACTGTAAATACTTCAGACATATTCCCAGTTTGTTTACTTGTGAGATCCTTAAATTCCACCACTATTTGAATAGCTTAATTCTTTGGCTCCTTCCTGGCCCCCTTGTACCCCTACCACACATGTCCTGCCTGTCTGTTGGACTCGCCTCCTGCTGCCAGTCCCCAGCTTCAGGTACTCTGAGGTATCCACGAACCTTCAATACCAATTTATCCTTGCTGGGTGGATGTGGCGGAGGGGAGAACTCACTGCTGCCACCAGCTTGGAAATGCCTTGGATGTTTGGAATGACAGTCAGTGGGGTTCAGGGCAATGCACTGAGGGTCAGGGGTATGGGGGAACACATAAGCCATCATCTGGTGCACCAATGGAGCACATTTCCTGTAGTTTCTTTCTCTCCTTAGTCTGCCACTGGGCCAGGGTGCAGACAGCAACATCCTAGTAGGGCACAGAGCATTGTGTGGTTAATCATTCTGCCAGGCATATCTACATGGGGCCATCAGCAGAAGCCACACTAGGAATGGTGTGCACCATTCCATCTCAGGGAGGAGAGTGCCTGTGTGGCTCCACTAATGACAGGGGGGGAAATGAATCATGGGGAGAAAGCAATATAAAAAAACACATGTACCATCTGTATGATGACTGGGGTTCCTGGACTACCCTGGGCTCTAGTGCCTGCCGAGACTGAATCCTACTCCACACCAGTGACCTGCCAGGGGAGGGAGGTCAATAGGATCCTTGTGTATCCACTTGCACCAAAACAAATGCAAAGGAGGAAGCAAATTATAAGCACACCTTGCATGGTAGAACTCCCAGAGGAAGAAAGGATATACAAAGTAAATGTACGCTCTGGGCATGAAATAATGTATTGTTAATGGTTGTCAGGATAAGGGGCCTGGCTACAGCTGCTGTCATTTAAGTCCCATGGAGTTGGGTCAGATATGGAAGCCCATTGCTGTGGGTCACTAAGGATAACAGTGTAGTATCATAACAGACACACAGGGGTGAACCAACTGTCCTAATAATTAGGAGTACGACGTATACTGGTTACTAATTCATCTCACTGGCACAGCAGAACTACAGGGGCACAGCTGCCCCAGGGTAGTGCTCGCCGTGACTGGGGGTGTGCCACTATGCAACTAGACTTGTGGGTAAAAATGAATGAGAAACCACAATAATAGGAGACAGGGTTCAAATCAAAGCCACTACTCAACTAACAAGTGTCTTGTTGGCTGAGTAGTGGCTTTGATTTGAATTAAACACACCTGTAACATATTCAAAAATACAATTGAAAAATGTGTCAATTGATTCCAATGGAGCGCACCCCCATACGCTTCCTACTCAAATGTCAGAAAACATTTGACTGTGGGGGTGGTCTAGCAACCAGGAAGGGGAAGAATCAGATGGCCAGCTCCTCAGGGCAAAATTACAGTCCCTTCATTTCCTAAACCCTGCAATTAAAAAATTCTACAAACAGGACACTGTTCAAGAGATGAGACTAACAGTATAGACATTACTTTATCAGAGCAAAATATAATAATGCGGGGTGCCCAATATAAAATTGCAACCAGAGGCCAATGTGTCTGTCGCTTACCTCTGTAAAGACAAAGGAAAACTGGGAGGAGTCCGTTCCAGTACCACCCTACCAACATTAGCACATAAAGATGACTTGGTCACTAAGAACTAAATATAACGTCAAGTTCAGTCACTAAACGTGGGTGACAGTACTGCACAAAAAGGGCAAGCTCGGTTTTTCAGAATACCGGACGTGACAGCCAAATATACTTTTTCCAACCAAGCCCTGGGTTGGAGGAACTGTGGAACCTCGTCAGCAAACCACACTGACAATTTTTTGTCCTGCCCAGTGTTGAGGTCATTTTGGACAGCAGTGATTCAGGACTTAGGAAGACATTTTCAATGCTCCTGGGATGATCACACCCTTGCTGATCTTTCTAGCTATCCCACATCAAAAAGGCCTCTTGAGGTCAGAGCCTAAAACTTCTCCTCACTCTGATACTAGTCACTAAAAAGACGATAGCCCACCTATGGCTAACTCCTAAAATCCCCACAGTAGACAGCTGGTAAAGCTTAGTCACAGAAATCCATACCTTAGAGAGATTAACTTATTCTGTACTTAATCAACTTCCTACCTTTGAACTTCAGTGGAGAACATGGGTCATCCATCAAATGCAAATAGGTCGATACATAAGATACTGACGGCAGATAAGGACATCCTGGCCCACACAGTCTGTCCAAGCATACTACCTACATGTTAACCTAGGAAATACACCCTACCTTTGTACGGTAGGAGGCCCTTCCTTCCCCTCTCTCCCCTCTGCCATCCTCTCTCTCTTACTTGCTTCTTTCTTCCCTTTTCTCTTCTTTCACTCTCTTAGTCGTGAATGTCCCTTACCTTGCAATTGTGTTAAACAAGATAGTATCAATCATGATCTACTCAGCCCATAACCCTGATAATGTGGAATGTATCTTTTATTTCTCTTCTAACAATTATGTTATTAATTGTGTAATACATTATGTCCAGTCTGCAGAGGTTCTGTTAACACTATAGTAAGGCTATCAGAAACCCTGACATTTGCTTGAGACTGCTGATCAGATGAGCACAGGGATCCAATGTTGCACCAATAATCTCTCCACAATATTTAAAATTGACATTGATATCCATTACTTTTATACAGATTAGCAATTTTATATAAAACAATTTCTTAAATTCCTGCATGGCACCACTGGAAAAGTTACAGTTGGTCCCAGACTTTTCAAACAAATTTTTAGACAAAAGGTCTGGCTTGGAAATATCACCCCAGAGTTCAAAGAGGGGTCTGACGAAAAGCGCAATCCCTATCCCTTCTTAGGGTATATTATAAAACAACCAGTTTAGTGAAATACCATTTAGTGTTGGGCTGTTAGCAACAATCTGCTGGAGCAGAAACCATACCTGTCAACCTCGTTTTACTGAAATGTAGGACACTGAAACTCAGGGAGGGAAAATGTGGGAAACATGACCTCCCAATGTAGGGAAATGTGGTACACATGCCTTAAAATATGGAAAACTGTTGAAAACATACTCTCAAAATGCGGGAAAATATGGGAAATGTGACCTGAAAATGTGCCACACATCATCAAATATGGAGAAACAAGCTCAGGACACAGTGGCTTTTATCTAAGCAAAGTTTAATTTTGTTTTGGAATCACAGAGTAAAATGAATTTCTGCTTTGAATTTTTAAGTTAACTGAACCTTCTCTGTGTGGGCAGCACTTTCCCTGTATGGGACAGATGTAAGACACAGCAGTTTTGAGGGAAAACATGTGGAATGCCCTCATAATGTGGGAAAGTTGAAAAGTATTGACCAGAAAGCAGAATACAAAGACTAATGCTATCCATACTTCATTTTTTTAATTCTATTTCTGGCTTTCCAGTCAGAGCAGGGATGTACTCCATATCTCCTTCAGGACCCGCTAGACCCCGCACATCCACAGCACTCACCCAACTGCATGGTCTGGGAGGACCTAGCTTTTCTTTCATAGAGCAGTTTTCCACAGAGAGAGGCTAAGACCACCCTGAGGCCCCAGCCGAGACTTACACTTATGTTGTTTCGGCAGTGGTGTATAGGCTGCAGTCTTGGGACTCATCCTGCTGCCTGTTCAGAGGATTTTCAACTTTGGTGGTTCCCCAGAGGCAAGGCCATGCAATGCTGGCAAGCAGGTAGCGAGACATGGTCCCAGATAAGGTGTGTTGACTTCTCAACCCTGCTTTGTACGGTCCCTGGCTGATGTACTCCCAACCTCAGCTGGGAGTCAACTTATTGCTGGGTGCCACAGCTCCCCCCACCAGAGGAGAGCAGTCTAGGGGATGCTCATCCTACCTCCCCATGGCTGGCCCTCTGATATGCCAAGTCCATTCCTAAACCTGGATCATCAGAGTTGCAAGCAGAGTGCTACCGCTGCGTTGGTGGGCCAGCCCCAAGTTATTCATTCTTGTTTTGTATTTTTATTAAGCTGCTTTAATTAGGATGTGGTGATAATTATTGTTCTTCGGCCCTTACAAAACATCAGCAATGCATTGTACCTCAGGCCAGATAAGGTAGCCATGTTTCTACAGCTGCTTCAGTGGGCTTCACTTTATTGTTTCTCATCTACATGGACTATTACACATGGAACCGTAACTATGCATTTAAACCACTGGACTGTGGCTGATGCCCAATTACAGTACATCTGCTGCTCCTAAAACCTAACCCCCTCATTATACTATGGCAGCCTTTTATAGGGAAGGACAGCTAATACATATACTTAACCAAATGCAGTACCAGAAGAACTCTTTTTTTATGGGCCATGTTACTAGCTCAATAATAGTATGTAAGGATGCCTATAGCTTTATTTATCTTAGATTTCTGAGCTCGCTCCAATTGCTTAATTTTCATTGCAGCATGATCTCTTACTTTACATACCCCTAGTTCTCAACAGCACTCTTAAAAGGTCTCTAAAATACTCAAATAACTCCAAATTAATCTTGAAGTAGTTAAGTTTACAGAATTAAAGACAGATTTAAAAAAATGCTTACACATTTATTTTAAAACAGCCTTTAAATAATTCACAATCAATTGCCCTCAGAAGTAATACAATCATTAAATGAACTATCATTGACAATACAGAACATAAAATAAGTCTCTATGCGGATGACACCCTCATAATTGACTTAGTGGTCAAAACAGGAACTGATCTCACTAACAATTAACTGTATTAAATCTGAATTACTGCAAATAAATTCCTTAAATAGCCCCCTCACTAATTTAGACAACAATAGTACCCAAATTAGGATAGGGGAGCACATTCAGCCCATTGGAAATGGGGATGTCACTACTGTGTTAGTAGTGCATGTGTTTAGAGCTACGAATAAGGAGGGACATGCATTAACATGAATTGAAAAATCTATTATGTCTCAGGCTGGGGGGGGCTATGATAATCTCCTACTAAAAAGAGAATAGTACTGGATTTATTCTTTAAGAGCAATGGAGGGTTGGGGTTTAAATGGGATAATTGGGAGGCAGTATAGTGCAGTGGTTTAAGGCTCTGAGCTGCAAATCTGGTGACATCCAGCAGACCAGACCTGGGTTTGAATCCCACAGCTTCCACTTGCATACTGAGTGACCCTGAGCAAGTCACTTAACTTCCCTGTGCTCCCAGGTCGCACCTGTAAAAAAGCTTTCAGCTTAGTATGCTACTCCTGGTTAAAACAACTAAATAAAAAATAAAATAAGTTAAATATTTTTGAAAAAATTAACTGAGTGTTGTACTGCACATTTAGAAGTGGAGGTGGTCAATATCATTCTATTTTCTCTGTCTTTTTTCTCTTACAGATTTGCACCAGCAACTTTTTTTGGCTTCTGTTACTTTTATTCCAGTAAACCTTGGTGCAATCTCTCTTTTTACATATGTTGTATAAATTGACTATGATTGAGTAATGATAAGGTGCCCATGGACTTCTTTTTAATAATGTTGTCTTATGAGATGCACGTGAGAAATTATTGGTCTTAATATCTGACTATTTATATCTGAGAACTAATGAACTCATTTCATGTGTCTCACTGTGTCTTTAAGGGATTTTTGTATCTAAGTGGAAAGAGATAACAGACATGTCATCATCCTCTGTCAAAGCACATCACGTGTGAAACATGTCAGGAGACACTGCTTGTTTGAGGGAGCAGGGTTTTTATCTGTTTGGATACTTATAGTTTGCTGCATCTTCATTTTGTGAGTTGTTACTATTTATTCTAATAAAGAAGTTGTATTCACTTGAAGCATCCTAAGTAGCAAGAGTATCATTTGGACTGTGTGTTCAGTGAATGCTATTCAGCACTCGGCTGTTCTTTAGCAGGTGTTGGTCCCCTACATTTCTCTGCATGGATTTCTCATTGACTTTGGCACTGCTGGTCCCAGGTGTGGTCATACCATCTACATCATCAAGTACAGTAACATGAGAAATGAAAAATATGAGCTTTTCTCTGAATGATGCATCTTTCAATAAAGACATAACATACAGTTTTAATGGCCAGCAGTGTTGTCATTCTGCCATCGTGATAATGCTTACGTGTAGATTTTGCAGTACCTCACTAAACTTCTAATTCTTTAAAAAATTTAAATGACATTGTTTTAAAGTTAAACACACACATCTTTGTAACCATATATCGAGATTTGGTGATACACTCATTATCTGTGGTGACTGGTTAACAGCCTGCCTTGACCTGGCTCTGATTTAATTGTTACACACATTTGTTTAGAATGTGAGGTAAGTGTGGAACCAAAACAACAGATGGCACAGCACTCATCTCAAAAGTACTGCTCAGTCATTAAGAAGTCTAACTAAAAGGAACCTAAGAAACTTACATCAAAGTTTCATTTGCAGGCTGCATTCAATTTTATATATTGCTCAACGTGGTTGTTATTAGTGTGCTGCTGGAATACTGTTCTAAAGTTTGTTTACTTAAAGGGAATCTGTACGTTTCCTTGTACTATTATTGTGTAGGCTACTATGAGGATCCTGTATGTACATTGCTGGGTTATATTTACAAAATGTTTTCAGTAGGACGGAAAAATACATTTAAAACTGTGATGTGGAGGCACCTGTTTTGTGGACAGGAAGGGTGCTGTGATGATGTCACTGCCTCACCAGCTCTAACAGTATGCAGTTAAGCAGGTTAAAACAAACTGCTCCTACAGACAAGGATCCTGTTCTATCATGAGGAGAAGCACTGGATTCTTTTCTTGCACTCTGCCAAACATAAAATCCTGGGTGTGTCTCAGAATATAATAGAATCCCTGAAAGCACAGTTGAACTGTTCTCATCTGCTGCACTGCACACTGTTAACACTGGTGAGGCAGTGACATCATCACAACACCTTTCCTGTCCACAAAATGGATGCTGCCACATCCCTATTTAAACAGCATTTTTCTGTCTTACTGAAAACATTTTCTAAGTATAACCCAGTAATTTACATACTGGATCCTTACAGTAACATTTACAATAATTTCATAAGGAAATGTACATATTCTTTTTAATAAATTAAAGTGCATTTAAATGTATCTTGTACACATACCTCTATATGTTTATTTGCTGAAAACTTAATTGGACATTATTATCCAATATAAATGGAGAAAATCTCTGTTCTTCCTGACAGCACTTGAAATTGTTAACAATATTGCTTAGTATATTAGCCACTTCAGGTGTAAAAGCATTGTGAGGAGATGATACCATGCTCACAAATGTACAGCTTAGTCAGATCCATTATGATTCAAAATAAAATTAAATGAAGCAACTCGCACGTTAGCTTTACACTCAAATTGTCTAGGCTTGAATAAGCGTTGTGAGAAAGTGACTAACCAGCACTTTCTTGTAACACCAGGTCAATTTCTCTATGTTTTTCCATAGATTACATTGTTTCCTGTGGAAGCCTAAAAATGCTGTATTTTCCCATATAATCAATGCAAATATATGGGAAGAATTTCCCTACAGATGGTGCCTAATCCACATAAAATATCATTTTGCAACCGTACTGGCTGTGACCAGAGTTTGTTATATATTTGTTCTGTCTCCAAGTTCCCCCATATAATTTATTATATGTTATTGTGCTGTATTGCCTCTAAATATATGAGTAAGAGCTACTGTATGTGATAATACTGCTAGATATATTCTGATTTTTTCATCCTTGTTGGTCCAATAAAATGTATCAAACCATTTGTTCTGGATTGCTTTAATAATAAAAAATTCTTACCATTAAAGGTGTGACCTCCCAGAATGGATCCACTACTAGGGCCCTGTGGTAATTCTCACAGGCATCAGTATTCCATGCAAAGTGCCAAGAAAACCAGGCTTTTATTGCATCCCAGAAGGCTAATTCTTCAGGTTTACACTTGTAAGGGAGCCCCTGGATGAAAGACAAAGAAAAATGCACTGTGAGCATAAACAGGGGTAGAGGACCACTTAGCAAAATAGTGAAGTACATGTATAGCACATTACAAATGGCTTCTGCAACCTGTTTTTCATACACAGGGCAAGATATCGTAAATCACCTTAGGAACTAACAGCCACCAGCCTTTACACTCTAGCCACCAAGTTCCAGTCTAGTGGCTAATATTATAAACCTGCCTTACAGTTACCAAATTCACACTCTTTCATTTCTCAGTTACCACCACATAACACCAGACTACAGTAGTGTAGCCCTAGAAAGATAATGAAGTGTTGCTTTTTATTGCAGTAAAAAGTTTTTTATTTGCTTACAGTAGGAGTACATGATATGTATGCAACAGATAATTATGAAATATTCAGAAAATAAAAACAATTACTCACCGTAGTAATGTTTTTTTCAAGGGATCCCTCACTATGCTTAACAACTCCAAATCATTCCCCTGGAATGAGCTGCCCCAAAGCCTAGTATATTATGCTAATAATGAAATCTCAGAACGAAATTCAAAACTGTGCTGAATGATCATGCTCACCTCTGCCCTCTGATGGCAGATTTATTTCTGAAGCTATGGTGAGCAGTGACCACTAAACTAGTTAAATGACTACCAAAAATGCATTAAAAGAATGTAAAGTTTTAGAAAGACTTTAAAATATGGCAGAGCACATTTAAAAAGCTTAGATCATTGAGTATCAATTGTAAAGGCACTGTAACAAGTAACGTTCAAGCAAATAGAAAGAACTGATCCTTGTGTGAACCTTTTCCAGGTTCTGGGATGGGATTAGTACAGTGAAGGATCACTTGGAAGAAACAACTTTACTATGGTAATTTTTTCTGCAAGCCCCAGGGATTTCTCACTTATGCTTAACAACTGCAGACTCCATAGCAGTACCTTGGGAGACTGGGTACAAAACCTGTTTACGGAAAAGGTTGTGCAAAACAGCAGTGCCAAAACTGGCATCCTTTCTGGACTATAAGTCCAGAAAGTAGTGCTTTGTGAGAGAGTGTACTATTTTCCAGGTAGCTGCTGCATAAACTTCCTGCAGTGTAACACTTCGTGATGCTGCCACAGAGGCAGAGGTGCCACTTGCGAAGTGAGCCCTAAGGCTTTCAGGTGGCAGCTTGCCAGCTTTGCTATAAAAGAATTGTGTGCAGAAAACTGTCCAATGAGAAATGGTTCTCTTGGATACCAGTTTACCTTTTCCCACTTCACCATAGGTGGTAAATAACTGAGTATTAGTGGGCCTTACATCCTTTGTATGGTCCGAGTAGTAGCACAGATCTCTCGACACCCATATTGTGGAGCTTTTGTTCTCCTAAGCTGGATTTTGCTGTAAAGAATAGTGGAAGTGTAATCGACTGATTCAGATGATATTCAGACACCATTTTAGGCTGAAATTTTCTGTTAGTTCTTAGGACTACCTTGCCCCTGTGAAATATGATATCATTGGGATTTATGCAGTGGGCTTGCAGCTCACTCACCCTTCTGGCAGATGTCACTGCCACCAGGAAAACTGCTTTCCAGGTGACATACTTCCAAGCAGCAGTTGCCATAGGTTCAAACGGAGCCTCCATCAGCTGGGCAATACACAGATTCAGGTCCCATGGGGGACAGGATTCTTTACTGGAGGGTACAGGTGATTAAGGCCTTTAAATAATTTTCTGACAATCGGCTGTAAGGCCACCGACGTGTCCTTGCCAGCTGAAGCTTATACTGATACTGTTGCCAAATGAACCTTCAGGGTTTAGGCCTGAGGCCCAGGAACTGTATGTGGACCAAGTAGTCCAAGACTGCAGGAAGGCCTGCCTGAAATGAACAGAGTTGCCTGCAGGAACACCATAGGGAAAATCTTTTCCAATTTGAGGCATAGAGTTTCCTTGTTGCTGATTTTCTGGAAACCCAAGGCACTTCCAAAACCTTCAAACAGAGGTTCTGTGCAGAGAATTCAAACTCTTCAAATACCATGCTCTCAGATACAGAGTCCTCAGATCTGGAAACCTTATCCTGACCTGAGACGATATCAGCAGATTGTACTTCAGAGGAAGGGTGATGAGATGTTTGATGGAAAAGGAGAGGACATTACTTCGCCTTAGCAGTTCTTTATTTCCTGTTTCCCAATCCCCTTTTCGTAGCAGGACCCATATGCTATTAGACTATATTTAGCACCAGCACACCAAAAAATATAAAAATGTGGTTTATTTCCTTTCAGAAAAGAACTGCTTTAATAGTTAGTTTAAACAGGAAAATATAGCCAAACAGCATCTTGATTCCACCAAAACAGGGACCGGGACAAAGGAAATAAAGAACTGCTAAGTAGTTTCTATTTTTTTAAATGACATTTAGTAAAGTGGTTCCCTAAAAGTGGCAACCATGCTGCAACAAGCCTTTCTCCAGTTCCTAGGAACCGATGTGGAACCAGAGAAAATGAAGAAAATATACAAAAACAACACAAATACACCCTGTTTAATGCAGAGTTATTGAAAAACTGAACTACTCACTAAACTAAAGATAGAAAAATAATAAACCATGAACAGCTCTGAAGTAGAAGAGACAACTAAGGGATGACTGTTTACTTCAGGTGAAGGAATAAATCTGCCGTTAGAAGGCAGAGGTGAGTGTGATCATGCAGTAGAGTTTTGAATTTAATTCGAATATTCCATAATTAGCTTAAAATTCTAGGCTCTTGGGCAGCTCATTCCAGGGGAATAATTTGCAGTTGTTAACCATAAGTGAGGGACTCCTGGTGCTTGAAGAAACTTATTACATAGGGTTAGTTATTCCAAGTTGAGTATACTAGTGTTATTTTTTTTATTTTACCTCAGCCATTGACTGAAATTGATGATGGATGCTAATACAATTTCCAAAAAAAAAGAAAACAGGCCAAGGTGGTCAAAATGGGTACTGGGTCATATTGCCATATACAGGACTGTGCAGGCAAAACCGCACACCACATATAGCATGCTGTACTAGCGTGACAGGGTACAAAACCCCGCAAGGCACAAATGCTGCACAGTTTTGTACCCTCTCGCACATGGGTGGTGGGGAGGAGTGATGCAGAGGTCAAGATCTCTGCTGGGGAGGTAGTCCACTGAGCAGCTCCTGTGGCTTAGTGGACTACCTCCCCAGCAGAGGTAGGTAGGCAGGTAGTCCACTGAGCAGCTGCTGTGGCTCAGTGGGATGAGCCATGGCAGTGCAGGGTAGCTATGCGTTTGTGGACCTGGGCTTGAATGCTGGTCCCACACTTTTGCAAAACCGCATTGTGCGGTTTTCTTTTTTCTCCCCACTGAGCCCCCCCAGAGTTGATTATATTTATGGGGGGTTAGGGGGCGCAGCTCCCCAATAATGGGGTGTGCGGGGTGCAGTGCCCCACCAGAAAAGAAAGAACTCCATTAATTTTGTTTGCTGAACTTTCTTTCAGCATTGTGTTACAGCAGCAGCAATGTATCTGCTATATTTACAGTGCAGTACCTTGCTGCGCTGTTTTTTGTATATGGCAGGATGACCCCGTGCAGTCAAAAGGATGGCAACCTTATTATAAGTGGTGGCCAATCTGCAAAATTTGGTAGCAACAAGCATGCTGGAAACTGGATTGCAAGGCAAATTTTATTTAAGAAATGCCCATCCCGGAGGCTCTGGGCACTGACCATATTAAAATGTCATACTGCAAATCATAATAAATACATAAACAACATACTATTGAACATAAATATACAATATCCAGCAATTAAAACAAAATTTAATATAAATATTACCCTCAGCAGCAGCAACTCTACTCCAAATAGCCGAAGGCTAACTTAAGGTTAAAATTCTGAAACAGGTAAGGGCTATAAAACATAGTCCGGGAAGGCCTGATCATACAGGAAGGCCTTGAGGTGGGCTTTAAATACCTCCACAGAAGGGGCCTCCCTAACAGCTGAAGAAAGCGAATTCCACAGGATGAGGGCGGTGACACTAAATGCTCTGTTGCCAGCTGTTTTTAACCTCATCCTGGGAATCGCGAGGAGGCCCCTAATTATTGTCATGTATAAGTAAGTTTTGGGCTGCTTGTTTCAAAGTGAAATAAACATCAGGACAGAGCATGCATACACCAGCCTGAAAAGTAGAAAAATTAGCACACGGACCTAAAGCTAATAAAAAGGCTTTGAGAAAAAAAATGTGGAAACCTGGGGAAACCTTCTGAGGCACTTCCTCTAGTTAATTCTTGTATTATTCCATCAGACAGTCTGTCACATAGTCTCTAGAACTGCTATCTTTTTCTTTTCTTCGTATACTATTTTAATTGCTTTTACTCAGGGCACGATACCCCGCTCTTGCTCTTTTTTTCTGTTTTACATACTTTTATTAGTATTTCTTGGAACTTCATTATTTATTATAGGGTCTAATTTATTATGAATCATAGATTTACTATCTAGTCTTCTTATGGCCCACTTTGGACTTCTTAGAATTGGATATGAGAATATTTGTTTGCTTCTTCTTGCTGATCCTGTTGTTAACTGCTGGGCCCTGTTTGTTTTGTAGTACTTTTAATTTGCAATACTCATAACAAGTTCTAGAAAATAACATCTTATTGAAAATTCTGGTGATAATAGTATCTCACAGGTTACAAATGATGTTGTGTCCTACCATGAAGTCTCTGAAAATGGTAAGATGCTTTCAATAAATACTTTACACACTTATCAGATAACCCAGACAAACTGCTTGAGAACTTGGCTGGAATTCTTTACCGATCAATCTACCTACAGATATTTATGTTAGCCTTAAACAGTATCTTGACAAGAGACAACCTAGATTTTACTTTAATTATGTAGCAGATTTTAATAAATACCAAACTAAAAGCTGCTAGACATTAATGTGAACCAAAGCGCTGAAAGGACTTCACCGTTCTGAATTAAGAATAATAACAATGCTATCTGCTAATATATGTGATAATTAGTATTTTTAACATTAATGTGCTTTAAGGGATTGCCTCACCAGATGCGATATCTATTTACACCATCTTTAAAATTGTTAAAACTGCCTAAATAAGAAAACCAAATGTCTGTCCCAAATAAAGTTTGTTGAGACTTACTGTGAACCTGGATACCCAGCAGACCTAGGTTTGAATCCTGCAACTACGGTACTTCTTTCATACTCTGTGACTCGAAGCAAGTCACTTAACCTCCCTGTGCTCCTGGGACACATGCACCTGGAAATGTACTTCAGTCAAGTGTGCCTTATCTGCCATAAAAATGTAAAAAATAAAAATTCTATTTTAAGTATTTTTCTGTACCAAATTCTCTTCCAACTCTAGAACTCCCCCTAAAATTAATAAGCATTGCAAGGTATTTTTTTAAGGATAACATTACTTGCTTCCTATAGATTGGTAAATGTTTGCATGCATACTTATTTCATCCTTGCTTGTGAAATGAAGGACAGACAGGACAGACCTAGAGCCCTTTCCAACCTTAAACAACTTCCTGGCTGGTTGAAGTCACTCAAGCAAGCCCTCATGGCTCACAACGCACCGAGGGGGCATGCGATAGTGCTCCGATACACCCATAGTTGGTCATGGGTTAGAGAGTACTTAGACAATGTTGCTGATGTAAAGGGCATAAAATGGGGGCTTTGAAAGAAATGGAGTCAAAACAAAGTAGGCTGTAGCTGAATATGTGGATTTCCATCACTATTATATGGAGGCCATATATGGGTAAACTGCCTGCCTTAAAATCACTAAAAAATTACTCCTGTTGGAGAACATGGCTAAGTGTTGGTAAGGTCACTTGAAATCAACTGGTCAGGGAACTTGGGTGCCGTTTTATATATGGAGTTTTCTGATATATGTATTATTTACAGCTGCATAATTATATTTTCTGTAACTGGGGCTAGTATAGTCATTTACAGATTCATTTATTTTATTCAAATATAAATATTTTTAAAAAACAAAAAATTCATCAACACAAAGGATGTGAACAATTAACATGTAATGAAAATACACGCTATAGGTGCAGAACATTCAAAATAGCATCAATAACAAAAAAACAGGTGCATATTAAACACAATAAATGTACAGGGAAAAACAAAATGTGCAGAACAACAATATCTGTACAGTGAGGAAAGCAAAACGAATAAGGTACACTGTGAAGGGAAGTGTCACTTACAGAGTCAAGTTGGACTGGGTAGGGTTAGGTGCAGTTGCAGGATAGTTTATTTAGGGTTACTGGGGGGTTATTTACGGGGTATACATATTTGTATATGTATGTTTTCACTTTCAAATATGTCTTATAAGCGCACCATTAAAACGAACCCCATCTTAATGGTTTTGTAAATTTCTTTCTTGAAATAAATGTAAGTTGACAGCTAGCTAGATAGACAGACAGAAAGAAAAGGCCAGCAAAGGAGCGCGAAGCCTTGTGATTGGACTAGAGTGCACCATGATCCTGCCTCCCAGTTCACAACTCCATCGAGACCCATGGGAGATGTTTACTTTTCAATCCAGTCTTCTGAAGAGGAGCATGCTTATCCAATATTTTAAAGCTGTTGCTATGGATATAGTCCAGGGCATCATCAATATCCTGGGAGACATACAAGGCCTTCATTCGGTTGCATTTGAGAAATACATCCAGTTCTAGTCTCTACAGTAGAAAAACAACATTGAAAAGATTAAAAGGGTCCATATCGCAGGGGCAGCTACTGTAGCTGATTAAGGGACTGGGGACAAGAGCTACAGGAAGACAGTGGGCATACTGGACTATTAGTTAGTCTAAAGGACAGAAGGCTAATAGGGGACATGACCACATTGTCCTGAATACTAAAGTGGTGGGCAGGGTGCAGTATTCATAGATGTCTGAGGTGATGAGTACTAGCAGAATTGGAAGACATGAACTCAAACTGAAAGAGGAAGGATAATCGGAAACATTAGAAGTTATTATGGCACATAGAGGATGGTTAACGTGGGATAGTCGACCTGGTGAGGCTGTTGATGTTACCACTGTTCAGGTTTTCAAAGCAGGACTGAGCTGATTCCCAAGAAGGATACAACTTGAAGTATACATAGCAAGACTTGGTGAGGTGTGGCTTTCTGGCTGATGTTTCGATGTGTGTGTCCATAGTTACATTTGGTATAATCACTGCCTGTGGGCAGGAGGCATAAACAAGATGGAAGCTAAATTCTTCATGTTACCACAGTACTATGATATAATATTATATTAGTAAATAGGCTGGGAGGAGGGACGATTGCTGATGTCATGTTAGGGTCTGCAGAGACAGACTAGGCAGGGACCATCTGGGCAGACTGAGTGGGCTAAGGTGTCCTTTTCAGCAACACATTAAGTTTCTATTTTTCTATAAATTGTAGTTTGAGTCAGAAGGCCTGTGACCCTTGGATACGAGTAGTGGAACCCTCTTTTCTTTCACTGCTTTAAGAATGGTGCTCAGTTATAAGCGAAACAAAAGCTTTACTGTGATAGATGTAATATCAGTGTGAATTACAGAGGCTTGGTCTGCTATGCACGAGTTTTGCCAGACAACCTGAATTGTTGCAACATTGGCTCTTGAGCTCATATCACAACTTGCTTAATGCCTATAACAGTGCTGTCAGAAATTAGAACAAGACAAACCCCTTTGTGAAAAAAGTGAATCCTCAGGTAAACCTTCTGCCAATGTATTTGTTTGAATTTTGTTGACTGGGTAGGTTCACTGAGACCAATGGTTCCTTTTTCAGGGGCGACCTGGAATGTGTTACATAAATGAAAGCACATGACATTGATCACCATACAGTACAGTAGACCATTGTACAGTACAGAAATCATTGTCTATAGTCGTAATGGAGATGTCTTTTCTACACATAGGCAAACATATTAGAGAAGATGCTACAGAATAACAATTACACATATTTGATCTACACATAGGTAAACTTACTTATGGAGTCACTACAGAAAAAAAACAGCTACACAGTGTGGGACATGCCATTAGTTACCACAGTACAATAAGGAGATTGATAGAAGACTAACTACATACAGTAATCGCCCTTGTAGGAAGTGTCATGTATGGTTCGAGGGTAAGCGCTGGTAATCTTTGCTGCAGATCCAGTGTCTGCCTCGGGGGGGAAGGGAGCTATGCGAAAGTAATCTAGTTATAAGGGACTAATGCATGCCCTGGGTGGCTGTTATGCACGAGGTAAAACAGAGCATTGCAACCACTCACAATGAGTAATAAGACCACACATCCTGGTGTGTGTGCTATCCCATTAATAAAAATTGGCTTTTATTTGTTAAAAAATATGCAGCTCAGGTTAGCTGAATAACGGTCAGAAAAATAATCAGTCATGTGACAGAGTTCGACTAATGAGGTTACATGATTGTTATGGCTCACTATATAATTGTTAAAAAAAATGTAGTTCAGGTGAGGTTGCATAAAATAATCAACAGTCATGCACCGTGTAGCGACCAACGAGGTGACACAGTTTTCATGGCATGTTATAAATCTCACCTCACAGAGTATGAGACAGCACAGCGTACATGGGTACTTGAGGTATCCACGAGTTGTGATCCGAAATGGTTAGTGCACAAGCCACACAACTGTAATATACAATATGTCTGAAATATATTCAGCCTACTTGGGATATCTTTTTATGGCAGTTAACACTATGATCTTAGATTTCCTGGTGTTTAAAATATACTAACATTAAAAATACAGATGGTGAAATAGAAATCCATCGGTTTGGAACTATGGGAATTTTTTGTCTTGGATGTAAAGCTGGCCACTAATCTTTTGAGATTTAAAAAAATAATAATGTATTGTACAGTACCTATGTAGCTGAGCTGTAAATAATGTTCAGTTTGTAACACCTTATCTCCAATATTCTAATTCTCATCTGTAATGTTGAAAGAGCTGTGATTGTTCACCATGTTAAGCACCCGCTGCCTCTGAAGTCCACTTGAAAATGAGCTAAGCACTTCCTTAAATGTGGTTTATCCTGAAGACAGAATGTTTAAATACAATAATTTAACTGCAATTAAAAATGAAATCCCAAAGAAAAATCTATCTAAAAACTAAGGACTTCAAAGTAATATACTATATCAATGTCGTGAGCCTGACCACAGGCGCAGATAAAATACTTGAGGGAACAATCAAGGAAACGATTGTGCATTACTTATAAAAGCTTAATTTTCTAACAGATAATCAACATGGGATCACAAATTGGAGGCCATGCCACACAAATCTGTCAGGTTTCTTTGCTGGATCACCAAAGAGTTAGACAAAGGGAAGGCAGTGGATATTAGATATATTTATAGTACCTGAACTTTAGCAAGGCCTTTGATGTGGCACACCCTGAGAAAGCTTCATATAAAGCAAGAAAGCATGGAGCTAGGATAAAGTCATTAAACGATAGATCACAGCCGGCCCGGTGGTGTGGAGAACTAAGGCGCAGGACACCTTGGCTCCTGCCAAACTGGTAACCAGGTTTCAAAAAATGGACCAGGATCGCTTGGGGCCAGCTGGGAGAGGGAGGACTGAGCATCTCAAGGATGGTTCTCCTCCCTCTGGGGGTGGGGGTTGTGAGTCCTGCTACCTGGCTGAGGTCAGTAAAGGCTGGGATTCAGCATACTGGGACCAGCAGATTTGGGGGTGGGGACTGCCAACACAACATGCAAGTGCATCAGAACACACATGAATGCTTGCATTATGCAGACACCCGGGGGATGAAACAAAGAAAAGAGGCCTGGCTCGCTTGACATCCATTGCAGACACCACATGATCCTATGTGGTGGGTCACCCACCAAACATGACTCTGTGTAAGTGGTGGTTAACATGTAAGTCCACGAGACAGGTCTGTTTCAGTGGTGGTGGGGATGCAGCTGGGTACACAGAATTTGTCGGCAGAAAAGGACCAGTAGGCCCACACAGCCTGCCCTATTTTTCCCCTCCTATTCTAACATCTTGGACTCTATTTGGTCACCGGCGTCCCTCCCCCTCCATTTCCTCTACTTATTATGTCCATGTGCCTATCTCAAGCATGCCTGAAGCTGCTCACTGTTTTTACCCCCACCACCTCTTCTGGCAGGCTATTCCAGGTGTCCACCACTCTTTCTGTGAAGAAGCATTTCCTCACATCCCTCTTAAACTTTCCCCCTCCAGCTTCATTGCCTGCCCCCGTGCTCTGGTGCTTTTCCTCCTCTGAAAGAAACTTCCCACCTGCTCCTTGTTTACCCCTGTGAGGTGCGCATAGATTTTAATCATGTCCCTCATGCTCTCCTCAAGGGAGTGCATGTGTAGATCCCACACACTCTCTTTGTATGGCTTCTCATGTAGTCCCTGCACTATTTCAGAAGCCTTCCTCTGAATCACTTCCACCCTCTCAATGTTATTGTGGAAGTGCAGCCTTCAGAACTTGGCACAGTACTCTATGTGGCGTGTCACTAGTGAGCAGTACAATGGCAACACCACCTCCCTTCTCCTGTATGAAATCGCCCTCCCTATGTCCCCTCAGTATCCCATTAGCCTTGCTTATGCCTTGTCACATTGCCCTGTCACCTTGAGATTATCAGATATGATTACCACGAGGCTCCTTTCCTTCTCGGTGACTGTCGGTACCTCCCCCATCTTACACCCAGCTCTCAGGTTTCCCCACCCCAGGTGCATGACTTTGCATTTTTTGGCACTGAAAATCAGCTGCCACACCCTAGACCACACCTCTAGTTTCCCCAGATCCCTTTGCATTCTCTCCATTCATTCCTGAGTTTCTGCCCTATTTCAGATTGTTGTGTCATCTGCAAAGAGGCACACCTTCCCCTCCAGTTTCTTGGCAGTCATTTATGAAGATATTGAAGAGGACCAGTCCCAGTAATGATTCCTGTGGCACCATTAGTCAATCTCCTGTCCCCCACATATCTGCCATTTACCATCACCCTGTACCTCCTATCCTTCAACCAGTTTGATACCATGCTTACTACTTTTTCCCAAACCTCTAGGCTGCTAAGTTTCTTAAATTGCCTCCTGTGTGGCACAGTGTTGAAACCCTTACCAAAGTTTAGACAGGCCACATCTACTCTTTTTCCCTGATCCACCACCCTAGTCAGCCAGACAAAGAAATCTATGAGATTTGTTTGGCATGACCTCCCCCTATGAAACCATGCTGCTGCTGGTCCTGAAGCCCATATGCCTCCAGGTATTCCTTCAGCCTCTCCCTTCTGATTATCGCCATTCCACCCCTTGCTTTCTTGTTTTCATTCACGTGCCTGAAGAAAGTCTTATCCCCCTTTTTTTTTTACCTCTTTGGCAATCCTCTCCTCTGTTTGTGCTTTAGCTGCTCCCTTCCTCCTTTTTGTCTCCCTCTGCTTAGAAACATAGAAACGTAGAATTTGATGGCAGATAAGGACCACTTGGCCCACCTAGTCTGCCCATTTTTCTACCTGATGGATAAGCTGCAGATCCTAGTTAACCAACAGCCTACTTCCTTCTACCCCTCACTAGGACTGCCTTATGTCTGTCCCATGCATTCTTGAATTCCCCCACTGTTCTTGACTCCACGACCTCGTCAGGAAGGCTGTTCCATGCATCCACAACCCTCTCTATGAAAAAATACTTCCTCACATTACCTCTGAGCCGCCCCTCATCTTCAAATTGTGCCCCCTTGTTCTTGCACATCTCTTTTTCTGAAAGATACTACCCTCTTGGACTTTGTTGATTCCACTGAGATACTTGAAAGTTTCTAACATGTCCCCTCTCTCCCTTCTTTCCTCAAGGGTATACATATTAAGCTCCTTTAGTCTCTCTTCATATGTCTTCTGGTGCAGACCCTGCACCATTTTGGTTGCCCTCTCTGGACAACCTCCACTCTGTCTATGTCTTTGTGGAAACGGGGTCCCCAGAACTGCACACAGTACTCCAGATGGGGTCTCACCAACTGTCTGTACAGAGGGATAACAGCTTCCGGTTTTCTACTGTTGATGCCTTGATGCCTCTCCCTATGCATCCCAGTTTCCCCCCCTGCCCTCCTTACTGCCTTCTCACACTGCCTGCCCACTTTTAGGTCATCTGACATAATTACCCCCAGGTCCCTTGCCATTTTTGTTGTTGTCAGTATCTCATCCCCAAATGTGTACCCTTCTCCTGGGTTTTTGTTTCCCATGTGCATTACCTTGCACTACTTTGCGTTGAATCTAAGCTGCCATACATTTGACCATTCCACCAACCTTGCCAAGTCCCTTCTCATCCTTTCCACTCCATCTTGTGCATCAACCTTGTTGCAGATCTTTGTATCATCTGCAAAGAGACATACTTTTCCTTCCAGTTCCTCTGCAATGTCACTTATAAAGACATTAAAAAGGACCGGTCCCAGTACTGAACCCTGCGGTACCCCGCTAGTAACCCTCCTTTCTTCACTGTGGACTCCGTTTACTACTACCCTTTGCATCCTGTTGTCCAGCCAATTTTTTATCCAGGCTACCACCTTGGGACCCACTTCGAGGCTAGCTAACTTGTATATTAATCTTTTGTGTGGGGCTGTATCAAATGCCTTGCTAAAATCTAGGTAAGCCATTTCCATAGCCCCTCCTTGGTCTACTACTTTGGTCACCCAGTCAAAGAAATCTATTAGATTTTGTCTGACACAACCTTCCTGCTGTGAATCCATGCTGCCTTGGGTCCTGTGCCGCACTAGCCTCTAGGTACTGAACAATTCTTTCCTTCAGAAGTGATTCTATCATTTTTCCTACCACTGAGAGGTCAAACTAACTGGTCTGTAGTTTCCTGCCTCTGCCCTGCTCCCACGTTTGTGAAGAGGAATCACATCCTCATCCTCTAGTCCTCAGGTACCATCCCATCCTCCCATGATTTGTTAAAGAGAGTAGTCAGCGGTGTCACTAGTTCTACCCTTCGTTCTTTTAAAATTCTTGGGTGAATCCCATCAGGTCCCATTGCTTTGTCCACCTTCAATTTTACTAGTTCTTTCAGAACCCTTTCTTCTGTGAATGGACTGGTATCGACCCCCGTATCCAGAGTGTTTTTCTTGTTTGATTTAGGTACCTCCCCCTCCTCTTCCTTTGTGAATACTGAGCAGAAATATTTGTTCAGTATCCCTGCTTTTTCACAGTCACCCTCTGCCCACATTCCCTCCCCTTTATTAAGCCTCAATATCCCTCCCTTGGTCTTTCTTTGCTCCCTAATGTACCTAGCGTTTCCAGATAAACCTCCTTGTCCACCTCTGTCTGGGTCTCCTTGTACTTCCTAAATGCTGTTTTCTTCTCCTTCACCACCTTAGCCACCTCCTTTGACAAAAGCTTCTTCCACCTTCATTCCTTGCTTAATTCCTTCAAACAGTATGCCGTTGCCTTAGCTATTCCCACTTTGATTTTTTTCCATTGTGTCTCCACTTCCTACTGAGGAAGTCTGCCATTTCTTTCAAATCTGCCCTCCTCAAATCTAGGATCCTCATCTTAGTGTTTTTTTTCTCTTGCCCAATCCATAAGCCAAACCACACAGTTCGGTGATCACTTGTACCCAGGGGACTACCCACTGTGACATCTGCAGTGCTGTCTCTGTTTGTAAATACCAGATCCAGCACTGCTCTGAACCTACTGGGTTCGGTAACCATCTGCCTGAGACATGCCCCTTGCAGGGGAGTCATGGATGGATCTGCTTCTTCTTGTAGCTGCAGCCGAATGCTCTAGTCTACATCCGGCAAACTAAAGACACGACCCATACTAAGGGAAAAGAAAAAGGTGGATCAGAAACCAACTAAACAGCAAGAATTAAAGGGTGAGCTTCCAGGGTCCCTGTCAGAGCAGAGAGAGAGATCACTTGTGGAGTACAGTACCACAGGGTTTGGTAATGTTACAACTTCTGTTTAGTATCTTTATAAACTGACAGTGTGACCCTGAGCAAGTCACTTAACTTCCCTGTGCTCCCAGGCTGCACCTGTAAAAAAGCTTTCAGCTTAGTGCTTCTCACCTGGTTAAACAATTAGGGGAAAAAAAAAAACGCTTGGATAAAAGACGGACAAGTAACGTGACCAAATTTATTTTATTTATTGAAAGATATTGGAATTACAATTCTTTGAGTCATAGACTCCTTTGCAAAGGCTCCACGTCAGGAAGGACATACACTAAGTATCACAAACTTAAACATTTGGTACAACTGTTATACATTTGGCACAGTACTAAATTTAAACATTGATAGATAATTTAAACATTTGGTACAGTGTACAACGTAGGGTACATCATCTGGGATCTTAAAAAGAGGTCCCAGGTCAACACTTTTGTTCATATGACAGTACTACATGGATGATGCAAATCTGGTGAGAGAGGTAGACTCAAAAGCAGAAGGCTAGAATGCTACAAAAAGATCTCGACATACTGGGGGACTGGGCAGACAAGTGATGTATTCAAATAAATTTAATATTTGAAAAGTGCAAGGTATTACACCACGGTGTACAAATAAAGGCTCTGAAATATAACTTAAAAGGTAAGGAGCTACCAGTAACAGACCAGGAAAGAGAATATGGATAATTCTAGATAGGAAGCTGAAATATTTATTTATTTATTTGAATTCTGGTAACCAGGTGAGCCTGCTGAGACATTACAGTCCCTTTTTCAGGGGCAACCCAGGAAGTATTCCCAGTAGAGCTGTGGGAAATGTGGAATTCCACCAGCAGAATCCATCTAGAATGGCAATTCTACATCCAAAAAGCTTTTTGGAATTTCTTTTTTGATTCCATGGAATTACGAAAAGCATTTCCAAGTAGACCATGGAATAATATTCTGCGGATTATGTAATACTGCGGAAGCTGAAGCTGCAGTTTACTTAAACTGCTAAAAATTATTCTGCAGTTAAAAAAAAAATCCTCTTTCAGAATTCTGCTTCCAATGGAATTCTAGGAGATTAGGAGGAATTTACATGGAATTCTGGCAGTTCTGCATAGCTCTAATTCCCAGCAACAGCTGCAGTAAACAAGGCTAATAATGTGCTGGGCTGCACTGTAGGAGAGGGCAGTAAAGCTAGTGAAGTGATAGTGTCCCACAGGGTTCTAATGAGGCAGTATTTAGAATAATGCATACAGTTTGGGTCACCACAGTACAAAAAAAGCACAGGGCTACAAAAATTTTGAAAGAGTAAGAATGACTCAGTTATGCCATCCCACCAGCACAGCAGTAATGCTACTGCTCGTGATACTGGCGGCCCAGGTTCGGGAACGAGCCTGGGACATCGGAGGACCGGCCAGGGTGGGGAGGAGGACTGATCCTATGGACCACTGTCCTGATCCAGAAGGGAAGGAGGAGAAGTCCTGGTGAATGAGGAACCCCTTGTGGTTGCCAGGGGGTATGACATCTGGGACTGAATATGGTGGTGGGGGGAGTGTCAGACATTCGGTATAGCCCACCCCAACATCACTGCATGACATGCCTCCTGGAAGACAAAGGAAAAAAAGAGGCTCCAACAGTGCAAGATGACATCTGCTCCCGGTCTCCTGCACCTGTTCTACTGTTCAGTCTCCATCAGGGAGAAGGGGGCCCCGCCCCGGGGGATAAGACGGGGGTATTTGGAAGTAGAGCAAGTCCTGGTGGGGCCGAGCATGTGTATTCCAGGACTGATGACATTAGACAGGGCAATAAAACATAAATACAGAAAAAAAAAAAAGAACGACTCTGTTATGAGGAAAACTTGGAGCAGTTGGGTATGTTGACACTGGGAAACAGTAGGGTGGGTGCAAGTGGGGGGAAAGACAGTGGTATTTTATATTTTCAAGGGGGCAGAGATGACCTGGGGAAATGTTTAACTAGTATGGAACAGCAGAACTAGGGGGCACAAAGTACAGTTGCCTAGAAGAGTGTGTATTATGAAACATTGTTTGTACTTAAATGGGTGGTGACCTTCTGGAACAAGTGTGGAAGTGAAACCAGGTTATATAAGTTTCCCTCGTGTAAAATATAACCAGTTATAAGGTCGGAACAAATAAGAGGATGGTGCAATAGCCAGTGGAATTTTTTCTGCAGTTAATCTTTTTACTGAAAATTTTCAATACATCGCAAACATCTGACATCATGCAGTGCTACAGTATCATTGAGAAAAGTACAGTTACGTAAGAACTTACCGTAACAGTAGATCTTCGAGAGAGGCTCTTGCAGTAGGTAATTACACATAGGATTGACCCGGCAGGCGTCAGGACCCCATGGAAAAATTTCTAGCTAGCAGTCTCTGGCGGGGGACCGCCCCCACGTCAGGTGACCGACATCATGAGACATCAGTATAAAGGGGTGGTCCCCCACACCCGCCTTCCAGTTCTTTCCCGTCAAGGGCCAAAAAAGGCAAGACGCGAGAGAAGCGGATATTTTCCTTCCTGGAAAAGGAACTGAAAAAGCTAAGGGGGATGGAAGGTGGGAAGGCATTACCTACTGCAAGAGCCTCTCTCGAAGATCTACTGTTATGGTAAGTTCTACGTAACTGTACTATCTTACTGGAGAGGGCTCTGCAGTAGGCAATTACATATAGGACTGAATCCCTAGCAGTCTGGAAAAGGAAAAGCACTCGGGAGGAGGAAACGATCCAACTAATGGAACCTCCGCTGAACGGGTCTTATGAAAGAAGACCTTGGAGTACAGCCAACCCGAACCCGCTCTACGGCGAGAGGCAATACCCAAACTGTAGTGTTTCGTAAAGGTACGGACAGAAGTCCAAGTTGCGGCTGCGCAGATGTCTGACGCTGACACATTCTTGAAACAAGCCACAGAGGCGGCTACTCCTCTGGTGGAGTGACCTCTGACTTAACCCGGCAGGGTCTTACTGTACTTGTTGTAACAGAAAGTGATATAATGAGCCAACCATTTAGATAGGCATTGCTTGGAAACTGCATTGCCCTTTCTTTTGTGAGCAAAAGGGACAAAAAGCTGATCAGATTTCCTGAGATCCTTAGTCCTAGTCTTATAGTATCTCAGTATTCTATGAACATCCAAAGTATGCAAGAGGTATTCCCCTTGATTGGAGTGTTGCATAAAGAAAGCAGGCAGCTCAATGGATTGATTCAGCGAAGATTCCGCTACCACCTTAGGTAGAAACTTAGGGTTGGTGCGCAGAGCCACACGTTCCTTGTGAAAAATCAAATACAGGATTTTGCACATCAAGGCCTGAAGCTCGGAAATCCGTCCAGCTGAAGTAATGGCCACTAGGAAGAGTGTCTTTCAAGAGAGGAACTTCAAATCTGCTGAGGCTGCTGGCTCAAAAGGAGGCAGAGTAAGCTTCTTGAGAACAAAATTGAGATCCCAAGAGGGAGCAGGAATGTGGATGATTGGTCTCAAATGGAGAACCCCTCTGAGGAATGTCTTAGAGACTTTCAATTGTGTGAAAGTCCTGTCTCCAAAGGGGACATGGTAGGCCGAAATTGCTACCATGTGGACCTTCAAAGAGGAATGGCTGAGACTCAGATCGAAGAGATGATGCATGCGGTCCAGGACTCTTTCAACTGGGCAAGAGAAAGGCTCAAAGTCCTTTGATGAGGCCCAAACAGAGAATAGTTTCCACTTCATGGCGTAGGTGGACCTGGTGGAAGGCTTTCTGGCCTCCACCAGAATATCTGCTACGAGCGGAGAAACCCCGAACCGGGCTTCAGCTACATCTGCAGGAGCCATGCATGCAACTGAAGGGATTTGAGACCTGGAAGAACAAGTGTCCCCTGATCCTGGGTCAACAAGTGTTGCGACAGAGGAAGAGGAAGCGGAGGTTCCACTGAAAATTGTTGCAGAAGAGAGAACCAAACTTGCCTGGGCCAGAACGGAGCAATGAGGATCATCCAGGCTCCTTCTGTTCTGAGCTAGTGCAAGACCCCCGGAATTAAGGGAATTGGAGGGAAGGCATAGACAAATCTGTCCTTCCAATCTAGAGACAGCATCCCACCAAAAAATGTCTCGACCTGGAGCGAGCGAGCAGAAGGCGGGAGGTTTTGCATTTTGAGGAGACACGAACAGGTCTACCTGAGGGGTTCCCCAGAGCAGGAAGATGTTATCTACGACCTCTTGATCCAGTTCCCATTCATGGGCACTGGCAGAAGACCTACTGAGGTGGCCTGCCAGTGTGTTTTCTACTCCTGGAACATGAACTGCCATCAGGTGAAGGTTGTACTGGATAGCCCAACTCCAAATTCTCATTGCTTCCCTTCAGAGAGGGTAGGAACGAGTTCCTCCCGGCTTGTTGAGGTACCAGACCACACACATGTTGTCCATCTGGATGGATAGATGACTGGGAAGAATGGAGAAGTGCAAGGCCTGAAGGACATACAGGACTGTTCTGAGTTTGAGCACATTTATGTGTAACTTCTGCTTGATCCTGGACCAGCTGCCCTGAGTCTTGTGAGACCCTAGATGGGCTCCCCAGCTCTCTCCTGAGGCATCTGTTGTCAATGTCTGGGAAGGGGGTTCGAGATTGAAGTGAACTCCTCGGCAAAGGTTCTCTTGCACCATCCACCACTGCAAGTCCCTGACCATGGGATCAGAGACTAGAACCTCCTGGTCTAGATCGTCCAGTGTTAGGTCCCTTTGAGACCAAAGCGTCCATTGAGAGATCCTCATATGGAGCCGAGCGTGAGGGACTGTCGGAATAGCAGCAGCCATGAGCCCGAGGAGGTAATGAAGGACTGATCTGGCACCAACCCTTCTGTGACTGGACAGCAGACTTGCCTGAGTCTGGAGGGTGTCCATCCTGTCTGGAGGCAAAAAAGGCCTTGCCGATGGTCGTGTCCAGGATCGCCCCAATAAACTGGAGTCTTTGGCAAGGGATCAAAAGGGACTTGGCCTGGCTGATGGTGATACCCAGGCTGGTGAAAACCTGCAGGGTGAGGGAAAGAGAGTGCAGAAATTCCTCCCTGGATAGGGCCACCAGGAGCCAATCGTCCAGGTATGGGAATACCTGCACTCCCTGGGTATGCAGGTGGGCCGCTACCACAGACAGGCATTTCGTAAATACTCGGGGGTGGCCGAGGAAAGACCAAATGGGAGGGCCTTGAATTGGTAGTGGTGAAGGAATTTGCGATGGGAAGGGCGGATGGGGATGTGCAGGTAGGCATCCTGCATATCAAAGGTGCACAGCCACTGTCCCTGCTGAAGAAGCGGCAGACGGCTCTACAAGGAGAGCATTCTGAAGCGTTTGTACTCCATGAACATGTTCAGGGAACTGAGGTCTAAAATAGGCCTCATGTCTCCAGTCTTTCTTTGGAACTAGGAAGAAATGGGAATAGTAACCTGTCCTCCAAAGATGGGTGGGGACTGGTTCTATCGCCACCTTCGAGAGAAGGGAGGAGACTTCTTCCAGGACCAGAGGAAGATGTTCAGGGGAGTAAGACGACTTGGGTGGTGATCTTCGGGGGGTTTCTGAAGAAACTCGATTGAGTGTCCTGCTGCGATCAGTTGGAGCACCCAAGCATCTGATGTAATCCTCTCCCAACCCGGTAGATGCAAGGAGAACCTCCCTCCTATACTGGCTCCTCTGGAGTGTCCAAAGGCCGTGGGAGAGGGGAGGAGTCAGGAGGTGTGGGGCAGCGCAGCAGCCGAGGCTCCCACAGCTTTTTTGGGGTGGGGAAGTCTTAGTTGCTGGGGGGACCAGACACTTGTTGGCCCACTTGCTCTGTGATTTCGCCTTTGGTTGAGTATGTCGACGAAAAGGGTGACACTGTCCCTGAGGGGGTCTGTACAGAGTCTCCAAGGACTTGAGTGCAGTGCCCTTCTCCTGCAGGTTGGTGATGATAGGGACCAAATCTGACACCCGGAGCCAGGCATGACACTGAAGACCTACGGCAAAAGCCGAACTCCATCCAGCTGCGTCCACTGCATCATAGGTGGCACGAGGCATGTGCCGACTGGCCAAACGTGCAGAATGGACACAGTCAGCCACTTCCTGTTTCATCTGAGACTGAGGAGGGGAATCCAATTTAGATTCCACCTGACTCAGGATGTTCTTCTGATAGTCCCCCATATGTGCCACATAGTTCAGGGCCCTAAAACCAAGGGAAGAAGAAGATGCATAAACCTTCTTCCCATACTGGTCCAGAAGCCAGGATGTTTGGGGTTGACGGAACAGCCGTGAGTGGCACTGATCACGACCAAGTCTGCATTGGGGTGTATATTCAAAGAATCTACTCCCTCAGGAGCCTGATAAAGCCAATCTGCCTTCCTCAAAATGGGGGCCAACGTGGACGGCTGTTTTCAAATAATGGAAACAAGGTCTGCGTGAGGCTCTATCCAGGGTGGAATCAATGTTGGAGCGGTCTCAGGCAGATCCAAGTGGGCAGCAAGCTTTTTACACTGTGGATCTGGCTCCAGAGATTGCCACTGATCAACTTCCTGGATCTTTCTCAATAACTCCAAAAAGGAAGGATCCTTCGGAGGAGTCCTTGGCCTGGGACATTCTGAAATACGAGACTCATCATCTGGATCGAAGCATCCCCCCCCGAGTTTGAGTCAGAGGTCTCTGACGTAGAGGAGGAAGACTCCTCCCGAGGCGGGGACGGAACGGTCCCTTTGGGAAGCATATCCTCCCCACCCCTGGCACCCAAGGGGCTCACCTCTGGTGTCGGGTAAGGGGGGGGAGTCTCCTGTCTCCGGCGTTGGGGATCCTGTGCAGGGACCAGTGCTGGAAGATGGCTCTCTACCTCCCTGGTGAGCTGAGCCTTGGTCTCAGCCCACCAGGCAGCCAGAGTCTCCTTCAAGTCCGACGGCGGCTGTGGTGAGGGCAGTGGAGGAGGAGGAACGGGATACGGATACTGGGGGTATCCGTAAGGTGAGTATCCATAACTAGATGGCGGGAAGCATGGCGTTGGGTATTGAGGCGCCGTTTACTGCAGCATCAGATAAAGTGATGCCGGGTACTGCGGCTTCAGATACTGCGATACCGGGTAGGGTGGCACCAGATTAGGTGGTGTCAGATACCCGGGTGCCAGGGGCTCTGACGGAGCACAAGGCCCTGGTAAAGACCCAGTAGGTAGGCCAGGTAAGGGTGGCCCCATGGGCATCGGGACCAGCGTTGGAGCGGCGTCTGGAAGAGGGATGTCTGCTGGCGTCGGGTAGGCCAGCATCAGATCCAGCGTCAGAGGGCCCGGCCCTGTAGGAGGGAGCTCTGACATCAGTGTACCCAGCTCCTCTGTGTCGACCTAGGATGGAAGGTTGAAATCCCCGGCGTCCAGCAGAGGAGATGCAGGAGCCTCAGAGGGCAACAGCAAGCTTTGCAGTGAGTCTTGGACGTTGGACTGGTCGAAGGGGTCCGACGTAGGCTCTTTTGCTGGGTGGTCGTCGGAGGGGCCAACGTCTGGCTTATCAGCAGGATCCAAGCGGGCATCGGAGGAGCCGGCTTCTGACGCCCAACTTATCGGAACCCTGACCCGACACAGGTCGATTGTGGATGCGACTCTGGCGTGGTATACAAGGCTATGCGCTCCCAAAGGAGCCGGCGCCTTGCCGATCTTGTCCGGGTGGATGTTGGTGGCACTGGCGTCTGACTTAATGGACCTGCTCGACCCAGAGGGCCGCGTGGTAGAGGCCTTCCTGGGAGCGGAGGCTTCCTTTACCCAGGAAGCACCCGAGGAGCCCAAGCGCAAGCCCAATGGGAGGGGCAACACCGTCTTGGGCACCGCCAAGATGGTCGTCGAGGAGCAGTCCCCTGGATGGGACGTTACCTTAAGAACTGCGACTCCAGCTGGAGTTGCGGAAGCCGTGGAGGTCGAGTCCCGGTCCCGGTGCTTGTCCTTCTTTTTCTTGTGGCCTTCTGGGGAAGTGGAAACCTGCCTCAACTTTTTCAACTCCTCCATGGAAGCCATCTTTTTCTTGAGAATATGGGCCTCCAGGGACTGCTGCCTCACTTTTCGGGTGGCTGAATTGAACTGTTGGCAGTGTTGGCACTTCTCCACAGGGTGGTCTGGGCCTAAACAGAAGAGGCACAGGGAGTGTCTGTCCTTATGCAGCAGTAGAGAACCTCATGAGTCGCACTTATTTTTATGTGATTCGGAAGGCGTTGGGGACGACGTACACGGATGTCTGATGCAAAAAGTGAAATAATTGGTCAAAATACTAACATACTAGCATACTATTTGCCAGCAGATTAGGCCTTACAGTCTATCGAGTCTGCTCGGACCTCAGATACCTAGTTGGGTGCCGAGGCCCTCCCCTCCCTTGTGTTCCAGAAACCCCTATCATCCATCCCCACCCCCCTGGGACAGGCCATCATCTGATACATCCACTTTCTGTGTCTGTCCCACCCTCTCTTGAAGCCCTCCACTGTGGATCTCTGAACCAGCTCGCCGGGCAGTGCATTCCAAGGGTCCACCACCCTCTCAGTGAAAAACCTCCTCCTCCTCTTTTCCCCCCTCACCCTTCCTCCTTCCAACTTCAAACCATGCCCTCTGGTAATACCACCCTGCTTTAGTCTAAAGATCCCCTCCATGTTTACCCTGTTTATTCCCTTGAGGTACTTGAAGACCTCAATCATGTTCCCCCTGTCTCTTCTCTCCTCCAATGAAAACAGGCAGAGCTCCTCAAGTCGGTCCTCATACATCAAATCCCCTAGCCCTCGTATCATCTTAGTTGCCCTCCTCTGTACCCTCTCCAAGAGCTGTATGTCCCTCTTCAAGTGTGGTCTCCAGTACTGTACACAGTACTCAAGGTGTGGTCTAACCAGTCCATTGTACAGCGGCAAAATCACTTCCTTGCTCCTAGAGGTGATCCCCCTTACGATGCATCCCAACATCCTGTTTGCCTTGCTAGCCGCTCTCCTGCACTGCTCAGAGTTATTCATACATGCATCCACCATGACCCTGGGTCTTTTTCCCCTATTGAGGCCTCCAGCGCCCCTCCCAGGGTGTACCTGTGTTTAGGTTTCCTGCCCAAGATGCAACACCTTGCACTTGGTGATATTGAAATTTAATTTCCATGTGTGAGCCCAGCTTCCAGGGTGTCCAGGTCCCCTGCAGGGACAACCTCCTCTTCTCCCTCAACTACTGCTCCCATCTTGGAGTCATCTGAGAGACTCATTTCACACCCTATACCCTCCCTGATGTCAGATATGTATGCATTAAACAGGATCGGACCCAGGACCGAGCCCTCCTGCAGTACCACTACCAACCTCTCTAGGGTTCGAGAGCTCCCCACAGACCACTACTCTCTGGGTGTGTCCAGCTAGCCAGTTTTCAATCCATCTGACCATCAAAGGGCCTACTCCTAACCCCATCAGTTTCTTAACCAGACCATTGTGGGGGACAGAGTCAAACGCCTTGCTGAAGTCCAAGAATAATACATCCATAGGCTTTCCCCTGTCCAGTTCTGATGTTACCCATTCGTAGAACTCCACAAGATTGGTTTGACATGGTCTACCTGGCACAAACCCATGTTGCCGAATATCCAGACTTCCCACCTCCTCCAAGTACACCCCCAATCGTTCCTTTAGTATACTCTCCATTAATTTTCCCACCACCGAGGTCAAACTGATGGGTCTATAGTTACCTGGTACTTCCCTTGACCCCCTTTATGGACTGGCACCACATGTGCCTCTCGCCAATCCCTAGGTACCCTCCCTGTCTCAAGTGACCTCTTGAAGAGCTCCGCCAGGGTGCAAACCAGTATGTCCGCAACCCCATAGTACTCTCGGGTTGAATGCCATCCGCCCAGGAGATTTGTCTTTCTTTAGGGCCTTGAGGGCTAACCACACCCTTTGGCAGAATAGCACCATCCGTCCCTCCACCTTACTGGCCTTTTTATCCTTGTCCAGATGTGACACTCCTGGGGTACTCTCCCTCCTCTTGCTCCATTTCTGTTGCTCCCTGATTCCACTCACTGCCGCTTCTATCCCCATGTACTTGCTTTGTAGATATCCCATCCCCTTCCTAGTGGTGAACACAGAGGCAAAGTACTGGGCGTTACCTCTGCCTGGTCCTCGCCTCTTCCGCCCACCTCCTTCTGATCTCAATCTGCTGAGATGGCCCTTAGATTTTCTCCTCTCCCCAATGTACCGGAAGAACCCTTTTCCCTCTCCATGTATCCTTTGTGCCAGCCGCTGCTCTTTACTGGACTTTGCTCCTCACCATCCGGTGACTTTTCTAGATGCAAGATGGTACATTTCCTTATTCCTATCCCTCTTGTTGTTTTATATTTTTGTAGGCCACCTTCTTTCTCTGACCGCTACGTGTACCTCACTGGACCACCAGCATGGTTTATGTGACCTTGCTCCCTTACGTTTCAACTTAGTGCAGATCCTGACTGCCTCATTAAGTCCCCGGTTTATGACCTCCCATCTCCCCTCCACACTTGTCATTGATGTAATCCCCTTCAAGTGATCCTTGAGAATATTTCCCATGCCCACAAAGTCTGCCCCCCTGAAGTCCACTGCCAGTATCCTAGATCTCACCCCCCTTCCCCCATGCTTATTTGAAACCAGACAGTATTGTGGTCTCTCCCAGTCAGGGGGTCCTCTACCACCAGGTCCCTTACCAGATCACCATCTGCCGGAACCACGTCCAGGACATGCCCCTCGCTTGTGGGCTCCATCACATGCTATGTTAAGAACACTTCCTGGAAGCTGTCCAGCAGCCTCTGCTCCTTGGCCACCTTAGAGGACATGGTTCCCAGTTAGTATCTGGCATATTAAGGTCCCCACATCACCACTCCTTCCCTTTGGTCCACACTGGGCAATGATGTTATCCAGCAACCATCCTCTAGAACATCACTCATCCTGGGGGGCCTATATATACACCCAGCTTGACCTTATCTCCTGCTGGGGACCGTAAGGTGACCCATAAGGCCTCCACATTTCCCTCTGCCTCTTCTACCCTAGCAATTTCTATGTCACCTCTAATGAACATAGCCACTCCATCCCCTCTGCCCGCCTTTCTATCCTTTCTAAGCATAGTGTACCCCCACACGTTTAGGTCCCAGTCATGGTTTTTGTTGGCCCACGTCTCCGTGACCCATGCACATCCACCCCCGAACAGCATGGCCTGGAACTCTGGCAACTTGTTTCCCAGCTCCTGGCATTTACTAACACCAACCCCACCCCTATCCCTGATCCCCTGTGTCGAACCCCACCCAGGTTCCTTATACTTCCATCCTCCCTCTGCTCCTGGAAATCTCCACCCCAGTCTGTTTCCTCCCTCCCTTGAGTTTGAAGGCTACTCCTCTCATCTGGTGGAGAGGGCTTCTGGTCAGCCCTCCCTTATCCCTCCCTCACAAGTTTAAACCCCACCTTTCTTGAATGTAGTCAGCTATCCCGTTTAAGGACTTCCTTCCTAATGGGGCAAGATGAAGCCTGTTCTTGGCATACAGTCCCTTATCCTCCCAAACTCCTTTCCAGTTCCCTAACACCCCCAACCCACTCTCTTCGCCCCACTTCCTCAGCCAGTCATTAACCTCTGTGATCTTCATTTTTTTCTCCACTGAGGCCTTTGGTACTGGCAATATCTCCGAAAAGGAAATGTTGCATCCATTATCCCGACAGACTCTGGCAAGTTCTTGGAACCTTGCTTGGATTTCCAAAACGCTATTTCCCTCTAGATCGTTAGTTCCCAAATACACCAGGAAATTCGGTTTCCCTCCATAATCCCTAACCAGTTCATACACCATGAACTTTGCTCTGTGCACTGTCAGCCCAGAGATACTCACTACCTTCACCTGGCTATGGCATCCACCCCCTTCCCCCACTGGATACCCCTAATCATCGAGTCTCCCAATAACAGAACCTTAACACCGCCATTATCCTTATGGTTACCTCCACTATGCCCTCTCAACCCCCCCTTTTATTCGTGATCTCAATTCCATGGGAGTCTTCCTGCCTTATTAGAGACCCCCTTGTCACCCTCCCCTTTCTGCCTCTCTTGTTATTTTGCCCACTTAACTCAGACCCCCTCTGTATAGGTGTCCCCTTTAACCCTCTCTTATCCGAACCATTTATCCTGCCCCTGATGGTTTCCCCTTTCCCCACACTGCCATCCTCCCCCTTGTAATAGTACCCCTGCCTCCAGAGGCTTTCTGTGGGTCCCCTTTAGCTAGGGCCCCATCCTTCGTACTGACCCCCCTGCTGAAGGGGGGCTCCTCTCCCACCTCCTTGTCTCCCAGTTTCTCTCCAGTCATGCTCCCCTCCCTCAGGTCTGCAATATGTTGCATCTCCCCCATCTGCTTAACATTTATGGTTCCCCTTCTCCCTCTGGGACTATTTCTATCCTTTCCATTGCCGGTCTGTGATGCCCTATGGGTATCCAACTCCCTCCCCCCAGCCTCTGTATCAGTTTCCTCATTTCCACCAACCCCTTCCTCCCCCTCTAGGTTGCATAGTAGCTCAAATTTATTGTGACACTCTATGTCAGCATCCATCAAGTAACCCAGTTCCCTGACTGCACCTCTAAACTGCCCTCTTCTTCCCTCTTGCTCTGTTCTCCTTAGAACTCCGTTCCCCACAGTCTGCTGTTTTAGGCTTCCCACAACAGCCCCTCTCTTCTCAATGTCTTCTCTACTAGGCTTCCCACAACAGCCCCTCCTGACTCTTTCCCTCCACTCTCTTTGTATTTGGAATGTTCACCTCAGTGCGCTTTCCCCTTAGTCCAACATCCCTATTTAAGGGTCCTCTCTGTCCTAATAGCCCCCCTCCTGCTTGCTGTAACATAACGTCCTGTAATTTCAGAGCATTGCCCCAGCCTCCCCTCAGACTCACCCTTCTGCTGCCCATATCCACACCCCTTATCCTTGGACACCCCCCCCAGCTCCCCCAGCTTACTCCTTAACCAATATACCTCACTCCTGATACAAGATAGCTGTCTACAGAGTGGGCAGCCTCCCTCTCTCTAGGCCCAATTGAGAATTATTGCCATCCCAAAGCCTGTGCAGCCTACAATCCTTCTGAAGATGCCTGCCATGGTGGAATATGGCCACCCTGTTTGTCCCCCCTCTGTTTATAATGACACACCCCCTTTTCTCAGTCCCTTCCCCCTGGAATACAGTTTCTCTCTATACTGACTGCAGTTATTTACAAACCCAATTTAAACTCCACCAATAAAGTTCCCAAGTCTCGCAAACACATACAGTCCAGTCCCACTAACAGTGTGTGTATGCAGACATCAGGTACCGTATGATGTCACAGGCCCACCAGTTCCTGTTGCTTCCGAATTTCAGTCCCAAACAGAAATACACAGCCCTTCAATCCCAAGCCCCAGTGGCTTTTCAGTATTTAAGAGGCCAGGCAAACATCACATTTAAATTACACTCTAATTATCACTGCCAAACAAGTGTTCCCAAGCCTCAAAAGTTACAATATCACAGCCCAAGTAACAGTTCTAACTCAAAGTAGTAATTTTTAACACATAGAACTAATTTCACACACAAAACTATTCAAATATTTCAATTAAAACAGAATATAACCCCAGACCTCTGTCCTTACCAGCCTCCTGCTTATGTTCCCAAGTGAACAATGAAAGACAAGGTGATTTCTGCTAATTTCCCCTCCCCCTAACACCAGGCAAACATCACATTTAAATTACACTATAATTATCACTGCCAAACAAGTGTTCTCAAGCCTCAAAAGTTACAATATCACAGCCCAAGTAACAGTTCTAACTCAAAGTAGTAATTTTTAACACATAGAACTAATTTCACGCACAAAACTATTCAAATATTTCAGTTAAAACAGAATATAACTCCAGACCTCTGTCCTTACCAGCCTCCTGCTTATGTTCCCAAGTGAAAATGTTTGGTAAAACTAACTGACAGAAGACTGATGAGCGATGGAACGCTACCGTGAGGAACTTTCATCATAAGTCGATGGCAGGAAATTACTGGGAGGCGGGCATGGGGGAATGCCCCTTTATACTGACGTCACATGACATTGGTCACCTGACGTGGGGGCGGTCCCCCGCCAGAGACTGCTAGCTAGAAAATTTTACATGGGGTCCTGATGCCTGCAGGTCAGTCATATATGTAATTACCTACTGCAAGAGCCCTCTCGAAGTAAGATCAGCCTTTCATACTGAGGTTGTAAAATAACAGTCAGAAGTTTTTTTATAAGATAATGTGCTTATACTTAAGTACTTATTTGCAATACCTAGTGGTAACAGGGGCACAGGCTGTGTTCGCCAGTTGGAATAGCTCAACTGTGATGGCTATGAGGGCAGGAGACAACTGAATGGACCACTGGTTTATGTGAAGCTTGCAGATCCTATATTCCTGTGTATATGAACATATGAAAATTGCCAGCAGAAATAGGCCATAGTGGTCTATCAAGTGTTCTCGAGTGTGCAGCTCAGTCTATTTTACTGGAGCTGCCCCACCCTCCTCTTGCCCCCAGGGGCATTCTCTGGCTGCATTCCAATAAACTGAATGAAACAAAAGAACCAAGTAACATGGCAACTGCCAGGTATGGAACAGATCTCTATCAAACCACTATTAATTCGAGTAGTGAGAGTAAGGTTTTGTTATTTACACAGTTCTGTAACCTTGAGCTGGAACTTCCTCATTTAGACATTAAAAGGGCAGCAGTTCAAGGTCTGCTAGTCATTTACTGCTTAGCTGTATCATACTTCCCTGGCATCTACTGAAAGGAGAGAGCTGGAACTAAACTAATACAGTATAAAACAATAGGCCTCTGAGGCATTTAAAACTTGAATAGTCCGCAGCTTCTATTCACTATGTGGCACTAAAATACCTAAAAAGCAGAGAGGCCACCAACCATATTCTAACAGCAAATGACATGTCATTGTCTTTTTAGATGAAGCAACAGTGCCGGGTGTGCTAAAAAGGTATATTTTTGTAATATTGCACTTTGTACTTCTGCACACCCAGATAGGCATATTTAACAGGAATACCTATTTTCCAAGAGTGCTCTGGGGAACATATTGCAACAGAAAAATTGCACAGCTAAATAACAGTATTACTAGATGTTGTAAATAACAGAAAGATGTATATTATTACAATCCAAGTAACACCACAGCTAATACAATAAATAAACTATACACAAATTATATTGTAATCCAGACAGTCAGTTAAGGGGCATCAGAGGGTAAAAACAGTCACAATGAGTGGTGTAGTTGCAGATCTCATCATATTAATGTTAACTAAGATGACGTGGGAAGAGTAAAAAAGACTGGCAGGCAATTCCACTTGAAAGATACAGTAGATGATTAGCAGTCATATGGGATGTTGAGATGGTGGAACAGAACTCTTCTGAAGCCACTTACAGTAGGTTGCCAGTTTCTTTGATGTTGTCTGAGAGAGTGTACCAGATGGTTTTGGCAGCAATGAAGAAATCATTTTGCCAATTGTTTTGTGTGTTCTTGTGACGTGTAAGAGACTTCAGTAGTTTGATCTTCGCTGACAGGTTTGGTGGGGTCTCAAGATACACAGGCAGGGTATGCACTGTAGATTCATAGACACTGACAGAAGAAAAAGGCTTTGGCTCATCCAGTCCACCCACCAAACCCCACTCCACATCTTGTTTTCCATCAGGACATGTAAGGCACTGTATACACTGAAACCAAAAGGAGGGTGTACAAAAAGGAAAAGAAGGAAACGAAACCAAGAAATACAGCTAAATTAGCTTTAATGTTCCATAAAACTACTTGCCCGGACCTTAACCCCTCCCCCCAGGATGCATCTGCAATAGAGCGGTACTCCGCTCAGTATGCCTTCCTGGTGAAACTGTTAAATAAATAAATAAATAAATAAATAAATAAATAAATACATAAAATGTGGTGCAAGTGTCAAGGGAAATGAATGGAGACAATACCGGGCTAACGCCCCAGAACTTCAAACACAGCTCTTCTGGATGGGGGGTGGCGTATAGCATAGTAAACAGAGCCAATATTTTAGTCTGATGTGATGTTTGAGGTTCATTTAAACCAGTCCTTGATTTTGCTTGCATTTCCTTGTAAACCTCATTGTTTCCAAGGAGAAGATGATCTCTGCAATTTGGATGTTAAAGACCAGGTGTATACTACAATAAAATGAACCATATCATAAACATTTTCTCAATGTTTTACTTTCCTCCATTATCAGTCTTTTAAAGGGAAATCCTCAGCTCCCCTCAAGAAATTATCAGAAACCTAGATGTCCCAATTAAAAAATGCAAGCAAATATAATTTTTTGATTATTTACTTTTTTTCTAAATCCATTTTTTCATCTGGCTTATCCTGCAATCCCCACCCCCACCCCCACCACGTGCTTCCCAGGATCCCACACTGCCAAGCCAGTGATGGCACGCAAGGCAAGATAAGCCACAGGGGACAACTACATTGTTTTTTTTTGGTATCACGTTGCAACAGCAATGGGAATACAGTGAAGGCCATCACAGCGACATTACCGACAGTTCGCTGTGTTGGTCCGCTAGGTTCCTTACACTGCTGCCTCCAAAGTGTTCACCCCCTCCCAGAACCAACTCTGACTCAGAGTTGGTTATTTAAAGTCTGAGGGGTGTGGGGGAAAGCCCCCACAGAAAACATAGTTTTCTCCAGCAACAGCATAACACCAATTGGCGGTGTTGTGCTGTCGCTGTACTGACAGTTGCAGTGCTCTGTGTCGCCACAGCATGGTGGAACCCTTTTTTATTTTTATGTATGAGACTTCTCTGTAGTACACTAGTACATTTTTGCACTTATTCTGTCAGTACCACTCTCACTCCTCAAAGTGGGGAAAGTGAGATCTGTATTACTGAATAAGTACAAAAAATGCATTATTGTACTATACAGAGGCCTCATACATCTAAAACACATAGGCGTCCCCCACAGCTCAGCCAGCTATGCGTGTCATCACAGGCTTGGCTGCAGAGGATCCTGTGAATGTCATGGTGGGTGGCAGTATAGCCTAGAGGTTAGAGTAATGAGTTGTGAATGAGCTTGGTACATTTATTTATTTATTTAGTTTCTGTTGACCGGATAAGTGCACTAGACAAATCCTGCCTATTTTCAGGCACGACCTGGGGGAGGGGGATACAGATGAATGCCAACTGACCCTGAACCAGATTAAGCTGTTGGTGGTATTTTTAGTGAATGAGGGAAATTTGACCAGGACACCAGGGAAATTCCCCTACTCTTTTCGATAAGTGCCACAGGATCTTTAACATCCACCTGCACTAACATCAATCCAGGCAGACGGGACCTCGGTTTACCGTCTCATCCGAAAGACGGCACCTCAGAAGTGCAGCACCCCTCTCATGCTGCACTACAGTGTCAGTACTGGGATATTAACGCAAGTGCCAGATGTGGGAACTGGACCCACAGCCCTCTGATCTCCCGGCCTCAGAGGCGAGTGTGCTACCTACTGAGCCACTGACACATCCAGCAAACAGACCTGGGTTTGATTCTGACTACCTCCAATTGCATATTGTGCGACTCTGAGCAAGTCACTTACCTCCCCAGTGCTCCCGGGTCACCCCTGAAAACAGGCACCTGTGCCTAGTGGGCCTTAGCCGGTTACCAAAGAATAAAATAAGAATAAGATACGCCAGATAAAACAATGGATTTAGAAAAAAGTAAGGACTCGTTTAATTCAATTTCCTTGCATTTTTCATAATCAGACCTAAAAAAAGAAAAGCAGTAAACAGTTTTAAAAATATATAGTATGACTGAACCCAACTGACCTCGTAGTTGTTATGTTGATAACAACACTGTCTGGTGTTTGACAAAGTACTATGGTATCATGACAAATTTACTATACAATGAGTAAAGCCCGATGAATCATCTCATAGACTTCATGGCTACGCTGACGTCACCAGGTAGTACTATATAGCGTGAGAAAGAAAAGTAAAATACACAAGGATTTTTTCCATTAAGTATGTGTTACAGAGTAAAAGTGTTCTTTATGAGAGCACTGAGGTTCAGTTTTACACAGAACTGGCCAATTTATGAAGTGATTCTAAGCAGTCAGATGGCGGTGCAAACGCTGCATGTGGTCCCCCTCAGTTACTGTAAAACTGAAGCACTCCCACTAGACATGTATTTGGCACTTGTCCCTTCTCAGCCACCCCACTACTCTCCCCCTCTACCCCCCCCCACTTGCACTTTCCACTTGCACTTCCTGTGTGTTTTGACAACTGCCTCTGGCAGCATCTTCTCGTGTTTCACCAAGTTCTCGTTATCAATGTTATCTCTGTCCTCTGCATGCCCCTAGGACCACCTAATCTGTATGTACTCGTGATGATAAACAACTGTAACCTGTAATAATTAATGTCCTGCTTGTTTGTTCTCATCTTGATGTGGAACCTTTGTAAAAGAGCCTTGGCTCAAAGGTAATTGTAATCCTAGACTCTAATAAATAAAAAATAAATAAAATGTATCTGTTACCAGTTAGCGTCTCATGTCTGTTCCTTAAGCATTCAGAGCACAGTCTTCTAGACACACAGCAGCCACTTTATCTGTTGTTAAAGGCATTCGTTTTGTTGACATTTCTGGGACTGCCACCTGATCATTTGTTCATGTATAGTTTGCAATACATGTCAAAACAAGACCCACTCTATTGATTTGTTACATATTAATACCTTATGGTTTTTAGTCTTTTAACATGTATTTACCTGTGTGAAAGGATTGGCTAGGCTGCAAATAAACATTTGAGGACTTGATACACAGCAGTTAAATCTGAAATGCTTGCCTTGGTGTGCTTTATTTTAGGTTCCAAACCATCCCAAAATCCCACAGTACTCACAGTTTTATCAAACAAAGTTCCTTCTCCATCTGGCAATTCAAGAGAGGCTTTATAGAGTGTCCAGGGCTTAATTACCCAATTAACATGCCCTCAAGCCTGGATAAAGGAATGCATCTTGTGGCCCTTTAAATAATCCTTTTTTTAATTTTTTGCATAATATATTTCATTGGTTTTTCCAACATACATAACACGATATGATTCCAGCAAGTCAAAATAATTTGATACATAGGCTCGCACCCGAGATTACTCTTCCCTTATTGTCCAAATGTCAAGTCTATAAATGGGTGCCCCATAATTTCATAACTTATTCCAAACAATAAATTACAGATATGTACCTTTCACTCTAAGGACCCAGCTCCCCCTCCACCCTCTCCCCAGATAGGTACAGGAAAATAAAAACTAAATACGAAAAGGAAAAAGCAGGAACAACATGACATAACTGTGCAGACTACAGTTCAGCCTATATATCTATATACCTAACGCTCACTAGCTTTACATCCATATGTATGGCTATGTCCTCTTGCAGTTTGCCCTCCCTAACCTTCTCTGGGGCTCTGTGTATGGTCTAGTACAGCTGGTGGCAGCTCTTCCTCCCTACCCTCTCCCTCATATGATTGGGCCTCCTCCCTTTACCCGTGAAGCCCCTTTCTTAATACCTCCACCTCCATCTCTGCTGGGGACAATGATGCCAGGAATGGTTCCCAGGTTATCCAAAAGCTCCTCCTCACTTTTAACCATGCAATTTAACCGCTCCTGGCCCAGCACTTGCAGAATCATGCTTTTCCATTGCTGGATTGTAGGCAGGGCTCTAGATAAGATTTTTGGGGATGAGTACCGGTACTCCTCATTTTGAAAGTGAGGTGAGTGGACTGAGGAGTAAGTATATTTAGTAAAACAAAGTATTTTTTTTTCTAGATAAAAATTTCAGGTGCCAACAATGCTCCAAATAATGTTGGCAGGTAGGAATTTACTCACCAGTTTTAAAACATAGTGAGTAAAAAAAAAAAAAGTGGGATGCATACAAGTGCTGTAAATCTGGCAAAAAAATGTTCCCTTTGAATCACTAATTATGTTATGAAGCACTATTCTTTGGCGTGTGGTGTATTTACAAATGTTGGGGGAGTACTGGTACTCATTAAAAAAATTTCTCTGAAGAGAATTTTCTAAAATAAGGGGAGTAAAACAGACCGATAAGCACCTTATCTGGAGCCCTGACTCTAGGGGTCACATTAGATACCCAGGTATTCAATATACAGTGCCTAGCCAGCACTATCAAAACCCTTACCCATAATCTATTATCTTGATGAGTAACTCATAAAGCTTCACTAGATTGATAAGGAGTACTTGTTTACCATCATTTTATAATTTATCAGTCATGTAATGCACATGGTCATTAGTTTACTGTGCTTGATAGCATGACAGGAGGAACCACTTCCTCTTTAAATCTATTTATCCAAGTAACATGCTGAAATCAAAAGAACTTCACATTTGTACAAGAGCATTTTTGGGCTTGTACTTAACTGTCAGAAATCTTAATTCCAGTACACACCATAAGAATCTATGTTCTACGTTTCAAATAATGCCCTCACCCCGAAAAAAGTGTCTGGTCAATCAGCGTTTTTAATTTTAGTACTTCCCAACAGGGCTAGGTTTCTCAGAAAGTTTAACACCGCCAAGAAGAACTTGTAAATCTGAAGGTTGTGTGCAGTGCACATACCTGTACCTTTTAGAGGAAATGTGTTTTTCCCCCAGACAGAATTCTAAGAAACTTTTGTACTTTGCCCTGTAGTCAGCTTTGGCACATCCCACTGCAGTGCAGGTCAGAACCAGGAAGAAACATGTGTGTCCTGAGAAACCAGAAGTGCTTCCTAGTGACCCTCTACACTGATGGACTGCCATCTTGATGAGGTACAATACCAGCACATCAAGTATGAAGGGCCCTACAACTCTTGAGAGCTCTGCCAGCATGAAGTTGTACATGGGGTGTTGGTCTCCAGAGTCGGGGGATCAGTGGCCCACAGGAGCTTCTCATATGGACCCTAAATGGTTGATACATGGCATCACAACCATTTATTATAGAAACCTCAGTTACCCTGAGCTATTGCAATAAGATCAGCTTTTGAATCGTGGGCTCACTTTTCACTGCAGTATCAGTTTGCAGTCTCTCAGGTGCTATACGTGAATGCCTGTTTCTCAAGAATTCTTTTTCCTCTTGTTGCTTAGTCTCCATTCTTCCCATACTGCACGTGGTCTTTATAATAAAAAATGTGGAGGGTGACAAGAAAAAATTACTCACCTTAGTAATTATGTTTCTTCTAATGGAGTCTTGCTGTATTCTGACTATTGCAGTTAGCTCCAGCAGTTGAATTGCCCCGTAGAGAGAAGGGTTACATTTCTATGCCAGGCATAGAACGCTGAGCTTGAGCTCGGTTGAAAACTCTGTCTGTAGTACTTTGAAACCCAACCACCAGATTCTTACGAGCTAAACTCACTGACTTGAATAATGTGGAAATTGTAAAATTTCTACTAGCCAACTGGCAACAAAGGTTTTAGATTCCTAAAAGGCTCAAGTCAGGAAACCCAAAAACCAGGTATTAAAGCATACAAATTCTTAACTAATCAAACACAAAGCACCCAACACAACAGAAAGTGGTCTGAAGACACCCCTGGGGTGCAACACTGCACCTGCCAACCCACTTCCCAAAAACAGGTTCTGAGAGGGGAGGCAGGGAGGGAGGTCAGAATACAGAAAGACTCCATTAGAAGAAACAATTACTAAGGTGAGTAATTTTTTCTTCAAACAACATGAAGTCTTGCTGTATTCTGACTATTGCACACTACCAAGCAGTACCTCCAAGGAGGAGGGACAGAACCCACTTTGGGAATAGGCTCTGAAGTACTGATGTGCCAAACCTAGCATCACTCCTAGCCTGGATATCCAGAGAGTAATGCTTGGTGAAGGTATGAACTGTTTTCCAGGTGGCTGCCTGGCAAATTTCTAACGAAGGAATATCCCTGGCCGCAGCCAAAGATGCAGCTGTACCTCTAGTGGAATGAGCCCTCAGGCCTGAGGGTGGAATTTTTCCTAGTTTCTCATAGCAGAATTGGATACAGGACACAATCCATCTGGCAATAGTTCTCTTGGTGGCAGGTTTGCCCTTACCTACTTCCCCAAAAGTGAGGAACAACTGGAGGGAGTCAAACCTCTGACCCTTTCTACATTCTATGTAGTAACTAAGGGCTCTTAACATCTAAACTGTGTAACCTCCACTCTCCTGAGGAAGTATGATCAATGAAGAACACAGGAAAAGACAGATTGGTTTAAGTGGAAATCAGAAACCACTATGGGTAAGAACCTTCTATTAGTTCTAAGAACCACCTTATCTCTATGGAATGAAATGAAGTCAGGTTCAACTGACAGGGCTTGCAACTCACTGATACGTCTAGCAGAGGTAACAGCAACCAAAAACACAGTTTTCCAAGTCAAGTACTTGAGCTCTGCTGAGGACATAGGCTCAAAGGGGGCTTGCATAGGCTGAGCAATGCAAACATTCAAATCCCAGGCAGGAACAGGATCCCTAAAAGGGGAATTGGCATGAAACAATCCTTTAAAAAATGTACAGAATACAGGGTGAGATGACAGAGAGGAAGGCTTCTCCAGTGACAGGAAAACAGAAACAGCTGCAAAATGAACTTTGAGAGTAGCTGGTCTGAGGCCTAGGCCATTAAGGTGAACCATATAATCCAGAACTGTAGACAATTCAGCAGTGTCTGAGGATATACGTTTCTTGGAACACCAAATGCTGAATCTTTTCCATTTGGAGTTGTATGTTTTTCTGGTGGCAGGCTTTCGAGAAGCTTTGAGAATATCCAGAACCCCTTGGGACAGATGCAAGTCTGCATACTCTAACTTTTCAAGAGCCATGCCTTGAGATTGAGTGACCGAAGATTGGGGTACCAAATCCTCCCCTGAGAGAAGGTTAACAGGTTGCAATTCCTGGGAAGATGGACTACCAGAAACAATAAACAGAAGGCACCAAGGCTGCTGGGCCCAGTCTGGAGCAATCAGAATCACTTTGCAAGGTCGTGACCTTACCTTGACTAGAACCTTGAACAGTAGAGGAAAGCCATAAAAGAAATTTCCATACCCAGTTCAAAATCAGAGCATCCAGAGGGACTGAGCCCAAGACTGGGAGTCTGCAACAAAACAGAGGAAGTTGGTGATTGTTTGGGGCTGCAAAGAGATCTATCTCTGGAGTGCCCCACCTTGAAAAAATCACTTTCAACACTGAAGGATCCTGAGACCATTCGTGATGGCCCTGGGAAATCCGTCTCAATGCATCTGCTAGCACATTGTCCTTTCCTGGGAGGTGGACTGCTAATAGAGAGGTCTGTAGGGAATAAGCCAGGGACCATATTTTCATGGTCTCCGTGTACAAGGCTGTGGACCGAGTGCCTCCCTGCTTGTTGATGTACCACATGGTAGTAGTAGTGTCTGTCCTGACCTGAACCACCTTGTTCTGTACTGACTAAGAGAAACCTTGCAGGGCCAGAAGTACTGCCCTGAGCTCCAGGAGGTTGATATGAAGAAGGGATTCCTGAAGGGACCACAGCCCCTGGGCTGTGAGAGCCCCCAGATGGGCTCCCAACCCCAAAGGGGAAGCATCTGTGGATGCTGCCATGTGGCCCAAAAGCTGAAGAAAATGCCTTGCTGGTCGAGAAACCAGAGGGAGGAAGGAAGAGGCCAGCTGAGAGATGGCTGTCGCCCTTTCCAGAGGAAGGAAAGCTCTTGCCTTGACCATGTCCAGCTCTGCTCCTATAAAAGTGAGGAGCTGTACAGGCTCGAGAACTGACTTGGGAAGATTGAGAAGAAACCCCAGGGAAGTGAGAACTTGCAGGGTAACCTGCAGATCTGACTTGACTTGGTCTGGGGACTGGCCCACAAGGAGCCAATCGTCCAGATACGGAAAGATTGAAATCCTTTTTCGTCTTAAAAAGGCCACCACTACTGCTAGGAACTTTGTGAACACCCTTGGGGATGAAGTTAGGCCAAAGGGCATTGCTCTGAACTGGTAATGGCCTGAGGGCAATTTGAACCTGAGGTACTTTCTGTGGGAGCTCATGATGGGAATGTGAAAATAGGCATCCTCGAGGTCCAGGGAGGCTAGCCAGTCTCCTGGCCTTAGAGAGGGAAGAATTGTTCCCAGAGTCACCATTCTGAATTTTGGCTTTAATAAGTGCTTGTTTAGGTATCTTAGATCTAGGATGGGTCACCACTCCCCTGTCTTTTTTGGGGTAAGGAAGTACCTGGAATACAGACCTTTAACCCTGTATGGGGTAGGAACTCATTCTATGGCTCTTAAGGCCAGTAGAGATGAAACCTCTGCCTCTAGAGCAAGGGTTTCTGATGTATTTGCAGGTGGAAAGGATCTGGGTCTCCGTTTAGGAAAATTTTTGAAACTGAGAACCAGCTCCTGGCTTACAACCTCCAGGACCCACTTGTCTGAGATAACAGACATCCAGTCCTGGACAAAGTAAGCCAGCCTGCCTCCTACCGGAATGGGGGAGTCGACCCGGGCTGACACATTAGGTTGTCTGCTTAGTAAGAGCCTTAGGCTGAGGGGTGGATGCAGCCCTGCACATCCCCCTTCTGCCTCTCCCTCTGAAGAACCCCCTCTGAGAAAAGGGAGAAGAGGCCTGCGCTTGGTAGAAAGACCTGTGAAAAGGCCTGCCCCGCCCCTGCCTTTGAGGAGATGCCTGTCTCTCCTTGGCCTGGGCACTCTTATAAGTGGTCCTGTACTCATCCATTTTCTTCATGTAATTCTCTGTCTGCTCCCCAAACAGAGAATTACCCACCACATGGAAATCCATGGCCTTAGCCTGGGTGTCCTGTGAAAAGCTAGTACATCTGAGCCAAGACGTTCTCTGAAGAACCACAGATGTAGCCATGACTCTTGATGACACATTATTGGAGTCCACAGCAGCATGAAATTGCATCTTTGATGCCTCAATCCCATCAGCAGCCACCTCCTCCAGCTCTTTGGCTAGCTGGGGAGAAGCCTGCTTAGCCAGTGCCAGTACAGTGTCCTACCTGGACTTCTGGTACCTGGCTGTATAGGCCATATAGTTAGCCTGCCTAAGTCCCAAAGATGATGCCATGTACTGTTTCTTTGCCATGGTATCTATCTTCCTGGAGTCTTTGTCTGGGGGGTGTGAAGCCAAGGGAATGTTTGCCGTGTCACAGGCTGCAGCCTGCACTACCCCAACATGGCTGCATTGCTGATAGAAAAACTCTGTATCCGAGCCTGATAAGGTGTACCTCTTGTCCATTCTCCTGTCAACAGGAGGTACAGAGTTAGGAGACCTTAGAATTTTTTGTGTCTGTTTCCCAGAGGACTTATGGAAGGGAACAAACAGTCTCTTAGACTCTGGGATGTCCATCATCTCAACAAAAACAGGCTCCTCCTGATCCTCCACAGCCTCCTCCATGGGAAGCTGGAGGGTTTCAGCCACTTTTCTGTAAAACAGATAGTGGGGGAAGGGACTCAGAAAGCCTAGGAGGGGAAAACACCAGAAGGTCTGTCTAGGGAGATGTCCGGTTCCACAGGCACATCCAGACTTTCACCATCGTCGTCATCATCCTCTTCAAAATCCCCCTCCTCATCAAACTCCGGTTCGTAAAAGTCTTCAGGGGAATAATTTTGAACCGGGGGAACCGACCGAACAGAGCCCCTGCCAGAAGGTGCCAGATCGGTCAGAACCGGACGAAGCGATTCAACAATCCGAATCGCTCTGACTATCTCTTCGGCAGTCGAAACATGAAGGTCTGGATCCGAACCGGCTGATTTATCGTTGCGCTTTCTTTTGGTAGGAACCAATCCCTCAGGATTGGCTCTCCTCTTGCCCGAAGAAGTATTGCCCTGGTCAGAGGGCACTCCGTCTGGTTCGGTAGGAACCAAACCGGGCTGGCCTTCCGGGTCAGTGGATTTCTCGGCCTCCTTATCCCTAAGTCTACCTAACCTTTTATCCAAAGTAGACTTAGGAAAATTCTTGCAAAGCTGTCAGTCTGAATCGAGGTGATCAAACCCCAGACAATAAACACAAGTGGTGTGGGGATCAGCCTTAGCAAAGACCTCCCCACACACACTGCAGTGTTGAAACCCAGGGGGCCAGGTTTTTTTCCTTGGGTTTCTCAGACATGGCCAACCTAACAAACTTACCCTTTCTTCGGCAACTGCCAGGGAAGACTCCCCTATCGGTTTCTCACTGTGTTACGGGTGTTGGAAAAAAATGTTCCAAATCACGTTCTTTTTTTAAAACCGATATGGACCAGTAACCACACACTATACTTTCCACAAAAGATTTTACTAAAGGATCGGTTCAGCCGAACCGACCAAAATATACAGTTTTTTTACAATTTCCACAAAAGAACTATCCTAAGTACTTATAGTACCACAGACAGAGTCCTGAACCGACAAACAAACTTTTAGCGGAATAAATCGGACTAAAACCGACAACTTTAACCGACTTTGAACCAAGCAGAAGGAGAAATCTCCGGAGCGACTGTTCAGTGAGGTGGAGTAAAGAATCTGATGGTTGGGTTTCAAAGTACTACAGACAGAGTTTTCAACCGAGCATGAGCTCAACGTTCTATGCCTGGCATAGAAATTTAACCCTTTTCTCTCTGGGGCAGTTCAAGTGCTGGAGTTAACTGCAATAGTGAGAATACAGCAAGACTTCATGTTGTTTGAAGAACCCATATTGAAAGAGGAGCTACTTGTAACTATAATTGTACTACTCATATTCATTTTGGAGCCACACAAGTCCAACTTGCCATCCCAGGTAAGACATCCGTCAGGATTAGTTCATTCAGTTCCTGCAGCTCCGTTGTTAAAGTTCTGAGGCTGCAGGGATGGGTACTCAAGGATACAAGTCCAGTTACACAATTGCTTTTGCCCAATGTTCAAATATACATAGCGATTATACTGTGTTAGTCTGGATATGGCATGAATGCCATCAGTTGAACCACACTGACGTACATAGCCACTTCTTTCTTGATCCATATAGTCTTGTAATGTTAACCCATGCTTGGATGTAGTAAAATATTGTGGTCCAGAACATACACCTCTTAAAGCTTAAGATTCACTGTAAAACCAAGGAATACTTAGTGAATAACATCAAGCTTATCCTTCATACTTTGAAAGACACTAGGAAACAAAGGAAAAAAAACTCTGTAAAAATAAATTAATTGATAAAAGCAAAGTAGCTGCAAATTTTACATATTATCCTAAAGCAATGCCCCATGGGTAATATATGTAAATCATCATACAAGAATTTAGGCTGACTTTAGCTTTCGGCAGGACTGTAAGATGTAGTGAGTCCCAGAGAAACTCTACAAAGGCTAAAAGCTAACTGCAAACCACAAAACTGCTTAGCTCTGTTAAGAAATCTCTGGTGTGATGCAACTTTTGACCCAGTGTAGCACAGGAAGATAGGCAGCCAACAGTGACAACTTTGTGGGCCAAAGAAGCCGAAAGCAGTTAAGAATGGTTGTGACCTTTCTTTCTTTTCAGGTCACTCAGCTGCAGCTGGATGTGTCCTTTTTTCCTCCCCCCTTTGGTTTCAGACTGCACACAGCTACTATACTCTCCAGTATACCGAGCATGTAAGCCACCATGTAGTATTACCACCAGTATCATCTATGTAATGCCAACTAAGAACTTACTCTGGTCTACAACTTTGGGCAGTCTCTAGGTTATCTCTTTGAAGGATTAACCCTCTGTGTTATTGGCAATGAAAAGGAGATGCACTTGAATACTTCTTACAAAAATAAGTTCATTTTATTCAGGCATAGAGTATTCACAAATCACTTTCTTATGGAAACGAGATTAAACAGCTTGGTTAAAGTTGGACTGAACTCATCAGTTTCTGTGAGGTACCACTATCAAGCTCAGAACCTCAGCGCAAAGATCTAGGGCAGTAGAAAAAAAACAGATAAGTTACAGTGAAAGTAAAAAGTCCACCACAGTATCATTCATTGCACAAGACACATGTGCTTGGTACTGAGGTTTCCATTATTTTACATGAAATTGAAAGCTGCAGTTGTCTGGATGGCAGGAGATGAACATAGTTGGCTCATGTACTTTTTTCATCCAACATTGGCTAGGTTTCCATCTAGTGAAATGTATCCTCGCCGGTGTACAGTATATGGGCTATGCAGTGGACAGGATGAAAATATCAAATTAATTTTCATCTGCAAGTGTTCTGATCTCTATTGACCTCTGAGTGGGGGGAGCCATGTGCGAGGTCTATAGAGGCTAAACTCTCCAGATAAAAATAAATGTGAAATTTTTAGCCAGTCTGTGACATATGTTATTTATGTAATGACAACAACCTCTAGTAAGGTAGATCCCAGTATTTGATTAAAAAAATAACTTTTACATTTTTCTCCCCTGTCTACAGTGCTCTCCCCTTCAGCTCACCATTCCCCCCACCCTGTCCTCACAGTCCCTGTTACTTATGTACTCACTCACTCACTCGATTCACAGCTCCTGTGGCGGTGCTGTAGTCTATTGGGGTGACGGAAGCCCCCTCTGGTCCATCAGGAAATGGCTGAGTATTGGCCAATTAGTTTGGTGGGGCTTGGGGGCAGTTATTGTCATCCGGCATGCTCCAGGTTATTTTTTAAGTTTCTCCCCATCCCCTTGGATGCTGGTGACACCAGCATCATGAACACATGCAAAATCATGTGGCTGGGCATAGTGCCAGCTGGTACCCACTTTTCCGCTGGCTGCTTCTGACTGCACCTGCTAGCTGCTTCTGACTGCATTGCTACCTGTGGACACTAGGTGGCAGTATCACAGGAAAGCCCACTTCACACTCCCTCCCTGGAGTAGGACAGTGTCCTCTGGGATGCTCAATCCTGCTTCTCTCAGCCAGCAACTGATGTCCTGGGTTCGTTTCTGAACTTGTTTCACTGGCATCACAAGCTATGGCCCTACTGCTGCAGCGACAGACCAATAAAATAATTTTTACAAGTCTGATTCTGGACTATTTTTCCTCTCCAAATGCAATAATCACCAGTTGCCATGCAAATTCAAGTTAACACATAATAATTATCCCATTCAAAAGAATGAAGCATACCAAATAATTCCCAATAAGGTCTTACATGCTTTAGGAATAACTACAGGTATTCTGGAATCTGATGATACTCATGTACTGTGTTGGAACTATCCATTATGATGCTCCAGGAGTGCCATCATGGAAAAAAATACATTAATCTGACCATTTTTATCAATACACTGTATAAATAGTAGATGTTCCATGTGGCATGCAGGAATATATTTTTAATTTACTCTGGAATGTTGCCAGCAATTTTGCCTAGCAACAAGTGGTAGAGGGAAGTCCTAAGTTCTAGATCAGCATTGTTTGCAACATTCCATGGTGAATAAAAAGCTTATTCCTGGACGTGCTATGGAATGTCTTGTTTATACTGTGGAGCACTGAATGCCATAGTGATGAGGCTACAGGGAAAAATAATATACTTTTATTCAGCTTCGTCATATATCCCTCCATACGAACATACGTACGAACATACGAATGTGCCTGCAGAAACAGACCACCCAATCTATCTAAGTCTGCTCGAGTGTGTAGCTAGCACCCCTAGTATGCAGCTGCCCTACCCCCTCATTTGTCATCCCACTGCCACCCCCCACCCACCCTCACTCTCTCCTGTTCCCTGTCCCATGCCTTTTTGAAACTGTTCAGATTTACATGATACCACCCATTCTGGTAGGGCGTTCCATTTTGCTACCACCCTCTCTGTGAAATAGTGTCTCCTCATTTCCTTTCTAAATCTTCCCCCCTCTATTCTTAGCACATGCCCCCTGGTGACCCTCTCCCACTTTAACTTAAAGACCCCATCTGCCCCATCCTTATTGATTCCCCTCAGATACTTGAATGTCTGTATCATGTCACCCCTGTCCCTTCTATCCTCCAGGGTGTACATATTCAGGTCTCTCAGCCTGTTGTCATAGTCTGCCCCTTCCATTCCACATATCATCTTTGTTGCCTTCCTCTGCACCCCCTACAGTAGTCTGATATCACGCTTTAGGTATGGCCTCCAAAACTGCACACAGTACTCTAAGTGCGGCCTTACCAGCGACCTGTAGAGGGGCAAGATCACCTCTCTTCGCCTGGATGAAAAACCCCTCGCTCTAGATACCCTTATTTCTGTAAATCACTTCAAACAGCCTTCAACTCCATGAAGATCTGGATGGATGTATATTGCTTGCTAGTACTAAATACACCAAAACATAAATGAAGCACATCGATTCTCATTTGAAAATTTGCTAATGATCTTCAAATTATGCTTCAGTCTGGACTGCAGTTGGAAAATGTGCAATGTTTTAAATATCTGGGACTCTGGCTGAACTCATACTGGCCTTCACGAAAACATCACCAGAGATTAAAAGCAAAAACGTGTGATACTTTATTGTAACCAAAGCTGCCCAAGCCAGAACACCAAACAACTTTTACAGCATCATTCCCTACCTCCTGCCCTGGAGTATGGGAATGAGATCTATAGAGCTGCAAATGTCACAGCATTATACCAAGCCAACATGGTCCTCAAAAGATGTGTAGATTTGCACTGTTGCTGTATGCAACAAGAATGCTCATCACTACATCTTATACAGCAGCCTAGGTTTCTATTCTCCAGATAAGGGGAGAGAACTCAAATTGACCGCACCAGTCTTTCAATGTGTGCATAGCATCCACCCTTGCTATTCACAGACCCTACTAGCTAATGTAAGTAAGTAAACCATATTTATATAAGATGTGACTATTATGGCAAGCCTAGTTAAATGTCATCTTATTTTGCAGCAAGGCGTTAGGAGGGGTGGAGGCTTGAGAGTATGAGTTCATAACATGGCTGGGTACCACTGTGTAGTTGTCTCAGGGACCACACATGCATGGGGGGGGAGGTGTAGAGATACATGTATACTGCCCAACTGTGGATAATGGAATGCTGCCATGCTGTCTGAACCTTTATTACTTATGTTTGGTTTAGTGCTACACATTTGGAAAATAAAGGCTAAATTAAAAAATAGTTAGGATTGCATTTGAGCCCAGGTTTGAAAGACCAAATACCAGATATGAGAACCAAAAGAGACAACTTATTTGAATTTAGAAGAATAACTGAAGCTACAGAGCTTGAAATATTATTTTTTTAGACTTCTGTGGAACAGCAGTTCTAGCAGTGGAATTGTATTTTGTTTGCCAGCATTTCCGTCTGGAAATGCATTGTACTGGTTTGATATTTTGGTAGTGGTAGCCATAGTAAGCCGTTGTAGCACAAGTCATGCCTAAAGAATGGGGGAAGGGGCTGTTATTAACAAAAAAAAACAACATAAAAGATCAAAAGCATGTTGTGTGCTGATCTGCAAACCTGCAGTGTGAGTGGAGGAACGATAGTGTCTTGCGCTGAAGTGGGGGTTGGGAAGACAAACACAGAACTAGGAACGCCTGCCTTTGCATAAGGCATCATCCATTTGTGTGTGGGGGGGGGTGCGTAGGAAGAGACGGCCTGTCTTTTTATAGCAAGTTATGTGCTAAAGTGGTGGGGGAGGCACTGCGGGAAGATAATGGAGCAGGTGGGGAGGTGGGAGCACAGATCATGCTTTATAGAGATGGCTACTGGGGACACAAAAAACAACACTGCTATTCAAGTCAAGCATTTCTGGACAGCTGCTTGCAAGACCGTCATTTTGCTGCTTTGGAAACAGGCTTTCCATAGTCTACTCAAGATCCTTGGGCATCCGATTAGTGAATCAGCTAGGAAAGCATTAGGAGTTATGTGCTTAGTAAAATCAACTGCCGTAGGACCATTATATTACACCTTTTACATACTGTATGTCGTATCTAAACTACTTGTAGGCATTCTTGGCCATGTTGACACAGTGCTGGGTATTTCCAATCATCAATACATTAAAGAGCAGCTGAAGCCTTTGGGAAAACTTTGGAAAATATAATATTTAGACACAATTCAGCTTTTATTTCATTTAGTATGATTTTATTACTGAAGAAATTACCATGCAGAACAAGTTCTTTATCCCTTACTCATCTGCCTCTGTAGCTTATCCCCTACTTGAAATTATAATGCTCTACTGTGACATCACAGTCTCTTGCCATGGAAATAAGAGTGATGTCACAAGCAGAGTATTATGACATAAGGGCCCTGGCTCACAAAAACTCACAAAGAGAATGCAAAATTTTGCGTTGCACTTTGCGGTTGCCCAGATGTCGAAAATTGATATTCCAGTCAGACAGCACAAAACGCTATCCGACTGTGAATAGTGGTAGACTGAGGTAGCGGTAGCCCCAGTACTGTCAGCACTACCCCAGTAGTACCGTCACGACATGCAGCAAGGAGCAAGGCCACACAAGGAAAAGTGCAGGGGTGCTATTTCCTATTCACAAAGGAAGCCATGCAAATTAGCACATTGGGCATGCAAGGTGTTAGATGGCCATTTGCATGCCCATTATGGGCCTATTTGCATAGGCTGTGGCGAGTGTAGTGCGCCCCCCCATTGATGATCACCGTCCTGAAAAATACATGAACAGTCCATGGTGGCTAGTGGTCCCCCCTCCCCCCCATCGCCGGACCCATGATAAAAAAAATAATCTCCCTGGTGGTCCAGTGGTCCCTCCCCTACTCCGATCGCCATCCTGTTGATAAATAAAAACATCTCCCTGGTAGTCCAGTGGTCCCTCTCCTTCCCCGATTGCAGACTGTCATCCCGTTTAGAGGAAAATATATCTCTCTGGTGGCTAGCAGTCCCTCCTCCCATGCGATCCCTCACCAGCTATAATAAAACAAAGTTTAGCTGCTGGCTAGTGGTCCCTCCCCATCGATCACCATCCTGTTTAGAAAAAAAATATCTCCCTGATGGCTAGTGGTCTCCCCCACCCAACAGATATAAAAAAATTGTACCTGGTGTTCAGTGTAACCCCTTCCACCCGACCACTTGTACAATAATATGATACATTTCCTGGTGGTCCAGTAGATCCCCCACCCTCCCCAATCCCCTGTACTGCTGACCATAAACCATACCATGATGGTCTAGTGGACCCCCACCCTGGCACTGGTGACCAACCCCCGCTCCCCAGCCGACAACCAAGCACAGCCCTCCTCTCTCCACCACGGCTGTGGCCGCAGCTAATATCACTGAGTGCCTACTGTATCAGTGCGCACTCAGTGACACTGATGGACAGCTCATGTCACTGAGCTGTACTGTGTACAGTATGTGCTCAGTGACAGCTCTGTCAGTGGCCAGCCATGGTGGAGAGAGGAGGGCTGTGCTGGTCGCCGTCTGGGGGTCGGGTTAGGCAGGAGTGGGGTGGTGGGTCACTCCCTGTCAGGGTGGGGGAGCGGGGAGTCCACTAGATCACCAGGGTATGGTTTATGGTCCCTATACAGGGGATCAGGTGGGGGGGGATCTGCTAAATCACCAGGGAAATGTGTTACATTATTATACGACGGGTAGGGTGGGGGTTACACTGGAAACCAAGGAAAATTTTTTTTATATTTATTGGGTGGATGACCGGGTGGGGGGAGGGACCGCTAGCCACAAGGAACATATGTTTTCCTCTAAATGAGACAGTGATTGGCAATCAGGGACAGGGAGGGGCTACTGGACCACCAGGGAGATTTTTTTTTTAAGCTATACTTTTTCTCCTCCTGAGGCCTACCTTGTCTGCTCCCTTCTGCTCGGCAACTCCACCGGGATATCCACCTGCTGCCCATCCTCCTGCACTCCATTAGGGTCCGCCTTTGTCTTCTGTAGCTTACCCCATGCAGCAAGGTGGTGGGCAGCCCATAACTTACCCACCCGAATGGATCCAGATCCAGTGCACCCCCAGAGCTTGAGATTTCGAATGGCCACCAAGCCGCATTTCCTCTTTTCTTTTTTCCCCCAAGCCGGCAGGTGTGCATTGATGCCGACGAAAGAAAGCGCACACGTGTCCGCATGCGTGCTCTCCTGGTCTCTGCCCCCAACTTTCCCCAAAGCACAGCATGCATCCTGTCCCCCAGCCTCTGCCAGGGGGGTAATCATGTGCCGACTGTTGCGGGCCCCCCACCCTGGGAAGGTAGAGCAGTCCATTGGACGCTCAATCCTTCTCCTCCCCTGTCAACCCCCGGCGACCTGTGTTCGTTCCCGAACACCGGTCACCGGTGTGGCGCGAGGTGCAGGTGACCAGCACCTATCAATGGAACAGCAATTTGTGATCGGGGAAGGACCACCAGGGAGATATTTTTATTTATTTGTCAATGGGACAGCGATCGGTGATCGGGGAAGGGGAAGGACCACTAGCCACCAGGGAGATATCAGTTTTTCTAAACAGGACAGCGATCGGCAGGGAAGGGGGCCATTAGCCACCAGGGAAATTTTTTTTTTCATTATATCAGGTGGGGGGAGGGACTGCTCGCCACAGAGGAAACATTTTGAGTTTTACTTGGGCCGGGGATCGGCAGTCGCATGGGAGGGCACAGTACCTCTGCCAGCCACTGGGGTTGTGAGGGATGCTGGGGATACTACCAGGTCTCGGTCAGTAGTATTTGCTCTGCACAAGGGCACCATTCAAGAGGCCCTTGCACAGAGCAAATGCTTTGTGAATAGGGAAGCACTGACATTCACGTTCCTTCCCCCTCATTTGCACTGCAGCCCCTTCCACACTTTGTCCCAGCACAAAATGGGGTTTTGTGAATACCAACTCAGTGCAAAACCTGGCTTGTACCGCGCAAACAGAGTTTGCACCAGGGCATAGCTTTATGAATCAAGTCCCAGGTTGGGAAGAAGCAATAAGACATAAATTTGTTTCAGAACGTTGATTGGCGGATTTGATAATCAAAAACAAAATTTAGTTTGGAGGAGCAATTTTTAAACATCGTTATTTTTACTGTAGCATGTTAAAACTGATTCTGTCTGTTATATATTAATAACAAAAAATTAGACTGTGTATTGTAAGTTTTTTCAGTTGGTGAGCAAATCCAGATGAAGGCCATAGTCTGACTTGACATTATGTGCCCAGCACTGCAGTTTTGTGTGCAGACTTTTCTTCTTGGTTAAGTCTTTCTGCATACAAAACTGCTGGGTTGGGCACAAAACATCAAGTCTATGGCCTTCATCCAGACCCGCTTCCTAAGTGATTGCACTATTACCCTTCTAAGTCTTATCATGGAATCCCCTCGGTGTTAACCACCAATGGAAAGAACAGTTACGTAAGAACTTACCGTAACAGTAGATCTTCGAGGGAATCTCTGTCATCGGGTCACACCTATGGAACTTAGACATCAGGTGCCAGGATCACATGGAAGCTTTTTTCTGCAGCAGTCTATTAGAAGCCGCCCATGCCAATGTCAGTCTCCAAAGTCACATGCCCTATATAAGTATGGGTGGCCCAGCTCCCTCCTCAGTTCTTTCCCTAGCTGGAGGCAACAGTAGACAGGAATCCCACGAGGGAACCGAGGACAGAGAGAGAAGGTGCCCAGCAAGTAGAAGGGCTGGAACAACAGGGCAGCCAAGCTGGAGAGAGAGAGAGAGAGAGGAGGATGGAGGGAGGGACAGCATGACCAGATGACAGAGATTCCCTTGAAGATCTACTGTAATGGTAAGTTCTTACGTAACTGTTCTATGTTCTTTGGGGATATCTATGTTATTAGGTCACACCTATGGAACAAGCCCCAAGCAGTGCTAATTGCAAGACAGTCTGGGTGGCAGGAGGCCAGAGGCCTAAGAAAGAAGGCCCTGAAGCACAGCTAGGCCAAAGCCTGCCCTTCCTCTGGAGGCAATGTCCAGACTGTAGTGCTTGGTAAATGTGTGGACAGTACTCCAAGTTGTAGCAGTGCAAATCTCAGCTTCTGACACGCCTCTGAAACAGGCAACTGAAGTGGCCATACCCCTAGTGGAATGGCCCTTAACAACCCCAGGAAGTTCCTTACCATACTTCCTGTAACAAAAAAAAAAAAAAAACAATACAGTTGGACAACCATTTGGACAAGCACTGTTTCAAGACTGGAGCACCCTCCTTCCCAGGGGCAAAAGAAAAACAACTGAGAGGACTTTCTGCCGTCTTTAGTATGGTGTGTATAGTACCTGATATAGATCTATGCACATCCAAAGTATGGAACAATGCTTCCCCTTGATCGGTATGCTCTGGAAAATAAACAGGCAGGTGGACAGACTGACAGAGTAAACTCAGACACTACCTAGAGGAAGAAACTTAGGGTTAGTACGCAAAGAGACCCTGTCTTTGTGGAAAATCAAATAAGGCTGCTCACACATGAGAGCCTGTAGCTCTGAAATTCTTCAAGCAGAAGTAATAGCAACTAAAAATAACACTTTCCATGGCAGAAAGCATAGCTCACAAGATGTGACTGGCTCAAAAGGACGCTGGGTCAGCTTCTCAAGCACGAAGTTGAGGTCCCAAGCCAAGACTGGATTCTGGGTAGCAGGCTTCAAGTGGAGAATGCCTCTCAGAAAAGTAAGGGCCACATCTGACTGGGCCACTGTATGCCATCAATAGGCACACGAAAGGCTGAAACAGCCGACAGGTGCACCTTGACAGAGGAATATTGGAGTCCTGCATTTGATAAGGACAGGAGATGCTCTAGAACTTAGTTGACTGGACAAGTGAAAGGGTCTAGGTGATGGGAAGTGGCCCATATAGCAAAAAGGTTCCACTTCATCGAGTAAGTAGCCCTGATGCAAGGTTTCTTTATAGCCACCAGGACATCAACCACCTTCTGAGACACCCCGAATCGAGCAATGGTTTTGTCCTCAGGAGTCATGCATGCAGATGGAAGGACTTGAGGTTTGGATGGACCAGGGTCCCCTTAGCCTGTGTCAACAGTTCTCGGCAGAGGAGCAGGGGAACTGGAGGTTCCACAGCCAATTGCTGCAGTAATGGAAACCATACCCGATGAGGCCAGAATGGAGCCACCAGAATTAGGGTAGCACCTTCCATTTGTAGCTTGATAAACATCCTCTGAATCAGCGGAAAGGGTGGGAAGGCACAAAGAAACCTTCTTTTCCAGGAAAGGGACAATGTGTCTCACCAGAAACCTCCAGGCCCTGGATCCAGCGAGCAGAAATGCCGCAGTTTTGCATTGAGTGAGAAACATAGAAACATACACTTTGACAGCAGAAAAGGACCGCTTGGCCCACCTAGTCTGCCCATTTCTCCACCTAGAGGATAAGCTGCAGATCCTATTTAACCAACAGCCTATTTCTTCCTACCCCCCACAAAAATTGCCTTATGTCTGTTCCATGCATTCTTGAATTCTCCCACAGTTTTAGACCCCACGACCTCCTCAGGAAGGCTGTTCCATGCGGCCATCACCCTCTCTGTGAAAATATACTTCCTCACATTGCCCCTGAGCCATCCCCCCTTAATCTTCAAATTGTGTCCCCTTGTTCTTGCACATCTGTTTTTCTGAAAGATACTACCCTCTTGAACTTTGTTGATTCCACTGAGGTACTTAAACATTTCTATCAAGTCCCCCCCTCCCTCCTTTCCTCAAGGGTATACATATAAAGCTCCTTTAGCCTCTCCTCGTATGGCTTCTCTTGAAGACCATGCACCATTTTAGTTGCCCTCCTCTGAACTGCATCCATCCTGTCCTTGTGGAGATGGGGCCTCCAGAACTGGACGCAGTACTCCAGATGGGGTCTCACCAACTGTCTGTACAGGGGGATAACAACTTCCTGTTTTCTGCTGGCGACGCCTCTCCTTATACATCCCAGTATCCCCCCAGCCCTCCCTACCGCCTTCTCACATTGCTTGCCAACCTTAAGGTCATCTGATATGATTAGCCCCAGGTCCCTTTCCATTTTTGTTGTTGTTACTACCTCCCCCCATTGTGTAATCTTCCCCTGGGATTTTGTTTCCCAGGTGCATTACTTTGCACTTCTTTGCATTGAATCCAAGCTGCCATACTTCTGACCATTCTTCCAACCTTGCCAAGTCCCTTCTCATCCTTTCCACGCTCCTTGTTTATCAACCCTGTTGCAGATCTTTGTGTCATCTGTAAAGAGGCATATTTTCCTTCCAGTCCCTCTGCAATGCCACTTATAAAGACATTAAAAAGGACTGGACCCAGTACTGAACCCTGCAGTACCCAACTAGTAACCCCTCTTTCTTCAGAGTGGACTCCATTTACAATTATCTTCTGTGTCCTGTTGTTCAGCCAATGTTTTACCCAGGCTACCACCCTGGGACCCGTCCAAGGCTGGTCAATTTGACTACTAATCTTTTGTGTGGGACTGTGTCAAATGCCTTGCTAAAGTCTAGGTAGGCCACATCCACAGTCCATCCCTGGTCTACTACTTTGGTCACCCAGTCAAAGAAATCAATTAGATTCCTCTGACATGACCTTCCTGCTGTGAATCCATGCTGCCTTGGGTCCTGTGCCCCACTGGCCTCTAGGTACTCAGCAATTCTTTCCTTCAGAAGTGATTCCATCACTTTCCCCTACCACAGAGGTCAAACTGACAGGTCTGTAGTTTCCTGCCTCTGACTTGCTCCCACTTTTGTGAAGGGGAATCACATCAGCCTTCTTCCAGTCCTCAGGTACCACACCATCCTCCCATGATTTGCTATAAAGGGTAGTCAGTGGTGTCACTAGTTCTCTGCTTAATTCTTTTAGAATTCTGGGGTGAATTCCATCTGGCCCCATTGCTTTGTCCACCTTCAGTTTTAGGAGTTCTTTCAGAACCCTTTCTTCTGTGAAAGGACTGGGATCGACCCCAAGAGTGCTTCTGTTAATTGGATTAGGCACCTCCCACTTCCTCTTTTGTGAATGCTGAACAGAAGTATTCATTCAGTATCCCTGCTTTTTCACTGTCACTCTGCCCACCCACCATCCATTCTATTCAGCCTCACTATCCTTCCCTTGACTTTCATCCCTGATATACCTATAAAAGGTTTTATCCCCTTCTTAACCAAGTTGGCTATCTTTTCCTCAGTTTGTGCCTTTGCTATTTTGACTACCCTCCCTGCTTCCTTCTGCCTTAACTGGTACAGTTATCTGTCCTCCTCCTTCTGTGTTTCCTTATACTTCCTAAATGCTATTTTTTTCTCCCTAACCTTCACCGCCACTTCTTTTGAGAACCATAGTGGCTTTTCCTTTCGTTTTGATTTGTTTATTTGCTTCACACAAAGGCTTGTTGCCTCTGTAATGGCAGTTTTGATATTTCCCCATTGTTGCCCCGCCCCTCCTTCTAGCCTGTTTGCTAGTGCTTTTCTAAGGCACTCTCCCATCTTGCCAAAGTCAGCCCTCCTGAAGTCCAGAACTCTCACTTTTGTATGGCTTGACTCTGTAGCTGAGTATATCGTGAACCACACTGTTTGGTGGTCAGTTGTTCCCAAAATGGCTACCCACTTCTAGATCTGAGATCCTCTCACTGTCCCCATTTGAGAGTACGAGGTCTAAGATTGCTCCCTCACGAGTAGGTTCCAAAACTAGCTGTCTGAGGCCTGCCACCTGAAGAGCATCAAGAATGGCCCTGCTTTTGGATGTGGCTGCAGCAAAGATGCTCCAGTTAACATCTGGCGTATTAATGTCCCCCATCAACAGTATCTCCCCTTTCTCTGCCATCCTAAGTATGCCTTCTATCATATCCTTGTCCATTCCCTCCCCCTGACATGGGGGTCTGTATACAACCCCTGTGCGGATTGTGGTGCCATTTCCAGTCTCTAAGGTGACCCACAGTGCCTCCTCTCCTCCCGGTTTACTTTTTGTTCAGTTGCTTTTATCCCTTCCCTTACATAGAGAGCTACTCCCCCCCTTCTGCCCTCCCTGTCTCTCCTGTAGGTTGTGTACCCTGGTATGTTAACATCCCAGTCATGGTTCTCTGTGTACCATGTTTCTGTGACTGCTACGATATCCAGAAATCCCTCTTCCATCAAGGCCACCAGTTCAGGGAGCTTGTTGCCCAGACTACGGGCATTGGTACTCATTATCCTCCATTTCTTGATGGCCTTACCCCTTTTTGCCCCATCCCTGTCCTTACTGTGTTTGTCACGTTCTCTATTTACCCCTGCGCTTCTCCCTATTGACATCTCTATGCTGGTGTCTACTTCACTTAGTACCCTGATTTTTTGGGGGCTAGGATTTCCCTGCTCCTTTCCAGTGCCTCCCCCCCTTGGCTAGTTTAAATGCTTGCCAATGAAGTATTTAAACCTATCACCTAGGATCCTGGTTCCCCTCCTGGACAGATGCAGACCATCATGCCAGTATAGGCCTGCATCCGTCCAGGTGGACCCCCAGTCCCCAATGAAGCCAAATCCCTGAGCTCTGCACCATATTTTCAACCACTGATTGAATTTCATGGTGTGGAGCACCCTAACCTCATCTGTGCCATAGACATGCAGCACCTCCAAGAAGGTTACCGTGTGTGCTATTTGTCTAAGGCCCCTCTCCATCTCCACAAATGCTTCTTGCACTGCTCTGATCCCTTTCTTAGCCAGGTCATTTGTCCCTAGGTGGACAATGACATCCAGCTCCCTCCCCTGTGCAGCTGCTCCTGTGATCCTGAGGATTCGCCTCCTGACCCTCAAGCCATGGTGCCAGGCAGGCACCTTACCTCTCCCTTCCTCCCCAGTTCTACCTTCATAACAATGGAGTCCCCCACCAGGAGTTGTTTCCTTCCCCTGTGGGATCCCATGCCACCCTCCTGTGGGTCTCCTTTGTGGAGGTTCCCAGCATCCTCCTTGGTCTCCACTGTGGGTGCCTCCATAAAGGAACCACACTTTTCCAGAACAGCATAGAAATTGTGGAGAGGTACAACTGGAGGAATGCGCCTCTGTTCCACCACCCTCACCCTCCCTGAGCCCACTGTGGTCCAACCGTTCTTCTTTCTTGGCAACCTCTGAGGCAACGGCAGTGACCCTGGTGGTCTCTGGGTGGGAGAGGAGGTCCCATAAATCCTGGCCAACTCAGCCTGGAGACGAGCAACCTCCTCCCTCAGCCCAGACAGGTGCCTTCAGATAGGACAACACTGCATCCTCCAGAACGCCTCTGGAAGACTGCTGCTCCACAGCCACTGCACTGCACCACTCCATCATGTCTTTTTTCTGGCCCCCTAACTGTTGTTTGGAATACTTACTTTCCTCTGTTTTTTTTTTGTTTGTTTTTTTTTCTTTTTTGTTCCCTACTTACTGCCTCTGTACCCCTTTTAGCTCCAGATCTTCCTGTTCTAAGACAAGAAGTTCCTATGTTTCTCAGTAGTCTCCTTACTTGCTCAGAGTCAGACCTCCAGCAGCTGGGGGTGAAGAGCTACTCTTGCCCTTCTAGGATGGTGAGTCTTTGGTGGCTCTGTGATCACTCACTTCCTGCTCCCAAACAGGAAATTCCTGTTGTCAGTTAAATCCTGTGCCTATAAAAGTAGAACTGGTTTACGGTGGAGGGGAGGGAAGAAGGGCAATATAGTCCCAGTAGAGAAGTTTTAGTTATACCAGTAGCTCCTTCCTCCTGCTGTTCTGTCTGTTCTCTGGCAGAAGCCATCTAGGGCAGTGCTTAAATCTGGTTTTAACCTGGCTCCTTCTAGCTAAGCCACTCCCCCTACTTTGCAAATCTTTCTACACTTAATTTCACAGATAACAATTCCCTTCTGACACCTGTGACAAGCACATAGATAACACAGATAACAGATAACAATTTACTTCAACTGCCTCTGACAAACACACTCTTTTTTTTTTTACCCTAAATTGAAGGTCCCAGTACAAGATTTCTAGTTCTTAGTCCCAGTAGAGAAGTTTTAGTTATACCAGTAGCTCCTTCCTCCTGGTGTTCTGTCAGTTCTCTCTTACACAAAAAGGTCCAACTCCAGATGACCCCACCTGTTGAACAGGTCTTCTGTGACCAAGGTCAGCAGTTCTTATTTGTGCATTTTGGATTATGACCTGCTGAGGCTGTCTGCCAAGGTGTTTTGGGCACCTGGTACATGGACGCCTCACAGATGTAGACCATGATCTAGAGCCCAGTAACAGACCCTCATCGCTTCCCGACACAGGGGGTAGGAATGGGTGCCCCTTGCTTGTTGATGTAATAGACCAGACTGAGATTGTCCAACTGCACCAGCAGAGGTCCCAGAGAGATCGTTCTGGAAAGCCTGGAAGGCATACAGAACGTCCCTCAATTCTGGGTCATTTATATTAAGGCGAGTCTCCCACTGGGACAAGAGGCCTTGGGCCTGATAAGGACCTAGGTGGGCTCCCCAACCCAGACCTGAAGCATCTGTAGTGAGGAGTGGGGATAAGAAAGATGACCCCTTTTAAGAGATTAGCCTGGTCCATCCACCAGTGAAGCACTTTTGAGTACTGGGGAAGAGACAAGGACCAGATGATCTAGATCATCTGAGCGCTGATCCCACTGGACCCTAAGGGTCCACTGTGGGATCCTCATGTGCAACCTGACCAAAGAGATCAGAATGATGGCTGCGGCTATTAGGCCTAGTAGCCTCAAGAATGTCCTGGCTGGGACATACCAGCACTGAGCCCCCTCCCGGGGCCTGAGGAATGGGCAGCCCACCCTGTCTTGAGGGAGGGAGGCCTTAACCTGAGTAGAGTCCAAAACCACTCCTACCTACTGCAACTACTGGGACATGGTCAGCACAGACTTAGGCCAACTGACAGTGATGCCCAAGGACTGGAACAATGGTAGGGTGCACTCTAGAGTCAACAACTGGAGTGCCCTGGACTGCGCTTTCAGTAACCAGTTGACCAAGTATGGGAACATATAGAGAGGCCTTCATGCCAAAGGGCGGCTGCTACAGCTGCTAAGCACTTGGCAAATACCCATGGTGCAGAGGATAAGCCAAAGGTAACACCCTGAACTGGTAATGCTTCCCCTGGAACAGGAACCTTAGGTACCGCCTGTGAGGAGGAGCAAACCATGATATGCAGTTAGGCATCCTGCATGTCGAGGGAGCACAGCCAGTCGCCCTGCTTGAGCAGAGGAAGAAGGCCATGCAGAGTTACCATCCAGAACTTTTTATATTGGATAAAAAGATCCATCTCCTTGAGGACTAGAATGGGCAAGTCCCAGTTCTTCTGGGAACCGGGAGTAGGACCCTTTGCTTATTTGACGCCTGGGCACTGGTTCTATTGCCCTTTTGTGCAGCAAGGTGAGCACCTCCACCCTGAGCACCTCTGTGTGGTTTACAGAATAAGAGGAGGAGACTGGGGGAACATCTAGAGGCTTTTCTATAAGATCTAGAGCACAGCCCTGTTTGTTTATCTGCAGGATCCAAGCATCTGTAGTAATGGTTCTCCATCGGGACAGATGGAGCGAGAACTGACCTCCGACCACCACTTCCTGGACTGCAACAAGAGGAAGGGGATCTGTCAAGGAGTCAGGCTGAGGTGGAACCAGCAGTCGGGGCAGCTCCTCCCCCTATGGAGTGCTTAGCACAAGAATCAGTGGTGGAAGAGGGGACAGGTAAAGTAGTCTGGCCCTGCGCTTTCCCCTGAGCTTGGATCCAGAACCAGACTTGTGACAGACCTTATGAAAGGAGGGCCTTGGTCTGCTCCTGTATCAGTTCACATCTGACCCAGCGGGAAACAAAAGCCTCCATTCTATCCTGACGTGCAAAGGACATCTGCTCATTGTGTTTGTTGCCCATGGGTCCTACACCCCTTGCACCCTCATGCACACGCCAGTGTTCCACATTGCGTGAAAATATAGAGCAGTGGTAATGGGGAGGAGCCACAGGGGCCGGGTCACCAGGGGCGGAGCTACCAGTGGGCGGAGTCAGTCGGGATGCAATAAATGCATAAGAAACAAGAAAGAAGAGTAATATGATGATCTGGAGGCCTCTGTAGTGTGCAGTAGCAAAAGAAAATTGTGATAAAACATACTGGAGAACCTCTGCATTCTAGCTGCATGCCAGGCAACAGTTTGTGAGAGTCTTGACATTTTGGTGCGGCCATACTACATCTCTTTATTAGTGCCTGCAAGGCCAAGATCTAATCTTCGGTTTCGCAGTCCTGCCCAATGAGCTGCAGCTTCCAAATAAGGGAAACTGTCAACATCAGGGCCCTCAATTGAGATAAGCATAAGTGCATTTAGCACACTGGTACTTAATCTATTTCGCTCTCAAGGCTTTTAATTCGATTCAGTGCAGAAAACCCTCTCACAATCTGCAGTTGACACTGGTATTATCATTGCCAGTTCTGCCAAAGTAGATATGTTTGATACAGGTCTACATACTTAGTAGTTAGAGTGTGCAGCACATCAGAAATAGTCTTAAAGGCCATCTTTTCCGTGAACATGAGACTACGAGCTAAGCCCATTCCAGTGCAGAAGCATCTACATCCACAACAGTAGCATAGTGACCAAGAATAATCTCAAGGCTATCACTACCATACCTTCCAACTCTTCAATATCACCTTCCGTATCATGCTGGGGTCAAAGATACTGAACGCATCCAAAAGTTCTGTGCTTGGAAACCTTTGCTCAATTTGAGCAATTAGGCCCTAATAAAGTTGTCATGCACAGAGGTTCTGAAATGATGTAACTGTGGTTCGCTAAATGGCAAGTTCAGGCCATTATCATTCAGGAGTACTAGTTCAGGCGTAACAGAGGAGAAGTACTGACCAGGTACCCAGTAGGCGGCCCTAAGAATCTCTAAAGTGGAATGTAAATGTCTCTTTATATCAGTAAAATTCAGAGCTGATGTTTGAAAGCATTTAGATAAGATGCTAAGGTGTGGAAGTATGTCACACATCATGCATAAAATAGAGAAAACTCCCAGTTTTCCACCATTTTACTAGGCCCACAGCTTGGGATCATGCCTTTCAGAGGCCTCTATGCAAGGACGAATTCACGGATGGGAAAATCTTCCTTAGTGTGTCACATGCTGCATCATGGGACAACCACCTAACTGCTTTTGCCTGTTTGGGCTTTAAAACAGGGTTTTCCATTGCCTGCTGAATTTCTTTCAGAGCAGCCATGCGAACAGCAGAGTTTTCATAATATCTGTATAAGTGATCTAGTGTTTGATTAAACTTTTTAATGGCGTTCACTTCATTTGCTGCTGCCTTTACAGCCAAGGCCTCCCGGTGAGCCATACAGTGATTTTCAACAAGACTTGGGCTGACTTCTTTCAGCATTTTAGCCACCCGCTTTGCCTGCCCAGCATAACGGCTGCTCCATCACTGCCTAACCCTGCAAGGTGATCAACCGAGATTTGATTGTTATCAGAGAACTCCAGCATTTTTTTAACAATTGTGTTTGCCTTTCCATCAATTAGTTCCTCAAGTCCCAGGAAAGAAACTCTGGGTTTCTTCTTCTGCACATACTATACAAAATGAGCTGCTTCACAACAGCAATATCAGTTGTTTCATCCACCAAATATGAAAAAAATTTGGCAGCCTTCAAATCTGTAAGAACTGATCTCCTGACCACCTCACCCAGAGAGAGAACCATTTCTCTGACAGTTCGATCAGAACGATATTTAACAGCATCAGCAATATGTATATTGTCTAGGTATTTGCATCCCAATGATTTGGCGAGATCCAGCAGTGAGCCATATTTCGCTGTGTGAGGCAGCTCATTTTTTATTAGCCAGTACATCCAACGAAGGGATGCCACAAAAGCTTCTTGTTCCAGGGTCAGGGCCTGCTGCATTGCCTGCTCTATTCCACCTTTTGAAGCTGAAATTCTGCAGTTAGCTTCCAGTTCAGAAGCAACAACGTGAACTGAACTGTTCTGATGCCTTTTTATAGCATCTTCTCTGAATGTCTCACACCCACTGAGTACCCAAACTGTTCCTGATTTGGGCATCTGTTTATGTTTTATGCAAAATGCACAAAACATGCCATCATTTTCTTTGTACTGTAACCAACAGTATTTGTTAAGCCAGCCAGTATAAAAGCCTGTTGCTCTATGCTTAGAGGTGTTTTTTTCTGTATTACAGGAGGAAGTGCAGGGAGTCTTTTGGACAATGACATCGATATCAACTGGACCAACTGGCATTGTCCCAATTATCGACTCACAATTGTCATCTTGATCAGGATGTTTCCGTTTTTGAGTTAATTTGAAACCAAAGTTAAGTTAGTTTCTGCATTGTGTACAATAAAGCTTTTTTTTCCTAAGTGTTGTCGTGTGTTTATTTGTCAATACAGAATGAGAGTTTGGTAATGCTGGTTGAGCCCCAAATATTTTTTCTCACGCAAATATTTTTTTGCTCTCTGAATCAGGGTTCAGAACGAGTGACCACTGACGAAGCAAGACTGCACAACCTGACTAGTGGTGCAGACTCCCTGGTGGCACAGTTAAGGAGACCAGATTTTTTTTTTCTCACACAAATATTTTTTTGCTCCCTGAATTAGGGTTCAGAACAAGTGACCACTGACGAAGCAAGACTGCACAACCTGACTAGTGGTGCAGACTCCCTGGTGGCACAGTTAAGGAGACCAGAATTTTTTTTTCTCACACAAATATTTTTTTGCTCCCTGAATCAGGGTTCAGAACAAGTGACCACTGACGAAGCAAGACTGCACAACCTGACTAGTGGTGCAGACCCCCTGGTGGCATAGTTAAGGAGACCAGAATTTTTTTTTCTCACACAAATATTTTTTTGCTCCCTGAATTACGGTTCAGAACAAGTGACCACTCACGAAGCAAGACTGCACAACCTGACTAGTGGTGCAGACCCCCTGGAGGCACAGTTAAGGAGATCAGAAATTTTTTTTCTCACACAAATATTTTTTTGCTCCCTGAATCAGGGTTCAGAACAAGTGACCACTGACGAAGCAAGACAGCACAACCTGACTAGTGGTGCAGACCCCCTGGTGGCACAGTTAAGGAGACCAGAATTTTTTTTTCTCACACAAATGTTTTTTTTGCTCCCTGAATCAGGGTTCAGAACAAATGACCACTGACGAAGCAAGGCTGCACAACCTGACTGATGGAACAGACACTGTAGACTGGCTACAAAACAAATCTTGGGTGGTCAGGTTTATTTTTATTTGGTTTAACTCAGGCTAAGGTCCTTCCAGTGTCGCCCATCAAAGGGCTGTAAAGTGCACCAAAACGTTGATCTTCTGCGCAGTCACTGTGTTTTTTCTTTTCTTACTGCCAGTATTTTTTCCTACCCAACAGCAGTTCAAATAAATCTGCTGCCCAGGTCCGCTGTGAAGACCACACAGTGATTCTGCTCCCCTCTCAAATCAAACCCAATAGTTCGCCTCAAACCTTCAGATCTTTTTTTATTTAAGTAAAATTGCCCACTCAGTCAGTTATTAAACACAGCCAACACTTCTCTAAGAGTCACTGACTCACAGGCAATCTGTACTTTTTATTCCAGTCACTGCAAATTATTTTTCAGCAATCAAATCAGTGAAAGCTGCTGCTCTGTGGAGTCCACACAATGATCTTTCCCTTCCCTGCCCACCTCACTCAGCTAACTTCAAAGCAGTAAATGAACAGCAAAGTTCAGTAAAATAGTTTTCACTGTGATCAACACTGCAGTACTTCTTCAACACGGATTTGTGTTTTTTTTTGGGGGGGGGGTTTAGCTGCCTGCTGTCACAAATCAGTATAGCCCCGACTTCCACATGCTACAAAACAATCTAAATCCTTGGAAGACACACAGTCACACTGGCAAAAACCCTCGACTGGCAGCAGACTACTTTAGTGGGACTTACCCCTAAGTGTTGTAGCTGCTCCACTATAGGGCTTCTTGGCTGTCACTCTCCTGCTTCCTCCATGATTGGTTCCACGATTTGGCGCCTTGCATGGTCTGCTGACTGCTAGACCAACAACCCCGTGATCACCGATGGTGTTACAGAACTGCGGTTGCGTGATCAATACCTCCATGACCGCTCATGGATGCTGGAATCTGCTGCTTGCGTGCGCGCTCCTAACGTGCACGCTCCTAGTGGGGTACATGTCAATTCGCTCCCGAGATTTCACCCCTGATGATTCCCGACAGTACGCTCCGGCGATCACTCGCACCCGCACAAACTTGCCCCCAAGTCAATTAGCTCCCGGACTACAATACATGCAGAAAACGAACCCACTAAATAGTTGCAGATCAGCTGCCCGTAACTAGTAAGCACACACAAAATAAAACCACAACACAAACTCCATAAATATGTTGAAAATATGTACTTTATTGATAACAGGTATCTCTAAGCATAAATGCTACTACAAGCTCCCCCACCAAAAGAAATACATTGTAGTTGACAAAAACCGTGAGAAGTGAAGTGTGCAAATTTTGATGGTGCCAAGGACTAGAAATGGGCGTACATTTAGTAATGGTGATATTTTTTTTCATTAAGAGTTTACTTTATCTTTCCTAGAAAGAGGATGCAACAGGCACTTCATAGCAAATTCTGCTTCATTCAGCAGTGCAGCATGTCAATTAGCTAGAAGAAGGTGATGTGAACAGAGTTTAAAGCAGACGTCCCTAATGCCAAAAACACTCGGTACTGCTTCAAATGCTCCGACCCTTTTATGTTACATAGATACATACATAGATACATAGACAGTGTCGGCAGATAAGGGCCTATGGCCCACCCAGTCTGCCCATTTGAGCTTGTAAGTTCAGTTTGTTTTCCTAGAAGTCTGTTGCCCCTTACCCCTGACCTCCAGAATTCCTTTATGTCTATCCCATGCATTCTTAAATCCTGTGATTGTTTCAGCCCCCACCACTTCCTTTGGCAGGGTGTTCCACTTGTCCACCACCCGTTCTGTGAAGAAATTCTTTCTCATGTTTCCTCTGAATCGTCCTCCCTCCAACTTCATCCCATGCCCTCTAGTCCTGGAACATCTTTTTCGCTTAAAAATAGTGTTTTCCTGCACCCTGTTCCTCCCTGTAAGATACTTGTACGTCTCTATCATATCCCTCTCTCCCTCCTCTCCTCCAGGGAGTACATGTTCAGTTCCTTCAACCTGTCTTCATAGGACTTGTGATGCAATCCATGCACCATCTTTGTTGCCCTCCTCTGAACCTTCTCTACCCTGTCTGTGTCCTTACATAGGTATGGTCTCCAGAACTGTACACTGTACTCCAGGTGGGGCCTCACTAGTGTCTTGTATAGCGGAATTATGACCTCCTTTTCCTGCTGGTAATGCCCCTGCCTATAGATCCCAGCATCCTATTTGCTTTACCTGCTGCCTTGTCACACTGTTTCCTACCTTGGGGTCATCAGAGATGATAACCCCAAGATCCCTTTCCTGCTTGGCGCATGCTATATCCTCACCCCCTGACTGATATATTGTGCCAGGGTTTTGTGCCCCATATGCATTATCTTGCACTTCTTTGCATTGAATTTCAACTGCCAAACCCCTGACCATTCTTCAAGTTTTGCAGGTCGCTTCTCATTCTGTCTACACCCTCTGGTGTGTCTACTCTGTTACAGAGCTTTGTGTCATCAGCGAACAGTGAAATTCTGCCTTCTAGGTCCTGCGCCATGTCACTGATGAAGATGTTGAATAGGACCGGTCCCAGCACTGATCCCTGTGGTACCCCACTGGTCACTCTTCCCTCTGTGGAGTGACAGCCATTTACCACCACCCTCTGTGTCCTGCCACCCAGCCAGTTACCTACCCACCACACTACTGTCCTGCCCACACCCATTTCAGTATTTCAGTAGATCCACTACCTTTAACTGTTTTTTTTAGCTGGAGTAGATCAATAAATAAACTTATTCTGCAACAGGCAAGCAAGAGAAGGTGATGTGAACAGAGTTTAAAGCAGACGTCCCTAATGCCAAAAACACTCGGTACTGCTTCAAATGCTCCGACCCTTTTATTTTATTTCAGTAGATCCACTACCTTTAACTGTTTTTTTTTAGCTGGAGTAGATCAATAAATAAACTTATTCTGCAACAGGCAAGCAAGAGAAGGTGCTGTGAACAGAGTTTAAAGCAGACGTCCGTAATGCCAAAAACACTAAGTACTGTAAAAGAAAATGAAACTTGCTCAAGTAAAGGCACTGTGCCAAAACAGGTTGCTGTATAAAGGCTGAGTCTCTCAGGCTCATGCAATTCTGAATGCTATTTGGTACTACAGCTGCGAATTGTCGCCGGGGTTAGTGTTCATAGGAGCGGATCATCGCAGGAACTGCAAATTGTCCAGGTACGAATTGTCTGGAGCGAACTGTCATGCTCCCCTTCTAGTGCGATCGTGAACATTTTAAAAGGACAATAGTGCTAAGCGTTAGGGCAGCACAATCAAGCAGGAAAGAGTGGCGGCAATACAAAATGAGAGGCGGACATTCAAGATAGCATGGCGGCCCGCCTCTCAGTTTTAATGAATGGGGATCACTGCACGCCAATGACAGATGTTTTATTAATACTGTAATATTACTGTATTGCACTAATATGTAGTAATGGGTATCCACTGTACAAGTGTGGGTACTAGGGATCATGCTTGCTAAGTGTATATACTATACAGTATACATTTATTTTACAGCATTATTTCTTAGTTTTCTGTTATATGTAATGCTCATTTGCTTATATGAGGCATATGTGCTTTGGGCCTAACCATATCTTTTTACCAAAGTATTCCTGTACACATGTATTTCTGCTGACACTGTTTTGCACCATAATGACCCTGAACCTGCTACAACTTCTGTGCCATCTTTGTTCTAACTAATGTTACATCTTCTGTATAATGTAATGCTTTTCTTTCTGCTGACTCTACATTTTCTATCCAGCAATGTAATGGTACTACTTGTTTCAGCCAATGAAAACTGTTGCACCTTTTTCCTTATCTTACTATAAGGAGCATGGTTCTAGAAAGGTTTGCTGAGAATTGCTGCGTCTAGACGTAGGAGAACTTGTTTCTCCCAGTATTTGTTTTACTGCAGGTTGTAAGTCTGTGTTTTTGTAATAAACTTATTTATTACATGATGTGCCACTGTCTGTCATTCTTTCCACTTGTTTATCTCTAACAAAAATCTGATACTGGAGTCCTTTCATTCCCTACATATTGTATGGTGGCTATTAGAGACTTCCATTCAGAAATCGGGGGACTCCTGGAACCACCTTTTGGCGAAGGACTTGTATGCTGCGCACAGCAAGATGGACCACAAGTATAAAATAACTATCTTTAACCCCCATAGGTGGAATGCCCAGTAATAAACTGACCCCTGTGAGAGGGTGCTGAAGATCAAAACTGAATGCTATATGTTGGGAGATTTGTCCCTAGAAATTAGATAGTTTGGGGCAATCAAAGAAGATATGCTTATGGGATGCCCTAATTTCCCCACATTCCCTCCAACATCGGGGAGGAGCCCCCAGGCTCCTAAGGGCTACCATCAAGGGGACCAGAAAGAATCTTACTCATACCTTCCGGACAAATTCTATCCAAATTGGGGATGAAGTGGGGGCCCATGCTCCTCTCCACACCTTAACCCAGTTCTGATTGGTTATTATTTGAGCAAACTCCTTCTCTCAACTAGATTTTACTGAGTCCATAGAGTGTGCCTTTGCTGAATTAGGAATTTATAAATTAGAGAGATAGCTTTTTCTCCCTGGGAAGAGGACCACATTTGAATAAATGGAGTGAGATCTTCCCAAGTCTGAGGTCCTTTTTCTCTACTTTTGATTTGTTTAAGTATGAAGTCCTGAATTTGGTAATAGTATAATCTTTCTGTCTCTGTCCAAATATATCTCTGTTGGCCCTCCTCAAAACTGATTACTGTATTTCCCTTGAGAAGTTGCCAAGGGGCCACCAATCTTTTCCCAGCCTGAATTTCGTACCAGGACCCCCTGGAGGGAGGACTTAAATTGGGGAGTTAGCAAGAACCATTGGTATTTCCAAGTTTGCTGTTGGGAGGCTTTGCTTGTTATTCCCCATCCTCAACCCTTCAATATAGTGGCTGTGGCATTTGAGACTAACTGTATAGTCTGTTTAAGTTGAGACACAGAGAACAAACTAGGTGGTAATAGAGGGCTCACTAGCTTAGCTAGGTTGATTTTTTTCCAGGCTGCAAAGTAGGATCTACTACCCCACAGAAGTGCCAATCGCATTTGTGCAGCAACCCAATAGTCCATGAGAGAGGAAGGGCCACACCACCAAGGGATTTGGGCAGAAATAATTTATGGATGTTAACTCGGGGCTTTCCATGATTCCAAGGAAAGGTGTTCAGGGCTTTCTGCCATGCAAGGAGTTTCTTGGGGGATATGAACATGGTACACACTGGAAAAGGTATAAAAAACGTGGTAGGGCATTCATTTTAATCGAAAGGGTGTGGGTATAGAAGGAAGATGGAAGAAGATTCCATCCTCTGAGATCATGTTTAATAGTTGCTACTAGGGGGATGTAGTTTTGGGAGTATATGAGAAATAAATCTTTGGGAATCTGTATACCCAAGTGCTTAATGAATGGCTTGCTTGTTCCATTTGACAGGGATTCTAGATCTAAGGGTGGGTGTAGGGTCATATCCGATAGAAAGGGCTTCTGCTTTAGTAATGTTAAGGGAGTAGCCGCATAGAAGGGAATAGTCCTGTATTTTTTGGAAGAGGGCCATCACAGAGGGAATCGGGATCTGATAAATAAACCAAAAGGTAATCAGCGAATAGAGCTAACTTATGCTCTGTTTTTTCTACCAGGATTCCTTTAATATCAGAGGAGAGGTGAATGTATATGGCCAAAGGCTCAATACAAAAAGCAAAAAGGAGGGGAGATAGGGGGCAACCCTGCCTAGTCCCTCTGTGAAGGGTAAAGCTTTCTGAGATTCCTAATGTATCCGATGGGCTTACTGTAGAATTTAAAAATGGTGTTGGAGAACTGGGCCGGGAAACTGAAGCAGGCAAGGAACCCCTCTTAAGGAACCTCCAAGAGATCATGTCAAATGCCTTTTCCACATCTAACCCTAGCAAAAGCATGGGAGTTTTCTGTGACTGTATATGTTCCATTATATAGATAGTGCGTCTGACATTATCCTGCGCCTGATGGCCCGGTATAAAGCCACACTGGTCCATATGTATTTTAGATGGGGCAAATTGGATGAGTCTCTTGGCTAATATATAGGCAAAGATTTTATAGTCTGTATTCAATACTGATATAGGTCTGTATGGAGTACAGTGTGAGGGGTCCTTGCCTGGCTTTGGTATGACAGAAATTATTGCTTCGTTCCATGAAGGGAGGATTACACCTTCCTTAGTTGATACAAATCAGCTTGCCCCTAACTATTGCTTTTATAGTATCCCAGATAATTGACACCAGGGTATCCTGGATGTCATTGTCGGAAAGGGTCTGGAGTATCGTAACCTTAACCGACTCTTGTACCTTCTTGTCCCTCAGGAGGGAAATGTTCAATCTCCAGAAAGTTCTCTTTCTTGATAAATGCGAAGTTTACAAAAAAAATCGGGGTACGATCTGAGAGGGTAAAATCACCCATCCTGATACTCTGCACCATTCTCAATTGCTTCCGAGGGATCAGGAAAAAATCCAGGCATGAATACAAATCGTGAGCTTGAGAACAAAAAGTATGTCTATGTGTGGGGCCATGTAGGAATCGCCAAACATCCTCATATCCCAGTTCCTGGAGCAGTTTTTGGACTTCCCTGGAGGTTTCGTTTAGACAGCCTAGTGACGGCTGGCCAGTTACTCCATCCAAAATATTTATATTGAGGTCTCCCCCACAAATTACATGTCCCTCTGCCCACTCAGCCAACTGTGAGAAAACAGAATCTGACAGCAGATAAGGACTGTTTGGCCCAACTAGTCTGCCCATTTCCCTACCAGATGGATAAGCTGCACATTCTAGTTAATCAACAGCTTACTTCCTCCTACCCCCCACTAGAATTGCCTTATGCCTGTTCCATGCATTCTTGAATTCTCCCACTGTTCCTGACTCCACAACCTCCTCAGGAAGGCTGTTCCATGCATCCACAACCCTCTCTGTAAAAAATACTTTCTAACATTACCTCTGAGCCGTCCCCCTATCTTCAAATTGTGCCCCCTTGTTCTTGCACATCTCTTCTTCTGAAAGATACTACCCTCTTGTACTTTGTTAATTCCCTTGAGATACATGAAAGTTTCTATCATGTCTCCCCTCTCCCTCCTTTCCTCAAGGGTATACATATTAAGCTGCTTTAGTCTCTCCTCGTAAGTCTTCTGGTGCAGACCCAGAAAATGATCTGTATACCTTGTAGTCAGATGCAGGAGGCATATAGACTGAGGCCATAGTAGTCATTTGCCCATCTAGATAGCCTTAAAGTAATACAAATCTCCCCTCTTTGTAGATGATCTGGTCCGAAAATTCAAACTGAACACCCTGTCTTATCATTATAGCCGTCCCCCTTCTCCTGCCCCCCTTGTAGGAAGAGGCCACCACACAAGAGAAACCCAGCTGCTCAAATTTTTTATGTTCAGTTTGAGGAAGGAGGGTTTCCTGTAGTAGGATAATGTTAGCACCCTCTCTTGTCATATATTGTAGAATTTTACTAGGTTTAATAGGGTTAGTTACCCCATGCACATTATATGTGCATATAGTATATGATTGTGCCATATTCATGTGTTGCCTATTTTATCGAATTGATAGTGCTCTATAAGTTGCTGGTTCCCCAAGCGTGGCAGAGTCCTCCCATCCCGTAGCCCCTCTGAACATTGTGAGGTGATGTTACTGCCCTTAGGTTTCTGGTGCCCATGAAATAAAAAATATAATACACAAGCCAACATGGCTTCAACATTAGACATAACCATAATAACCTTAACACAACTGGTTGCTTCCAAGGCAGGAGGCTAATCTATAGTATTAGGCTCTGTGTCCTCACTCTATTTGAGGAGAACGAGGAGGATTACGAGTGCTTCCATTCCCGGAAGACCTCCTCTACAGCCATGATTACAGAGGGCTCTGAAAAGAAAAAGTGCAAGCACTTTTAGGTAAACAAGGCCCGGGTTGCACAGAAGTTGTCCTGCACCAAAGACCAAATACACCCTATAAAATCTTGAAAGAAATTTAGCAAAACAGAGTGCAGGCTTACCTAATATACGTATGCCCAATTAAACCATAACAGAAATGGTACCCTAGTCCTGTTTTGGAGCTGTTAACTTGCTTTATCCCCCCCCCCCCGTTCTGTTCCAAAAGAAGAATAACCTCCTGCAGATGGCAACAGTAAGTAAATGAAGGAGAGAGTTTCATTAAGATTGTCATTATTTCTCCTAATTGGAGGTTTGGAGAACTGCATTGGGCCTCTCAGGCGGAATTAAGAAGAACATAGCCAAACCAAATCATAGTCTTAACCGCCCCTTTTTTGTTTTTAAGATATGTATGTAAGCCGAGTTAAGATCAGTTCTGTCCCAGAAAGTCAGCAGCAGGTTAAAACAGCTGATACACAAGTGGGATGCCTCACCCTGCTGTCCTCTACTCTCCCCAGCCCAGGTTCATCAGTTCGAACCAAAAAACACCAATCAGGCTAAATGCTGCAATGTAAGTGCTTAGCCAGCAATCAGTCCGCTGATGATAGGAGAGCTTGCAGAGGGTCTTTGGGAGTAAGTTACAATATTTTCAAAAAGCCAGTTGGATTATCATTGGTGTTTCAGGTTGGTTTGTCTGCCTGAGTAGCTTTCCTGTTGAGTAGGCTCTGGATTCTGCTCAATGCCTGTGTGCTGTAGTGTTTTGAGTCCCCCTCACTTCCTGCCCGTAGTGTGCTGACAATTCTGACCGCTTCTCCCATCGTTTTGGTTCTGGATGTCTGGAATCAGAATCTTTTTTCTTTTAAAGCCTCTGAAACCTCTTCAACTGTGGAGTAGATTTTAACCCCGTCTTCCCAGAAGATCCACAGCCTGGAAGGATATGGAATGTGGAAGCGAACTGCCTTCTCGCAGTGTGTTCGCAGAATCGGAAGGTAACGTAGCCTCTGCAGCTGCACCTGCTGGGGGTAATCGTGATCCAAAAATAGGCGGCGTGTTAGGTATCTGATTTCTTTTTTGGCCCAAGCCCGTCTTAAGATATCCTCTTTAACACTAAAGGAGCTGAGCTTGAAGACAATAGAGCATGGGCGTGCTGCCGGGTCAGAGGGTTTTATTTGAAGAGATCAATGTGCTCTCTCAATATGGAGTGCATATGTAGCCGGGTGCTCCAAAATGTCCTTTAGAAGGTTTTCTATGAAGGGGGCTACTGGGATGGTTTCCATATCTTCCGGGAGTCCATATAGGCGTAGGTTCTTGCGTTGGGATCGCCCCTCTAGGTCCAGGCACTTGGCTTGCAATTCCCCGGTCTGTAGCAAAAGGGTTTGGACTATCTCTGAGAGCTGTGTTGTCGTATCCTCGAATTCAGCCACTCATTCTTCTATTGAGCCGATACGCGACTCTAAGGTAGAGAGTTGCTTTTGCATGGCTCTAAACTCCTGTTTATTCTCCTTTCTGGATTCTCTAATTTTGTTTAGGAGTGTTTCAAATCTGGATCATGAGAGCTGTTCATGCGCCCCATCGGTATTGTACTGTGCCACATGGGAGCTTGCAGGCGAGAGGGATCTGCTGGGAGGGTCTGTGTTCAATCGGGTGCCATTTCTGGTTTTACCTTTGACATCCACATGATTTCTGCCTCTGTTGCCAGTTACAGGTGTTCCTCCTGAGCTCCGGGACATTTCTGAGTGCAAATTATGGGTTTTAGGAGGTTTTTAGAGGTAAATTGGTCAGGGAACACTGACAGTTAAGCTCCTTGCAGCCCTGTGACGTCATTGGAAGTCTCAGAGGAGTCGATCTCAACCTCAACGTCTTCCTCCTCATCCTCTTCCTAAGGGAGGATGAGATCAGGGTGGTATTGGTAAATTGGCAGATTAGGTGGGCCAAACAGTGTTTATCTGCCATCAAATTCTATGTATTCCTCCTCTACATCGGCCTGTTCTGAAGCAGGGACAGAAGGTCGGAGTACCAACGACTCTCAAGAAGGTGCGAGGCAGATGGGTCAGACTGGCATAGATGCTGAGGCAGCATCCAACTGCGTGGGTGATGATGGCCTGGGCCGTGGAACAAACTGTTTTAGGAGAGTCAAGATAATGGAGGAAAGAACTGCATTAAGATTGATGGAAGGATAAGGAAGTATTGTCAACACAGGTATCAACAGAGGGTGTAAAACCAAGCTCTGACAAACCACCACTAGCTATAATAGAGGCCGTAGTGCCCAGCACCTGTGGACTTTGAGAATCAAGAGGTTTTGCCGACGGAGCTGGAGCTGACGACTTGGAGGCTGATGGCTTCTCAGCAGCCCTAAGAATGCTGGGAGAACTCTTCTGCGGGGGCCTGATAGGAACAGAGGCATGCATGGAGTGAAGTGTTGACACCGAAGCATTCAACAGCGCAATCCTAGAATAAGAGGAGGAGGAGGAGGAATCCAATGGGGACTGGGATCACCGTCAGAGGGAATGGTCCTTAGGCCGGTCCTTATCCCGATGACAGTGTTTCTCAGAAGACTTGTCCCAGGCCTTGATAGCCTGAGAGCCCAAAGAGGATGCTGGCGACTGGGAAGGGAGCCCTGGAAGACCCCTGCTCTCTGCTGGCTGCCTGTTGCTCCATGAGGAACTTCTGCAGGGCTTTCTTGCATCGGTGCCAGGTGGTAAGGTTGAACTGCAGGCAAAGCTCATAGGTGAGAATGTTGTGACCAAGCCCAAGACAGCAGACACAGAGTTCATGGTTGTCGGTTGAAGAAATCTTCTTTCTGCAGTGGCGGTGATGGAAAAGTGCTGACAAATAAGTAGCTCTCTACATACAAAGACAAAAGGAATCACTTTAAAATAAAGTGATGCAAAGGCTGTTACTAAAGAAAAATGTAAGTGGTTTTGGCAGTCGAACTGAGTGGTGAAGCTTCTGCGAAGTCCATCCATGAATGGCTGATGGTGAGAAAGAACTGAGGAGGGAGTGGGGTGGCCCATGCTTACATAGGGCATGTGACATTGGAGCCTGACATCAGTGTGGGTAGCCTCTAATAGACTGCTGCAGAAAAAAGCTTCCATGTGATCCTGGTGCCTGATGGCTAAGTTTCATAGATGAGGCCTGATGACAGAGATATCCATAAAGAAGATCATGTAGTGTGCATATTAACCCCCTGACTCACAGTAGGCAGTACACACCAGCAGGACTTGTTGCTCCTGCATGCATGTGTCTGGGGTTAAGCTCACAATGACCAGTGACATGCACATGTGGCATGTTACTGGCCACCTGTTTCTCTCCAGTGCACGAGGAGCAAGAGGAGAGAGCAGGTGTGCAGCTCCAAAGCATATATTCGATCTCTATGCTCCTGAGCTTCCGCGTACCAAGCCATTTGAGGGGAAGTTTAAGCTGGGGAGGGTGGGAGATGTAGCTAAGGCAGGAACTCACAAAAGAAAAAATACTTCATGCAGAGCCCACATGCATCAAGAAAATGGATTAGCAATTTAGATAATGAAGATTGCCACTGATTCGCAATTGCCTGTTTTTACATCGTAAAATTGTAATGTGAAGCCACTTATTTCAAACCCTCAAGGAACAACTATCCTGTTACATGCATTTTACCCCAGTAATAACTAATGGGAATAAGCAATACAGAACTAGTGAAAACTATAAGCTAGTTTTTATCCAAATATTATGTTTTTTAAAGTTCTGCTCGAGGCGTCTGCAGTTCTTTAATTGTCATATTTTGATATTTTAGTAGTAAAAAATGCATTAACGGTGACAAGTAAGCTATATGACTAAACAGTGTGAATATTCATAAAAGCATTAGTTTCATTTAATGGTACTGAAGCTTTCCCCTGGGCCTTCACAAGTCATTACAATGTCATTTATCAGCACATAATTCATGAAAAATTATGTCCTTACAAAATACATGAACAACACAAAGGCTCCTCCAATGACTGGCCATTTTGATGGGGCTTAAAATACATAATTATGATTGACAAACAGGAAATCTCCTGGCAGTTCATGATGACCCCTTGGGGTATTTGAGAGTCTGAGGCAAAATGTTCACAGCTGGAGATCATTATTGCTGTTGTAAACCGCATGAACAAAAAATAGAAACTCCCAGTTTTTCTTCTGTGGTTTCATACTGCCATGGATGCTGTCCATCAACCTGTAGGGTTTTGTTTACTCTTGTGGACATGTCCTGGTAGTAAACAACCACTAGAAGAACCAATCAGATGGTGCTACTCCTTGTTCAACACTGATGGCGATGATTACATGCAGGGAACACTACACTATGCTACAACATTCTACATCATAGGGTTTACATGCTGCTGATAGTGCTCACAAGAAATACAAAGTTGATATAAAAGCTTTAAAACAGTAGTAAAACCTTTATTTTATACTGGATAAATACAATTAGAAACAAGATAATTTTGCAAGGTAGCTCTGTGTAAAAGTTTGAGTTACATATAACATATACCAAACAATAAAAACAAGCTTCACATCTCATTTTATCAAATTTATATTAATATAGGTTTCAAGTGGAATCACCTTATATTTTTGGTACATTTTCTTACTTTTTTTATTTAAAAAGAAAAAAACATTGCAGTTGTCAGTAAATGTCAGCAACTTATAAACCAGTGTTCACCACTGGTTTACATGTTGTTGACATTCAGTGATGACTAGGATTTACATTTTTCTAAAGAACGGTAAAAATGGACAAAACATCAGAGGAAAGGGACCTAGGTGTCATCATTAGTGACCCATTAAACAAACCAACCAATGTAACAAGGCCTTCAGCAAGGCTAACATGATGCTGGAGTGCATTGGGAGAGGGTTCGACAGTAGACAGCAGAAGGCAGCAGGTACTGTTACTACTGTATATGTCTCTGGTGAGGCCCCACCTGGAGTACTGTGCCCAGTTCTGGAGTCCCATCTAAGAAAGGATAGGGACGGGTTAGAGAAGGTACAACATAGGATAACTAAGGTGATTCAGGACCAGGAGGACATCGGCTAAAGGTACTAACATGTATTCACTTGAAACCAGTGGAGAAAGGGGGAATATGACAGAGACCTTCAAGTTCTTGAAAGGAATTAACAAAGTGGACTGTGAGGAGCAGTTTACCAGGACCAGAGAAGATAGGATAAGGAGTCACTAGTGGAGGTTAATGGGGAAGGCTTAAAAAGGATACAGGGAAGTATCATTGTGCAGAAAGAGTAGTTGAGTCATGGAATGGTTTGCTGGCAGAGGTGGTGGGTGCCAAAACCATAAATGGCTTCAAACATGGCTAGGATAGAGTCAAGGGGACATTAGCTACTCAGCAGGAAGTGGAGGGCAAAAAACACGGATAACAAAAGGGGGATAGTGATAGTGAAGACCCCATAGAGACAATAGATCCTAGGGTGTGAAAGGGTAATATGGGCAGACTGGATGGACCAATGGTCTTTTTCTGCCATCATCGTCTATATTACTTTAACAAGACATTAGAGGTAATTCTGCTTATAAACCTAAGTCAATATGAACAAACAGCTTTTCTAAAATACCGTGTTGCAATTATCTTACACATGCTGTATGTTACATTTAAACTCCATAATAGAGCAGTGCAGCTTATAAAATGGAAGTGGAAAATCAAGCAGTTTGATTGGCTACCCACATTCCAAGACCCATGTTTTTGTTTTGAATGATAGCACTACTGCAAACTACAACCGCATTACCTTATTTGACAAAAAAAAGTTGTAAGCCTCTTGTTGGGGTGTCTTGTGCAGCAATGGCACTCACTTAGAATGCCAATGGGTCACTGTGGGTATTACGGTGACTATCCTTGTTTTGTGGGCTAAAATAAGGCTGATAGGCCTGGGTCCATTTAAACTTGTGATTGGGGAAGTTCATATCCAAAGGATAAAAAAACTGTATGGAGCTTCCAACTAGAGAAAGGTTCAAGTAAGCTTTGTGTCAGTATGGTACAACCCCCAGGGATGCAGTACCTCCCCACAGGGTCACCTCACCCATGAACCAGTTAAAAGTAGTGACAATCCCCACAAAGCATGCACTTATGCTCCAAAGCATAAAACTGATATGTGCAGAGTTAGTAATTACCACAGTACAGAGCTGCACTTCTGTGCCCTCTTAGGCACAGCCCAAATAATGTTTCCCCCGAGCTGTGCTTCATGTACAACTGTGCCCACCCCCACAGCACACATACACAGTACAGATGCTTTCCATAGCCCACCTGTACTGGGGGCACTACCCTCTTCCCCACTGGTACCAGTGTTAACCCTGTTTACTAATAGGACGCACCTAGTGCTTCACTGCATACCCAGTCATGGAAACGGTGTAGGCATAATGATTCTGCACATGGCTGGCCAGCAGTGGTGCACTTACATGGATTAGCAATGCTTAGCAACATAAACCCACAAAGAGTATTTGTAACTACTGGAAGGGGACAGCGTAGGGTGACAACAATTATCCTAGGCCTGAGGGATATATGAGGAAAGACTGAGGGAGTTCAACATGTATTCCCTGGAGGATACAAGGGAGAGAGGTGATGTGATTGAGACCTATAAATAGTTAAAGGGTATAAATAGGGTAAGTTCTGAGGACATGTTCAGACTAAAGGGGGAGGGAATATGAGAGGGCATAATCTGAAACTGGAAGGGGGTAGATTAAAGAAAGAATTGAGTAGGCACTATTTCACAGAAAGGGTAGTGGCAAAGTTGAACCAACTGCGAGAGGTGGTGATTTTGCTGGCAACTGTGGGCAGGTTTAAGACGGGGTGGGACAGGGTCAGAGGTAAAGTCATAACTGAGGGGAAACATGGGAGGGGAGGTGGTGGTCTGGGGAAATAACACGTGTTTCGCGAGGGGGGGCAGCTGAAGTAGAGTAGACTGGGAGCTGTATATTCGAGCAGACTTGATAGACCACTATAACCTGTATCTGCTAGAATTTTCGTATGTTCGTATGTAACTTCCAACTGGCTGGCCAAGCTCATTAAATGCTTTCGACAATAACACAAGATGTAGGTGTTGGGGTAAGCCCTGAATTTACTCTTGGTTCCCAAACAAGGTGATCTCCCTTGATGTACACAGTGATGGCACAGTCTGCAACAAACCCCTCTGGCTGGTTAGTGGGGAGCACTTGGGCATGAGGGAAGTTACAACAGGATACCACAGTACTCTGTGCCTCAGCTGGTGCTATTCAACGTGTTCATTGGCGACATCGGAGACGACATTAAGGGCAAAATTTTCCTCTTTGTAGACAACACCAAGCTCTTCAGCAGAGATAACAGTGAGTAAGGGATCAGGGACATGAGGCAGGACCTGGAAAGGTCACAGAGGTGGTCCAGGATCTGGCAACTGGGCTTCAATGCTAAGAAGTTCGAGGTCATGCATGTAAGGAGCAAGGACCTGGGGGCTAAGTACATACTGGGGGGCCGCCATCATGGTGTCGGTAGAAGAAAATATTTTGGGGTAGCAGTTACAAGTACCCTCAAGTCATCTGCACAATGCAATAAGGCAGTGAGAAAATCTAACAGAAAGTTGTGCTGCATGAGCAGAGGGATCAGTAGCAGAAGTAAGGAAGTTATACTGCCCCTGTACAAAACCTGATATGGCCACACCTGGCGCTTGGTGCCAAGTTCTGGAATACCTATTTGAGGAAGGATGCAAACAAGCTACACACAATACAGACAAGGGCCACAAAGAAGATTCAGGAGCAGCAAGGGAAGACATTATAAGCAGAGGCTGGAGAGCCTAGAAATATACTCACTGGAGATCAGGAGGGAGTTATGGGGCATGAATGGAGTCCTTCAAATATATGAAGTGTACTAACAAGGTGGATTCCATCAAACTGTTCGGACCCATTGAGGATAAAAGTACAAGAAAGAATGGCTGCACAGTATGGGAGAGGGGGTGCACATTTTTTTTTTTATTTAGTTATTTAACCAGGAGTAGCACACTAAGCTGAAAGCTTTTTTACAGGAGTGACCTGGGAGCACAGGGAAGTTAAGTGTCTTGCTCAGGGTCACACAGTATGCAAATGGAAGCTGTGGGATTCAAACCCAGGTCTGGTCTGCTGGATGTCACCAGATTTGCAGCTCAGAGCCTTAAACCACTGCGCTATACTGCCTCCCAAATTCTTGAAGAATATCGGCAAATACTACTTTACAGAGAGGTTGGTGGAAGGACAAGTACAGGGGTCAGGTATAGGAGACAAGGGAGGAGGTGGAGGGACCTGAACCTGTAAGGGGCCGGTGCCTCCACAATGAGCAGACTTGACGGACCGGGTCCTCTTCTGCTGGCAACATTCTATGTTTCGATAAAACTTGCTTTGCGCAAAGCCCAAGAGAGACTAAAGGACCTCAACATGTACAGCCTGGAAAGGGGGAGATATGATAGAGACCATTAAATACCTCACGGGAGTAAATTGGGTACAGGAGGGGAGTATTTTTCATATGAAAAGGTGCTCAAGAATAAGGGGACATGCTATGAAGTTGAAGGGGTGTAGATTCAGGAGAGATGTGAGGAATTACTTCTTCATATTCTTCACAGAAAGAGTGGTGGATTCCTGGAACAGCCTTCCAGCGAAGGTGGTAACAGCAAAAACAGTGGTGGGGTTCAAGAATACACAGGATAAGCACAATGGAATCAGTGGAAAGGAAGGTGGGGGAAGAAAGAGCTGCAGATCAGGCATGGTCTGCATTAATAGTGTAGGTACGGAGAAAAGGACAAATTGGATGGGACAAGCGGTCCTTATCTATCATCCTAAATGAAGTCACAGAACCATAGGTAATGGTAGCAGCTTTACCACTCGTGAGTATCCAGAGGTCACTGTGTAGCAGCGAAAATATTTTCCATATCACACTTCAGCCTATCATGTGTTTTATATATATATATATATATATACATACATATATATATATATATATATATACATATATACATACAGGTATATATGCTGTATATATATATATATATATATATATATATATATATTACACGGATGGGATCTTTTCCTCATAGAAAAGGCCATCATTTATTTTTCTGTATACCTGTGACTAATTATCAATCAAAGCTATATACCTGCACCAATCAATTACAGTTATATACCTGCACTAATTACAGTTATATACCTACACTAAATCAAACAATTAAAAGTATATATCTGCACTAATAAAAAGTACACAACTGCACTACATTAAACCCTATGGGATACCCAATACTAAGGTTCATACTAAGGTTGCATAAGACAGTCTAGAAGGCTAAAAAGCCCATTTAAAGGCTGTCCCCACAATTCAGTGGAGGTAACAGGAATCACCAACTGTCATATGTTTAGCCAACCTACTCTTAAAAATAATGAATGAATCTGCTTGCACAACGTTTGCCGGTAACTTATTCCAACTTTCTATTGCCCAACATACAAATCCATATTTTCTCAAATTTGTTCTACATCTTTCACTTACTAACTGCTGATCATGTTTTCTCCAGTTAAAGATCTTTTCCCTATAATGCAAACCTAATTCAGTTCTTAAACTATCCAGATGCAGAACTTTATAAAGGAACAGTAAATCACCCCTTATCCTTCTTTTTGACATGGACCATAGTCTCATCGATTTTAATCTGGTTACATAAGATTTGTTCTTGTGACCTGATACCATTTTAGTTAGAATTCTTTGAGGACATTCCAACAAAACCCTATCCTTTTTCAAACAAGGACTCCAAAGTGAAGAACAGTAGTCCAAAATAGGTCTGATATATGATTTAAATACTTTAGTGAGCACTTCTGTATTCCTAGTATGAAAACTTCTTCTAATACAATTTACCAAATGCATAGATTTATTTGCTGTAATTCTACAATGCGTTCCATATTTCATATCCTGTTGGATTAATATGCCAAGATCTTTCTCACAGTTGGAAGATCTTATTTTGTTACCTTGAATATAATAATACTGTTTTATATTACCCTTTCCCATATTTAGCATTACACTTTTGTTGGCATTAAAACTCATAAGGTTCTTTTTGGCCTACTCCTCAGTATCTAATAAATCCTGTCCAAACCTCAAGCTATCTTCAAAACTATTTACTACCCCCCCACTTTAACATCATCTGCAAATTTAACTAACTTATTTTCACTATTTGATTTTAGATCACTCATAAATATATCAAACAACATAGGTCCCATCACCGAACCCTGCGGCACCCCACTCTCCACCCTTACCACCTCCGATAAGTATCCCTGAACTCTCACCCTCTGGGTCCTATTCACCAGCCAATGTTCAATCCATCTCATCAGTCCTACATTCACTCTCACATCTAATAGCTTTAATGACAACAATCCATGAGGGACCGTATCAAAGGCCCCACTGAAATCCAGCATTACCACATCAATATTCCTCCCCTGGTCCAACTTCATAGTGATCCAATCATAAAAACAGACCATATTGGTTTCACACAATCTATTTTTTACAAAACTGTGTTGGCTATTGTCCACTATTCCTTTCCCTTCCATAAAATTCTTTATTTCATCACTCAGAATCCCTTCAACTATTTTACTGATCACTGAAGTTAGACTTACTGCTCGAGAATCTGATGGAATGCTTCTATTCCCCTTTTTATAAATCGGCACCACATGGGCCAGTCTCCAATCAGCTGGTACATATCCCTCAGTTAGTGATTTCTGACCAATCATTGCAATAACTGGTGCCAATTCCACTTCAAGTTCCTTAATGAACCTCGGGTGAAACCCATCTGGACCAGCTGCCCTTATCCACCTTTAATGATCTTATCTTCCCAACTACTTTATCCATAGTTATTATTCCCTCAACATTAGATTTATCCATCCCTTTTTTTACCACCCTCTTATTATCATTTCCCTTAGTGAAAGCCTTACTGAAACATTTATTAAATTCCTCAGAAAGTAGTATGGGATCGCTACTTAACTCTCCCCTCACAACTAAGGGTCCCACAGATCTACTCTGTCCCTTTTTTTGTTCACATAGGCAAAAAAACCTTTTACATCATTTTTAGTCATGGTCAATCTAAACTCTGCTTGTTTTTTTGCTTTCCATAATTCTTTATTTCATCTGTTTTACTATTTTAAACATAGAAACATAGAAGTTGATGGCAGATAAGGACCGTAAGGCCCATCCAGTCTGCCCATTTCTTTTCTACCTTATAAATGTGCCATCGGCCTTTGCTCTGTCAGTGGCCTATCTATTCATACTCATCTGTATTGCTCTCTTATGCCTATCCCATGCCTGTTTGAAGCCCTGCACTGTATTCATATCCACCACTTCCTGAGGTAGGCCGTTCCATGCATCCACCACCCTTTCTGCGAAAAGAATTTCCTCACATTCCCCCTTAATCGGCCTCCCTCTAGTCTCATGCTGTGTCCTCTTGTCCTACTATTTTAATCATATTTAAACATGTTAGACTCTTTCACCTTGTTAATGCCCTTAGGGTGTTTGAATGTTTCAATCATATCACCTCTCTCCCTCCTTTGCTCAAGGGTATACATATTGAGCTCCGTTAATCTGTCCTCATATGTCTTCTGATGCAATCTCTGCACCATTTTGGTTGCCCTTCTCTGGACTGCCTCAATTTGGTTAATGTCCTTGTGAAGGTGTGGCCTCCAGTACTGCACGCAGCACTCCAGATGGGGCCTAACCAGTGTCTTGTAAAGAGGGATTATTATCTCCCTCTTACGACTTGTGATACCTCTACTAATACACCCTAACATCCCCCTAGCCTTAGCTACCACTTTAGAGGTCTGCTTGGATGATTTCAGGTCATCGGTGATGATGATGCCCAAGTCTCTTTCTTCCTTTGTGACTGCCAGCAACTCCCCTCCCAGCCTATAGGTGGCTTCAGGGTTTCTCTTCCCTATGTGCATGATCTTGCACTTCTTTGCATTAAATCCCAGTTGCCACTCTTCTGACCATTTTGCTAGTTTATCCAGATCTCTTCTCATTCTGCCCACCCCATCTGGATCATCTACTCTGCTGCAGATCTTGGTGTCATCTGCAAACAGACAAGCCTTACCCTCTAGTCCATCTGCAATGTCACTAATGAAGATATTGAAGAGGACTGGCCCCAGGACTGATCCCGGAGGTACCCCACTTGTGACTTGCATCTCTTCTAACTGTATACCATTTACCACCACTCTCTGTTTTCTGCCAGTCAACCAGTTTGCCACCCAGTTGACCAACTTCTGACCCACCCAGAGCCTACCCAGCTTATTTATCAATCTTCTATGTGGAACAGTGTCAAAAGCTTTGCTGAAGTCAAGATAGGTGACATCAACTGCTCCCCCTTGGTCCACCACTCTGGTTACACAGTCAAAGAAATCTATGAGATTAGTTTGACAGGACCTTCCTTTTGTAAACCCATGCTGTCTTGGATCCTGTGCCCCTATGGATTCCAGGTGTTGCACTATCCTTTCCTTATGGAGCACTTCAATAATCTTGCCCACTACTGAGGTAAGACTGACTGGTCTGTAGTTCTCTGCCTCCTCCCTGCTACCACTCTTGTGGAGCGGGATCACATGAGCCCTTCTCCAGTCTTCTGGGACCTCTCCTGTGCTCAGAGACTCACTAAACAGTTCTGCTAATGGCTCTGCTAGTTCCACCCTTAGCTCCTTAAGTACCCTGGGATGTATGCCATCAGGTCCCATTGCCTTGTTCACCCTGAGCTTAGCGAGCTCTTGTAGGACCCTTTCTTTTGTGAAGAGAGTAGTGCTCACCTCCCTCTCCCCTTTGTTTATGCCTTGTAATATTAGCTACTGTATTAGATTGTTTAATTTTTTTTAAATAGAGTTTTCTTTCTTTTCCCTACCCTTATGATATTCTTATTTAACCAAATGGGCTTTTTCCCTCTATTATCATATACTTTTTTCTTTGGTATGAATCTGTCAATCAGATTATTTATTACATTAACAAACAAATCCCAGGCATCTCGAGTAGTCATGTCATTTATCATATTCTCCCAATTATATTGAAGTAATGACTCATTAATAGCAGCATAATCCCCTCTATTATAAAGAAACTGGGTTATAACTCCCTTTATCACCTTATTAGTTTTATCAGTATCAAAGGTAAGAGAATCATGGTCACTTGTGTCTATTAGCGGTCCAATTGTTAGCTGTTTTATTTCCTCTGAAATACTTGATAATACAATGGCTAATATGTTACCACCTCTCCCTGCACCCTAATTGATACCCTCAGGGGTACACCGTAGACAGCTGATGTTTAGGCATAGGCTATACTAATACATAGGGCTAAGGGCATCTACCGTACAAGAGTAGATGTCAGGATATGAATACATATTACTGTAACCCACTTTGCTTCCTAATGCACACATATTATACCATGTATTTTCTGTCTATTTCTTACTTGTCAGATGCCAAGACACCTGTCCTTGAAGTAATTGTAATATGTAAGGCAACATTGCCATCCTTTGGTGATGTGCACCACTTCACCTTGTTATGTAAGACTCTGAATAAGAACGTCTTTGTTCTAAAACTCATGACTTTACAGAATTATATAATGTTATCTTGGACCGTGAAGCCACCTCTAATTTAGCCAATAGGGCTCATCTCTGTAAGTAGAAATGTTTCTATCTTTTAGTAACCATAGTAATTATCACAGGTATATAATGTTATGCACAGGCTTTACACCTCGGAGACCCAAGAAATCCCAAGAGACTACAAAAAAATCGAGGTGTAGGGAACGCTTAGCACTGGCTCCCAGTTTGTATTGGTAAGAACTGCTTAGGGCAACTGTGATTTAGCCCTTTTGTAGTAATAAACTTGTTTATTACTCTAATGCAACTTATTTGTGATTATTTGCATTCCCAATATTGACAAGAACCTAAAGGTGAGGTTCAGACCTCTTACAAATTGGCGACCGCGGCAGGCAATATTTGGTGCTTGCAAGTTTTCACTTGTTGCTGTAAATTTTCCCTTTCCCCACGGGGACTGCAGGTGTACACTCCCGTAACACCTCTCCCGTCTTTTCTACCAGTTTGTAGATACTTGCAAAGCCTGGCTGATTTTTTTGGTGTGGCCGATGCCGTCTCGACGCACTCCATAGCAGCTTTAAATTGCAAGCCTACAACTTATACAGTAGCCCGGCTGTGTTTAAAGTACTCGTGTTGTGGATCGATACGCAACACGCGGTCTTTTTCACAGTTTGAATTTTCGTTCCCTCCCACACAATGGCCACAGTATCAGATATCTGCGCAGAACTGAGACTCGATGTCTCTAACTTTCTTACCTCCCATGGAGGATGGGCTGACTACAGCAGGACGCAAGTCAATCCAAAAACCCTGTACTGGGATTTCAACCCAGTATGCAGAGACACGATAGTCAACCAATAAGCGCTACGCTTAAGGGGTTGATGGTCAGCCATTTCTACGCTGCTTTGGAAGCCTCCGAAGTGAGGTTTCGCACCCTTGATCTGCAGATCACGTCTCTTAAGCAAGAGATGGGTTTACAGGAAACAGAATGTATTCAAATACAGCAGAACCTGGAGTCAGAACTCCAATCTCTGTGTAATGAAAAGGATTCACTATTGCATCATTCCGCACAGGCTGGTAAACAAGAAATGTGTACTCTGAAACAGAAGTGTGAAAGTATGAGACAGGATAAGTCAGGTTGTGCAAATGAATGATTTGTTGAGTGCTGCAAATGCACAGTTGAGTGATGAGATTGGTAAACTTCAGGACGAGATCAACCAGGTACGTAATGATTTAGAAATAGCCTATAGGGACAATCGCAAATTGAGCGCCGAGTACCGTGTTTTGCAGAAGCAGAAACAGGATCAGGTTGATATAAATGTTGCAAGTGTGAATCATGATGAATGTAAAGCTAAAATGGATAAACTGCGCCATCAGTGAGAGGTTTTGGCTGGCTACGTTAAGGCAATGGGAGGCGTAGCCCCTGCCTTTCACTCGTCATCAAAAGGGGAGCTATCTGATGACATCTCACAGTACAACACCCAGTCACGCCCCTACTATGGCCCAGATTCCCCACCCAGCCATCCACAGTATGGCAGGTCCCCGCCCACAACTCCCCAGGTTACATGTCGACGACGTTGTGACACTCATCATGGGAAGCGCCATCATGGCGGGCGCCCATGATGGGGAGACAGGCCCAAGCCCTGTCCCGCGGGCGCCCGTAGCCGCAGATAGTGTGGAAGACAGGCAAGAGATTGAAACCATGATTGATAGAGCATTAGGTAATGTTCCTCTTCCAAAAAAGTATGAAAGCCATTAAAGTCAGATCCAACAAATTTTCCAAGAATCTGGCACTCAGGAAGGTGTTGTTCATACTGCGGCTAAAGCTGCAGCTCGCGCAGCATTGGACGGTGCGTGAGACGCATTACCTCTGCCTGATCGACCGCCAACTAATCCCCTACAAATGGCCTACTCTGTTCAGCAAATTGCTGACAGCATTGGTCAGATGAGCCCGTCTGACAATCTCAGCTGCCATTTGGAAAAGGTGCGCTCTAAATGCGAGATGCTTAGCCTCGCCACAGAATATCAGGTCCAAATACTACACCAGACCATCGATCCTGGTTTATGGGCCAAACTCCCAGAAGTAGTTCACCAGGATGGGAACGCTACCTTTGACGAAGTCGCAGCTGAGCTCATCTCCGCTCACAGCCCTGGTGTGGTTAAAGTAATGCTGGCATACCCCATAAAGCAAAATGCTAAAGAAAGTCCAGCGACCTACCACCAGAGACTCTGGATGGCCTACCGAGCAGGGAAGCATCTGGCACAAGAAGCTACGGATGTAGATCTTATTGAATACAAGACCTTGTTCCTTAGGAACATAATCCCAGCTGTAAGAGAGAAGGTGGAGCCAACCACATACCCAAATACGGATAGGTTTGCCGATATTCTTCGGAAAACCAAGAGGGTATATCAACTGTACATCTGTGATTTGGGTTCCGGTTCCAAAAAGGTTGCCGCCATGGAACCCGCTTCCGGGACCACGACACATTACACCGTGAAAGGGCAGGCCCAGCAACAACAGCCCAAACATCCATCGGCCCCTCCAGCTAGCGCCCAGCAAAACCCCCAACAGGGCCAACAACAACAACAGTGGGGTGGGAACCGGAATTGGCCTAAAAACAGAAGGCACAAGGGCAGAGGGAAACCATTACAAAAATCGGGTCCCTCATACAAGGAGATAGCTAAAGAAAATCGAAAATTTCGGAAGCTCCTGGGGCAAGTGTGCTCTGTAGCGGATGCTGTTCCTGCACAGACCCTTGCAGCAGTACAACCGGCGACCCATGCCACTACTGGTCATGGAGACACCGAAAGTACAAGCTCTCAGGCCCATACAATCCTGAACCTGAAAGCTCCTCCCTACATTGCATCAGTGCAACACTGTGAAGTCATCCATGCAAGTCAGGCCCAACCTTTGCATGTCTCCAGCAATACGGATTGACAATTACAGGCCCCAGTCCGCATTGTAAACAAGCTGGTCTTGGATACAAACGGAAGGCCCTGCACTGAGGCCGAGGTCGGGGGCCACCAACTAATTGTTTTGTTAGATACAGGTGCAGCTGTATCTGTGTTACACGACAAACACCCTAACACGTCTCTTTGGTCTACCGGACGGAAGACCAATATGTCAGAAGTTGATGGTACTAGGCTACCTGCATACCGTTCTCTACCCTTACCGGTGGAACTAGGCCATTTGAAGGCCTCACATGCTTTCCAACTAATGGTGTTGCATGATCATCCTAGTATCATCGGGATTGACTTCCTTGCACCGCACGGCTGTGTGGTGGATCTAGCAAACATGCTGCAGATACAGATCCAGGGTCAATACCATACTGTCTTAATTCCTGACTCACATGCTGTGGCAACAATATCTATCAACAACAAAAAGTATGACGTCATAAATTTGTTCAAGAACCATAAACTTTTCCCAAAACTCCTACCTATTCTGCAACGACATTTGAAAGCATTTGCAGTTAACAAGCACAATTGTGGCAAAATGCATACTATTATCGAGGTGCCTGGCCCGGCACATAAGAGACAAAGGCAACATCCGTTTCCCACTAAAGCCTTACCTTCTCTCCAAAAAACAATCAAGTCACTCCTTAAACAAGGAGTAATCAAAACCTGTGTCTCCACTGCCAACTCTCCTGTTTGGCCTGTGAAGAAACCCACAGGCAACTGGAGACTTACTATTGACTACAAAAAACTAAAATCAGGTTACTCCCAGTTGTTCTCCAACTGTGACGTCGGCACCAGATGTGCTTCAACTTTTAACACCAGATCAGAAATGGTTCAGTGCCCTGGATATCTCCAATGGTTTTTGGTCATTACCATTGGCCCTCAAAAGTCAATATAAGTTTGCCTTCACCTTTAAAGGACAACAGTACACGTGGACTTGCTTGCCACAGGGATTCCATAATAGCCCATCCCTCTTCCATCTTCACATGATGGATGCCCTACAAAGTTTATCAGCCCCCCAATGTCTCTTACAGTACGTAGATGACCTGTTGTTGGCCACTGCCACACAAAAACAACATCTAGATCTCTTGGACAAACTATTGACTCTCATTCAGAGAGCAGGTCTGAAATGCAACCCAGCAAAAGTGCAATTATGTCAGAAAGAAGTACTCTTTCTGGGTTTGAAAATAACTGACCAAGGCCGGAGCCCTACTTGAAAAAAGATTCAGGGGTTACAAGACTTGCCATTACCCACCAGTGTGGCAACTCTTCGAAGGTTTCTAGGTATGGTAAACTATTCCAGAGATTTTATTTGTAATTTTGCTCAAAAAGCCGCTCCTCTGTATGATCTACTCAAAAAGGACATTCCATGGAATTGGGGCCCTGTCCATACCCAGGCTGTGACGTCACTGAAGCAGGCTTTGGCCTCCACCCCAGCACTGGTTAACCCCAATCCAACACTACCATTCCATCTGGAGTGTGCCACCTCTGACATCGCTATGTCAGCAGTGCTGGCCCAGAAGGTGCATGGCACCTTAAGACCTATTGCATATGCATCGCAGCTCTTGACCCCAGTGGAACAGAAGTACGGCCTTTGTGAAAGGAACCTTCTGGCCACCTACTGGGCTGTCAAGTACTTCTTGTATATCATTGGGTACTCACCACTGATTCTTAACACTAATCATACGCCCACTACTTTTCTGCTCTCAGATAGAGTAAAGGATGGGTCAGTCTCCAACACCAGGCTGACACATTGGTCACTTCTCCTCCAGGATAGGGACATTCAGGTCCACCAGACCAAAGTTTCATCTCTATTAGCTCATGGTCTTCTTTTTCAGGTGGAACCCCATGACTATACACTGCAGTCACCTGACCTCCCAGATCCGGGTCCATTCCTCCCTGCCACCTCTGAGATACTAAAAAGTACCTCTTTGTGCCGCGTTTTCACTAATGGTTCAGCATCGTACTATCAGGGAGAACAGATTGCAGGGATGGGTGTTTTGGTGGTGTATCCTTATGGAAACACTGTGAGAATATCTAAACGCTGTAGTGTAGCTTCATCACAGTATGCAGAGATAGCAGCGGTGGCCTATGCACTTGAGTTTATCCAACATGAAACTCAGGATACCATCATTTTCACAGACTCTAATTGGGTTTGCTGTTCCCTTACAAAATTTCTCCCTTTCTGGCAGAAAAATTCCTCTCTCCTCTCTGATAAAAGTCCAGTAAAATACAAAAAATTGGTAATCTACATACACACATTGGCACAAAAATACCCACACAAACTTTATGTACACAAGGTTAAAGCCCACTCCCTACATGATCCCTATCATGCATTCAATGACACAGCAAATACCCTTGCTAAGAAAGGGGCCCGAGGGGGGGACGTCTGGATGATGAATCATCCAGAAGCCAATGCAGCTGTACATGTTGCAGCTCTCAAAAAAAAAAAATCTAAATCTTTCTCCTCCCTGGACCTCTCAGCAGCCCAGCATTTGGACACTAAACTCAAAAAAGTGTTCAAATTCCTTGACAAGGGTACTAAAAAAGACTCCCTACACATAACCCATATCGCAGGCATAAAGGTAAGTTACACTTATCCCCTGACGATAAACTCATTTGGTTCCAACCAGAGGATACTACCACCAAACTGTGGGTTGTCCCCAGACATTTAAGGTCTAAATTTGTGCACCAGGTACATGACACTCCTACTGGTGGACACCAGGGGACAAAAAATACCCTCCAATGTCTCAAGACCACCGCCTAGTGGCCTAAAATTACCAAAAATGTTAAGCAATACATTAATAATTGCCTTGTTTGTACACAAAACAATCCCATACCTACAAATCAAAATGCCAAACTTCTACCACAAAGACACACTGGCCCTTGGTATGCCATTCAAATTAATTTCATTGGTCCTTTGACCAATACCAGCAAAAACAACAAGTATGCCCCTGTGGTAACCGACTTATTCTCTAAGTGGGTTAAAGCTTTCCCCACTAAGACATGCACCGCAAAAACAACTGCCAAAATCCTGGTAAAACAAATTTTCTCCAGGTGGGGCCTGCCTCTCAAGGCAGACTCTGACAAAGGGACCAGTTTTACAGGTAAGTTAATAAAAGAGTCCCTTAAACTCCTTGGGGTTCAGTAAAAGTTCCACATACCCTATCACCCTCAATCCTCAGGTCAAGTAAAAAAAGCCAACAGACAAATTAAGCAAATGCTTTCCAAATTCATTAAGGACAATCCCAAGACCTGGGATTCCCTATTGCCTTTACTCCTTATGGCAATTAGGGGTACACCCTCAGCCACCACCCAGCTTACACCTTTCGAGGTAATAACTAAAAGACAAATAAAATTGCCTAAACACTTGCTCTTTGACCTACACACCCCCACTGCAGACAGTGTGTCTGTAAATCAGTATATAAAAAAGCTCAAAAAAACCTCATACACACACACTTGTATGCTGCAAACTGCATGGGCAAGGCCCAGCAACAGTCCAAAATACAATTTGACAAACACACACAAAAAGTGAATTGGCAGGTTAAAAATCAGGTAATGGTACTTCAATTTGCACATCCCACCCACTCCTTCTCCAATAAATAAAAAGGCCCTTACCCCATTGTTAACAAGCTCAGTCCGGCAGTCTATCAAGTTAGACTCCTTCACAACAATAAATTAACTAACAAATGGTTGCATACAAACCAGTTAAAACTATACAAAAAAACTTAAACTTACTTTTCCTAACCCCACTGGGCAAAACTGTACTAATGTACTAATCTTTCATCTTCCTTTTCAAATACATTAACAAAATGGCTATCTTGTTCCTATCTCTCCTCCTTGCAAAAGTAATCCCTTTCGCCCAAGGCACGGTACCAGATCTCCTTCAACACCTAAATACTCCAGCACCTCCTACAAAGAAAGTTTCCATCAAAATACCAAATACTATAATTACTGTCCAAAAAGGTTCCAATACATACCTCACTGCCTCGGTCATTGCTCCTAACAAATCTACCCTTCAAATTAAGTGGCAAACCACATCACAAAAACAAATTCTCCCTGTGGCCAAACTCTCCCAAAAAACTTTTCAGGGTTGGCCCAACGCTAAATTATCCCCAAATGGTTCACTGTCCTTGTTACAAACTGTATTAAAACACTCTGGCTTGTACAACATTACTGCTCTAATTAATCCTTCCTATTGTAATTCTCTCTCCCAAAATTCTGCCCGCAAATTCTGTGCTGTACACTACATGGCCTCTGCAGCCATGTATCTCTCTGTGTTGCCTCCTACCAAAAAAACAGCTTTTAAAATGTCCAAAACATAACTCTAGTCCCCATAGTGGTCTCACAGCCACTGCCCTCCCAGGTTCTTTAATTAATAATTTACAGTTTATGCATGTACCGGTTTTGTTTAACCTTACTTACTAAAATATAAAAAATTTGGTATGTGTCACAATACCAATACATCTACATTCTATAGTACATTATTGCTTAATAGTTACACTACATTTCAAATTCATACTAAAAATCCCTTTACTGGGGTTTATTCTACTAAACATAAAGGTAATTTAAAAAAAAAAAAAAAAACCTCCTGGTATTCTTAATCATAAACATAGTAACAACATGAGTACTTTAAACACAGTCGGGCTACTGTATAAGTTGTAGGCTTGCAATTTAAAGCTGCTATGGAGTGGGTCGAGACGGCATTGGCCACACCCAAAAAATTAGCCAGACTTTGCAAGTATTTACAAACTGGTAGAAAAGACGGGAGAGGTGTTACGGGAGTGTACACCTGCAGTCCCCGTGGGGAAAGTGAAAATTTACAGCAACAAGTGAAAACTTGCAAACACCAAATATTGCCTGCACACGGTCGCCAATTTGTAAGAGGTCTGAACCTCACCTTCAGGTTCTTGACAATATTGGGAATGCAAATAATCACAAATAAGTTGCATTAGAGTAACAAACAAGTTTATTACTACAAAAGGGATAAATCACAGTTGCCCTAAGCAGTTCTTACCAATACGAACTGGGAGCCAGTGCTAAGCGTTCCCTACACCTCGAGGTTTCTCTGTAGTCTCTTGGGTCTCTGAGGTGTAAAGCATGTGCATACCATTACTATGGTTACTAAAAGATAGAAACATTTCTAGTTACAGAGATGAGCCCTATTGGCTAAATTAGAGGTGGCTCCACGGTCCAAGATAACATTATATAATTCTGTAAAGTCATCAGTTTTAGAACAAAGACGTTCTTATTCAGAGTCTTACATAACAAGGTGAAGTGGTGCACATCACCAAAGGATGGCAATGTTGCCTTACATATTACAATTACTTCAAGGACAGGTGTCTTGGCATCTGACAAGTAAGAAATAGACAGAAAATACATGGTATAATATGTGTGCATTAGCAAGCAAAGTGGGTTACAATAATATGTATTCATATCCTGACATCTACTCTTGTACGGTAGATGCTCTTAGCCCTATGTATTAGTATAGCCTATGCCTAAACATCAGCTGTCTACGGTGTACCCCTGAGGGTATCAATTAGGGTGCAGGGACCTCGTGTAACAAGTATCAAAGGTAATAGAATCATGGTCACTTGTGTCTATTGGCGGTCCAATTGTTAGCTGTTTTATTTCCTCTGAAATACTTGATAATACAATGTCTAATATGTTACCACCTCTTGTAGCCTCATGAACATGCTGATTTATCCCTGCTGCCTGCAAATCCCTCCAACAGCCTAGTTGCTGAAGTATTATTAATTCCTTTATTATTCCAGTCTATCTGAGGCATATCAGGATTTTAAATAATTGATTATCAGTTTTTTTTCTTGGGACAATGCTAACTGTACAGAAAGTATTTATATAGATTTTGTAGAAGTGTTACATTTGTTAAACACAGTGAGGCAAGTGCTACTCATTTTCACAATGTTTTAGCACTTTTATGAGCAAAATGCTAATCAATTTTTGGAGTTAAATAAAACCCTGCATATTTAAATATCCCATAACCACCATATCACATTTCTCAGACAGGCTCATCACCCTATACATAAAGCTCGATGTATCCTTCATATTTGTATCTGGAGGTCTATAGAAAATCAACATTTTTAGTTTTTTACCTTTAAGATCTATTAAGTCAACGCTGATGGATTCTATACTACCCATATCGTCCACATCATTATTTACTATATACTCTATACCTTCCTTTATGTACATTGCTAACCCTCCTTCACTTTTTTTTTTACTCTATTTTTATTTCTTAAACTATAGCCGGATATCGTCCACAACTGCTTAAAGTTGAACTAGCATAATATTCTGTGGTGATTTGCATATGCAGCTCATGATGCTTTGCATTGTGGGGACATGTGTGATTTTGTATTTCTTTGAAAGTTGGCTTCCTGGCCAAATACCTTTTGGGGTAACCATTGCCTCAGTGCTTGCACACAGAGGTTCTTTATCTTTTAAATTGTTTTTTAATTGGGTTCACCACAACATTACCCAGATAGACCATCTTAGGCTAGCTAGTTCATTTCACTGGGGTGTCAAACAGATGAGGTATACTGATGAGTCCTGGTGGGACGAAACACGTGTCTATGTCTTCTGTTGGCACCCTTTGCAAACTGTGTGAGAGGCCTTTTGGCACCATGCATTTCTGCTTAAAGGTGAACCAGCATAATATTCTGTGGTGATTTGCATATGTAGCCCCTGATGATTTGCATTGTGGGGGCATGTGTGAAATTGTATTTATGGTGTGTTGCATAAACATCTCTTCAAACTAAAAGTCACAGAAGATCGTATACTGTGAGTTTTCTACAATGGTTACATTAACTTTTAATGAAAAACCTGACTATGGGTAATTTGGTCCCTCAAGTTACATTATCAACCTCTCACAGTCACAGGTAAAGTGTAACCCATTTTATAACATGGAATCCAAAAACACTGTCTTCTAATTTGCCCAAACAGGTCACCTGGCCATTGATTAATCCCTGATATACCCATAGTTGCACGTTCACATGGCTTTATTTTACTACTTATTTAGGTAAAACTCTAATATAAGATTGCCCCATGTGTCTTTAACCGGTGTCAGTGGCTCAGTAGGTAGCGCACTCGCCTCCGAGGCTGGGAGATCAGAAGGCTGTGGGTTCAGTTCCCACATCTGGCACTGGGGTTAATATCCCAGTACTGACACTGTAGTGCAGCATGAGGGGGGGGTGCTCAGGGTGGAAAAAATAGGGTAGCCAGGTGGCCAATGGCTACTTAAAAAACAGGTTTGGCTACCAGATTTTGAAAGTTATTGGCCAACTTGGCAACTTGCCTACAAAGTGATTTTTGAGCCCTTAAAGAGAATGGCCACTACAAATATTTGTTTGGCTATCAGATTTTGAAAGCTAGTGGCCAAACTGACCATCAGCTCACAAACTGATTTGTCCCCCCCCCTTGGGGAGCTGCACTTCTGGGGTGTCGTCCTTCGGAAGAGACATTAAACCAGGCTGGATTAAATTTAATGGTTAAATCTGCCTGGATTGGTGGTAGTTCAGGTGGATGTTAAAGATCCCATGACACTTATCAAAAAAAAGAGTAGGGGAATTTCCCCAGTGTCCTAGCCAAATGTCCCCCATTCACTAACATCAACAGCTTAATTTGGTTCAGTTTTAGTAGGTTACCATCTGTATCACCCCCTTCCCCCTGAAAAAGGGACTTCTAGGCCCAGTGGGCCTACTGGGTCAACAAAATTCAATAAATAAAAATAATAAATAAATAAGAGGATAAACCCGCTCCAGTGTATGGGTTTACTGAGCATTAATCCACACCTGGGTGGTTTAAGTCGCTCAGCTCCGCCGTCTGACTCCCCCCGGTGTGGATTAATGCTCAGTAAACCATATACTGGAGTGGGTTAATCCCTCCTTACACTATTCATTGATTAGTAATTTTTGACTAGAAGAGGCACACAAAGCTGTGATCATTTCCAGGTGCTTCCTGGGGGAAGGTTGCATTGACCTGTTTGATTAGCAGGGTGTATGCTGGCCATAACACCAGGGAAACTCCCCTACTGTTCTTCTTTATAGCGAATGGGGGAAATGTGTCCAGGATACCTGGGAAATTCCCCTACATGGATGTTGCTGCTGCTGAGGAGGTTGCCAGGTAAGAAGAACACAGTCAACTAGCTCAAGATATACCCCCTTCCACTACACTGGCCATGACTGAATTAAAATGGTCACTAGAAGGAGAAAAAGTGGGACCCACATTCTAAAGTATAGAGGACCAATTCTATTCCTCTGTCCACCAGGCATCACAAACTGAAAACTACTCCTGGCTGAGGGGGATACGGTGGAAAAATTCCATGGCATCCTCGCAGCCAGATCCAACTTCAGAGGTTGACGAAGTAGAACCGGATAATTCTGGGGAAAAATAAAAGGAAGATAAAGCACAAGCCAGGCTCCACCAGGAAAAAATAAATAATTAATGGGTCGGTATGGTTTCTTTATGTTTTGCTAAGTGTAATGGCATCTGGATTGCAAATTACCGTAGCATTAGCTAATGTTAATAGTGTGAAAAATACTAAAAAACACTCAATTGCTTTTTCCTTTTTTGAACAACTATTGACAGATGTATTTTTACAGGATACCAGACTCCAATCAGTGTATGACATATCTCAGGCCCAGAAAACAAAGTTTAAAAGTCCTTCTTTTTGGTTCCTGGGATTAGACCCCTGCTCTGGGGTGGCAATACTATTCCACTCTCCACATATTGAAGTTGTAAAGCTTCTAGATTTAAATCCAGGGAGAACATTATTGATAGATGTAAAGATTAAAGGTACTGTAGTGCAGATGATTAATATATATATATATGCCCCCAGGTCAAGGTGGCAAAGAAATATATTTTAAAGATTATTCAACTATATTCAACTATATCTTTTTACTAGGAAACCTGTTTTTTATTTTAGTGGAGACTTTAACAGTGGATTGACCACACCGGACAGAGGAACTCAAACTTGGACTACTACAATCTTTTGCAACATGTCATTCCTCAACAATCTTATACATACTGCTAAATTATCTGATGCATATTTTTCATATTTTTCTAATACAGGTAAAAAGGATATAACTTTTTAATAAAGGTCATTGGCCACTCAGACAGATTTTTGGTTCCCTTCTTCCTATTTGCCAGTTGTCTCAGCAAAATTGCTACCCCTTGAATTTTCAGACCACCAGTTGTTTAGTATATTTATAGGGGAAACTTCAGATATTAAACTAGGAGCAGGTACATGGAAATTACATCCAAACTTGTCAGAAAAGGATTCCATTATTTTGTTACTTGAAGAATTGATAGCAGCTTGCAAATCGATGTATGATTTGTATAATACTGTGATCCAGTGCTGGGAGGATTCTAAAAGTACAGTTACGTAAGAACTTACCGTAACAGTAGACCTTCGAGAGAGGCTCTTGCAGTAGGTAATTACATATAGGACTGAAGCCGGCAGGCGTCAGGACCCCACGGAAAAATGTCTAGCTAGTAGTCTCTAGCGGGGGACCGCCCCCATGTCAGGTGACCGATGTCATGTGACGTCAGTATAAAGGGGCGGTCCCCCATGCCTGCCTCCAGTTCTTTCCCGCCAAAGGCCAAAAAAGGCAAGACGAGAGAGAAGCGGATGATTCCCTTCCTGGAAAAGGAGCTGAAAAAGCTAAGGGGGATGGAGGGTGGGAAGGCATTACTTACTGTAAGAGCCTCTCTGGAAGATCTACTGTTACGGTAAGATTACATAACTGTACTATCTTACTTCAAGAGGGCTCTTGCAGTCGGTAATTACATATAGGACTGAGTCCCAAGCAGGGAAAGAGAGCGTAGGAGTTCCTCCCTGGATGGGGCCGCCAGGAACCAGTCATCCAGGTACGGGAATACCTGCACTCCCTGGGTACGCAAGTGGGCCATTACCACTGAAAGATATCTGGTAAACACTCAGGGAGCTGAGGAAAGACCAGATAGGAGGGCCATGAATTGGTAGTGGTCCCCCTGAAAGGAAAACCGGAGGAATTTGCGGTGGTAAGGATGGATGGGGATGTGCAGGTAGGCATCCTGCATATCCAAAGTGCACAGCCACTGTCCCTGCTGAAGGAGCGACAGAAGGCTCTGCAAGGAGAGCATTCTGAAACGTTTGTACTCCATGAACATGTTCAGGGGAGCTGAGGTCTAAAATAGGCCTCACGTCTCCTGTCTTCTTTGGAACTAGGAAGAAATGGGAATAGTAACTTGTCCCCCAAAGGTGGGTGGGGACTGGTTTTATTGCCACCTTCGAAAGAAGGGAGGAGATTTCTTACAGGACCACAGGAAGATGTTCCGGGGAGTAAGACGACCTGGAGGGTGGTTTTCTGGGTGGTTTCTGAAGAAACCCAATTGAGTGCCCAGCTGCTATCAGTTGGAGCACCCAAACATCTGATGTAATCCTCTCCCAACCCGGTAGATGGAAGGAGAACCTCCCTCCTACTGGTTTCTCTGGGGGGTCCAGAGGCTGTGGGAGAGGAAAGAAGTCAGGAGATATGAGGCAACGCAGCGGCCGAGGCTCCCGCAGCCTTTTTGGGTGGGGGAGGCTTCGCTGCCGGAGAAGCCAGACGTTTGTTGGCCCGCTTGCCCTGAGGTTTCGCTTTAGGTTGAGAACGTCTGCAAAAAGGGCGACGCTGTCCCTGAGAGGGTCTGTACATACAGTCAACAGACTTGAGTGTCGTGCCCTTCTCTTGCAGGTTGGTGATGATGTCATTGACATCCCCACCGAACAGCACCTAACCCCTGATGGGCGCATCCTGAATAGCAGATTGCACTTCAGGGACCAAACCTGACACCTGTAGCCAGGCATGAAGCCACAGACCTATGGCGAAAGCCGAACTCTAACCAGCTGCGTCCACTGCATCGTATGTAGCATGGAGCATGTGCTGACTGGCCAAACGAGCAGATCGGACAAGGTCAGCCACTTCCTGTTTGGTCTGAGACTCAGGAAGGGAGACCAATTTGGATTCCACCTGACTCAGGATCGTCTTCTGGTAGTCCCCCATATGTGCGACATAATTCAGGGTCCTAATCCCCAGGATGGGAGAAGTATACACCTTCTTCCCATACTGGTCTAGAAGACGGGATTCCTTGTTGGGTGGAGATGAGCCGAGATGTTTCAGATTGGTCACCTGGCCGTGAGCGGTGCTAATCACAACTAAGTCGGCCTTGGGGTGTGTATTCAAAGAATCCACACCCTCAGGAGCCTGGTATAGCCAATCTGCCTTCCTCAGAAGACGGGCTAACGTGGACGGTTGCTTCCAAATAGTGAAAACAAGGTCTGCGTAAGGCTCACTCCAGGGTGGAATCAGTTTCGGGCAGATTCAAGTGAGCAGCGAGCTTCTTTCACTGTGGATCTGGCTCCAGAGATTGCCAGTGGTGAACCTCCTAGATCGATCTTGGTAACTCCAGAAAGGAGGGATCTTCCAGAGGAGACTTCAGAGGAGTCCTTGGCCTGGGTCAGTCTGGAGTATGTGGCTCGACTTCAGGATCGGAGCATCCCCCTGAGTCTGAGTAAGAGGTCTCCAATGAAGAGGATGAAGACTCCCCCCAATGCGGGGGAGAAATGATCCCCTTAGGAAGACTTCGGGGAAGCATATCCTCCCCACCCCTGGTGCCTGAGGGTTCACCTCTGGTGTTGGGTAAGGGTAAGGGAGTCTCTTGTCTCTGACGTAGGGGGTCCTGTGCAGGATTCGGCACCGGCAAATGGCTCTCCACCTCCCTGGTGAGCTGAGCCTTGGCCTCAGCCCACCTGGCAGCTAGAGTCTCCTTCAAATCAATCCGGCGGCGGTGGAGGAGGAGGGGGATACGGATTCTGAGGGTATCCATAGGGCGAGAATCCATAACCCAATGGTGGGAGGCCCGGCATTGCGTACTGAGGCACCGGGTACTGTGGCATCAGATACTGTGGTCCCAGATAGGTCGGCACCGGATTAAGCGGGGTCGGGTGCCCGGGAACCAAGGGTTCTGATGGAGTAGACGGCCCTGGAAAAGGTCCAGCAGGTGGGCCATGAACAGGTGGCCCCGAGGGCATCGGGCCCAGCATTGGAACGATGTCCGGCAAAGGGATGTCATCCAGTGTTGGGTAAGCTGGCGTCCGAGGGTCGCGTAAGGGAAGCAACCTTGATGGGCGTAAGAGGGACTGTGCACCCATCCAAAGGAGTGGGCATCTTATCAGCCCTGTCTGAGCAGACGTCGGTAGTACCAGCGTTCAGCTTACTGGACCCACTCAAACCAGAGGGCCACATGGCAGAGGCCTTCTGAGGAGCGGTTGCCTCATTTGCCCCGGAGGCACTCGAGGGGCCAGAGTGCGAACCTGACGGGAGGGCTGCCGCCGATTTGGACACAGCCAAGACGGCCTTCGAGGGTCGGTCCCCCAGAGGGGATGTTACCTGGAGAATGGAGATTCTGGCCGGACATACATTTAATTGCAAGCGGCATATTTGAGGAACATGGTACAGAAATTTAACATAGCCTTGGAGTCAACTCCTTGCAGGAATGGATCGCGGTTAAGAGGCAGATTATTTAGCAATTACTGAATGAATGAGGTGCAGTGGGGGGACAACAAGGAAGGTAGAGGGGTAGACAGGGGAAACCAGCTGGGGGAAGGAGAGGATAAGATGGGGCACATTACCAGAGAAAAGTTAGCAAAAAAAAAAATCAGTTGTGAAGGTGCAAGTTAGCACAGGGCTAGTGCAATCTGGGAGCACCTCAGATAGAACAAAAGTGCAAATTATTAGCTCAAGTGAACAAATTCCTTTGATTAAGTGCAGGGTGGTAGAGAAAGGGGGTAGGAGAGAGGTGGGGGTAAGGGATAGGGAAGGGAAGGACGAGACATACCTGGAACTGGCCCCCTTCAGAGTGCGGAGATCGCTGCCAGTGGTGGAATGAGGGAAGGATTTAGGATAAGGAGCAGAAGTAGGCAATGACAAGTTGGGTAGAGATAGTAGAGGAGATGGTAAAGGGAAGGAGGAGGAGGGGTGAGAGAAACTTGCATAAGACTAGGCTTCTTCAGGATGCTATAAACCCTACTAGAGAGCAGAGTCAGACAAGGACAAGTTAGTAGGGAGGATAGAGGGGAAAGGGAGGGAAGGAAGAGTAATCTCCCAGAGCTGGACACATCCAGGATGCTGAAAACCCTGCCAGGGGGCAGGACTAGAGAGGACAAGTTGGGAAGAGAGAAAAGAAAGGATGAAGGGAAAGGAGGGAACAGGAGGGAAAAAAGAAGTTTGCCGAAGACTAGGCTGCACCAGGATACTGAGAACCCTGCCAGAGCACAGAATCAGGTGAGGACTAGTTGGGTGGAAAGGATAAAGGGGGCCGGGGAGTGAAGAAAGAGTAATTGCCCAGTACTGGGCCCATCCAGGATGCAGAGAACCCTGTCAGGGGATAGAATTAGGTGAGGACAAGTTGGGCAGAGGGGATAGAAGAGGAAAGGAAAAAAGAAGGAGTGAGGGAAGAAACTTACCTGACAGTAGACATCGCCAGGGTGCTAAGAATACTGACAGAGGGCAGTATTTAACATGTGACTCAAAAAAACAGGACTTTTTCTCCACTTTAAAAATTTCCCCCTTGCCCCAATCACATCTAGAAGAATTGCAATGATTCTGCGAAGCCTGTCCAAGATTGACTTATTGGAGAATTTTATAAGGTATGGTGATTTTTTCTTTGTATAAAAATGAGGACCACAGAAACGTAGGCATTGAAGGCCTATATGTTTATTAATGTGGAATTAAAAATTTTAACAAAAGTTTGACATAATAGATTTCTTCCAATAGCTAAAGCTTCAATAACACCTGCACAGGCTTGCTCCGCTCCAGATAGATATATTCAGGATCATTTGATTTTTATAACAGAAATCATAGAAAGAGGGCATCCAGGACAGGCTAATGGATATTTATTCTCCCTTGATCAGAAAAATAGCATTCGACAGAATAACACAGCTATTTTAACTCATTGAGTCCTGGTGGCCATTTTGGGTCAGGTTCTGATGCCATATGGCGTCTACTGGACCCAATTTAGGTTTGTATTATTAGAATATGGGATACCAGAGACTTTTGTTAGGTCGATGTTCCGCTTAGATAACTCCACCTATGTTCGACCTAATATTAATGGCTGGTTGGGAGAAAAATGTATTGTAGCAAGGGGTGGCAAAGCAGGATGTCCGTTAAGACCTCTGCCCTATGTATTGTGTCTAGATCCAGTATTGAGGATAACACAACAGGATCCCTTGGTGGCACCTCAAGAAATCCATAGTTGTTTGGTAGAACTTAAAACTCTGGCCTTTGCAGACGATGTCTGCCTCTTGGTCAAAGACGAGGTTTCAATTGCCATAGCCATTAGTCACTTTTCAACCTTATGAATTTTAGAAAGTGCATTGGTACAGGGGTGTAGCCAGGAATTTTAAACTTGTACTCAAAACTGATGCACTGTTGCCCCTGCCCCCTGTTATGTACACATAAACCAAAATATGTTCTGCCATGCCACACCATTGCCCCCTCCCCCTCTGTTTGCCACGCCTGGGTTTAAGTTCAGCAATCAGTTTCTTCCTGTAATCCTCCTTCCTTTGTTTTTCTGCCTGCCTGGTAAGTTGTTCTTGTTTGTGTATTTGGCTGGTGGCATCAGTGCCCCATAGCGAACAACAACAAAGGCAAAAGGGCTCAGCATGACACAGACACAATGTGACTCACAGTGTCTTTGCTTTCCTCTTTTTGTTGCCCCTGCTTGATTTGCTGCCCCTGCTAGGATTTTTTTTTACTGTACTCTGCTGCGTACAGTGCATATGCCTGCCGACACCCCTGCATTGGTATGAAGTTAGGATCCAGTATTGCAGACTTACCCCCAGTTGCAGGAATAATACTCACTGCATAAGCAGTTAAACTTTTAGGACTAAAATTCGGGTACACAGATTTAGCTAACAAACTGGTCAGACTGGTCCATTACTAGTGTCAGTGGCTCAGTAGGTAACACAATCGCCTCCGAGGCCGGGAGATCAGAGGGCTGTGGGTTCAGTTCCCACATCTGACACTTGGGTTAATGTCCCAGTACTGACACTGTAGTGCAGTATGAGAGGGGTGCTGCACTTCTGAGGTGCTGTCTTTCGAATTAGATGTTAAACCGAGGTCCTATCTGCCTGGATTGGTGGTAGTTCAGATGGATGTTAAAGATCCCATGGCACTTATCGAAAAGAGTAGGGAAAATTTTTATTGACAAAGAAACTACAAAACAAAATCACATTGACAAAAGTAAATACAAAAGACTCATGTAACAGGAAAATCAGAATCAGTCACCCATGGTAAGCATTTCCATAAAGCAAACAATGATCCAGATGACAAACTTCTTAGTTCAGAAAAATAAACATCTTTTAAATCCTGTTCAATACTTTGGACCACCAGTAGGTGGGACATATCTTTTTGCTGCAAGGTGAAAAGACAGCGAGCAGTCCATAAATGCCATTTAATGATGGTAAACAATAAGTTTAGGGTGTCAATATTCCACTTTTTCCAGGTCGCTGGAAGCCTACCATATAACAACATCTCATAAGTAATAGAAGTAAATAAAGGTTCCTTCCATCTGTTCGCTAAAAATAACCAAAAAACCAGTGATATAGGAACAAAGGAAAAAAAGGTGTATTGTTTCATCCTGATTTACACATAAAGGTCTGGAACACAATCTTTCATTCAGCTGTTTATGTTTATGATTTGCCTTAATATTGATCCGTTCATGACAACTAACCTAATGTAGATCCCACATCTTCTGGGGGATGCGAGGATTCCTTAACAGTGTGTATAAAGCAGGTAAGGAAGTAGGGGGGCATTTGGGAAAAATTACAAGGTCTGCACAAGTGGTATCTATCAAAAAATTATAAATGGCTTTCCTATTTTGAGTCATAATCATATGGCTAGTAATCTTCCATTGTTTTAAACGGCAAAAGGTATCACGAAGATAAGAAGGGGTAGACGATACATGTTTAACCTGTTTCAAAGTGTTGAGGTCCCAAAGATGAAACCAGGGTTGACAGGATTGAAAAAAATAAAATTCCCATCCCACATCATAATTAACTAAAATTGGTTTAAGATTAGTCACAAAAAATAAACTATTATAAAAAAATAATGGGTGTATCATATTTAGACCACCTTCCTTGAAAGGTAAGCAGGTAATGGAACGCTTAATGGGATTCAGGCGGCTGCCCCATAAGGCCTGAAAAAAAAAATACTCAGAAGTTTGGTTTCCAAAACATGGGGAGGAGGGAAAACATAAGCCAAAACAAAAAAATTGGGAGCAAGTGAGACTTTATCAAGTACATCCTCTTTTTTTTACTGAGTTTCCAGGTGTTCCAAAGAGAAACTTTGGCCTGCGTTAGGTCAAGTTTGGGAGTCCAGTTGAGAATGTCTAAAGGACCTGAGCCAGATAGAATGCCCAAAATCTTAATAGGGGTGTCACAAAGTGCAATACTGGAAACTATTACATCATTCGACTGCTGAGATCCAAGCCGTCGACCGACACATTTCTCAAGTTCAGGGATGCTCCTGAAACAAGACCAAAGGACTTACAGAGATGGAGAGATGCGTCTGCCGAAGGAACATCAGCTACTATTAAACTCATGTCATCAGCATAGGCTAAAACAGAAAGTGGTAAGGAACAAATAGGCCTAACATTGTGTGCTGTATTAATGATGCAAAGTAAGGGATCCAAAAAAAAGATATACAAAAGGGGACTAAGTGGACACCCTTGTCTAACACCTCTCTTTAAAGGTATCAAAGGACCCTTCCAGCCATTAACAAGAGGGATAGAAGTGGCTGTAGAATATAATAAGCGTAACCAGGAGAGAGTAGTCACAGGAACCCTATAATGTCTCAAAACCTGCCATAAAAAGTCATGACTCACCGAACTAAATGCCTGTCTTTGATCCAATGAATACAGGAGCAGTGTTCCACATTGCGTGAAAATATAGAGCGGTGGTAATGGGGAGGAGCCACAGGGGGCGGGGTCACCGGTGCGGAGCTACCAGTGGGTGGAGTCAGTCAGGATGCAATAAATGCATAAGAAACAAGAAATAAGAGTAATATGATGATCTGGAGGCCTCTGTAGTGTGCAGTAGCAAAAGAAAATTGTGATAAAACATACTGGAGAACCTCTGCATTCTAGTTGCATGCCAGGCAACAGTTTGTGAGAGTCTTGACATTTTGGTGCGGCCATACTACATCTCTTTACTAATGCCTGCAAGGCCAAGATCTATTCTTCGGTTTCGCAGTCCTGCCCAATGAGCTGCAGCTTCCAAATAAGGGAAACTGTCAACATCAGGGCCCTCAATTGAGATAAGCATAAGTGCATTTAGCACACTGGTACTTAATCTATTTAGTTCCTGCGTTTTTATTCGATTCAGTGCAGAAAAACCCCTCTCACAATCTGCAGTTGACACTGGTATTATCATTGCCAGTTCTGCCAAAGTAGATATGTTTGAATACAGGTCTACATACTTAGTAGTTAGAGCGTGCAGCACATCAGAAATAGTCTTAAAGGCCATCTTTTCCGTGAACATGAGACTACGCAGGGAAGCCCATTCCAGTGCAGAAGCATCTACATCCACAACAGTAGCATACTGACCAAGAATAATCTCAAGGCTATCACTACCATACCCTTCCAACTCTTCAATATCACCTTCCGGTATCATGCTGGGGTCAAAGATACTGAACGCATCCAAAAGTTCTGTGCTTGGAAACCTTTGCTCAATTTGAGCAATTAGGGCCCTAATAAAGTTGTCATGCACAGAGGTTCTGAAATGATGTAACTGTGGTTTGCTAAATGGCAAGTTCAGGCCATTATCATTCAGGAGTACTAGTTCAGGCAAAATGGAGGAGAAGTACTGACCAGGTACCAGTAGGCATGCCCTAAGAATCTCTAAAGTGGAATGTAAATGTCTCTTTATATCAGTAAAATTCAGAGCTGATGTTTGAAAGCATTTAGATAAGATGCTAAGGTGTAGAAGTATGTCACACATCATGCATAAAATAGAGAAAAACTCCCAGTTTTCCACCATTTTTACTAGGCCCACAGCTTGGGGATCATGCCTTTCAGAGGGCTCTCTATGCAAGGACGTAACAATGGATGGGAAAATCTTCCTTAGTGTGTCACATGCTGCATCATGGGACAACCACCTAACTGCTTTTGCCTGTTTGGGCTTTAAAACAGGGTTTTCCATTGCCTGCTGAATTTCTTTCAGAGCAGCCATGCGAACAGCAGAGTTTTCATAATATCTGTATAAGTGATCTAGTGTTTGATTAAACTTTTTAATGGCATTCACTTCATTTGCTGCTGCCTTTACAGCCAAGGCCTCCCGGTGAGCCATACAGTGATTTTCAACAAGAATTGGGCTGACTTCTTTCAGCTTTTTAGCCACCCCGTTTTGCCTGCCCAGCATAACGGCTGCTCCATCACTGCCTAACCCTGCAAGGTGATCAACCGAGATTTGATTGTTATCAGAGAACTCCAGCATTTTTTTAACAATTGTGTTTGCCTTTCCATCAATTAGTTCTTCAAGTCCCAGGAAAGAAACTCTGGGTTTCCCTTCTTTGCAGTACATACCATACAAAATGAGCTGCTTCATAACATCAATATCAGTTGTTTCGTCCACCAAATATGAAAAAAATTTGGCAGCCTTCAAATCTGTAAGAACTGATCTCCTGACCACCTCACCCAGAGAGAGAACCATTTCTCTGACAGTTCGATCAGAACGATATTTAACAGCATCAGTAATATGTATATTGTCTAGGTATTTGCATCCCAATGATTTGGCGAGATCCAGCAGTGAGCCATATTTCGTTGAGTGAGGCAGCTCATTTTTTATTAGCCAGTACATGCAATGAAGGGATGCCACAAAAGCTTCTTGTTCCAGGGCCAGGGCCTGCTGCATTGCCTGCTCTATTCCACCTTTTGAAGCTGAAATTCTGCAGTTAGCTTCCAGTTCAGAAGCAACGTGAACTGAACTGTTCTGATGCCTTTTTATAGCATCTTCTCTGAATGTCTTACACCCACTGAGTACCCAAACTGTTCCTGATTTGGGCATCTGTTTATGTTTTATGCAAAATGCACAAAACATGCCATCATTTTCTTTGTACTGTAACCAACAGTATTTGTTAAGCCAGCCAGTATAAAAGCCTGTTGCTCTATGCTTAGAGGTGTTTTTTTCCGTATTACAGGAGGAAGTGCAGGGAGTCTTTTGGACAATGACGTCAGTATCAACTGAACCAACTGGCATTGTCCCAATCATCGACTCACAATTGTCATCTTGATCAGGATGTTTCCATTTTTGAGTTAATTTGAAACCAAAGTTAGTTAGTTTCTGCATTGTGTACAATAAAGCTTTTTTTTCCTAAGTGTTGTCGTGTGTTTATTTGTCAATACAGAATGAGAGTTTGGCAATGCTGGTTGAGCCCCAAATATTTTTTCTCACGCAAATATTTTTTTGCTCCCTGAATCAGGGTTCAGAACAAGTGACCACTGATGAAGCAAGACTGCACAACCTGACTAGTGGTGCAGACCCCCTGGTGGCACAGTTAAGGAGACCAGAATGTTTTTTCTCACACAAATATTTTTTTGCTCCCTGAATTAGGATTCAGAACAAGTGAGCACTGACGAAGCAAGACTGCACAACCTGACTAGTGGTGCAGACCCCCTGGTGGCACAGTTAAGGAGACCAGAATTTTTTTTTCTCACACAAATATTTTTTTGCTCCCTGAATCAGGGTTCAGAACAAGTGACCACTGACGAAGCAAGGCTGCACAACCTGACTGGTGGGACAGACACTGTAGACTGGCTACAAAACAAATCTCTGGAGGTCAGGTTTATTTTTATTTGGTTTAACTCAGGCTAAGGTCGCCTATCAAAGGGCTGTAAAGTGCACCAAAACGTTGATCTTCTGCGCAGTCACTGTGTTTTTTCTTTTCTTACTGCCAGTATTTTTTCCTACCCTTCAGCAGTTCAAATAAAGCTGCTGCCCAGGTCCGCTGTGAAGACCACACAGTGATTCTGCTCCCCTCTCAAATCAAACCCAATAGTTCTCCTCAAACCTTCAGATCTTTTTTTATTTAAGTAAAATTGCCTACTCAGTCAGTTATTAAACCCAGCCAACACTTCTCCAAGAGTCATTGACTCACAGGCAATCTGTACTTTTTATTCCAGTCACTGCAAATTATTTTTCAGCAATCAAATCAGCGAAAGCTGCTGCTCTGTGGAGTCCACACAATGATCTTTCCCTTCCCTGCCCACCTCACTCAGCTAACTTCAAAGCAGTAAATGAACAGCAAAGTTCAGTAAAATAGTTTTCACTGTGATCAACACTGCAGTACTTCTTCAACACAGATTTGTGTTTTTTTTTTTTGGGGTGGGGGGGTTAGCTGTCTGCTGTCACAAATCAGTATAGCCCCGACTTCCACATGCTATAAAACGATCTCAATCCTTGGAAGACACACACACACTGGCAAAAACCCTCGAGTGGCAGCAGACTACTTTAGTGGGACTTACCCCTAAGTGTTGTAGCTGCTCCACTATAGGGCTTCTTGGCTGTCACTCTCCTGCTTCCTCCATGATTGGTTCCACGATTTGGCGCCTTGCATGGTCTGCTGACTGCTAGACCAACAACCCCGTGATCACCGATGGTGTTACAGAACTGCGGTTGCGTGATCAATACCTCCGTGACCGCTCATGGATGCTGGAATCTGCTGCTTGCGTGCGCGCTCCTAACGTGCACACTCCTAGTGGGGTACATGTTAATTCGCTCCCAAGATTTCACCCCCAATGATTCCCGACAGTACACTCCGGCGATCACTCGCACCCGCACAAACTTGCCCCCGAGTCAATTAGTTCCCGGACTACAATGCATGCAGAAAACGAACCCACTAAATGGTTGCAGATCAGCTGCCCGTAACTAGTAAGCACACACAAAATAAAACCACAACACAAACTCCATAAATATGTTGAAAATATGTACTTTATTGATAACAGGTATCTCTAGGCATAAATGCTACTACAAGCTCCCCCACCAAAATAAATACATTGTAGTTGACAAAAACCGTGAGAAGTGAAGCGTGCAAATTTTGATGGTGCCAAGGACTAGAAATGGGCGTACATTTAGTAATGGTGATATTTTTTTTTTCATTAAGAGTTTACTTTATCTTTCCTAGAAAGAGGATGCAACAGGCACTTCATAGCAAATTATGCTTCATTCAGCAGTGCAGCATATCAATTAGCTAGAGAAGGTGATGTGAACAGAGTTTAAAGCAGACGTCCCTAATGCCAAAAACACTCAGTACTGCTTCAAATGCTCCGACCCTTTTATTTTATTTCAGTAGATCCACTACCTTTAACTGTTTTTTTTAGCTGGAGTAGATCAATAAATAAACTTATTCAGCAAGAGAAGGTGATGTGAACAGAGTTTAAAGCAGACCTCCCTAATGCCAAAAACACTCGGTACTGCTTCAAATGCTCAGACCCTTTTATTTTATTTCAGTAAATCCACTACCTTTAACTGTTTTTTTTAGCTGGAGTAGACCAATAAATAAACTTATTCTGTAACAGGCAAGCAAGAGAAGGTGCTGTGAACAGAGTTTAAAGCAGACGTCCGTAATGCCAAAAACACCAAGTACTGTTAAAGAAAATGAAACTTGCTCAAGTAAAGGCACTGTGCCAAAACAGGTTGCTGTATAAAGGCTGCGTCTCTCAGACTCATGCAATTCTGAATGCTATTTGGTATTACAGGAGCGAATTGTCGCTGGGGTTAGTGTTCATAGGAGCGGATCATCGCAGGAGCTGCAAACTGTCCAGGTACGAATTGTCGGGAGCGAATTGTCATGCTCCCCTCCTAGTGCAATCGCGGACATTTTAAAAGGACAATAGCGCTAAGCGCTAGGGCAGCACAATCAAGCAGGAAAGAGTGGCGGCAATACAAAATGAGAGGCGGACATTCAAGATAGCATGGCGGCCTGCCTCTCAGTTTTAATGAATGGGGATCACTGCAGGAGGCCTGTTAACTTATTTGAATTGCCATGTTCCACCAATTCCCATAATAAATGGACATGATTATGTATACTTCTGCCTGGAACATTACTAGATTGAGCTTCTGAAATAACAAGAGGGGCCAGCTTTGCTAGATGGAGAGCAATAATTTTAGTTAAAATGTTAAAGTCCATATTCAATAGGCTAAGAGGCCTCCAATTAGTCAGTAATTTTCTGCCTCCTTTCTTATGGATATAGAAGGTACTACCCATATTAAATTCTAATGGTAAAGTATCAGCTTTTAAAGGAAGTTATAAACTGCGCCAATTCCACGCTCAACTCAATATTAAGCAATTTATAAAGCTCATTCGGAGGCCATCAAGCCTGGAGATACTCCAGAATCACTGAGTTGTGATGACCTCAACTACTTCTCATGCCTGAATATCACAAGCAAGCATATCAGATACTGATTGTTGCACATCAGGAATAGAAATGGGACTAAGGAAGGTCAATATATCATGTAGACATATAGGGAATGGACTGAATAAGTTTTGAGTATACTCGGCCACATAATTTTGGATAAGCCTAGAATCAGTAATTGTATGACCAACTTCAGTCACAATAGTATCAATGGTTCTCCCTGTAATCTGTTTAGAAAAATATGCAAACGGGCAGATCACATCATAGGCACCTTTTACACTAAAACGTTGACGTTGTTGCATTGAAGCATATTTTTTTGGAGTGATATTCCATTAAAGATTTTTTCAGGGTACTAATCTGTGAAGAAAAATCCTTGCCAGTGGTATACGAAAGGGTAAGGAGTTTTTGCAGCTGATGTCGTGTCCTATGGTATGTGAAATAACAATCTTCATGATGGGTTTTGCTAAATGATTTCAGTAATTTTGTCAAATCCTTCTTCATATCTAACCACCACTGTGACAGAAATGGGAAGGAAAGAGTTAATTGTTTGGATTCTGTAGATGCCTTATTTTTTTAGCAGTGTGGAAAAAAATACACTGAGGCTGAAATCCTCCAGCAGCAACCAGCTTGTGGAATTCCTAGCTGCTAGATAAGAGCTGGGTCATAAATCTCGAGTGGACATCTCCAGACACACACAGACCTTGCAGACACGGACACAGGGCAGTTTGAATGGATTGGATCATTCAAATATAAACTTAAGGTGAAAAGGGAATATAATTGGTCACCAATAGGTGTTCACTCTGATTGGGACAATTAGATACATGTTAGTTGGTTGGTGCATTTAAGGGGAGAATAGGAATGACCTAGTCTCCATAGACTATATAAGCTTCTGTAAGACAGAGAACTGTCTCTCTTGACCTGGAAGCTGTGAGGGGAAACATAAGCTTGGAGCCTACCTGGTATGTCCGTGGGAGCTGGCAGTTAGAACAGGGTCCAGTGTCTCTTGTAAGGACAGGAAAGGGTAAGTTTAGTGATAGTATATTTCAGTAATAGCCTTCTTCTTTGCCATCTGTTGTTTAAAACATTTGTTTACTTTTCCTGTATGAGTGTTATTCTCTTGTGTTGTAAATACATTTCCTGTAAATGCTCATTGCACTTTCTGTTAAGTAAAGCTATTTATTTGCCCAACAGTTGTGACTCTGATGTCATTTTTCTAAGGTAAGATTTGGTTTTCCACTGGCTAAGGTAAACTCTGTAGCATCCGCCACCTGAAAGAGACACACTACCAGACTTTAACTTGTGCAATTGCACGTGTGATTATTCAAGTTTGTACACTTGAAAGAGGTGCCGGAAGGAAAGTCCGGCTGGTGGCAGCGAATACCCAAGGACACACACCTCTCTAAAAGCTGTTTCAGCCCAGAGGGAGAGGTGGGTTGTCACAACCACCACCAAGGATCATCATAAAGAAAAAACACAGATTTTCTGTTTTGAAAAAAAGATTTAAGAAGTGTTAACAACAGAGGATTCTCTAATAAGGAAACATTACATTTCCAAGTGCCAGGACCAAAAGTTGCAACATTCTTAGGACCAAGAAAAATGGTAAGCAAATCATGATCTGAAAATTCAGCCACCTGTACTTCAGCAGTGGAAGTTTGTAAAAAGGAGGACACAAAAAAAAATCTATCCGGGTAGCTAAAGAGCCTTTATGAAAGGTAGGGGTATGTACCTGGGTGAGAGAAAGATCAGCATCCTTCAGTTTTGCAGAAAATAAAAGATTTTTGAGAAAAGTGGCATCACAAAATAATTTTGTGGTTTTTGAAAATGAGGACCTGTCCTTAGTGGACAACCCACAATTGAAATCACCACCAAAAATAACGTGCACAGAGGTGTAAAGATAGGGTCGAACCACTTTCAAGAGTTCAATCCTAAGCAACTTGGTTTGTGGGGCATAAATATTGATAATCCTAAAAGGGATAGAAAGGAACCTAAAGTCTATCAATAATACTCTGCCAGGGCATAAATCTAGAATCTTAATAATAGAGATATTAGGAAGATGATACAAAATACCCACCCCAGAACATGTCTCCTGTCCAAATGACCAATAGGAGGGGCCTAAATGCCAGGATTTTTGGGCCCTAGAAATTTCAGGTAAAGAATGGAATCTAACATCTTGTAGAAGTATGAGACCAGCAGTAAGGCAAGACAAAAATGAAAAAACTGAATCCCTCTTATGTTGTTTTTTTATACTGTTAACATTAACAGTATGTATTGCAAAAGAAGTAGACATATGCATAGCAATCACCTCTGTCTACCCTTTCTTGGGGTACATTCTTTATGTTTTGTCTTGGCCTTGGCTTTCCTTTTTTGGGACCCCACATTGTCGATAGGGACTTCAGTATCTGTAGTAAGTTCAGGGTGAGAGGACTGGACAGAAGAAGAGTCAGAGTCTGTGTTTTCAGACGTATGTCGCAGCAATTCATATTTATTTGTCAAAGGGAGAGTCTCTACCCTCTGAGCCTTAGAGGAAGGTGAACCAAACTTTCTTGAACCCCGTGTAATTCTAGAAGGTGTAGTAAAAGGGTCAGAAGGGGAAGGTTCCATTGTTTCTAATGGTGCCGGGGGGGGCCCATAGAAGAGCCACCTGAAGTAGAACAGCTAGGAAGAACTGGGGAGGTAGAGAAAACGTAACAGGTTGTGGGACAGGCTCAGTCAAATCCTCCCCAGCAGTTATTACAGTGGCAGTGGAAACAACACTATGTGATTCAGCTCAAGTAGTAGGAGGGGGGAGGGGGGCAACTGTAGAAGAAGAGGGACCCTTAATGTTAGAACGTTGGGCTACTGTAATAATAAGCCATTGCTCCTTTCCATCAGCTAAAGTAGGAGAATTATGGGCAGCCCAAGAACATTCCTGAAAAGTATGTCCCAGGTCTTCACATAAAACACAGAGAGGTTCTTCAGTACACTGTGAGCCTGCATGACCAAGACCACCACAAACAGTATATTTAATAGTGTCACAAATGCTGCTGAGATGAGAAGTGGAACCGCACTTATAGCAGGCTTTAGGTTGTCCAGAATAGAACAAAACTCCCCTACCCCTGCCTAACAGAAAACTATTGGGTAGGTGTTGAATACCAGTATCAGTAGTCCAGAGCATAACCCTAACCTTCCACCCTCCCGTCCACAAATTTTCTGAATCAAAAATAGCTTCAGGATCAGAGAGCACTGAACATCTTTGTTTCAGCCAAACTGTAATAGCGTTCACACTAACACCTTCATTTCTGAACAGAATAGTGAGTCTTTTGTGCAGGTTTCGTTAAAGGAATTGCACTGAAAGGTGACCATAAAGGGGTATTTTTCAACAGATGAAATTGGGACCAAAATTTCTCTAAACCTTTTAAGGTTTTAAAACTTGCATCAAAATGGGACTCATTAGAAACATGTATCAACGCGTGGATATCATAAGCAGCAAATTTCATGGAGTCTTTAAGCAAAGTGCGTCCAACAAAAACCCTATGAGGCATTTCAGGCAAACCCCCCAAATACTATAATCTGACAGCATTGTGTCTCTTAGCCTGTTGGGTGGGAACAGAAAAACAAGATGCATACATTTTAGTAGATGCAGAAGCAAGAGAAGTCAGTCGTTCAGTCCGTTGAGGTGGTAGACCAGGGCCTTGGGGTGGTAAACTTCGGTGAAAAGGGTCGGAGTCTGAAAACTGAGCTGCAGGAGAAGTGGAAACTGGTAAATTGAGAATTGGATTCTGTGTTAAGTGCAAAGCAGGCGTAAGCGTTAAGTCCAACTGTTCTTGCACAGGAGAAATAGCTGGGGAGTCAGCAGGGGTGATCCGAATGGGGGAAGGACCGGAGCGCCAGGTACCGACAACTGGATCCCTCTCCCACCCTGCCGCAACAAGAGCAGAGTCAACTGACCAGTCTCCCTGTGGAACAACCTCTGCAGGGAGCAAGTCAGATGCAGAGGTTCGTGGAAGAAGATCGGGGAAGCAGCAAGGTTGTCAGGAGAAGTTTCAGCAGCAGGAGCAGAAGAAATCGTCGAACAGACCACATTGGAATGCGGAAATGTCAAGGCTGTCTTTCGGGCGTCTGACGCAGTAGTCTGCAACAGTGAGTCCGAATCAGTAGGCAGCTGCAAAGCTGAGTTCTTAAGTGCTAAAAGCTCCTGTTTCTTTGTAAGATAGCGTGTTTCCTCAAGTAATAGCAAAGCGTCCACATCTGTAGGTCGAAACATTCAGTATTCTGTAGAGACTTTTAGCAGATGCTAGCTGTTGCAGTATAGAAACAGACTGGGAAGAAACAGTTGTTTGCTTACTTTGATCCTTCGAGGTTTCTGAGGAAGGAAATGAACTGGGAGATGCATACAACTTGGATCCATTAGAAGAAGCTTGAGGAAGAATCGAGGAGGTCTCTGGCAATCCAGAGACAGGGGAGGAGACCAATTTCCCTGACTCCAACACCTCCATGTCCTCCACAGCATGTCCAGAGGCAGCCATCTTGGTCCCACATGAAAATGGACCCCGCCCCCCCGCTTACAGGAAGCAGAGTAGGGGAATTTCCCCGGTGTCCTGGCCAAATTTCCCTCATTCACTAAAAATACCACCAACAGCTTAACCTGGTTCAAGATCAGTTGGCATTCATCTGTATCCCCCTCCCCCGGGTTGTGCCTGAAAATAGGCAGGATTTGTCTACTGCACTTACCCGGTCAAAAAAAAAAAAAAACTAAACTAAAGACTGCACTGAAAAGGGAAAAAAAAATATTAGCCTGGAGAAAATGGCAGATGAATAAAAAAAAAAGAGCAAATCTTCATAATTAAAAAACCTTTTTACTGCCTATTTTTTTATATGCAAGTCAAGTACTTCCAGCCGCTGTTTCTTTAGAGGCAACCATCCTAAGCTTATTCTTTCAAGCTTTGTGGAGAAGCCAATTAAATCCTAGAAAAAGGAAAATTACATATCTATCTTTACTAAAGGAGGACTTAATATGATCCATCCTATTGTTTTTTTCTTTAATATTTTCTTAACCTTTAATTTAATGCCTTTAATTACATCCTCTTAAAAATACTGGGTGCAGTGGGTGGAATTGTCATGCACCCCATAGTTAGATACTTGGCCTCAAGGAAAATTAGACAAATGAGACAGTCCGCACACATTTTAAAGAACTATTTCAGAAACTCTGTACTTGGAAGGTGCCAGCAGGCAATGTACTGTTTTCCTGGAAAACACTATATTTCAATACTAGCGGACTCTTTTTCAGTATCAATTCTGTTTGAGAATAGTCAACAGTATATGGAAAATGCACTATTGGCATAATTATCAGAAACATGAGTGCTTGAGAAAATGTGGGATGCATTTTGGTTATGTTGGATTCTCAACTTAATGTTAAAAGTAATCAGAAACACGAAAGTGCAATACAAATTGTGCCAGGCATATTTGCACTGCACAGCCAGAAACTACGGAACACTTATTTTGTTCCTGTTCCAATACTAGAACGTTTTGGTCTGAGGTAGCCAAAAAATGGCAGGAAACATTATTTAAATGGGAACCGTCAGCAATAAGAGCCTCACACCCAAGTGTGAGGCTGGCCCAATTAGCACTTTGTGTGCAAAAATATTTGTATTTACTTACTGTTTACTGCATTGTAGTAGATTGTATTAGGCTAATTTCACTGCCTTGCAGGGTGACATTTCCTGTAACCAGAAACCCCAGAATCTCCTGTAGCTGACATCAGAGAAGAGCTTCAGAACTGGGATATTCAATAGCCCGCAGTACATATGTTAAATATTTTGTGAGCTGAAATCAGATGTCTGCTGGTCCCACTGAGCTTAGTACAGTCAGTCCTCTGTGACTGTACCTAGCCCCAGGAGAACAGCAGACCAGCAACAAAAGATTACATATGAACACACAAACATACGAAATTTGCAAGGAGATAAAGGCCTAGAGGTCTATCAAGTCTGCTCGAATGTGCAGCTAGCACCCCTTATTCTGCAGCTGCCCCTCCCTTCCACCCTTCCTCTGCATTGACCCTCCCCCTTGTCCTGTCCCATCCCCTTTTGAAGCAGTCCACTGTTCTACTGGATACCACTTCTGCAGGTAACGCATTCCACCCAGCCACCACCCTCTCTGTAAAAAAGTGTCTCCTCATCTCCCTCCTGAACCTTCCTCCCTCCAGTCTCATATCATGGCCCCTGGTGTCCCTTCCCTCCCTTACGTTGAACAGCCCCTCTGTACCTGTCTTGTTTATTCCTTTCATGTACTTAAAGGTTTCAATCATGTCCCCACTGTCCCTCCTCTCCTCCAGCGAGTACATGTTCAACTCCCTCAGCCTCCTCTCGTATAAGTCCCCCAGCCCCTTGATCATCTTTGTCGCCCTGTGCAGCACCCCCTCCAGTAACTTAATATCCCTCTTCAGATACGGGCGCCAGTACTGCACGCGGTACTCCAGATGCGGTCTAGTGACCTGTACAGTGGCAGAATCACCTCCTCTCTCCTCGAAGATATACCCCTTGCAATACAACCCAGCATTTTGTTGGCCTTTGCAGCTGCCTTCCTACATTGTGCCGAGTTGTTCGCTGACCCTGTAATGAGCACCCCCAGATCCTTCTCCTCTGTCTGGGCTAGCTGCACTCCCCTCAGCTGGTAACTCCTCCTTGGGTTCTTCATCCCAAAATGCAGCACCTTGCACTTTTTGGCACTAAACCCCAGTTGCCAGGTGTCTGACCAGGTTTCAAGCTTTGCCAGATCATCCTGCAACCCCTGCCATCCCCCTAGGTCATCCACCACCGCTCCTACCTTGGTGTCATCAGCAAACAGACTGATCTTGCTCTTGATGTCCAATGATATGTCTACAATGAATACCCTAAACAACACCGGCCCCAACACCGAGCCCTGTGAAAAATCACTTGTAACTACCCTTGGGTGTGAGAGCTCCCCACCCACCACCACCCTCTGTTGCCTTCCCTGAAGCCAGTTCCCTACCCATCTCACTTTACATTACACATTGTACTCATTACAGCTTATAAAAACTCTTAACATGCACTGAAAGCTACTGAATCTCACATTGCTGCAGCCCTCCTGTGATGTCAGCTACAGGAGATTCTGGGATTTGTAGTTACGGAAAATACTAGCTTAGAAGTCAGCAGAATCAGCCTGAAACAATGTACTATACTGCAGTAAACAGTAATAAACTAGGTTTGAGAATGAAATTAAGTCTATATTTTTAACTGAAGCCAGTTAGGTATCCCAAACTGAATTACAGGACAGATGGAAGAATATGTTATTTTTTTATATACATATTGAACAATTTTGAAATATAACGCTTATGTTGATAATGTATCATTAATATTTTCTTTCCCCCCTCTTTGGTATACAGGTACACTGTTGTCTTCTGTTTTGATGGCAGAAACAAATGACACGGATAGAATAGTGATTCTGTGTTATTATCATCTCTAATCACTGGAACCAGCTGAGTTTTCCCAGACTGCTATGAACACTTCTGAGGCAGAATATGAGAGTGCTTATGCCACTGGATTGGACAAGGAGACAACAGAACAGGAGGATAAAATCCTTAAGAAGGGCAACAACTAAGCGCAGAGCTAATCTTTTACAACTACTGGCCAAAGAGGATGAACAACTTGCCAAGCACCAGTTCCCCAGCAGTAAGGCAAAGCAGGTTGTCACCTTTTCTGTGGTGAGTGGAAGCTCCAAGCAGTCACCTGTGCAGCAAGAGGGTCAGCACATTGTATAGCCTGTGAAACTGCTGCAGGTTTCCGATACTGACATGCTGTCAGCTAGCAAAGTGACAGCAGTGTCTATTGCTGGGGACTCTGGTCAAAATCAACCTGATGCTAGTAAATGACTGGAGTTGCACTGGGAATGCTGGGGTTAGGTGGGGCAGCTTGACCCCACCCAGAATCCAGATAAAATACCCGAATGGTGTCCAGAGACTGCTCTGGTGAAGGCATGATGAAATCAGTAAGTGTTGGACTTCACCTGGGCCCCTATCGGCAGCTGAGACTATAACGGGGGCACAGAGGGAGTGAGCACGAATAAATCCACATACAGTGCCTGAAGCTTTTTCTTCCACCTGCCACGACCTAATCACTCAAATGGAACACCAGCATGTGAATTCTCCTACTGCCATCTACTCATAATGTACATGTACTCACAAGCACCAGTACTCCCCCTACTCTACATTCCCCCACTGCACCTAGCAACGCTCAGCCACATATACTGTATTGCCCAATGTTACAACTACTGTTTTTCCAACATCTGCAGATTCCATGCTCTCTGTCGACCGCTCACTGTTACACACTAAATCAAGTGAAGGTATTGCTTCACTGAAGGATTGTAAGTCACTCTCATCCTTGGTGTATGCGGGGAACCATACTACTGAGCCTCTTTCTGGGACTGAAAACCCTGACTCTGCTGGGGAGTGCACCTCAATAGATGCTAACCATAACAAAACCCCTACCATTTCTACCAACCATGCAACTGAGAATACCAGGGAACAGACTACTACTGATGAACAGCCACGGGGGAGCAGCAAGGGAACAACCAAGGGAGCTTTTGTACAATGGACTTTTTCACTGTAGGGGGGCGAGCCCGCACAAAGATGAAATGCCATGTGCCTTAAGTATAAAGGCAGTATGGCAACAGCTCCAGACAGACAATTTGTTATCAGACAGCTGCTCAAGTCATCTATGGGTTTTGGAGCAGCAGACTTGTATGGATTTATCCATGTTGGGGGAGTCTGTATTTGATATGTTTCAAGCAAGTACAGTCCTTTGAACGTTTCTGGCAAAGATAAAGAAACATAGACAATGATGGCAGAAAAAGACCAAAGGTCCATCCAGTCTGTCTGAGTTCCCTATTTTGCCCTGAGACCTATTAATTCTCCAGGATGCTGGCCCTCTTCTCCTCACCCTACTTCTCCTCCCCATTTCTAATGCCCCAATCCACCACTGTACCCTTTATACTGTCCCAGATGTGCTTAAGACCACTAACTGTTTTTGCACCCACCAACTCTGCTGGCAGCCTGTTCCACACTACCACCACCATTTCTGTAAAATAGTACTTCACCACATCCCTCCTGAACTTGTCTCCTGTTAGCTTTCATTGACCATGAGCCTGTATTCAAATTAAATAGTTCCCTGCAGTTCCACGTTAATTCCTTTTAGGAATTTGAAGGTCTCTGTCACATCTCCCCTCTTCCTTCTGGTTTCCCATGAGTACATGTTCAGTGTCTTGAGGTACTCCTCACAGGACCTGCCCTGCTGACCCCGAACTATTTTTGTTACTCTGCACTGCAATATCCCCAGTCTATCTCTATCCTTCCTGAGGTGAGGACTCCAGAACTGGTCACAGTACTCCAGGTGTGGCCTCACCAAGAATCTATACAAGGGGAATAGTACTTCTTTTTTCTATTATTAATACCCCTTCCAGTACAACCAATACAACTATTTTTTGAAACTGAGCCACCCCAGGGCACATTACCCTTCCTACAATGCACAACCTGGTGCTGCACAGATAATTACATTTTCCTCAAGTGCACAACCTAGTGTAATTATCTGTGCAGCACCAGGTTGTGCATTGGAGGAAGAGTAATGTGCTAAGTGATGACCCAGTTTCCAGCTGGTTGGTGGTGGTGCAGCTGGTAGCACAACCGGAATGGTATTCTGGATGGCCTGGGTTCAAGTCCCAGCTGAGGCACTTCTTTCTCACCTCTGTTTGTATGTGTTCCATAAATATGCACACCATACTTTGTTATTGAAAATGTAATTATCTGTGTGGCACCAGGTTGTGCACTGAAGGAAGAGTAATGTGCCCTGGGACGGACCAGTTTCCAATTGCCTTGGTGGTGCAGCTGGAAGTACAACTCAAATTAAATTCTAGGTGCCCTAGGTTCAAGTCCCAGCTGAGGCACTTCTTTCTTTCTTTCTCTTTCTTTCTTTCTTCTTTCTTCTGTTTGTATGTGTTCCATAAATATGCACACCGCACTTTGTGACTGAAAATAGTTTTTACATAGGTAGAGACCGTGGGTTGTGTTTTTACCTGGCACAGCCAAGAACGTGTCATAAATGCGGGTCTAGGACCCATGTGAGTTCAGTTTGTGACAAGCCTAGGTACAATTTGTGTCTGGACTATGGGCACATCAGTCTGAACTGCCCAAATCTATTCTGATGCAATTTATGCAACTAAACTGGGCACTCTTATAGACAATGTTCTTGGGCGACCCATAATCATCTGGATAGGGTTGTACAGGACCAAAAGCAGATTATCACAGAGTCCCAATCACGTGATCAGGGTCCTAGGGGATTCCCCCCATCAAACCACAGAGACTGAGCCCCATCTCAGGCAGTGGGATCCAGGTCTCCTGCCCTGCATTCTCCAGAACTGTAATGTCCTGAAAAGGTGATTCCAATGCCCCCTCGTCCAAGTGGTATTGTGGAAGGGCAAGGAATGAGAAGTCCAGACATCACTCCCTGCACACTTGATGCAGGTCACCCAAAATAATTGGCACATACTTCTGTACAACCTCCTGAACCTGTTGCTATGCATGAGGAGGATATGGAAGACCAGATGCTCCTGGCTCCTGAAACACCTATGACCAAGGTAGTAACAAAAGAAAAAATTACTCACCTTAGTAATTGTGTTTCTTCTAATGGAGTATTGCTGTATTCTGACAATATGCACTTAGCCCCAGCACGTGAACTGCTCCGGAGAGGAAAGAGTTAACTCTATGCCAGAGCATAGAACGCTGAGCTCGAGCTCAGTTCAAACCTCTGTCTGCTGCACTTCCAAGTGTAACCGTCAGATTCTTACGAGCTAATACTAAGAAACTACACCTGCTGGATGGAAATTGTAAATTTACTAGCCAAAAGGCAACCAAATATATTTTGGGTCCCAAAAGACTCAAGTCGAGAACTCCAAAACAAAAACTAGGTCGTGAACAACATAACTATCAAACAACATAAACATAACCCACTCCCCCACTCTATACAGAGGGGAGTGCTAGATGCACCCCTGAGGTACAGCACTGTACCTGCCAACCCACTTCCCAAATACCAGGTTCTGAGAGGGGAGGCAGGGAGGGAGGTCAGAATATAGCAAGACTCCATTAGAAGAAACACAATTACTAAGGTGAGCAATTTTTTCTTCAAACAACATGAAGTCTTGCTGTATTCTGACAATATGCAGACTACCAAGCATTACCTCCATGGAAAAGGGACCAAACCCATTTGGGGAATAGGCTCTGCAGTACTGCTGTACCAAACCTAGCATCACTCCTAGCCTGGATATCCAGAGAGTAATGCTTGGTGAATGTATGGACTGTTTTCCAGGTGGCTGCTTTGCATATTTCTAATAGTGGTATATCTCTGGCCGCAGCCAGAGAAGCAGATGTACCTCTACTCGAATGAGCCCTCAGGCCTGAAGGTGGTATTTTGCCTAGCTTCTCATAGCAGAATTGTATGCAAGAGATAATCCACCTGGCAATAATCCTCTTAGTAGCAGGTTTGCCCTTTCCCACTTCACCATAAGTGAGGAACTGGAGGGAATCAAACCTGAGTGCCTTAGTGCACTCAATGTAGTAGCTAAGTGCCCTCTTAACATCCAAGCTGTGTAACCTTCTCTCCCCTGAAGAAGAATGATCAGTGAAGAAGACGGGAAAAGACATGGACTGATTCAGATAAAAATCTGAAACCACTTTGGGTAAGAACCTCCTGTTAGTTCTAAGGACCACCTTATCTCTATGAAATGAGATAAAATCAGGCTCCACTGACAGCGCTTGTAATTCACTGATACATCTGGCAGAGGTAATAGCTAGCAGGAACACAGCTTTCCAAGTCAAGTACTTAAGTTCTGCTGAGGCCAAAGGCTCAAAAGGTGGTTGCATAAGCTGAGCAATGCAAACACTAAAATCACAAGCAGGGGTAGGATCCTTAAAAGAAGGATTGGTATGGAGCAATCCTTTAAAGAATTTACAGAAAATAGGATGAGATGCCAGTGAGGAAGCCTTCCCGGCCAACAGAAATGCAGAAGCAGCTGACAAGTGTACTTTCAGAGTAGCTGGTCTGAGGCCTAAGCCATTAATATGAACCATATAATCCAGAACTGTAGCCAAATCAGCAGTAACTGGAGATATCTGCTTTTTGGAACACCAAATACTGAATCTTTTCCATTTGGAATTATAAGTTTTTCTGGTGGCAGATTTTCGAGAGGCTTTAAGAATATCCAGAACCCCTGAGGCAGATACAGGCTTGCATATTCTAACTCTTCAAGAGCCATGCCTTGAGATTGAGAGACCGAAGGTTGGGGTACCAAATTCTCCCCTGAGAGGAGGTTAACAGATTGTGATTCTTGGGAAGAGATGGGGAAGATGGACTGCTAGGGACAGCAATAGAGGATACCAAGGCTGTCTGGCCCAGTCTGGAGCAATCAGGATCACCTTGCAAGACTGTGACCTTATCTTGACCAGAACTTTGAATAATAGAGGAAATGGGGGAAAGGCATACAGAAATTTCCCCTCCCAATCCAGAAGTAGAGCATCCAGGGGGACGGAGCCCAAGACTGGGGGTCTGCAACAGAAGAGAGGAAGTTGGTGATTGTCTGGGGCTGCAAAGAGATCTATCTCTGGAGTGCCCCACCTTGAAAAAATCACTTTTAACACTAGGCGATCCAGGGACCATTCGTGATGGCCTTGAGAAATCCTGCTTAGGGCATCTGCTAGCACATTGTCCTTCCCTGGAAGGTGGACTGCTACTAGAGATGTTCGAAGAAAAAAGCTAGGGATCATAATTTTATGGCTTCAGTGCACAAGGCTGTAGACCGAGTGCCGCCCTGCTTGTTGATGCACCACATGGTGGTGGTGTTGTCTGTCCTGACTTGAACCACCTTGTTTTGTACTGAGTCAGAGAAAGCTTGTAGGGACAGGTACACTGCCCAAAGCTCTAAAAGACTGATATGAAGTAGAGACTCCTGAGGGGATCACACTCCCTGTGCTGTGAGGACTCCCAAGTGAGCTCCCCAACCCAGAAGAGAAGCATCTGTGGTTAGTACCACAGAATAAGACTGGGTGATGAATGGGACTCCTTGTCTGAGGTTGTCCTGATCCAACCACCATTGGAGAGCCTGGATCAGAGTCAGAGTCACTGGAATTAGTTTGGTTAGAGGATCTTTTTTCTGAGACCAAAAAGCCCTCAAGTGGAACTGGATGTCCCTCTTCTGAAATCTGGTCCCCTGTACCACTGCAGTGGAAGCTGCCATGTGGCCCAGGAGCTGAAGAAAATGCCTTGCTGGTCGAGACACCAGAAGGCGAATGGAAGAAGCCAGGTCTGTAAGGGCCTTTACCCTTGCCAAAGGGAGAAAAGCTCTTGCTAGGACAGTGTCCAACTCTACCCCTATGAAAGTCAGGAGTTGCACTGGTTCAAGAACTGACTTTGGAAGATTGAGGAGGAATCCTAGAGAAGTGAGCAATTGCTGGGTCACTTGCAGATTTGACTTGATCTGAAGACTGCCCCACAATGAGCCAGTCGCCCAGGTATGGCAATATTTTGTCTCCTTAGAAAGGCCACTACCACTACTAAGCAATTTGTGAACACTCTTGGTGCTGATATTAGTCTGAAGAGCATTGCTCTGAATTGATAATGACCTGAAGGCAGTTCGAACATGAGGTATGTTCTGTGGGAGCACCTGATGGGAATGTGAATACAGGCATCCTTGAGGTCAAGGGAGGCTAACTAATCCCCTGACCTTAGAGAGGGAAGAATTATTCCAAGAGTCACCATTTTGAATTTTGGCTTGACTAGGTGCTTGTTTAAGTATCTTAGATCTAGGATGGGCCGCCACTCCCCTGTCTTTTTTTGGGTAAGGAAGTATCTGGAATATAGACCTTTGCCCCTGTGCATAGTAGGAACTATCTCTATGGCTCTGAGAGCCAGAAGAGAGGAAACCTTTGCCTCTAGGGCAATGGTTTCGAGATGTTTGCAGGTGGAAAAGACCTGACCCTCAGCTTTGGAAATTTTTTGAAGCTGAGGGACAGTCCCTGGCTTACTACCTCCAGGACCCACTTGTCTGAGGTAACAGACTTCCAGGCCTGGAAGTAGTAAGCCAGCCTGCCTCCTACTTCAAAGGGGGAGATGACCCGGGCTGACACATCAGGGTGTCTACTTGGCAGGAGCCTTGGACTGAGAGGACTATGCAGCCCTGCTCATCCCCCTTCTGCCTCTCCCTCTGAAGAACCCCCTCTGAGGAAAAGGAGAGTAGGCCTGTGCCTGGTAGAAAGGCCTGTGAAAAGGCCTGCCCCTGCCCCTAGATTGTTGCTTTTGAGGAGCTGCCTGCCTTTCCTTGGCATGTGCACTCCTGTAGGTGGTCCTATACTCGTCCATCTTTTTCATGTAATTCTCTGTCTGCTCCCCAAACACAGAATTACCTACCACAGAGAAATCCATGGCCTTAGCCTGGGTGTCCTGCGAGAGGCTAGTACATCTGAGCCAAGCAAATCTCCTAAGAGACACAGATGTAGCCATGACTCGTGAAGAAACATCATTTGAGTCCACAGCAGCATGAAAATGGACTTTGGATGCCTCAATCCCATCAGCAGCCACCCCCTCCTGCTCTTTGGCTAGCTGGGGGGGGGAGCCTGTTTAGCCAGCTCCAAAACAGTATCCCACCTGGACTTCTGGTATCTGACTGTGTAGGCCATGTAGTTCGCCTGCTTGAGTCCCAAGGAGGATGTCAAGTACTGTTTCTTGGCCATAGCATCCACCTTCCTAGAGTCTTTATCCGGGGCGTGAGAAGCCAAAGGTATATTAGCCTTGTCACAGGCTGCAGCCTGCACGACCCCAACATGGCTGCATTGTTGGAACAAGTACTATGTACCTGGGCCTGACAGCATATACCTCCTGTCCATTCTCTTGTCCACAGGAGGTAATGAATTTGGTGTTTGAAGTATTTTTTGTGTCTGTTTCCCAAAAGATTTATGGAGGGGAATAGACAACCTTTTGGACTCTGGGATGTCCATCATCTCTACATAGTCAGGCTCTTCTTGTTCCTCAACAGCTTCGACCAGAGGGAGCTGGAGGGTCTCTGCCACATTTTTGTAAAACAAATAGTGGGAAGGGGACTCAGAAAGCCTAGGAGGGGAAACATTTGAAGGCCTGTCTGGGGAGATGTCCAGTTCAATGGTCTCATCCAGGCCTTCCACACCATCATCAAACCATTCTTCCCCCTCCAAATCTGGTCATAGTAATCATCCAGACAACATTTTGGAACTGGAGGAACTGATCGAACTGAGCGCCTTTCAGCAGAGTCGGATCAACCAGAACCGAACGGAGCGATTCCGCTATACTAATTGTCCTGGCAATTTCTTCGGTGGTTTGTTGTGACGGTTCTGGATCCGAACAGATTTCTTTTTCCTTTTTGATGGAACCGACCCCTCGGGATTGGCTCTTCTTTTGCCCGAGGAAGTATCGCCCAGGTCAGTAGACACTCCTCAGGTTCAGTCGGAACTGAACCGGGCTGGCCATCCGGATCAGCGAACTTCTCGGCCTCCTTTTCCCTAAGCCTACCCAATCTCTTGTCCAGGGTGGTCTTGGGGAAATTCTTACAAATTTGGCAGTCTGAATCGAGGTGGTCAAACCCCAGACAATGCACACAGGTGGTGTGAAGGTCTGCCTTGGCAAAGGCATCCCCACACTCACTACAGTGCTGAAACCCAGCGGGCCCAGTTTTTCTTTTGGGTTTCTCACATGTAGCCATCCTATCCACTTACCCTTTAGTAGCTTTAAGCCAGGCAAGACCCCCTTATCGGTTACCAACCATGTTACGGGCTGTGGAAAAAAAACTTTAAAATCATGTTTTTTTTAAAACCAATAAGGACCGGTACCTCACACTAAAACAAATAAAGCAAAGATTTATAAATAGATAAAGAAAAAAATCAGTCAGTTCCAGTCGGACTGATTGAAAGTTTTACAATCTCCACACACAGGAAAAACAAACTAATGTCCACTACCTACATACTTACTGTACTGCAGACAGGGATCGGAACCGAAAAATAATAAAATTCATAGTTTAAAACTGACATTTTACTGAGACCGAACTGACAAGTGAAGGAGATTTTTCCGGAGCGACGATTCAGTTAGGAGGAGTAAAGAATCTGATGGTTACACTTGGAAGTGCAGCACACAGAGGTCTGAACCAAGCTCAAGCTCAACGTTCAATGCTCTGACAGAGTTAACTCTTTCCTCTGCGGAGCAGTTCAAGTGCTGGAGCTAACTACATATTGTCAGAATACAGCAAGACTTCATGTTGTTTGAAAAGAGGAGTCAATCAGGGAAGAAACCTGGAAAATATGAAAACCCTAGCCTATTCCTACAAAGAACATGTGCAGTGCTTTGAGTAAGCGTAGAAGTGTGTGTGTGTGGGGGTGGGGTGGGGAACCAGAGGATGGGGATTTGGATGCCTCTGTGGCCTCCTCTGTTATGGACTGCTCATTGGCTCATGTTTCTAGGGCTAAAAGACTAAGAGGGAGAGTCAGATCTCAAGCAAGGGTTACTTGACATCCTATGATACTTCCCCATGTGTAGAATACCTATCCTGAACTCTCTGACACTTAATGTTGGCACCATTAAGAGTCATAAAAAAATTTGAATATTGTGTATAGTTAGCGTTGTTATATACAGTACGTTATAATGCATTTCTTTCTAGTTATTGTGCTACTTATATTTGGTTATATGTTAGTTGCACGTGTTACTTGTAGGCTTGTTTTTCATGGCCGACATCTTTTGTTATTAGTGCATGAGTATGGTACGGGTAAGGTTAGCTCTTTGTGTGTTGTTAATGTCTCACTGTATTAGTACCTAGTTATGCTGTTCATCTTTTGCTGTTACTGCTCTCGATCTTATTGTTAAAAATTTTCAATAAAGTATCAATTGCAAAAAAAAAAGTTATGTCTCACAACACTGCATATTCTAAATAACCTGCCGGGTAATACTGTATTTCTTCAGGATACTAGGCTCTAAACATCCCATGAAGTTTCCCAACGATTGTGGACTGTAGGATATTCTTTTTGGTCCCAGGGGGATAATGTTTGTGATGGTGTAGCTATCTTATTAAAAGGGACTGTTTTTTCTGTCAAAAGATTAGTAAAAGTATTGCTTGGAAGAGCGTTATTGCTAAATGTGGGATGTGGTAACCTGAAGTATCATTTTATTAATATTTATGCAGAAGAGAGAAAATGGATAACTACAAACATAAAATCACAATGGCTAAATGCATTGATTTCTACATTACGTAAAATCAACTTACAGCATTTGTGGTTAGATCATCAGAGGAAATGTGTTATTTCTCCACAATACAGAACAGTCTTTACAAACAAAAATGTTTGAATCCACACAAACAACAGACATGGAGAAAATAAGAAAACAAAACTGTGCCCCTTGAGACATTAAATTAAAAATATTTTTACCTTAATACAACTTTAATGTTAGACACGGCACACATAAAAGAGCAATGCCCATGCAAAATGGATTTTCCTGAAACAATTTATCATGTAACAATTCAATGTCCATTATATATGGAACCAAGAAATAGATCCCTTAAGAGCTTATTGACCCTGTACACTGATTTTAAATATGATATAATGTTTATCATTCTTCATCCAATTACTAAAGAGGACGCTGAAACTACTGCTAAGTTCTTCTCTTCAGTGATAAGAAAAAAAAGAGGTGACAGATGCATGTGTTTTATCCAGGGGGGTTGGGGCTTAGTGCAATGGCATCTTAAGCCTGATACAAACACTGATCTGAACAGGGGTCACCTTTCGTAATGAGAGGGAGGGGGCTATTGATAAAGGACTTAAAGACTGTTAAGACTTCTTTGGCTGGTCTTCAGGCCCGGTACCCCTGGGCACTAGCCAATGCACTGCACTTAACCTCACCCACACTTTCTTGTCTCGCTTCCACCAAGAATAAATTATTGTTTTGTACTCTAATGCCCATCGTTTTAAAAGCTTTTTTACACTATTGTGTGATTTTCTTTTAGCACTCTGCAAAGGCTATACGGTTTTTAATGTTACGGTCAATCAAATAAACTTGAATCTTGAATATTTATGCCCCAGGAGCTATGTCAGCGTGGGTAGATATATTAAAAAATACAACCATTTTTGCATTAAAATAGGGTGGTAATTTTTGGGGATTTTAATTGTAGCCCGTCTGTAGAGGACAGAGGTGGAACAACTTTATAGTGATACAAATTGTTTAAATAGTGACATTCAAACTGCTCACTTGCAAGACAGTTCTAAAATGGTACATCAGGTTGGTGCCAAAACATATGTGCGAGATGTGCATTTTATTTGTATAAAAAATATTACAGTGAAAGGGGCATGTACAGTGCTGATAGAAACATCAGATCTTTCAGCTGTATCCTGTAGCTGTACCCCAGGGAATCAATTGAGAAAGAAAAAACATTCCCTATGGAAATTAAACAATCACTTACTGATTGATGACATGGTGGCTCAGAAATGGGAAGATTTTTTCGGGCAAGAACCTTCATTCTATGTCAGAATGGTGGCTTGACTCTATAACAGACTTTAAGAAATTTGTTATAAAACAGGCTGTTATTCAATCATGAGATAAATATTTACACTAACTAAACCTAAGGGTACAGCTACAACTGATTGCCAAAACACAAGAAGAGAAATGCAACTTAAGATCACAGATCCAACAGATAAAGGTGGGAATGTTTAAATATCAATACAGTAGAGCCGAATCTTTTACATTAGAAATGCAGTTTGATACCCAAGGACGTAAGCCAGACCTGGATATCTTGAAGGGATGTGCTGTATGGGTAGGAAACAAGAAACTGAGGACGTAACTGATACAGAATTGGGTATTTTTCACACAGAATCAAGAAAAATGATGTCTATTTTCACTTATATGTGACAACTATTTTTGGTACTCTGTCCTCAGCTCTGTGGGATGAATCCTGTTTGTCAGACATTAAAGGAAAACTGCACCCTCATATCTTCTAAATGTCATTTGCTTTCATGTCAACAGACACCTCTTTTCATGTAGCTGTTAAAGATGTATGCAACTGCTTCAGTTAGTTTTCACACTTCATACTAGGCCTTGTCACTCTCCTGGGAGGGTCCATTTCATGGTTGTTGAAATTTCATTGTCCCTGAGAGCTGCATTAACATATGAGAATGTGATGCGTAATCAACCTTTAAACTCCCCTGTATGCCTGCCTGCCTAAGTAGTTTTAAAAGAACCAAGCTGCAAGAAGGTGTGAAATACCATATTTATCTTCAGTGAGTTTTACAAGCTATCTGAGTTGCAATGCAGTTTTTTTCCCCTTTAAACTCCATTCGGTTTATAAGTTTCCAGAGAGTTTTTGCAGGGTATTTGTTATTTTAGCATAGAGATACATGATAGGAATGGTTGATCTGACATCATGTTCTCATATGCTAATGCAACGCTCAGGGACAATGAGATTTCAACAGCCACGAAATGGAACCCCCCAGGAGAGTGACAGGGCCTAGAATGAAGTGTGAAAACTAACTGAAGCAGTTGCATACATCTTTAACAGCTACATGAAAAGAGTTGTCTGTTGACATGGAAACAAAACATTTAGAAGACATGAGGGTGCAGTTTTCCTTTAACATTTCACACATATCTGAGAAACTGAGAACAGACTTGGTGTCCCCAATAACTGATTCAGAGGTCCAGTTAGCCAAAAATAAATTCTGTAACAATTTAGCTCCTAGAGAAGATGACGTGATGTCTGAGTTTTATAAAAAATATTTAGCCGGCAGCTTAGCCCTGCCCTGACTTATTTAATACACTTTTACTATATGGTTTGGTTCCACACTTCATGTCTCATATAATGTTGTTTTTTTTTTGTTCAAGAAAGGGGATAGACAGCACTGGAGGCCAGTAGGAAAAAATTACTTGCCGTAGTAATCTTCTTTCTTCCAAGGGGTCCTTTAGCATCAGTAACTATAGCAGTTAGCTGGCTAGGTGCAACTGCCCCAGAGTTATGCCTTTAAGAGAATGAGCTAGGGCATCAGCCAATCAAAACACAGGAGGAGAGAGAGAGAGCAGAGTGAGAGCAGCCCGAAGGCCTTCAGAATTTTTTCGAAGAAAATGAGCACATGCCCCGAAAAGTGAACCAACAGGATTGAAAATACATGCAAATGTCTGAAAACTGAAAACAGATAACAACAACCTGAGCACGAAAACCCATTAATAAAAAAAAACAAAAAAACAGTTTGGTAAGAAAATTGAGAACAGAGCCCTTTTCCTGACAGGTGAACCAGGGAGGAAGGGTGGGAGCTTACTGATGCTAAAGGACCCCTTGGAAGAAAGAAGATTACTAAGGTGAGTAATTTTTTCTTCTTACCCCAGGAGTCCTTTAGCATCAGTAACTATAGCAGACTACCGAGCAGTACCAAGTGAGAGGTGGGCACAGAATCTACTTCGGAAAGAGGCTCTGCAGAACCGCCCTGCCAAATCCGACATCAGATTTGGACTGCACATCTAAACTGTAGTGCTTCACGAAGGTGTGCACCAATTTCCAGGTAGCTGCTTTGCAGACATCCAGAAAGGGAATGTCCCTTGCTGCTGCCACAGAGGCTGCAGTGCCCCTGGTGGAGTGGGCCCTGAGCCCCACAGGATGTTGATGACCAGCCTTTTAATAGCAGAATCTAATACAAGAGACCAACCAGCGGGAAATACTGTAGTTCTCTTGGTAGCTGGACTTCCTTTGTCTACATCCCCGGAGGTGAGGAATAAATGAGTGGAAGAGCCTCTGGACTGCCTACTATGCTCTAGGTAGTAAAAGAGAGCTCTTTTGACATCCAAACTGTGGAGCTTTTGCTCCCCAGGAGTGGATTTCTCAGTAATGAAGACAGGTAGAGTAATGGACTGGTTTAGGTGGAACTCTGAAACCACCTTATGCAGAAACTTCCTATTTGTCCTGAGCTCAATTTTATCTTTGTGAGGAATGATGTAATTAGGCTCAGTGCACAGGACCTGTAACTCTGAAATCCTCCTGGCAGAGGTAATGGCCACCAGGAAGACTGACTTCCAGGTCACGAACTTGATATGTGCCACGGCCATAGGCTCAAAGGGTGGTTCCATGAGCCTGGCAATGCAGAGATTCAGGCTCCAAGGAGGAACCAGCTCCCTGACTGGAGGCTGGAGGTTTGAAGCCTTTGAAAAACTTTGACTATGGTGTGGGGGAAAAAAAAGACTTTTTCTTCCCCACCGAAAGGTAAGCCGAAATTGCAGCCAGGTGTAGCTTGAGGGAAGAGGGTTTCAAGCCTGACGCCTGCAGATGTACTAAGTAATCCAGCAGTTGAGGGTCTGAAGCTGTAAGAGGATTGATCTTTTTGCTCCTGCACCAGTGGGAGAACAGTTTCCATTTGGTTGCACAAGTCTTTTTGTGTTAGGTTTTTTAGCTATTCTCAGGATCTTAAGGACCTGTCCCGAGTACTGAGAGGATGAAAACTAACTCATCAAGAAGCAGGCCTTGAGGTGAAGAGAGTATGTCTGGATAATGCACTCCTGTCTGAGGAAGGGTCAGCAGAGAGTGAGTTTGTGACAGGCGAATGCGCCTGCTGCAGGATAGTGAAAGGAGAGGAAACCTAAGTTTGCCTGGGCCAATCTGGAGCCACCAGAATCACTGATGCAGGCTGTTGTCTGAGTTTCAGCAATACCCTGAGTATCAGGGGAAAAGGAGGGAATGCATATAGGAATCTCCCTGATCAGTCCAGGATCAGGGCATCTAGGGGAAGCGTTCCTGGGACTGGGGGCCTGCAACAGTACTGAGGAAGCTGGAAATTATGGGGACAGCCAAACAGATCCACTTCTGGTGTGCCCCACTGCCTGAACACTGTGGCTGGTACTTGCCTGTTCAGAGTCTATTCGCTCCGGCCTTGACTGATGCGACTTAGAGCATCTGCCAGGGTATTGTGTTTGCCTGGGAGGTGAACAGCTGAAAGGCTGACTCCCAGGGAGAAGGCAAGAGACCAGATTTTCAGAGCCTCTGAACGGAGTACTCCTGATCTTGATCAGCTTGTTTTTGTAAAACATTGCAGTGGTGTTGTCTGTTCAAATTTGTACAGTCTGTCCTTTTATGACAGGAGCAAATGCTTTGAGATCTAGAAATATTGCTCTGAGTTCCAAAAGGTTTATGTGTAACTGTGACTCTTGGAGATTCCAGGTGCCACTTACTGAGGCACTGTCCAGATGTGCTCCCCACCCCAGGAGTGAGGCATCTGTGGTGATCACCTTTGTGGGAAATGGAGCCTGAAAGGGTATCCCTGCTGCCTGATTTGCAGGGTCTTCCACCAAACAGAGCCTGAAAGAACTGTTCCATCACAGGTATCAGCTTCGAAAAATTATTGCTTCTTTGAGACCGGCGAGCTCTGAGGTAGGCTTGCAGGTGCCACATCCTGTACCTGATTCCTGGGACCACTGCAGTCATTGAAGCCATGTATCCCAAGAGCCTGAGGAAATATCTGGCTAGTCTTGGCTGTCCCCAGACGAAAGAATCTGCCACTGAGAGGAAACTTTGAATTCTCTCCTTTGGGAGGAAGGCATATCCTTTCTGGGTGTCCAGCTGAGCTCCTATGATAGTGAGTAGCTGGGTGGATTCCAGGTGAGATTTCTTTAGATTTACCAGGATTCCCAAAGACTCTGAAGTGTGCTCTGTATGAGAAAGGGACTCCTTGACCTGACAAGTAGACTTTGCCACTATGAGCCAATCATCTAAATAGGGGTAGATAGTGAAACCCAGCTTCATGAAGTGTGCTGCTACCACTGCCAGGCACTTGGTAAAGACTCTTTGGGCAAAGGACAGGCTGAAGGACATTGCAGCAAACTGATAGTGGCCTGAAGGGAGTTTGAATCTGAGAAACTTCCTATGAGACCTCCTTATGGGTATATGGAGGTAAGTGTCCTTTAGGTCCAAGGAGGCTAGCTAGTCTCCCTGCTATAAGGACTGTATGACTAGTGACAGAGTGACCATCCTGAATTTGGGTTTTAACAGATGTTTGTTTAAATATCTGAGATCCAAGATAGAATGCCACTCCCCAGTTTTCTTTTGTGTCAGAAAGTACCTGGAGTAGAGGCCCTTGCCCTATTTGTGGGCCGGGACCCTCTCCACTGCTCGTAGAGCTAGAAGGTTTTTTTACCTCCAATTCCAACAGTAGCACCTGTGTTGGGGTTAGAGGTTTTGACACCTGGGTACGCTTGAGGTCCGGTATCTGCTTGAACTGTAGTGGCAGACCCTTTTCCACTATCTCCAGAACCCACTTGTCCGAGGTAATGCAGGACCAGTTCTGAAGATGGTGTGAGAGTCTGCCTCCTATTGGCATAGGGGAGGTTACCTGGACACTCACATTGGGGCTTAGACTGCGCGGCTGCTGGCTGGGTAGAGGTGGCCCTTCTTTGGCCTCTTCTGCCCCTCCCTCTGAAAGCACCTTTTTACTGAGAGAAATCAGACTGGGGATAGGGAATGTAAGGCCTGGAAAAGTAACTTCTGCCCTTATTTCCCCTTGGGTGGGATTTCTGAGGGGCAGGAGGCTTTGGTTTAGAGTAGTGATTCCACCGGGAGGGCTTGTACTTGTCAACCTTTTTCATATAATCAGTTGTTCTGGAATTGAACAACATGTTTAGATCACAGGAAAAGTCCATGTTCTTAGCCTGGGTGTCTGGAGGCCAACTGGTAGTTCTAAGCCAGGCAAAGCACCTCAGAGAGATTGCATGGGCCACTGCCCTAGAGGTGGCATCACTGTTGTCATCTGCCATGTGGAATTGGTATTTCGTAGCTTCCAGGGCAGTTTTTGCTGTATCCACCAGCTCCTGTACCATTGTATCTGGTCCACTGCGGGTAATGGCCAGGACAGAATTCCATAGTGCTTTCTGATATTTGGCAGTGAAAGCCATATATGATGAAAGTATGACCAGCAGGGAAGCTGTGGTATACATTTTCTTTGCTATAAAGTCTATTTTTCTGGAGTCCTTGTCTGGGGGTAAAGGGGACAGGGAAACCACAGCATTCTCACAAGCCGTGTGCTGTACTATACGCATCGCTAGGATGTACAGACAGGAACTCAGTATCTGTTTTAGACAATTTGTATTTTTTTCTCAGCCCGCTTGTCAACCCCTGCCACGGAAGTGGGAGTCTGAAGCAGTTTCATGGTATTCTTTCTGAAAGCATTATAGGTAGGCACGATCAGACTTCTTGGTGGTGGGAGACCTTTTATCTCCCCGTAGTCTTTATCCTCATCCTCATCCTGGATGGACTCCTGAGTTGGGAGGTCCAGGGTGTCCAGCATATTTTGGATAAATGTAAGCATAAAGGAGTGATACTCCTGGTCAGCAGAGGAAGCTCCAAAAGGAGGGTCAGGGGACACATCAGGTTCTAGGCCCTCCAAATTCATGTCAGGGGCATCATAAAAATGTTCATCGTCATCTGTATCATCCTCACAGTCTCCAGAAGAGAGAACTGTGGAAGAGTGCTTGCCAGCCCCAGTAAATATAGACCCCATCTTTTGTAGGGCCTGAAAGACATGCCATGCTTTTGTCGTGTCTTGCACAGATGGGAGTTCCTGCGCAGACTGTGGCTGTATATGCTTTGTTTTTTCTTTATGCTTTAAGCTGCCTGTTGTCTCACTATTGGCTTTCCCAGTAGGGACAGGAGCATTTTTTCTTTACTATCTTTTCAGCAATTTCATCAGCAGCTTGAGCATGCTTCCTTTTTTGTACAGACACTTCATCAGTGCCTTTATTACTTTTAAATTTGGGAGGAACTTCATCAGCTCCTTTGGAATCTTTATTTCTTGGCTGGGACTTGAAGGCTTCATCAACACCTCTACCTGAATTTTGATTGTTATTGGTTTTAGATGGCCCTTCATCGGTAGCCTTTGATCTTTCCTCAGCCATATATATTTTTCTTAGGTCTCTATGCTCTGCTCACCAAATTTGTGCAAAGAGAACCAGCAGATCTGGACCAAAAACAACTGAGGCACAGGTTGCTGAAAACGCTGTTAAGCTAGTCCTCTGACAGCGGACACACTCTCTCTCTCTCTCTTTTTTAATCCTATAGGTCCAGATTTCTGTTTAGTTCTGGGAGGCTCTGACAAGTCAATCCACAGAGAACCCAGCAATAACTGTCAACATTTGAAAATCAAACAGTTACCTCATGGTAGGGACCCACAAGTTCTGATCTTACAAAGTAAGGAAAAACGTAAAAATGCAATGGTTCCTTCATGCATTGCATCAAAAAAGTGAAGAACCATTAAAAATAAGTATTTGCGGTAAAAGAGAATATAAAATAAGCAGATGGGGTAAAAATGTCTATAAATAAATGCAGTTGCGGTAAAAATAACGCAGATGTGTGAAAAAGAAACAACTGCTAAAAAAATAGTAAAATTACACTCAGCACACTAAAAATTTAAGTTTGTGAGGAAAACTTTACCAAAATAAGTGAAAAAGAGGCTGTCAACAAGGAACGTTGAGAAACACCTCTGGGGCAATGTTGCTCAGTCAGCAGAGAAAACATTCTGAAGCCCTTCAGGCTGCTCTCACTCAGCACACTCCCCTCCAGTGTTTTGATTGGCTGATGCCTTAGCTCATTATAATTCTCTTAAAGGCATACCTCTGGGGCAGTTGCACCTAGCCAGTTAACTGCTGTAGTTACTGATGCTAAAGGACTCCCAGAGTAAGAAGCCTCCTTAAAGGAAAACATTCATGTCAGTAAGCTTCACACCTCAGTGTGGGGCACCCCTTGACTGGCATTTTTGCACAGTGTTAAAATAATTTGGTACATTACTCTGAAGTAGTTTTGTTTTACCTGGTTGATCCTGCTGTCCCTCCTGCCAGCATTTTGAATGCAGGGCCTCTAGCGGTGCATCCCACAATCACCCATGGCTGACATCAGTGCCAGGGAGCAGCCATGGGAGTGTATATAGTATGAGTCTATGGACGGAGCTATTAGCAGGTTCAGTTTACCACTTAGAGGTCTTGGTGCTATAGCGAGACCAAGTATAGCCTAGTAGTTGACTACCAGTCGCTACTTGGTCTCAGTACAGCACCAAGACCTTTTAGTGGCAAAACAGAGCTGATAGTGGTTCTGTCCTTAGGCTTGCACTATACACACTCCCTCAGCGGCTCTCAGGCTCTGATGTCAGCCACAGACAATTGTGTGATGCACCACTAGAGACACTGCATTCAAAATGCTGATGGGATGGAAGGCAGGATCAACAAGATAAAGCAAAAGTACTTCAGAAGCAGGTACAAAATGTTTTAACAGTGGGCAAAAATGCTAATTGGGAGGTGCCCTACACTGAAATGTGTGGCACACTGACATGGATGTTTCCCTTTAATTTGGATTACATATTTTGGCCAAAAGACTAGTAAAAGTTGCAGAAATTTTAAACTTGTGCAGTTCCTAGGAGATCTATGTTTGGTAATTTAATTTTTCTTAGGGAACCGATTGACAAGGGTAGTTCAGATGCCATTTCTGGTCACTTGTCTTTAGACCAAGAGAAAGCATACGATAGAGTACGGTATCTGATGAATATACGTTTAATATTTTACTGTGTTTAACATTACACCTCTTGTTAATGGCTGGTTGGACATCAATTTTAAGGCATATAAAGGGGTATGACAAGGGTGCCTGCTGAGCCCTTTACTGTATATGCATGGGGTCAAAGCTCATCTGGAGTATGACTCAGTAAATATAACTGCATATGCATATGATAATCTGCAGTAAATATAATTGCATATGTTTATTATATCTGCTTATGTTTACAATATGAAACATCTAGCCCTGTAGTACTTCAAACTATGGTGCGATTTGAATATGTCTCAGGGGCAAAACCAACTTACAATAAAAGTTAGGATCTTTGAATATCAAGCACAAAGACAACAGGTTTCATGGCACAAGTAGCCAACATTTTCATTTCAGTGGAGCCTCTGGAAATTACCTTTGGTACTAAGAACAATGCCTTATTCACCTGGGAATATGTAATATCTATGGCTGGCAGCAAGTTAAACCTGTGGAAGCATAAGATATTATCAAAACATGAATGGATATTTCTACTGAAATATTTGATTTTACCCCTTTTTTTGCATGAGGCACACATTTAGTGCCACCTTTTATTGCAGAGATGAAGATACTGTATATAGTACATTTTCCAAGGTTCAAGGGGTAGTCGTCTGAACCCACTTAAGTAGGATTATACCTACCCAGACTATTGCAGGGGCGGTATTAGGATAATTAATCCCATGGTTTTCTTTCATAGCATGTTTATAAATTGCAATATTTCTCCAATATTAGGTGATAAAGCTACTTTATGGTACTCACTGATAGCCAAAATTGTTACTTCCTTTTAAGGGAATATGGGATCAGGTACATTTAAGAATCTAATGACTTCTAGCAATATAAGGCTCCCAATGAGCATGAAGCCAGTCATTATTAAAATTCATCAATGGAATGTTTCACCAATAATGTGAACCTCAAAGAGCAGAAAGCAATTATATCACAAAGTCTTGAACGATGATTTTTCCTCCCCATTGCAGCTCCCTTTCTGCCCTGCAGGGCAGGAAGATACAGCTTTGCTTCTATGAACAGACAAAAGGATCCCCATCCATATGTGGGATGGCAAATGGTTGTCCAGCCATGATGAAAGTGGCATACAAAACTCCATGAAACATAAAGCTCTGAAGGACCATAGATGTTCTAGGCCTACTTGCCCTTTGGAACTTGAAACACAAGAAAACTTTTTTCTTCAAATGTCTGTCTAAAGTAGCTTTCAGGGACTCTCTATTACAGATATGGGGGACAAGACTGTTTACCCCATTACTTATGAAATGGTGATTCTAGAGTTATTCACTGGTAGACTACATAAATGTGGCATCACCTTATGGTTCATTTTCACAATGTGCAAATATTACCTTTGGCAAGCTAGATGTGCTTCCACATTGCAGCAGAAGATAGTACAGGCCACTGACATTGTCATAAGGGTGAAAACAGCAGTACAGAAAATACATGATCTTGGAACAAAAAAAAAAAAGAAAGAAAAAAACCATCACACTAATTTGGGCATGTCTGGAGGCACTGTACATGGATAACTAATCCAATGCTTAATAGATGAGTGCTGCGATTTTTGATTCCCCCTTGCTTATGAAATATTCTTTTTATGTGTGTGTGTGTCTGTTAAAAAACAAACACAATTTTGTACGATAGCCTGTCTAACAAGATAACTGTGATGTATTTTCCCTTTTGTTTTTGTAATGTATCATGGTGTATTTATAAATATTGGAACGTTTTCTCATGTCCTTGCATATTTTTCATAATACAAAATTCTCCTACTCTTCAGCAATACCTGCCTCGGGGGTCCTAAACATCCACCTGCCCCGGCTCTGCCCCCAGGTAATCCAAACCCCATCCCTACCTCTCTCCACTATACAGACACATGCCAAACCCCGCGCCCCGGGTCATCCCTGCCCCCAGAATATCTGACTGGCTCCTGCTGCCTGATTGTAGCCACTGTCATTTTGACTCTGCTAACTTCTACATCTTCCTACCTAGATTCTTGTTATAGGATCTGTCACTGTACATAAATGACCTATGCAACCATGAAGACTATGTAATCTATGCAACATGTAAACTATGTAATTCATGTAAATATGTAACTATGTAACCAAGAAACTGTGTAATATCCTCTGTTGCCAAGGTGTCCCTTGAAAATGAGTGCTAGCTCAAGGGATATGTACCTGTTCATGTCTCATGAATAAGATATTACTACTGCTACCTGGACAGTCACTAGATATGGGCAGAAGCGACCTCAGTTTAACGTCCCATCTGAAGAATAGCACCTCAACAATACAGCACCCCTTTGTACTGCACTACAGAGTTAGGTACGGGTATTACCCCAAGCACCTGGTGTGGGGCTAGAACCCACATACTTCCAATCTACCAGCTCCAGGAGTAAGCATGATACCTACTGAGCAAGTGACTTCAAAGTAGGGGGCTGAATGTGCCTTAAATGCTTAGAGTGCTTGAGATCACAGGGGACACTTTGGATAAAAAAAAAAAACCTTTGACACAGTTCTGCTTCATTTGCGTATTCCTCATATTTGGTACTCCCTTTTTCATAAGAACTATGCCCATTAACTTGAAACCAGAACCATCGTCCCCAAGACACAATGGAGGCAGAACCACTAGCTTCACTCATTTCCTGGAGAGGGGGACCAAATCTCGTAGTGTGGTCTAGTAGTAAGAGGATTGTTTTTGAAATTAGGAGAATGCAGGTTTAAACCCCGTTAGCCAAATACTCACTGTGTGACTGATAGCAATTGAACACCTCTCACTGCTCCAATCCACCCTACTGCAGAAATGGGTAAAAGCAGGACACTGGAAACCAGATGCTGCATACCAGCTGGGTTATCATAGGAAAAGAAATTGTAAAATTAAAAAAAAAAAACAAAAAAAAAACTGCTGGCCAAGGGCTTCTGTCAGGCCCCATTTCACAATTAAAAACTGCAGGGAACAGGCCCTTTGCCATGGCGGCTTCTGGCCTTGAAAATGTTTTGCATCCTAGTAACCACTTGGCTTCTTCTCTACAGATCTTCAAAACTGAAGTATACCACCACCCACTAAATCAGGCTTTTCCTGAACCTATATAATTTTACCAATTTGTGCCTTTCAAAAAGCATTTAAGATTCCCCAACTGGTCTCACAATCCCAGTTTATGACATCACAGTATGTTGCCATGGTAAGCACTATGATGTCATAAACAAAGGCACTATGAGGTCATATGGAGACAGTCATATGCTTTTTCTATGGTTATTGCCTACTAAGTAAGCAATAAGATACAATATGGTGTGGTAATTTATTTAGTTTTTGTTAGCCAGGTAAATAAGTACACAAGGCAATCAAATGCCTGCTTTCAGGTATGACCCAGAAGGTTACACGTAAAATGATAAACAAGGCAATACATATAGTATGATACAATGCCCACAATAAACAATGAACATTAGAAACATGATTAATGAAGCATTACATCATGGCAAGGAGAACATCTGGAAACAGTGTCAGGGAAATCACAATAAGTCTGCTGTCACACAGCTACACAAAGACAAGGGTGTCCAAATCCTACTGCCCAATGTCCGATGCTGTCCTAAAAGCTCCGTCATGCAGATCCTTTGATCTGCCGACTTCAGCACCAGGACAAATGATTTTTGGCTGTTTTGTTGTTGTTTTTTTTTTTTGGCCTGCATATAGCTCTTTTCTCAAGATGAGCTTAAAACCCATTGATTTTAATGATTAAAAAGTGAAACTGTGACTCCAGGCATGCACATCTGTTTGACTCACAAAGAAGAAAATGCAGATTCCAGCACTTTCCAATGCCTTCCCCATCCTCAGTCACACTCTGATCATCTGATGGGCTCCAGAAACAGTGCAGCACAAGTTTCGCACTGCTTCTTTGTTGTTTGCAGCACACGTTTAGCCAGCCACTGCTGAATTTACTGGTGCATACCCTGCATCTAGAGAGCCAAGCAGTTTGGTGCCATCTACTTTAGAGTCCAATGTCAGGGTGTCTAGTGTGACTCCAAGACAGGCGAGAGTTAAGGACGATGGAAGGAGAGTTGAAGAGTGGGACCAATCGCGAGGGAGCCTGCTGGGAAAGCTATTGATGCTTTTGCTGAAGAGAAAAGCTGCAGTTTGTGCAGCCAGTTGGGATTCGGGCGAGAGTTGGGGGTTGCATGTCAGCTCAGCAGTCTGGAGGAGCAGAGGAGAAACTCAGACACACAACACAGGAGTTTCCTGCCAGGGTTCAGGCTGGTCCAGGAGCAGTAGCACAGGCACAGGCACTGGGCAAGCAAACCAGCAGCACAAGCAAGCAATCATCTGACTGAGGCTGGGGCACACTGACTGTCTGGCAAAGCACAGCAGGCTATAGCATCAAAGTCTTGAGGTAAAAGCATTTGTTTTATTTTCTAGAATTGAATGTTAGTGTTTTTTGTTGATAATTTCCTAGGAGAGCTCAAATTAAATATAATGTTTTCTTTTCATCATGTCTCCTGTACCAAATTTTGCAGCTAGCAGAGACTAAAGCACAGGAAATCCAAGTGGCATGCTCAGTTCGCACCTAGAGTCTTTGGCTGTAGTGGGATTGGAACCTGTGATCTTCCGGTTAATAGTGGTGTGCTCTAACTGCTGGACTATACAGCCCCATCTGGAAGACAGAAATGATGTCTATTTTCTTCTTTGCAAATCTCTAGATTAAAATAATCTGATGGGGGATAGAAAACTATTATGTGTTCAGTGGGGGATTCGAGCCAGTGCTTGGTTTAAAATGCATTCTTGTAGACCCTCCCAATAGCCTAGTGTTAGTGGTGTAGCTTAATCTGCTGGTAACCCTTGTCATCCTGAGCCAGGGTTGTCACATATCTCTGATGCCTCTTCCAATGGGGATGGTGGGTGGGTGGTTCCTGTTTCATGATGCCCCCCCACCCCACCATGACCCCAGATCATATATTACTCCAGACAGGGGTGAAATCCTGTGCTGGAATGAAAACAGAATGCTGACACATGACAACACAGTGGTGTCAGTTCTGTGCCAGTGAGTGTCAGTAGGTGTGTTGGGGGCAGCATTGGTCCCAATTCACTGCTATATCAATAGCCATAAAGGTCTTCCCTCTTGTGCCATGCTCCAGTGGGGGTGGGACTAGGGGAAAATGTGAAACAGGTGGAAACAACAGTGATGCTGTGGCAGACTGTGTGACCACGCTCTCATCACCCAGCGCGGCAGCTGGTACTCTAGATCTCCCCACCTCCGTTCTGTAAAGTTCTGGCCAGCTCTACATTTATTTATTTATTTGCTTTTGGTGCACTAGACATAGAGATGCCTATTTTCAGGCATGACCCGGGAGCATACAAGTGAAAGACACATGAACAGTGCAATGTGACGCAGCACAAGGGAGAGGTAGTCAATGGGATAGTCAGCAATACAAACAAATTAGCAGTTGGATGATATACAGAGATTAGACAATGTCAAACAATATAAGCAGTACAATGTGATGCAGCACAAGGGAGAGGTAGTCAATGGGCTAGTCAGCAATACAAACAAATTAGCAACTGGATGATACACAAAGATTAGACAATGTCAAACAATATAAGCAGTACAGTTAGGAAAAAGTAAAACTAAACAAAACAAGTGCCAACAAGTTGTATTGGAGCTGGCAGGAAAGTGCAGAAAAACAGTAAGTGCCATCCGAGGTGCAGTATAGAAAAGCAGGCGGGGGAGGTGGAGATGGGGTGAAAAGGTGAAAGGGAAGAAGGCGAGTGCAGGAAAGAACAAGGTGGAAAGTGGAAGGACTGAATGGGCTAAGGTGGATGGAAGCATGTGCAGGGATTTGAGGCCAGTAGATGTTCACGTTGGAGTTTCTTGAAACCAGCATGGGTGGGAGCTAGGCGAATAGTTTGAGGAATAGAATTCCAGTACATAGGGGCAGAGTAAGAGAAAGGGCGCGTATCCATAGTGGCTTTACATCTAGGGATGAAGAGAGGAGCATAGTCATTAGATCGGAGACCATAGGAGGGGGTTTGGGAGTGTAGCAAGGAGGCGAGAGATTTGGGGAGAACTGATCTAGTTATACCATCAAGTAGGGAGCCAAGGGCTAGTAGCAGGTGGGCAGAAGGGCAGGGCCATTTAAGGTCAGCATAAAGCTGACAGTGATGTTTGAAATGTGGCGATCCGGAGGCATAGCAGCAGATGCTATTATAAGTGGTGTCCCATCTATGGAGGGAGGTCTTAGAGGCTCCCAGGCACATGACTGAGCCATAAGCCAGGGCCAGGAGCATACTAACATACTAAAATGCCAGTAGAATAGGCCTAATGGTCTTTCGTGTCTGCTCGTTTGGTCAGCCCCCACCCTGGGTGCTGACCTTGCTGTCCCCCTCGCCTTCTCTGGCTTCTCCCTTGCCAGTTCCGGATATTCTTGCTGCATTGGATTTTGCTTCCAGAACCCTTCCCCTGTAACTGTCCCACCCCCTCTTGAACCCCTCCACTGTCTCTGCCTCCACCAGCCCCCTAGGCAGTGCATTCCATGGCTCCACCACCCTCTCAGTGAAGTAGCACCTTCTCCTTTCTCCCCTGAATCTTGCCCCCTCCAGCTTCCACCCATGCCCTCTAGTGGCCCCTCCTCCTTCCGTTGAAGCACCCTGACTGTTCCTCCCCTATTTACCCTCTTCATGTACCTGAAGACCTCTATCATGTCCCCCCGGTCCCTTCTCTCTTCCAATGTGTACATATTTAGCTCTTCGAGCCTCTCCTCATAGGTCCTGTCCCCCAAGCCCCAAATCATTTTGGTTGCCCTCCTCTGGACCCTCTCCAGGAGGTTAATGTCCCTCTTTAAGTGTGGCCTCCAAAACTGCACGCAGTACTCAAGGTGCAGCCTCACCAAGCAGTTATACAGAGGGAATATCACTTCCCTCCTTCTGGAGGTGATCCCCCTAGCGATGCATCCCAGCATCCTGTTGGCCTTGGCTGCTGCCCTCCTACAAGTCTCAGAGTTGTTCATCTTGACATCCACCACTACCCCCAGGTCCCTCTCAGCCATCGAGACTTGTAGCATTCCCCCAGGGTGTACACGTGGCCTGGGTGTCTGAGCCCCAGGTGGAGTACCTTGCATTTCCCTGCATTGAACCTCAGCTTCCACTTTCTAGACCATCTTTCCAGAGCCTCCAGGTCCCCCTGTAGGGCCACCCTCCCCTCCTCCCCATCCACCACTGCCCCCAGTTTCGAGTCATCTGCAAAGAGACTCATCTCACTCCTGATTCCTGTCCTTATGTCAGATACGTAGGCGTTGAACAGAAGGGGCCTAAGGACTGAACCCTGTGGGACCCCACTAATGACCCTCCTTGGGGATGAGACTATCCCACCAACTACAACCCTCTGGGTCCGGTCCTGGAGCCAATTTCCTATCCATCTGATCATCTGGTTCCCCACCCCCATTTCTCCCAGCTTATCCAACAGGCCCACGTGAGGAACAGAGTCAAATGTCTTGCTGAAGTCTGGAAAGAGGACATCCACTGGTCTACCCAGGTCCAAGGCACTTGTCACCCAGTCATAGAAGTCCACCAGGTTTGTCTGACATGATTTCCCCGGGATGAATCCATGCTGCCTATCGTCCAGGCACCCTGACTTATCCAGGCCCCCCCCAGCCTCTCCTTGACAATGCCCTCCATCACCTTGCCCACCACCGATGTCAGGTTGACAGGCCTGTAGTTCCCTGCCACCTCCCTTGATTCCCCTTGTGGATAGGCACTATATCGCCCACCTTCCAGTCTTGGGGCACCCACCCTGTCCTCAGAGAGATGGTGAAAAGCTCTGCCAGGGGTTTCCCAGGACATCTGCAAGTTCCTTCAGCACTCTGGGATGTAATTTATCCGGCCCAGTGCTTTCTCTGTCTTAAGGGAGCTGAGGCTTCCCTCCTCTCTCTGCTGTGATTTCCACTTCTGGTACCTCTTCTCCCTGCTTAGCCCTCCCCCCACCTGCCAGTGATGCCTCCCCCTCTCCCCAGACCTGCCGATCGGTAGGGGTCCCCCCCTCCTCAGTATCTCTGTCTCCTCCCATGTATGATGCAGCACCCCCATTTTCCCTGGTGAAAACTGAGGTGAAGTACTCATTTAGTACCTCAGCCTGCTCCCCCGGGTCTTGTGCCCATCTCTCCCCTGATTTAATCCTGCTAATCTGCCCCTTCACCCTTCGTTTTTCCCTAATGTATCTAAAGAACCCCTTGTTCCCTCTCCTAATTTCCCTGGCCAGGTTCTGCTCCTTCCTTGCCTTAGCTGCCCTCACACTCTAGTGGCCCTTCTAGCCATCAGCTCTACTCCCTCGATCCCTTTCACTCCTTGAGCACTTGAATTGCTTATAAGCTGCTTTCTTTCCCTCACCACCTCCTGGACCTCCCTGGTCCCACCAACAGGGTTTTGGGCCTCACCGCATTTTCGTCTTACTCTTGCACAGGTGCTGGTAGCATCCTGCACCCTCTCCTGATGATTTCTCACCTACTATCAGCGTCCATGTCTGACCCAATCCCATCCAAATGCTCCTTAAGGATCCTTCCCATTTCCTTAATATCTGCCCCCCTGAAGTCTGTTACTTCCGTCTTTGTACAGCCTTCTACCCCTCCTAGGTCCAGGCAGAACCAGACCGTGGCATGGTCACTCCCCGCTAATGGGTCCCTTACCTCCAGGCCCCCAATCTGGTCACTGTCTGCCAGGACCACATCCAGTACCCGTGCCTCCTGGTCGGTTCCCTCACCTGCTGAGTTAGGAGCAGCGTCTTGAAAGACATCCAACAACCTCTGTTCCCTGGTCACAGAGGATGTCATAGTCTCCAGTCTGTTCCTGGCATGTTTAAGTCCCCAACACCACCACCATTCCTCTGCCCAGTCTGCAGTGTCTCCTCACATCTGCCACCAGACTGTCCTCCAGCTCCTCCGCCAGAACAGGGGTCTATACACCACTCCTATTTTTACTCTCTTGCCCCCCCTTGTTATCAAGGTGACCCAAATCGCCTCCACAGTTCCCTCCGCCTCCTCTACTCCCCCTATGCAAATGCAGTTTTTGACTATCATTGCTACCCCTCCTCCCCTTCCCTCCCCCCTGTCCTTCCTGAACATAGTGTAACCCTCCAGGTTCAGGTCCCAGTCATGTCTTGCAGTGGCCCAAGTCTCAGTGACCGCTGCCACATCCACTGCTCCCTCAGTTAGCATCGCCTGGAGCTCAGGCATTTATTGCCCAAGCTCCTGGCATTTGCAGACTACCTTCCACCTTTCCCTATAGTTCCATTTCCCCTGCTCGTGTTGCCATGGGGATTCTGTTTTCCCCTGGTCTGCACTTTGCCAGTAGGCCTTTTCCTGCAATCCTCCTGGTCCCCAGGGGGGTGGAGACAGAGTCCCTCCTTTATCGGCACCCCCTTGACAGCCTTTTCTCCCATCCCACCCCCCTTCACAAGTTTAAACCCCACTTTTCACCAATGAACCCTCTATTTTCAACTTAAGGATTCCCCTCCCCTCCAAATTGAGATGTAGTCTATCTCTAGCATACAGCTCCTTATCCTCCCAGGTCTCCCCCCAATCCCCATCAACCCATACCCTCTGGCCTCACACCACTCCCTGAGCCACTGGTTTATCTCCTAATTTTCCTTGTGTTCCCCACTAGCCCTTGGCACTGGCAGGATTTCTGAGAAGGAAACTGTGCATCCTATGTCATGACAGACCCTGGCGAGCTTCCTGAATCTTGCCTGTATCTCTAGCTCGCTATTTCCCTCAATGTCATTTGTACCCAGGTGGACCAGTATGTCTGGGGAACCCCCACAATCCTTTGCCAGCTGATATACCTCGTGCTTAGTCCTGTGCACCGTTAGTCCAGGGAAGCTTCTTGTTCTAACTGGCCAGGCTTCTCCCTCCCTATCCCATTTGATACCCCTGATCATAGAATCCCCCAGCAGGAGCACTCTGACCACTCCTTTTCCTCCATCCCCCCCTCTTCCATGTTCCTCATCCTTTCTACAGGCCCCTCCACCCAGCTGGCTCCTTGTTCCTCCCCTATCTGGGTGCCACATGCCACCCCCTCCTTATTTACCATGGCCACCCCTCCCTCAATCCTATGCTTCTCCTCCTCCTCCTGAGTATCCTTCTGTACCTTGCTAATTCCCCCCTCACTGCTCGCAACCGGTCCTTCTCCCCCATCTGCTAAACTAGCCTGGCTCATCCTCCCTTCCTTCCTGTCTCCATGTAGTTCCTCCTTGCTCGTCGTGCTCCCCTGGCCTAAACCCTCAGCTCCCTTTACTGAATCCTCCTTGTACTTCTGGTCCTTCTTTACCTTTCCTCCCAACTGGTCCTTCTCCTTGTGCTTTCCTCCCTCTTCCCCCTGCCCCTCCTGCTCTGATTCACTGCTCCCCCCATTCTCCTGCATTCCAGGTCCCCCCCTGTTCTTCCTGCTATCTGGCCCCTGCCTCCTGCCTCCCACTCCCACTCCCTTTCCGTCTCTAACCACCCCTGTCGTGGCTACATCACCCCCCTCATCCTTGAGCAGAAGAAGAGAATTGAAGCGGTTACTGAGTGTAAGGTCTGATCCACCTCCCCACCTTGCTTCCTTCTGTCCAGCCCTGGCCATCTGCCTACTTCCCTGAGAATGTTGTCCCTCCGTCCCCCCTTTGTGAGGGTCCCCAGTTACCTGCCTGCTTCCTTGGTAGTGTCCTTTTGGACCCTCTGCCAGGGTCCTATGTGACCCTGAGTATTCTCCTGCACTCCTTTCCCATGCCCCCACCCCAGTGCTTGGTGCAACCGTGTGGGAGATTCCCAGCCCCTTCCCCAACCATACCACCCCTTGCCCAGCTTTCTCTAATCCCGCAACCTCCTCCCTAAGCTGTGCTAGCTGGTAGCACACTGGGCAATCACCGAACTTCAAGCCCAGTCCAGTATCATGGCTGCTCCACACCTGTGCACCACCACCCTCCCAAAGATGCCGGCCCTAATGATGTGTGGTTCCATCCCCTTCCAAATAGGTTTCCTTGGGTGAGCCACCAGGTTCCCCCTAGTCCAAGATACCCCTACTGCCTAATCAGGTCACCCACTAATCTTAGAGACAGTCCCACTGTACACCAGTAACCCTGTTACTAGGTGCAGTACAACACATTAAACTTATAAGGGAAATGAACAACTCCCTAAGCTCCTCTCTCCCAGCCTTTAAATCCAACCCCCAGTGGCTAGAACTACATGAGCTGCACCTGCAGCCTTTTCCTCCAATTGCAGGGCAGGTGTTCCCCTATAAATTCGCAGACTTCTGGGGAGGAGGGGTGGGGGAGGGCGGGTCCTGGGCAGACACCTGACTCGAGAGAGAGTGTATCAGCCCTGTGTCTCCCCTTCAAGCCCAGCAGCCAAAGAACCAGGCCCAAGCAAATCCCACCAAATAGGTTTTAAATCAGAAGAAATAGGCCTCCACAAGAACCCTGTGAAAACAACAGCAGCAGCTACTGTCCTGGAACACAACTGATCCTGTCCCCTTCCAGTTCTTTCTGAGAAGACAAAGCAGCTAACAACTCAACCTGATTCAGCTCTGCCTCCAGTCAATTGGCTGAGTGAGACCTGGCCAGACCATTAACACCCCTCCCCCACTATGCACTAACCTTTACAGCTAATGGAGTCAGCACAAGGAATCAAAATTCAAGTCAAAGCCCCCAAAATATGTTTGCTGCCAAAGGAAACAGGTCTCCAATTTAATCAGCTTCACTAACAACACATCAAAATAGGCTTGAAATTAACAGATATAGGTCTCCAATTCAAATAACCATCTCCAAGCAAATCCCACCAAATAGGTTTTAAATCAGAAGAAATAGGCCTCTACCAGCGCAGCCTGTTACACAGTGAAACATCCACAAAATGAGCCCCACTTACAGCCACCAAATCAGTTTACAAACATCCAGCAGCCCCCAAAACAATACCCTGCTAGCCCCTTAGAAATAAGAAAGAAAAGAACTAACCTACCAAGTAAAATCCACAAGAACCCTGTGAAAACAACAGCAGCAGCTACTGTCCTGGAACACAACTGATCCTGTCCCCTTCCAGTGTGTTTTGCTTGCAGTATGACTTGAGCTACAGCAAACCTGGCAGATGGCATGAGTGCACAGCTAGTGCGGTAGGCACCTCCCGATTTTTGCATTGAGCGAGTTGCAGGTGGCAGTGTTATGGAGGTCAAAATCCAGGGATTCATCTAGGAGGATACCCAGGTATTTGAAGGAGCTGGTGCTAACTACCGGGGAACCGTCGGCACACAAAATTTGAAAGGAGTTGCGATTCAATTTGAGTCTAGCTGGGGAACCGAAAAGCATGGAGTGTGTTTTGCTTGCATTAAGAACAAGATTGTTTTCGATTAGGCAGGACTGAATACTTAGGAAGCCACTGGTTAGGGCACGGTTAATATCCACGATATTACTTCCACTACGGTAGATGACAAGGTCATCCGCATACAGCAAGGAAGAGCAGTCCGGTGCAAACGATGGGAGGTGATTTATAAAAATAGAGAAAAGCAGCGGGCCAAGTATGGAGCCTTGGGGAACTCCCATAACTATGGGAGAAAGATTGGACACAGCTGAGTTAAAAGCTACAGCCTGCATCCCCTGGATAGGTAGCTATTGAACCAGGCAACTGTTTCGGTGGAGAAACCAAACGAGCGGAGTTTAGTAAGGAAAACGGTGTGGTTAACCAGGTCAAACGCCTTAGTTAAATCAATGAAGATAGCACCTGTCAAGAAGCTGGTTTCCATTGCACCATAGATATCATTTGTTAGTTTTAGGATGGCAGTGGTAGTACTGTGGCCTTTGCGGAAGCCATGCTGGGAACCTGCGAGGAGGTTATGCTTCAGTAGGTATGCTGTGGTTTGGGTTGCCACTACTTTTTCCAGAGAATGGTAATAGGTTGATAGTTAGACATGTCTTTAGGATCACCTTTCTTAAGGATGGGAGTGATTCTGGCCATCTTCCAGATGTTGGGAACCGTGCCATGCCATATCGATAAGTTAAAGATTTTCGTTAAAGGGAAGGCGATGAGAGGGGCAACGATTTTCAGTAGCCTGGGTTCCAATCCATCAGCACCAGGGCTAGTGCTATCAGAGATGGACAGTAACATCTTTAGAACTTCTATTCTGGTGATGGTCTGGAACTGAAACGGTGGGTGAGAGAGTGCCGGTTCTATGTCCATGGAGCTGGAAGTGGGGGGACCGGGGGGAAGGAGGCAGAGTAGCTCAACAGATCCAAGAAATGGCAGTTTAGTGCATTGGCTATGGTCACCGGATTATTACAATGTATGTTGTTTATCAACATGTCATTATTAGTGGATGTTTTGTTGGCTCCAAGGAGAGCTTTTATGATGGACCAGAATTTCTTGGAGTCACCAGCAGATTTCATTAATAAGTCCTTGCAGAAAGAGCTTTTAGCTAGGTGAATATTCCTTTTGCAGGAATTCCTCTTAGCTCTATAGATGTTAAAATCTGCTTGAAGCCCTGAGGCCTTGAAGCGCCGCTAACTTTTATCCCTTGACCTGAGTTGAGTAAGGAGATCTTTGGTGAGCCACTCTGTTTGTGTTCCCCGTATGCGGCGTGTGACTCTGGGGGCATGGACATCCTGTAGGTATCCAGACCTTGCCAGGAAGTAGTTAAGGGCTGATTGAGCATTACAGGAGGCAAAGATTGGAGACCAGTCAATCATTAAGAGGTCAAACAAAAAATGTGCTTGATTAAGATTAGCCAGATTATGGAAGGTGATGAGTTTAGGAGGAGGAGATGGCTGTCTAGAGGAACACCAGATGCAGAAAATTGGGGAGTGATCACTTATAGCATCAGCCAGGGTACTGGCAGAGACTATGCTGTCGAGACGGTTAGTAAGAGCCCATTCAATTAGTGTACTAGAATGAGAGGGGGCCAAGACCCTTCTAGGATCAGTGATTGGTTGATGGAGGTTATGGCCATGTACTACGGTGTGGATGGACCGATTTGCTTTGCTAATCCAGTTGAGATTTAGATCTCCCATGATGAGGACCTCATTACAACCAATGGCTGTATCCACCTGGGATAATAATTCCTGGAGCCCGGCGATGCTACCACTGGGCGGGGGGTTACAGGAACACACTATGTGCAGTTTCTTAGATCCTACTTGTAGGGTAGCATGAATAGCTTCACAGTGAGAGAGGGTGAGAGGGACATTACTGTGTAGGGATAGGTGAGTTTTAAAGAGGATTGCAACACCACCACCATGTTTAGATGTGGACCTGTCTTGCCGGAGTATTTTGTAGTTAGGTAACATGCACAGGTGATCAGGGGTGGAGGGTTTTAGCCAGGTTTCGGAGAGACACAAAATGTCAGGATTGTATTGAGTAGCCCAGGCCTCTAGTTCAGTTAAATTGTGGGGAAGACTCCTGATATTCAGGTGAACAATACGCAGCCCCTTTAAGTCCTTCCAGGCTGTATCATAGTGGGGGATGTTATCGGCAGGTCCTGGGTTGGGTTCAATGTCGCCTGCTAACATTAATGATAGGAGGAGCATGTACCACAGTTTACGATGAAAGAACGAGGCGGGTAAGGAGGAGTTTGGAGGAGGGGAGTTATGGAGCGTATAAGCAACGTGGTAGGTGATCCAGTTTGAGACAAAGAGAGGAAAGGTGGCAAAGTTGGAAGAAACAGTAGGGTGTGAAGAGATGCCATCCCAGGAGAGCGGGCAACTTAACAGGGGCATTACTAAGAGCAGAGCAATAACAGAGCGAGAACACAGGGATCTGGGGCCCTATTGTTAGAAAAAGTGAATGCCATGGAGAGGATAGGGTATGAGACATTTACTTGGTTGGCCCCTGCGTGAAGGGTAGGTCCAAGACAGTACAAGAGGAGCTGGTAGCAGGTAAATCTGGGAGCTAGTGGCAGTCATTCCATTCAGAGAGAGGAGGTGAAGAGGTAGATGGGGGGGGCCTGGAACTGCACACCTGAGCAAACTAAGTAGACCATAAAGCCTTTGTCTACTGGTATGTTTCTATGTCCATATTAGGCATCAGATCAAGTGTTTGTTGACAGACTGGGGAGCTGTAAGGTCCAGGAGAGGAAAGTTGCTGACTGACTGTTTTTTACGTTTCCCTTAGCCCTCCAGGCTGGGGAGTATGGATGACCGAGGTGGGAGGGGTGCATGGCCGTGGGTATGTGGGGGCATGGATGGCCCAGGAGAGTAGGTTGGGGGGCCCTTGGTTACTGCTGAGCATAGGGCCCACACTGGCTGCTGCAAGACGAGTGCATAGTAGGCTATGCATAGTACATGGGAGGGAGGGAAATTGTTTTTAATCAGTCCATCTTTCGGCCAGCGTACAAGTAAAAACATTTCTTGGGTAAGTAATTTTATACCACCACCACTTGCCCTGGAACAAGTACTAAAAAAATTGATTTGCACACTCCTGCACAAAGGATGTGCAAGTACAACGATGTAAGGGCAAAATGGGTTATACAATCTAATGCAAGTCAGAGATTGTTCAAATTCAGAGACAAGAGCAGTGTGCCACACTGAGATGATGTTTACAGCACCTAAGACAAAACACAGGTATTGAGGGGGCAGCGACAAATTTCAGAAGGCATGGAGTTCCATATCCTATGGGCTGTATAGGCAAAGGAATATATACCAGCCCTAGTTCTAAGCTTAGGGACAGTTAGTAGTGCGCTATCACCAGGCCTTAGAAGGTAGACACTGTTCAGAAGTTTGAGAAGCAAGGTAAGGGATAGGGGCTGATGATTATGTATAATGTTAAAAAATCCCACCTCCAAAACTGGGGACACAAATGGAGGATGCGGGGAACCTACCTAGCCTGTCATAGAGAGAGCAATGATGAGCAAGCCAGTGAGATGCCGATGCAAAATGACAAATATTGTTGTAACATCCCACCTAAGGAGAGTAGATTTTGAGGCAGTCGAAAACACTGGGGCTCCATAAAGAAGTTTGGGGAGGAGCATCCCATGGCAATGGCAAGTTGACCAGGAGAGGTCAGGTTACAGCCTACTTTGAAAGAGACACCCAGCACAGAGTTAAATGACTTGCTTACACCCATTATATGAGTTGAGTGATCTAGGGAGGGGCCAAGTGTAACTCTAAAGTAAGGGGAGGAGGAGACTGGGGGGACTAAAGTACCATCAAGGTAAATTATGGATAATGAAGATGGGCAGAATCTTAGTCTGGGGGGAGTACTGAACAACATAGATTGCATTTTGGTTGTGTTCAGAATCTGTTTGCAGACAACCAAATGTGCACAGACTGGGGGGTCAGTAGTTATATATTGGTTTTTATTTGATCAATACTTCTGAAGTAGATGTAAAGGACCAGGTCATCAGCATAGAGAATGGCAGAGTAGTGGGACAGGCTTTAGTTTATATAATTTATGTGTAGAGCAAACAGAATGGATCCTTGAGGAACACTCACCAGAGTTGGGGCTGGGTTACATAGGGTTGACCCATACTTGACCCTCTGGGATCTGTTTGCAAGATGGTTGCTAAACCAAGGAAGAACAATAGATGAGATTCCCAAGTTAGCCCCAGGGTGGGTGGTGATCTTCCAAATCAGAGGGGCACAGGACCCTAGGCAGCATGGATTCACAGCGGGAAGGTCATGCCAGACAAATCTGATAGATTTCTTTGACTGGGTGACCAAAGTAGTAGATCAGGGAGGGGCTGTGGACATGGCCTACCTAGACTTTAGCAAGGCATTTGACACAGTCCCACACAAAGATTAATACAAGTTAGCCAGCCTGGGTGGGTCCCAAGATGACAGCCTGGGTAAGAATTGGCTGGAGAATAGGACACAGAGAGTAATAGTAAATGGAGACCACTCTGAAAAAAGGGGTTACTAGTGGGGTACAAGAGGTTCAGTATTAGGACCGGTCCTCTTCAATGTCTTTATAAGCGACATTGCAGAAGGACTGGAAGGAAAAGTATGTCTCTTTGCAGATGACACGAAGATCTGCAACAGAGTTGATGCACAGGGTGGGGTGGAAAGGATGAGAAGGGACTTGGCAAGGTTAGAGGAATGGTCAACTGTATGGCAGCTTAGATTCAATGCTAAGAAGTGCAAGGTAATGCACCTGGGAAACAAAAACCCAGGGGAAGAGTACACAATGGGGGGTGAGATACTAACAACAAAAATGGAAAGGGACCTGAGGGTAGTCATATCAGATGACCTAAAGGTGGGCAAGCAATGTGAGAGGGCAGCAAGGAGGGCTGGGGGGTTACTGGGATGCATAGGGAGAGGCATCACCAGTAGAAAACAGGAAGTTATTATCCCTCTGTACAGACAGCTGGTGAGACCCCATCTAGAGTAGTGTGTGCAGTTCTGGAGACCCAATCTCCGCAAAGACATAGACAGGATGGAAGCTGTCCAGAGGAGGGCAACTAAAATGATGCAGGGTCTGCACCGGAAGACATATGAAGAGAGACTTAAGGAGCTTAATATGTATAGCCTCGAGGAAAGGAGGGAGAGGGGGGACCTGATAGAAACTTTCAAGTACCTCAAGGGAATCAACAAAGTCCAAGAGGGTAGCATCTTTCAAAAAAAGAGGTGTGCAAGAACAAGAGGGCACAATTTGAAGATTGGAGTGGGGGGGCCTCAGAGGTAATTTAAGTAAGTATTTTTTCACAGAGAGGATTGTGGATGCATGGAACGGCCTTCCGGAGGAGGTTGTGGAGTCAAAATCAGTGGTGGAATTCAAGCATGCATGGGACAGTCATAAGGCAATTCTGGGGGGTTGGGGTAAGAAGAAGTAGGCTGCTGGTTAACTAGGATCTGCAGCTTATCCAGTAGGTAGGAAAATGGGCAGACTGGGTGGGCCAAGCGGTCCTTATCTGCCGTCAAATTCTATGTTTCTATGTTTACCTGAGTGAGACTTTAAAACAGCAATGCAATGAAAATGGGCTAAAATTCGACACCACATTTTTTCTTCCTAATCGATGCCAGATACCTTCCAGTTTATTTTGGTGTTAAACTTTTCAGTTATCATTTAAGAATGTTATGAAAGTTTTAAAACAAGTATTTCTCCAGAAAAAAGATGGTAGCCTCATTTTTGCATAGGAATAATATTGAGGACCCAAGGAGGGTAAGAATCCAGAGAAAAATGCAAATGCACTGTACACAGCATAGGAAGCATCCAGAAAACCCAAGTCAACAGTTCTGCTAATATTTTTCATAACCACAGCAGAAAATAATCTTTTTTGAAATAACTTTCTTCATTGCACTGCTGCATTACTAACATACTGTACAAATATACGAATTTGCCAGCAGAAATAGGCCACATGATCTATCAAGTCTGATAGAGTATGCAGCTAGCACCCTCACCCTCACCTTGCAGCTGCCCCGGCCCATCCCCTTCCCAATTACCCACCCCCTTCACCTTATTCCATCCCCTTTTGAAACTACCCACTGCCTTACAGGCTACCACTTCCTCTGGTAGAGCATTCCATTCTGCTACGACCCTATCCGTGAAAAAGTGTCTCTTCATTTCCGTCCTAAATCTTCCCCACCTCCAATCTAAGGCCATGCCCTCTCATGTCACTCCCCCTTCTCAGCCTGAGTATCCCTTCAGTGCCTGACTTGTTTGTCCCGTTTACGTACTTAAAGGTTTCAATCTTATACCCCCGGTCCCTTCTCTCCTCCAAGGAGTACGTGTTCAGTTGTCTCAGCCTCTCCTCGGATGGTCTGCCCTCCAAGCCCTGGATCATCCATGTTGCCCTGTGTTGTGCCCCTTACAGTAATTTCACATCCTTCCTCAGATATGGGCACCAGAAAGTACATATGTCTAAAAGTGCATTTTTGTATATACTGTATGCATGTACAGTATGTATGTATTAATAAGTACACTAGTCCCAGGGACCATTTTCAGGCACAACCTGGTCCATTAAGATGGCATATATTAGCAATGGATGCTCCACAATAACAAGGAACAGAGACAAACTGTAATATAAAAAAATGGCAAGTTAATCCAGGTGATGTAAGGTTACATAGAATACAGAGTACCCAAGCTTAGCTATACAAAGGAGAAATAAGGCAAACAAAAAACGTGCCTATACAGGTCATGAATAAACATTACATTACAGTTATAACAGCACAGGACTAAGCTCATCTCAGTGAAATAAGTACTGGCAAAGTTGTTTTGTGGGGGTACGGTCTGCTTTAGTATACTAGTCATCCACTGTCAAGAGCCAGGAATAGGGAAGAAAACATGAGTCATCTTCATCCAGGATACTGGCATAGAGAGTTGGCTAGGAGGGTGCTTAGCCATCGGGCTTTAAAATGAGAAGCCATGCCAAGGTGGTGAAGGGAGGATGGCAAACTAGTCCAAAGAATGGGGGCGGCCATCTAAATATACAGTAATAGCTCAAGGGGGGTCAAGGCCCTCCCTCTTCTGGCCTCACAGCAGGGGGAATCCGTGGGGGAATTGGCTCCCCAGTAAGAAAAGAGGAACAGAATGGCTAGGGGTGCCCTAAACCAGAACTGAACAGTCACCCTGAGTCTGGCTCAAGTGGACAAGCACTTCTATGACAAAGAATGGGGACCGCTATAGAGAAGGCCCTTTCTCCCACACAAGAGGCCACCTGGGGGTATTCAAGGAGAAGGTGGGAGGAGGATGTGAGGTTGTGAGTGCCAACCTTGGGATGAACGAAGGCTGACAGAGGGGGAGTTTGCTCTTTCCCTAAGAGACTTACCAGTAAGGCAGCCTAAACGGTAAACATGGCGGGCCTGGGGGGAGAGCCAGCCCTGCCTTTGGTATAGGGAGCAGTGGTGAGTGTTGATAGGGACCAAAAGGGAAAATCTGCAGATGATATTGTAGGAGGAGTTTAGCCTGGATAAGTTGAGACTGGAGGTTTGGTAGAAAATAGGTGAGCAGCAGTCAAGGAGGGGCAGAAGTGTACCTTTGACAATGGCTAGCTGTACTTTCAGGGTTATGAAGTTCCTTAACTTGTAGCAGATCCCTAAGTTTTTGGTTTATGTGCTTCACTGTTACCTCTATATGGTCAGAGAAGGTCAGGGAAGGGTTCAGTGTAACCTTGAGGTATCTAAATGCCGTTACCTGCTCCAGAGGTGACTCTTCTTGAGTTAGAATGCTCAAGGGGTTTGGAGTACCAGGGCCTGCAGCCAAGTCTGCGGACTTGGGTTTGAACCCTAAGAGTATTGGCTTTGTTTTTTTCATGTTCACAAGTAGTCTGTTAGCAATGAACCAACTCTGGGTGGCACTGTACTCCCTGGAGAGGGAAGAAGATAGTTCACAAAGGTTTTCTGCGCTATGGTAAATGATAAGATCATCTGCATACATAAGCATGCGGCAGCCTTTTTTTTTTTCCTGGGAGGTGGTTCACAAAGGGAGAACAGACTGGGTCTCAGAATGGACCTTTGGGGGACCCCGCTACCAATCCCACGAGAACTGGAGATGCCCCCCCCCCCGTGCAAACCATCTAGGACCGCCAAGAAAGATACTTTCTAATGCAGGCTGTGGTTGCATCTGAGAAACCACAGTGCAGCAATTTATCAAGGAGGATGCGAAGGTCCACAAGGCTGAAGGCCTTTGATGAGTGCATGTAAGTGGCCCCATTAGTTCCCCATCATCCATGCCCTTAAAGAGATAGTGGATTGAGTCCTGCCTGCATAATAGTTCTACCTGGACTACTGTGGCAACACATTTGAAAAAAGAAAGCAGTCATAGTTAGCTTTCTGTTATTAAATGTGGTGTTTTTCAAAGTGTGACAGAACAATCTGTTGCAAACAGCTTGTTTTACTGAACTAACAGTCTGCTTTATGTGTGGGTGCCTCAGGTTATTTATTTAACACATCTTGTGCGACTATCATATGCAGAAGTGTGTTTCCTGCCAGCTGAAACATCCCTCAATGTTGTTATTCATATCATGAACAATTTTAGCCCTGACTTGGCATGAACAAACTGTCAGTGTTAGACAGGGATTGAGAATCAGTGAAGTTCACTAACTCAGGGTTTTGTAGCTAAACTTTTTCAAATGTAAGCTGTAGTTATTAATATTATAGCAAAACATGTAGCAATTTAAGTAACTTTTCATAATGGCACAGCATTACAAGTTAGAGATTTTGCCCTGCACAGTCCTGTGAAGAGTTTGCACTGGGCGAGCTATTAGTGGATTTGATCTGCATCAGGTAGCACTGAATAATTAATTGTTTGCTCGTCTGTCATTTTCTGAGGTACAGTGAAGCCCGCCAGGGTGCAGCGCAGTGTCACATGTTTTCTGCATGACAAAAGGGATTAGGTAAGCACTAAATGTACTACTCAGCCTGACTCAATGAATTTACACAGGTCTGTTTAAATAATACAATAATTTTGTGGAGCTAGTCTTTATTCACCACTATTTAGCCATTTAGCTGTCCTAATGACGTCCACTTTTTTTTTTCAATTGATCCTTTAGCTATGCATACCAAAAAGCATACTAAAAAATTTCCAAATTTTGTTCTGTACATTTGAATTTTGGTAAATGGTATGCCCACTGAGACCAATAGTCCCTTTTTCAGTGCCAACATGGATACAAACGCTTTGTTCAGCATCAGACTTGCAAACTACTGTACAAAAAGTGTAATCTTCTGGAAAATAAGTTTACAAATGCGAGCCTAACCACCAAACTGAACCACCCTCACCCTTCCATTTACTGCTTAAGACATTAATTTCAGGTGCCCTACAGGAGCAACGCATCCTCAGCTCCCATATCAACCAGTTGTATTTCTTTTTTTGTATTGTCCCTGGCATCAAGTACTTCACCCGCCCCAGTGGGGAAATTGCACTTATCTATGTCTACACTGTCATCTCCCCCTCCAGCTATATACCCATCCACCGTAGGAGCCCTTCACCCTCGTCTTTCAATAGTGACCAGAACAGTTCTTCCACTCACCTCCGTGGATGACTGCTGTCTGAATGACAGTGTTTGATCACAAACTAACTGTAGAAAACAGTTTCTACAGTCAGTTTGCGATCAAGCTGTCATTCAGACAGCAGACAGCAAAGGAGATGAGTGGAGGGACTGTGCTGTTCGCTGTTGAAAGGTGAGGATGGGGGACTCCTACAGAGGATGAGTGTGACCCCCCCCCATTACCCGGGTCTACTAGAATCCCAGTAAGACCTAGTGGCAGGCAGGGAAGGCAGCTTGTGAAACTCCAGTTAAATGGATTTCACACTGTCTCACAATGTTCTCAGTCTCAGCTGAGACTGAAGGATGACATCATAATAGAACTTTTGCAGCTGCATAAGCCACACTGGAATGTTGCAGTTGGAGGTTAGAGTAGAACGTTGGGGAATTTGAAGTAATTCAGTCTGCGTGTAGTCTGAGAGAGAGACTGTAGTGCAGCAGAGTGTGTGCAGGCTCTCAGAGCTTTAAGCTCTGTTTCTGAGTTACTTTTGGAAGGTGTGTGTTTCCACCTGAAGAGGAACACAGGAACTGGTAACTGAAGTGGTGGAGACCGCTCTCAATGGTTCAGAGCCCCATCCCTGAGGAGATAGGAGGAAGGTGTTTGCCTGTTTTCCAGGGGCAAACCCCCTGGGTCCGGCTAAGGGAAAGAAGCTGCCTGTTTAAGTTGTGCTGAAGCACCAGAAGCTCTGAGAGGAAGATCCCTTGTGGAGGAAACGCCTGTGGGGCACCTGCAACCAAAGGGTGAGTTCGCTCTGAAAAAGGGCCAAGTGTTTTTCACCTGAACAGAAGGAAACTAAAGGGACCATTACTGTGGGGTCAGGAAAAAGACAGCCAAGTACAGTTGGAAAGTGAGGATTGGACTGCTTAATCCGTGGGAGGTCTAGAGTAATGGACAATGCCGCTTAATTCAAGTATGTTCAAGTCCAGCACAAAGAGTGAAGGAAATTGGGGATTGGACTGCTTAATCAGTGGGGGCTAGAGTAATGGATAATGCCACTTAAAAGTATGTTCAAGTCCAGCACAAATGGGAAGCAAGACAAGTAGATGGAATGTGAAATACATTTAGCAAGGATCTACATTGCAAAGCTTTACAGGATGAGGTGTTTACTGTCTAGAGAAATGGCTGGGTATGAATTGTGAGAGCAAGAGGTGGGAGACCTCCCCATCAGTAGTAACCAAATTCACCTCTACAGATCTGCTCTGAGACACCTTTTGCTTTCCCTCAGGTACTTGGCCAGTGCATGAGAAAAGTACCCAGACATGGGATTGAAAGGAAGAATTCTCTGATGGAGCCGTGGTGCTCTTAGGTGATTTAGGAAGCCACCAGAAAATGTTTCCATTAAGTATGGAAGGTGTCCAAGTGGCTGGCAAGGGAGCCGAGCCAAGGAAAACCCAGAACAGTGTACAGGTTCGAGCTGTGTAACCCAAAGCAGCATGCAAGTCTGGGCTATGTGCCCAGTGGGTTCAGAGCCTGAGGGCTAAAGTGTTGAGGAAGTGTTCTGGTCTCTTTTTAATCTGCATTACCAGGAGTGTAGCCCCGTAGGGGTCCATCTATGCTTTGTTTATTCTATTTGGATGTGAATAAAAAGCCACACTTTAGAATCCCACTTCTGGTATTGGACATTACAGTTATTGCTTCCTGTGTTCGGGAGTTACTTGGGTGCCCCGTGCAGAGTAGTCAAACCTAGCCTTTGTGCCAAGTGACCTATTCCTCCCCGAACCCAGCATACCTGGTATTGCTGTCAGAAACAAATGGTAGACTGAGTAGGGGCTACATGAGGATGCAGCTAGAGGGAGACAATAGTAGGGAGAGGGATTGGGGCTGTTTTCCAACTGGTTGGATAGAGTACATTACATTGCTACAGTACAGTTAAATTCGGCTTCCTACCGGAACATATTGACTGAGGAGTTCAGTACCAACAGGAACAGACAGACAGCTGGAGGAAAGAGTGGTGGGGGTAGGTGCAATAAATAAAAATCAGAAATGGTTTGCTATGTGAAGTGCAACAAAATCAGTTGCATTGCCAAAATCTAAATACAGGAAATTCATAATGAATGGAAAGAGACCCACAGCTATGGTATTTCAGCGGCTAACAGTGATAACAGGTGAGTGAGCGGTGTTTACAATAAGCCAAATAACAGTATATAATCTGCTTCATGTGTAAATTCCCCTCACTTGACCATTTAAAAAAATGAAACATAAAAAAGAATAATTAAGAATGAGCACTGAAGCCAAAATTTAGCTACTGTCAACTCAGGAAGTGCAGCTTTCCACTAGACTCTGACAAGTGCTTCAGCAGGAAGAAAAAATTACTCACCTTAGTAATTGTGTTTCTTCTAATGGAGTCTTGCTGTATTCTGACATTATGCAGTTAGCACCAGCACTTGAACTGCTCCGGAGAGGAAAGAGTTAACTCTGTGTCAAAGCATAGAACGTTGAGCTCGAGCTCAGTTCAAACCTCTGTCTGCTGCACTTTGAAGTGTAACCGTCAGATTCTTATAAGCTAACACTAACTAACTACCCCCGCTATGTGGGGATTGTAAAATGTTTGCTAGCCAAAAAGGCAACCAAATATTTTGGATCCCCAAAAGACTCAAGTTGAGAAATCCAAAACAAAACCTAGGTAGTGAACAAAATAATTAACAAACCATATTAATAATCCACTCCCCCTGACTAAAGAGGGAGAGTGCCAAGTACACCCCTGAGGTGCAACACTGCGCCTACCAGCCCACTTACCAAAAACTAGGTTCTGAGAGGGGAGGCAGGGAGGGAGGTCAGAATACAGCAAGACTCCATTAGAAGAAACACAATTACTAAGGTGAGTAATTTTTTTCTTCAAACAACATGAAGTCTTGCTGTATTCTGACATTATGCAGCCTACCAAGCAGTACCTCCATGCAGGAGGGAATCAAACCTATTTTGAGAATAGGCTCTGCAGTACTGCTGTACCAAACTGAGCATCACTCCTAGTCTGGATATCCAGAGAGTAATGCTTGGTGAAAGTATGGACTGTTTTCCAGGTGGCTGCTTTGCATATCTCTAATAAGGGTATATCTCGGGCAGCAGCCAGAGAAGCAGTTGTAGCTCTAGTCGAATGAGCCCTCAGGCCTGAGGGGGCACTTTGCCTACCTTTTCATAGCAGAATTGTATACAAGAGACAATCCACCTAGCAATAGTTCTTGTAGTAGCTGGTTTGCCCTTTCCCACTTCACCATAAGTGAGAAACAACTGGAGGGAGTCAAACTTAAGAGCCTTAGTGCGCTCAATGTAGTAGCTAAGAGCCCTTTTAACATCAAAACTGTGTAATCTTCTCTCTTTCCTGAAGAAGAATAATCAATGAAGAATACAGGAAGAGACACGGATTGGTTCAGATAAAAATCTGAAACCATCTTGGGTAAGAACCTCCGGTTGGTTCTAAGGACCGCCTTATCTCTATGGAATGAGATAAAATCAGGCTCCACTGACAGCAATTCACTGATATGCCTGGCAGAGGTAATAGCTACCAGGAACAAAGTTTTCCAAGTCAATTACTTAAGCTCTGCTGAAGACAAAGGCTCAAAAGGGGGTTGCATAAGCTGAGCAATGCAAACATTAAGATCCTGAGTAGGATCCCTAAAGCGGGGATTGGTATGAAGCAATCCTTTGAAAAATTTACAGAAAACAGGGTGAGATGCCAGTGAGGAGGACTTTCACACTGACAGAAAAGCAGAAACAGCTGACAAGTATACTTTGAGGGTAGCTGGTCTAAGGCCTAGGCCATTAAGATGAACCATGTAATCCAGAACGGTAGACAAGTCAGCAGTATCTTGGGATATATGTTTCTTGGAACACCAAATGTTGAATCTTTTCCATTTGGAGTTATAAGTTTCTCGGGTGGCAGGTTTTCAAGAAGCTTTGAGAATGTCCAGAGACAAATGCAAATTTGCATATTCTAACTGTTCAAGAGCCATGCCTTGAGACTGAGAGACCGAAGGATGGGGTACCAGATCCTCCCCAGAAAGGAGGTTAACAGGTTGTGATTCCTGGGAAGAGATAGGGGAAGATGGACTGTGGCAGTATTGCCCCTAGGCTCGTATGTAAAAAGAATCTCAATTCTTCCCCTTCCTTATTACCCCTCTTTAAAAAATTAATCTGCTGCAGCAGTCTTCTAACTATATTTCCCTTTTCCCACTATGATAGGGTGGCCTTCTATCATAGGTCTTCACTCTGCTTTCCCCACTTTGTTTCTTTTTCTAGGCCTTGAGATCCTCGGGGGGGAGGGGGGATTTTTGTTACTGAATTTAGAAAAGGTAAATACTGATCTAATGTTACCTCGTCTAGTAGGATAGTGAATTAGTACGAGGGCAATAAGTGCACACAGTTGTGTGCTGTTTATTTATCTGTCCTGTATGGGCGCCTAAGCTGGAAATGTAATATCCACGCTTTAGCGCCAGGTTATAAAGCGCCCGTTTTTATTTTTGCTCTAGTGCTCCAATTTTCTCCAAATAAGAAAAGGATCCTTCAGAGCACCGTAACTGCGCTCGAGATAATGAACATCTCAAAATTTGTACAATGGGTCTCTGTGCCTGCTTACAGTTAGGGAGCGGGAGACAGTAGAGCTATCCATAGAGTAGGGCTTAGTTAGGCAGAAAAATGAATCCTGCTCTGGTCACCCTTAGCCTTATCTATCTGCAGAGAAGGGCATTTGGGAAATAGCTGCAGATAGAAATCAAACCGCTTGAAGTCAACGGCTGCGCTGTTTTCCCCCATGCCAAAAACCCATTGAGGAGAACTCGGTAAATTCTCTTCAAAAACTCAACACTACTATGATAAAATGCCGTAACTGGGGGTTTCACTAGATAAACAAAACAGCTAAACACACAACTCCCTCTAAATTAAATTCCTTGCTCTCATTTCCTTTGCAGTTAGCCGATAAACATGAAAAGTACTCTTTTTGTTTTTTTTTTTTTTTTACCTGAGTCCAGTGGCTTAGATGTGCAGTCAGGTCTGCTATTAGGAGGGCAGCCGCCCAATATAAGGCTTATTTATAGGACAAGAGCTTAGTCTGGCTCCACCTTGTAGGCAGATCCCTCTTATTATAATGAACTATTATATACGCAAGATACGTTATAGTCCTACGAGGACAGAATTTGGAAATGTTGCAAGCCTTTGGTTCCAAAAGACTCATTATGTAAAGACTGTACTAGGTTTGATCCCCCAACATCTTGTATTAGTGTAGAAACTTATTGTTCTTAGAATTAGGGGAGGATCAGCTGGCCCGGTGGTGCTGAGGGTTGAGGCGCTGGATGCCACATCTCGCACCACGCCGGCGACCCGGGTTCGGGAACGAGCCGGGGGTTGCTGGGAGTCGGTAGGGGAGGAAGAGGATCGAGCATCTGGAGGACAGCTCTCCTCTCCTGGGAGGGGCAGGGGTCCCTGTTTGGCGCTTGACTGACCTCTGGCGGAAGCCGGAGATGCAGCAAGCGCTAAGCATAGCAAAGGGGGGGGGGGAGGTGGCAAACGTTGGTAAGGCCTTGACGTCAGGGCACTAGCCACTCCCAGGAAAAAGGTTAAATACACCCCTCAGCTCTGGTGGAGATGTAGAACCGGAGCTTGCCCACGATTTACAGCCACCCTCCTGGCATCCTCCCGATCGACGCCACCAGAGAATTCTGCGGTGTTGGAGCCCACCCCCTTCCCGCTGGGGGGGGGCAAACCGAGGCTACACGGGCGACGGATGACTGACCAGGTAGGAGCGAACCATAGTGGTATGACTCCTAGGTACTCCCAAGGAGACTGGAGCCGAGGGGAGAGAGGAGGAAAAAAAAATAGAAAGTACAAAAAAAAAGAATAAGGGGAGAATCAAACCAGTCATGTGATCAATTATGCCTGTCCTAAAGATATTTAAGGAGCTTCAACGCTCAGTTGAGACAGATAGGTGGGAGACAGTAGTCCTAGCTCTCTCTACTGAGGAAGAACATAGATGATGCTGGAAAGATGATGTAAACTACTTCCACTCTATGGGAAACAAAAAGTTATTTTGTTAAAGCTCTTGGTGAGCTAGGTCTTATTTTGTACCTTTGTTTTCAAAAGTATCTTGATTTCTTCTATAGCTTGAGTTTAAAATTTGGTTATCCTTTTTTTTTTTTTTGAAATAAATAGTACTCCAGACATTACGGAGTACCACAAACTGAATTCCTGTCTCTGGTTTCTGCTTCTTTCAAGTTATCAAGACCCACACCCTATCACAAAAGTGGTGTCGGAAGTGGGATATACTGGTTGTCTGAGGCACATAAGGAGAAACCAGTAGGGGACCTGATCAGGTACCTGATAACTCAGTGCAGAGATGGCATCCGGAGTGGATGAGAAGAAGACTGGAATGATAACCAGAACACAGATGGCCTTAACAGGTGATCCTTTACACCCAAGCCTAGACCAGGTTGTTCGGGGGAAGGAGTCCAAGGCTAAAGAATAATCACCAAGCAAAGATGAGATGGAGGAGGAGAGGCAGCAGAAACTTCCCAGAGAGGAACCACCAGAAGATTTTCCAAGTCTAGTGCATTGGTTGGCTGTCTGCCAGATAGAAATGGAGAAACAACGCGATCAAGAAGCCCAAGAAAGACGGCAAGAAATGGGACAACAGGAAATAAGGAGGGCTGAAACTGTTAAAATATTACAACAAATGGGGACTACTACAGGGGCTAGTGGAGATGGTAATACCTCCAACCCTCGAGACATTAAATTGACAAAAATGACTAATGCGGATGACATTGAGGGATATTCAACAACTTTTGAATGGGTGGCTAGAGCCTGCAACTGGCCCCAAAACCAATGGGTGGTACGGTTAGCCCCCATTTGACTAGAAGGGTGCAGTTAGCATATAGTCACATGGACACTAGAAATGCAGATAATTATGATCTGGTAAAAACAGAGATTTTAAAATGATACGATACTAGCACAAAGACATATAGGCAGAGATTTCGCACCTTGAAATATCACCCTCAAGATAACCCAAGAGAAACTTTTACTCATCTAAGAGAGTAATGTTGGAAATGGGTCCAACCAGAGGGAAAGTCAACTACAGTCATTGTGGAGACTTTTGTTGTGGAACAGTTTTTGCAACTTCTTCCCCATGATGTTCAAATATGGGTGAAGAAACACAAACCAGAGACTGCAGAAAAGGCCATATCATTGGCCGAGGACTTCTTGACTGCACATCAGCCCTATTGGAAAGTGAGTCCTCGCCCTCAGGAAGGGACTATAGGGCAAACCACACCTGGGGTAAGACTTGGTGCAGCCTGTACCACTGACTTTAAAAAAGACATTAAAAATTACTTTAAAAAATGTTTTTTTCCAGCTGATATTGTGTGTAGGAATTGCCAGGGGTTGGGTCACATAGCTAGGTATTGTCCCAATAAATGCTTAGATAACACCCATCTGGCATTATTAAATGCTGGATATTTTATGACCACTGTTAAACTGGGTAATCAGAGGGTGATGGGATTAATTGATTCTGGTAGCAAAAATACATTGATAAGACCTGAAGTATTAGCTACCAGGAAGAATCTACAATCAGGGCCTGATATGCATGTGGTTTGTGTTCATGGGGACACACACCAATACCCTACAGTAAAGACTGATGTATCAGTAGACAGGAATAGTGCAGAGGTAATTGCAGGTCTCGTACCTAAATTACCAGTACCTATATTAATTGGTCATGACTATCCTGAATTTAATCAGATACTAGAAAATAGGGGGTCCATGACTGCAGTTACCACTAGAACACAAAGCAAGCAGTTACAACCACTAGGGGAAGAGTTTCTTTTTCAGGAGGATTTATATGATCAACCTGGTAAGACCAAAAAGACTAGGAATGCTAAAAGAAAGTTAAAGAAAAAAATGGAGAGAAGAACAGAATGGATTAGCTGACCCTGTATCTTCCATTTTTGTAAACTGTGATATTTCTAAAGAGCAAACTAAGGATTCCTCTTTACTACCATTATTCCAGCAGGTAGGAAAGGAATCTGTGCCAGGTGCCCCTAAACTGATTATCCAAAATGTTATTTTATATACAGTGTGTAAAAAGGAAGATACAGGGGAGCAGGTGGAACAGTTGGTAGTCCCTATAACTCACAGGAATAATCTAATCCACCTAGCTCATGATATCCCTCTGGCAGAACATGCAGGGTGGGACCAAACTTTAAGTAGAATCCTACAAAGATTTTATTGGCCAGGATTTCACAATGAGGTAGCTAACTACCGCCAAAGTTGTGAAGAATGCCAGCATGTCAGCCAGGTGGGACGGCAAGAAAGGGTACCCATGATACCCATACCCTTGGTAAACACTCCCTGTGAAAGGATCGGGATAGATATTGTGGGTCCATTAATTAAGAGTGCAAGTGGGAATCACTTCATTTTGGTAATATGTGATTATGGAACAAAGTACCCTGAAGCCATTCCAGTACATACAATTACCACCAAAACAACAGCTGAAGAGTTAATCAAAGTATTAAGCAGGGTGAGGATTCCCAAAGAAATACTATCTGATAGAGGGAGTAATTTTAATGCATCCTTATTAAGAGAACTCTATCGGTTACTGGGAGTGGTAGCGGTGCAAACGTCCCCCTACCATCCCCAAAATGATGGGCTTGTAGAACGTTTTAGTCAGTTTGTACAAGAAGAAGGGACTAGCTGGGATAAACTCTTGCCATTCTTATTATTTGCCTATCGGGAGGTACAACAGGCCTCCACAGGGTATTCTCCTTTCTCTCTGTCATATGGAAGAAATCCATGAGGACCCCTTGATGTGGTGAAAGAACTATGGGAAGGCAGAAAAGAAATGAAACAAACCAGCATGGCTGAGTATATGAAATCATTACGACACAAGTTAGTCCATTATGTACAAAAGGCCCATGAGAACACTGTGCATGCACAACAGGTACAGAAACAAGTTTATGATCAAGGGACAAAGGGAGAAAAACGGTTCCAGGGTGGGGAAAAAGTGCTATTGTTATTACCCTCTTCCAATAACAAATTATTAATGAAATGGCAAGGACCTTACCAGGTTTTGAGACAAACTGGTCCTGTAAATTTTGAAATTGTCACTCCTGACGTTAGGCCTGGAAAAAAAATCTATCATGTGAATTTGCTAAAAAAGTGGTATGACAGACCAAAGGAAGCGAATAGTCTGATGGTACTCCCCGAAACTGAGGAAACTGATTTTGAAGTCACCTATGGATGACTTGAAGGTTCAAAAGGTCCTCAGGACATATTTATTAATCCTGCTTTAGATAAAGCACAACAGAATGAAATATGTAAACTAATACAGTCATTTGAAACCACATTCACTAGTACACCTGGTAGAGCCAAGGATGTAGAACATCACATCCGTACCCATGCAGGTACAATAAGAAAGAGATCTTATAGGCTCCCAGAAAGGGTTAGGGATGAGGTGCAGAATTAAATAAATAAATTACTCACTCTTGGCATTATAGAACCCTCCAACAGTGCATGGGGATCCCCAGTGGTGGTGGTGCTAAAAAAGGAGGGGGGTATTCGACTGTGCCTTGATTTTAGGGGTCTTAATCAAGTTGCCCAGTTCGATGCCTACCCCATGCCATGGGTTGATGACATTCTTGATAGAATAGGGAATGCTAAATATATATCAATCTTAGGTTTGACAAAGGGACATTGGCAGATTCCCTTGGCAAAGACAGATAGGGAAAAAACTGCCTTCAGCACCCCCAAGGGACTGTACCAATTCTATACAATGCCTTTCGGTCTTCACGGGGCTCCTGCCACCTTCCAGCACTTTATGGATCAGATATTGACACCATACATGACATTCTGCGTAGCTTATCTAGATGATGATGATGTTTTTAGTAAAGATTGGGAGTCCCACATGAAACATCTTCGGACTGTTATTAATGCCATTAAAACAGCCGGGATGACTATAAATCCAACCAAATGTACCCTAGCGATGTATGAGACTAAATATCTAGGATTCCTACTAGGTAATGGACATATTAGACCCCAGGTTGATAAAGTGGAGGCAGTAGCTTGTAGTCCCAGACCAATAACAAAAAGGCAAGTCGGATCATTTTTAGGACTTGCCGGATACAATAGGCATTTCATCCCCAACTTTTCCACGATTGCAGCGCCACTTATGGATCTTACAAAAAAGAAATGTGGAAATAATGTGAAATGGTCTGAGGATTGTGAGCAAGCCTTTATAGCCATCAAAGTGGCTCTATGTTCTTCTCCAGTCCTCAAGAGTCTAAACTTTGAGTACCCCTTTGAAGTACGTACAGATGCCTCAGGCACAGGTCTAGGAGCAGTACTAAGTCAAACTATTGATGGTGAGGAACATCCGATTGTATATATATCGAGAAAACTACATACTAGAGAACAAAAATTTGTTCTGTGTACTGTGGAGCTAGAATGTTTAGCAGTGAAGTGGGCAAATTAATCCCTAGGATTTTATCTCTGGGGTGCCCCCTTTACTCTAATTACAGACCATAATCCTTTGTGTTGTTTGTCTCAGATGAAGGACAAAAACAATAGGATTATGCAGTCGTATCTGGCTCTTCAACCTTTTAATTTCACTGTAGAGCACAGGGCAGGCACTGCTCATGCAAATGCAGATTATTTGTTCAGACGTTAGGATATTAGGGACAAATCCTGAGACAATAGACACCCCAGGGGAATAAGTTAAAATAAATAAATAAATAAAAAACATTGAGTATACTGTACTTTTTATTCACCCATGTTATAAAGGGACCCTGGGGTGGAGTTCCATGGTGAGGGAGGGCCGGAACTCCATCCTACCGCATGAAATGAGGTAGGCTGTCTCAGAAACCTAGGCAGTTTTCTGCTTAGCCATGGGGGTATGTGGCAGTATTGCCCCTAGGCTGGTATGTAAAAAGAATCTCAAGGCTTCCCCTTCCTTATCTACTACCCTTCTAAAAAAAATAATCTGCTGCAGCAGTCTTCTAACTAGATTTCCCTTTTTCCACTATGATAGGGTGGCCTCCTATCATAGGTCTTCACTCTGCTTTCCCCACTTTGTTTCTTTTTCTATGCCTTGGAGATACTAGGGGGCCGGGGAAGAGACCTTTTCATTATTGAATTTAGAAAAGGTAAATAATGTTACCTTATCTAGTCAGATGGTGAATTAGTACGAGGGCAATAAGTGCACACAGTTGTGTGCTGTTTATTTATTTTTCCTGTATTGGCGTTTAAGCTGGAAATGTAGTATCCACGCTTTAGCGCTCAGGTTGTAAAGCGCCCATTTTTATTTTTGCTCTAGTGCTCCAATTTCCCCAAAATAAGAAAAAGATCCTTCAGAGCACCGTAACTGTACTCGAGATAACGAATATCTCAAAATTTGTACAACGAGTCTCTGTGCCTGGTTACAGTTAGGGAGAGGAAAGATAGCAGGAAATAGCGGGAGACAGTAGAGCTATACTTAGAGTAGAGCTTAGTTAGGCAGAAAAATGAATGCTGCTCTGGTCACCCTTAGTCTTATCTATCTGCAGAGAAGGGCATTTGGGAAATAGCTGCAGATAGAAATCAAACCACCATGAAGTCAACGGCTGCACTGTTTTCCCCCACGCCAAAAACCCATCGAGGAGAACTCAGTAAATTCTCTTCAAAAACTCAACACTACTACGATAAAATGCCATAACTGGGGGTTTCACTAGATAAACAAAACAGCTAAATACACAACTTCCTCTAAATTAAATTCCTTGCTCTCATTTCCTTTGCAGTTAGCTGATAAACATGAAAAGTATTCTTTTTATCTATTTTTTTTTTTTACCGGAGTCTGGTGGCTTAGATGTGTAGTCACGTCTGCCATTAGGAGGGCAGACGCCCAATATAGGCTTATTTATAGGACAAGAGCTTAGTCTGGCTCCACCTTGTAGGCAGATCCCTTTTATTATAATGAACTATTATATACGCAAGATATGTTATAGTCCTACAAGGACAGAATTTGGAAATGTTGCAAGCCTTTGGTTCCAAAAGACTCATTATGTAAAGATTGTACTAGGTTTGATCCCCCAACATCTTGTATTAGTGTAGAAACGTATTGTTCTTAGAATAAGGGAGGATCAAACCAGTCATGTGATCAATTATGCCTGTCCTAAAAGATATTTAAGGAGCTTCAGCGCTCAGTTGAGACAGACAGGTGGGAGAGAGTAGTCCTATCTCTCTATACTGAGGAAGAACATAGATAATGGTGGAAAGATGATGTAAACTACTTTCACTCTATGGGAAACAAAAAGTTATTTTGTTAAAGCTCTTGGTGAGCTAGGTCTTATTTTGTACCTTTGTTTTCAAAAGTATCTCGATTTCTTCTATAGTTTGAGTTTAAAAGCTGGTTATTCTTTTTTTGTTTTTTTTAAATAAATGGTACTCCGGCCATTACGGTGTACCACAAACTGAATTCCAGTCTCTGGTCTCTGCTTCATTCGAGTTATCAAGACCCACACTCTATCACATGGACTGCTAGGGACAGCAACAGGGGATACCAAGGCTGCCTGGCCCAATCTGGAGAAATCAGGATCACTTTGCAAGATTGTGACTATCTTTGCCAGGACCTTGAACAGCAGAGGAAAAGGAGGTAAAGCATACAGAAATGTCCCTTCCCAATCCAGAATCAGAGCATCCAGAGGGACTGAACCTAAGACTGGGGGTCTGCAACAGAAGAGAGGAAGTTGGTGATTGTCTGTGGCTGCAAAGAGATCTATCTCTGGAGTGCCCCACCTTGAAAAAATCACTTGTAACACTAAGGGATCCAGGGACCATTCGTGATGGCTCTGGGAAATCCTGCTCAATGCATCTGCTAGCATATTGTCCTTCCCTGGGAGGTGGACTGCTACCAGAAAGGTCTGTAGAGAATAGGCCACGGACCATAATTTCATACCTTCCGTGCATAAGGCCATAGACTGATTGCCTCCCTCCTTGTTGATGTACTACATGGTGGTGGTGTTGTCTGTCCTGACCTGAACCACCTTGTTCTGTACTGATTCCGAGAAGGCTTGCAGAGCAAGGTACACTGCTCTGAGCTCCAGAACACTGATGTGGAGAAGAGACTCCTGAGTGGACCACACTCCCTGAGCTTTGAGAGCTCCCAGGTGAGCTCCCCACCCCATGAGAGAAGCATCCATGGTTAGAACCACAGAATGAGATTGAGGGATGAATGGAACTCCTCGCCTGAGGTTGTCCTAATCCAGTCACCACTAGACAGCCTGGATCAGGGTCTGAGTCACTGGAATAAGCTTGGTTAGATAATCTTTTTTCTGAGACCAAAAAGCCCTCAAATGGAACTGGATGTCCTTCATCTGAAATCTGGCCCCTTGGACCACTGCAGTGGAAGCTGCCATATGGCCCAGGAGTTGAAGGAAATGCCTTGCTGGTTGAGACACCAGAAGGTGGAAAGAGGAAGCCAGCTCTATGATGGCCTTTACCCTTGCCAGAGGGAGAAATGCTCTCGTCTTGACAGTGTCCAATTCTACCCCTATGAAGGTTAAGAGTTGTACTGGCTCAAGAATTGATTTGGAAAGATTGTGGAGGAATCCTAGAGAAGTGAGCACTTGTTAGGTCACTTGTAAATCTGACTTGACTTGGTCTGGAGACTGACCCACTATGAGCGAGTCATCCAGGTATGGGAATACGGATATGTTTTGTCTCCTTAGAAAGGCCACTACTACTGCTTTGCACTTTGTAAACACCTTTGGAGCTGATGTTAAGCCAAAGGGCATTGCTTTGAACTGGCAATGGCTTGAAGGCAGTTCGAACCTGAGGTACTTTCTGTGGGAGCACCTGATGGGAATGTGAAAGTAGGCATCTTTTAGGCCCAGGGAGGCTAGCCAGTCCCCTGGCCTTAAAGACGGAAGATTTATTCCCAGAGTCACCATTTTGAATTCTGGCTTTACTAGGTGCTTGTTTAGGTATCTTAAGTCTCGGATGGGCCGCCACTCCCCTGTTTTTTTTCGGGGTAAGGAAGTATCTGGAATACAGACCTTTGCCCATGTGAAGTGTAGGAACTTTCTCTATGGCTCTGAGAGCCAGCAGAGATGAAACCTCTGCCTCTAGGGTGATGGTTTCGGAGATGGTTGCAGGTGGAAAGGATCTGACCCGCCGCTTTGGAAATTTTTTGAAGCTGAGGGCCAGTCCCTGGCTTACTACTTCCAGGACCCACTTGTCTGAGCAAGCTGGGGGGAGGCCTGTTTAGCCAGTTCCAGACCAGTGTCCCATCTGGACTTCCGGTACCTGGCTGTGTAGGCCAAATAATTAGCCTGCCTGAGTCCCAAGGAAGACGCCATGTACTGTTTCTTAGCCATGGCATCCAGCTTCCTGGAGTCTTTATCCGGGGGGGGGGCAAGGGTATGTTAGCCTTATCACAGGCTGCAGCCTGCACCACCCCAAAATGGCTGCATTGCTGGTACAAGTACTCTGTACCTGGGCCTGACAACATATACCTCTTGTCCATTCGCCTGTTCACAGGAGGTAAAGAATTTGGAGTCTTAAGTAACTTCTTGACTGTTTCCCAAAGGATTTGTATTTATTTATTTATTCAATCTTGGATTACAATACCTTTCAGCAGGAGACCGCTCTTTTACAAAGGTTCCACGTCGTAAATGATGGGTATACATACATTGTGGGTTTAGCAGTATCTAGCTAGGTGAGTAAACATAGACAAAAATACATTGTAAATAGGAAACAGAGATGGTTTTAACACTAGGATAATTCAGGTAACAGTAGCAGCCTAGGTGGCATTGTCAGGTAAAAGACAGTAAGCAGCTATCCAGAAAGGAGAGTAAGGGGCACTTGTGGGGGGCATGATGACTAGAGGGAGGTGGGAGAGGAGAGTGCAGGGTATTGCAGGGCAAAAATGGGGACAATTCAGTGTAGAAGGACAAAGTAGGAGTAGCGAGGAGATGGTAATAACCTGAAAGGTGAATAAGACCGGGGTCAGAAGTGAGTGCGTGTGGAGTAATTAGAATGTACAGTCACAGGAGCTTTTCTTCAGTAGGTGTTGTCTCAGCTTGGTCTTGAAAAGCCCCAATCTCTGCGTGGCGTTATGTTCAGTGCAGAGGTTATTGAGCCAAAGTGGTGCCCGGTAGGCATATCACCTCTGCCCTTGGGAGGTTCTGCAGCAAGGGATGGTGAGAACCTGATGGTCAGAGTTCCTGGTGCAGTGTGGGCCTGTGAATAAGCTTAATAGGCTTGTGACTCCAGGAGGCTGAAGTCCGAGTAGTGATTTTTTAGCTAAGAGGCAGGTTTGGTATTGTATCCTGTTTTCAAGTTTTAGCCACCCGGCTTGCTCATAGAGGTCACGTGTGTACGTTGTGAAGGGGAATAGATAATCTCTTGGACTCTGGGATGTCCATCATCTCCACATAGCCAGGCTCCTCTTGCTCCTCGACAGATTCATCCAAAGGGAACTGGAGGGTTTCTGCCACTTTCCTGTAAAACATAAAGTGGGAAGGGGACTCAGAAAGCCTAGGAAGGGAAACACCAGAAGGTCTGTCTGGGGAGATGTCTGGTTCTATGGGCTCATCCAGACCTTCCACACCACCACCACCATCTTCATCATCCTCCTCCAAATCTGGTTCATAATAGTCTTCAGGGGAATAATCCTGAACCGGAGGAATCGATCAAACCGAATGCCTGCCCGAAGGCATTGGATCAGCCGGAACCGAACGGAGCAATTGCACTATGCTAATTACCCTGGAAATTTCTTCGGTCGTTTGATGATGCAGGTCTGGATCCGAACCGGCCGATTTTTCTTTCTTTTTGCCGGAACCGACCCCTCAGGATCGGCTCTCCATTTGCATGAGGAAGTCTCGCCCAGGTCAGTGAGCACTCCCTCAGGTTCGGTCAGAACCGAACCGGGCTGGCCATCCGGGTCAGCAGACTCCTTGGCCTCCTTTTCCTTAAGCCTGCCCAATCTTTCATCCAGGGTGGCTTTAGGGAAATTTTCACATGTTTGGCAGTCTGACTCTAGGTGGTCAAAACCCAGACAATAAACACAGGTGGTGTGGGAATCAGCTTTAGATAAGGCCTCCCCACACTCACTGCAGTGTTGAAACCCAGTGGGCCTGGTTTTTCTCTTGGGTTTCTCAGACAAAGCCATCCTATAACTTGCTCTTTTTATGGCAACAGCCAGGCAAGAACCCCTTATGGTTCCTAACTGTGTTACAGGTGTTTGAAAAAAATGATGAAACACATTTTTTTTGTTTTGGTTTTTTTTTTTTTTTTTTTTTTTTTTTTTTTTTTTTAGAACCGATAAGGACCGGCACCTCACACTAAAAGAAAAAAGATACAGACAAACACAGACAACTGGTTCAGCTGAACCGGTTGAAAAACTGGTTCTTTTTTTTTTTTTTTTTTAACAATTTCCACACAATTTCAAAACTAGTCCACTACCAATGTACTTACTGTACTGCAGGCAGGGATCTGAACCAAAATAGCGAAAAAAATATTGCTATAACCGATGTTTTAAACCGGACTGAACTGTTAGCGAAGGAGAACTCTCCGGAGCGACTGTTCAGTTAGGCGGAGTAAACAATCTGACGGTTACACTTCAAAGTGCAGCAGACAGATGTTTGAACCGAGCTCAAGCTCAACGTTCTATGCTATGGCATTGAGTTAACTCTTTCCTCTCCAGAACAGTTAAAGTGCTGGGGCTAACTGCATAATGTCAGAATACAGCAAGACTCCATGTTGTTTGAAATACAGCGTATATATTTTGTAATTTAACCAATTCTCCTCTGCACATAACATTCTGCACAGATTAGATGACATTTACATCAGTTCTCAACAAAACTGCATAAGGGGAGGGGCTGAGAGCAATTACAGTACTCTTCTACTAGCTCTGGCTGAAACAGGGCCACACACAGGAAGACAAACTCATCACTAATCCACGGACGCAGCATATAAAAAATACAAACAAGCTTACTTTTTAAACAGCAAAATTAGCTTTTATTACTGTTAAAGATACCTACATGTTCTGATATACAGCACAACCCAACTGTCTAGAATTTAAATACCAAATATGCTGCGGGGTTGCCCCAGAAAACAGGCACTTGTGCCTAGTGGGCCTTAACCGATTACCAAAGAATGAACAAAAAACTCTCATTAAGTAATCAGTGTTACACATATGCTACAGGACAGAGGGATAGAATTGGGAACAGGAAGGGTGGGGGACAGGTAGGTTACATGCCTAAGCAGTGCCACAGCTTGAAGGGATGGAAAGCAGATCCAGAGGATCGCTAGGGTCGCAGGAAGGAAGGGACTGCTGGATGTCATTGTCCACCTGGGGACTAATGACCTGGCTAGGGATGAGGCTGGGATAGTGCAGGAGAAGTTCAGAGAGTTGGGGAAAGAGTCTTAGACAGGTAGCACACTCAGTGGCTTTTTCTGAGGTGCTGCCTATCTATGACGGGGGGAGGATAAGGTTCTCCAAACCAAGGGCTTCAATTCCTGGTTGAACGAGTGATGCAGAGAGGAGAGGTTCAGCTACATTGGGGACTGGGGTCCCACCTGGAGGGATAAGGGCCTATAAGAGGAGATGGCCTGCATCCATCCAGGAGGGGAACTGCAGTCCTCAGTGAATGGTTTAAATGTTACTTTGATGAACATGTAAACTAACCAAGACGGGTGGTGGAAGGAAGCAAGGAGGCAGTAAACTGCCCCCCCCACAGGCTGAAGTAGTCAGCAGTGAGAACCCTAAGGGACAGAAATCACCAAGAGTACCTGACAATAAGAAAAACAAAACAGTAGTAATGACGGCTCACAGTACCTCTGATACTTGACAATGAGTAGCTCTACTGGACTGAAGGAGCTGCTGAAAACAAAAAGCAGGATCAACCAGATAACACAGCTGCAATAAATTAAACCCTAAAAAAGGAGAGAAAAAAATGAAACAAAAGTATGGCATGGCAACATGACTCCTTCGATAAGCGAGAGCTGTCGCCACCATGTTTTGAAAACTGTTCAGCCTGCACACACACATAGGCAGCCAATGAAATGCTGCGTTGGCAACGGAGGCTTGTAGAGACCGTAGCTAGCATGCTAGCGTCCCTACCTACCTACTATAAGCGCCATAGAAACAACACACCAGAAAAAAAAAACGTATTTTATATATATCTTAAAAACAAACAAAAAAAACAAATAAAGTAGGCATTACATAAATGAAATATGCCATGGCAGGACCGTAAATATCAGTGATATTTCCCTCTCATGCAGTTTGACCTTGTGATGTCACTCGTGACATCATACGGTCAAACTGCACTCTGAGAAATAGCACTGATATTTCCAGTCCTGCCATGGCATATCCCTTATATCTGTCTGTCTGTCTGTCTATCTATCTAGGATATGCAATGGGGGCAAGTGGAATAAATGCTGTATGAGCACAAGAGCAGTTTAACCTCAGGAAACCCCATGAGTGGTGTAAGCCACGAGCGAAGTCTATGAGGTCAAACTGCTCGAGTACAGATAAATAATTTATTCCACAATGTCCCCATTGCATATTTCATTTATGCAATAGGGATAGGTCATTTTGGAGTAGTTATTTATTTTTCCTTTAGTTTTGCTTTTTGTTTAAATGAACTAGGTAGGATTATGTTGTGCTCTGCTGTGTGTTACCGCGTACTTTACAGCAGGTTGCTAGGGATACACACAATTGCTATGGACTCCATGTCCCTATGTTCACAGTGCGTCTTGTTATAAGCTGTAAATTTCATCTGGAAAGCCCACAGATTTTGAAAAATGTGGCAGCTCATCTCTCACTTGAGAGTCCTAAGTTGCTGCTATAGTTTCCATGTAGCTGTTAGTGTTTATTAATTTAAACTACAGTTATGTATCTGGTTAATCTTGCCTTATGTAGCTGGTTAATCGTGCCTTATGTAGCTGGAATCTCTTTTGTCAAAGCGAGCGAGTGAGCACTGGGTCAGAGACCAAGACAGTGTCGGGTCACAGTGTGTGCCAGCAGCACTAGTAATATGTGACCTGGCAGCTGGTTTAAAAAAAGAAAGAAATTCTATTGCATTCATCATCCAGCTTGCCCAGAAAAAGACACCAGAATGGAGCGGAAGACTGGTTCTTTGGGTGCAGTGGTGCTTTTGGGAGCAAGTGCAAGTGAGCGAGTGGGATGACAGATGGGCAGGTAGGTGGTCGTGGACAGAGTGAGATCAGAGTCCAGAGTGCTACAGTGAGGAAAAGGATGCTTAAAAAAAAAGGTACATTTAAAAAAAATTAGACTGTGGGCACATTGGTAAGAGAAAGATGTGGATGCTGCAGTCTGTACTATATGACTGGCTTTTTTTTTTAACAGATGAAAATGGCTTGCAGAGTAATCTAAGCTACTAATGTGTATAAAAGCTGGAAGTAGTATCGGCAAGGGGTTGGGGTGTGTGTGTGTGTGCGCATGCGTGCGTGTGTTGGGAGGGGGGTTGATTGACAGATTGCGTTTATCACATATATGCATGATAAATCTAGGGTTCTAAAATTGATTACACATATACACATGATACACAAGATGGAGTGGGAAGGATGAGAAGGGACTTGGCAAGGTTGGAGGAATAGTTAAATGTATGGCAGCTTAGATTCAATGCAAAGAAGTGCAAGGTAATGCACCTGGGAAACAAAAACCCAGGGGAAGAGTACACAATGGGAGTGAGATACTGACAACAACAAAAATGGAAAGGGACCTGGGGGTAATTATATCAGATGACCTAAAGGTGGGCAAGCAATGTGAGAAGGCAGTAAGGAAGGCTGGAGGGATACTAGGATGCATAGGGAGAGGCATCAACAGTAGAAAACACAAAGTTGTTATTCCTCTGTACAGACAGTTGGTGAGACCCCATCTGGAGTACTGTGTGCACTTCTGGAGACCCCATCTACGCAAAGAAATAGAGTGAAGGCTGTCCAGAGAAGGGCAACCAAAATGGTGCAGGGTCTGCACCAGAAGACATATGAAGAGAGACTAAAGAAACTTAATATGTATACCCTTGAGGAAAGAAGGGAGAGGGGGGACATGACAAACTTTCAAGTACCTCAAGGGAATCAATAAAGTCCAAGAGGGTAGTATCTTTCAGAAAAAGATATGTGCAAGAACAAGGGGGCACAATTTGAAGATGGGGGGAAGGCTCAGAGGTAACATGAGGAAGTATTTTTTCATAGAGAGGGTTGTGGATGCATGAAACAGCCTTCCTGAGGAGGTCGTGGAGTCGAGAACAGTGGTCGTATTCAAGAATGCATGGGACAGACATAAGGCAGTCCTAGTGGGGAGGGAAGGAGAAAGTAGGCTGTTGGTTAACTAGGATCTGCAGCGTATCCATTAGGTAGGAAAATGGGCAGACTAGGTGGGCAAAGCGGTCCTTAGAAACATAGACTTTGACGGCAGATAAGGACCACTTGGGCCACCTAGTCTGCCCATTTCCCTACCTAGAGGATAAGCTCCAGATCCTATTCAACCAACAGCCTATTTGGGCCTATCTACACTACATAAGTAAAATCCTGTAATGTTATCAGTGATAGGATGGATGCACTGTAACGTTTTGGCCCCGTCTACACTGCAGTGAAAATCTGTAATGTTTTGAAACCGGTACAGACTGAAAACGTTACAGTGCATCCACACTACCACTGAAAACATTTTGAAAATGTTACAGGATTTTACTTGTGTAGTGTGGACAGGGTCAAACAGAGCTTTGAAACCATTACAGAACCGTTGCTGAAACCACCTCACAACAGGTTTCTGTAACGATTACAAAAACACTTTCTGTAATGTTACCAGTGTAAACGCAAACTGTCACAGTAATTGTTTGGACCCTGTAATATTACAGAGGGGATTGCCAAGGGTAGTTTAGTCAGGGCCTTTCAGTCTGTAATGGTTTCAAAACATTACAGATTTTCAGTGCAGTGTGGACAGGGCCTTTCTTCCTACCCCCCACAATAATTGCCTTATGTCTGTCCCATGCATTCTTGAATTCTCCCACAGTTTTAGACCCCACAACAGGGTTTTAAATAACTCTAAAAATTGATTAGCGTTTTGCTCATAAAAGTTCTAAAACATTGTGAAAATGCATATCACGTTCCTCAGTGTTTAACAAACATGACACTTCTAGAAAACCTATATAAATGCTTTCTGTACAGTTAGTATTGTCCCAAGAAAAAAACTGCTAATCAATTATTTAAAACCCTTCCACAACCTCCTCAGGAAGGCTGTTCCATGCATCCACAACCCTCTCTGTGAAAAAATACTTCCTCACATTGCCCCTGAGCCATCCCCCCTCTATCTTCAAATTGTGTCCCCTTGTTCTTGCACATCTCTTTTTCTGAAAGATGCTACCTCTTGGACTTTATTGATTCCACTGAGGTACTTAAACGTTTCTATCATGTCCCCCTCGCCCTCCTTTCCTCAAGGGTATACATATTAAGCTCCTTTGGCCTCTCCTCGTATGGCTTCTCTTGCAGACCCTGCACCATTTTAGTTGCCCTCCTCTGAACTGCCTCCATCCTGTCTATGTCCTTGCAGAGCTGGGGTCTCCAGAACTGGACGCAGTACTCCAGATGGGGTCTCACCAATTGTCTGTACAGGGGGATAACAACTTACTGTTTTCTGCTGGCGATGCCTCTCCCTATACATCCCAGTATCCCCCCACCCCTCCCTACCACCTTCTAACATTGCTTGCCAACCTTAAGGTCATCTGATACGATCACCCATAGATCCCTTTCCATTTTTGTTGTTACTACCTCTCCCCCATTGCGTAATCTTCCCCATGGTTTTTGTTTCTCAGGTGCATTACTTTGTACTTCTTTGCATTGAAGCCAAGCTGCCACACTTCTGACCATTCCTCCAACCTTGCCAAGTCTCTTCTCATCCTTTCCACACCTCCTTGTGTATCAACCCTGTTGCAGATCTTTGTGTCATCTGCAAAGAGGCATACTTTGCCTTCCAGTCCCTCTGCAATGTCACTTATAAAGACATTAAAAAGGACTGGACCCAGTACTGAACCCTACGATACCCCCACTAGTAACCCCTCTTTCTTCAGAGTGGACTCCAGTTACAATTACCTTCTGTGTCCTGTTGTTCAGCCAATGTTTTACTCAGGCTACCACCCTGGGACCCACTCCAAGGCTGGTTAATTTGACTACTAATCTTTTGTGTGGGACAGTGTCAAATGCCTTACTAAAGACTAGGACTAGGCGATGTCCACAGCCCCTCCCTGGTCTACTACTTTGGTCACCCAGTCAAAGAAATCAATTAGATTACGTCTGACATGACCTTCCACTGTGAACCCATGCTGCCTTGGGTCCTGTGCCCCACTGGCCTCTAGGTACTCAACAATTCTTTCCTTCAGAAGTGATTCCATCACTTTCCTACCACAGAGGTCAAACTGACAGGTCTGTCGTGGTCCTGCCTCTGTCTTTCTCCACTTTTGTGAAAGGAATCACATCAGCCTTCTTCCAGTCCTCAGGTACCACACCATCCTCCCATGATTTGTTATAAAGGGTAGTCAGTGGTGTCACTAGTTCTTTGCTTAATTCTTTAGAATTCTGGGGTGAATTCCATCTGGCCCCATTGCTTTGTCCACCTTCAGTTTTAGCAGTTCTTTCAGAACCCTTTCTTCTGTGAAAGGACTGGGGTACCCCCCAAGAGTGCTTCTGTTAATTGGATTAGGCACCTCCCCATTGCTCTTCAATAATACTGAACAGAAGTATTCATTCAGTATCCTTGCTTTTTCACTGTCACTCTCTGCCCACCCACCATCCCTTCTATTCAGCCTCTACTCCCTCCCTTTGTCTTCGCTCCCTGATATACCTATAAAGGTATTATCCCCTTCTTATCGGAGTTGGCTATCTTTTCCTCAGTTTGTGCCTTTGCTATTCTGACTACCCTCCCTGCTTCCTTCTGCCTTAACTGGTACAGTTCTCTGTCCTGCTCCTTCTGTGTTTCCTTATACTTCCTAAACACTATCTTTTCTCCCTAACCTGCACCGCCACTTCTTTTGAGAACCATAGTGGCTTTTTCTTTCATTTTGATTCGTTTATTTGCTTCACACAAATGCTTGTTGCCTCTGTGATGGCAGTTTTGAAATTTCCCTGTAGTTGCTCCACCCCTCCTTCTAGCCTGTTTGCTAGTGCTTTTCTAAGGCACTGTCCCATCTTGCCAAAGTCAGCCCTCCTGAAGTCCAGAACCCTCACTTTTGTATGGTTTGACTCTGTAGCTGAGTTTATCGTGAACCACATTGTTTGGTGGTCACTTGTTCCCAAATGGCTAACCACTTCTAGATCTGAGATCCTCTCACTGTCCCCATTTGGCTTGACTCTGTAGCTGAGTTTATCGTGAACCACACTGTTTGGTGGTCACTTGTTCCCAAATGGCTACCCACTTCTAGATCTGAGATCCTCTCACTGTCCCCATTTGAGAGTACGAGGTCTAAGATTGCTCCCTCACAGTAGGTTCCAAAACTAGCTGTCTGAGGCATGCCACCTGAAGGCATCAAGAATGGCCCTGCTTTTGGATGTGGCTGCAGCAAAGGTGCTCCAGTTAACATCTGGCATATTAAAGGTCCCCCATCAACAGTATCTCCCCTTTCTCTGCCATCCTAAGTATGCCTTCTATCATATCCTTGTCCATTCCCTTCCCCTGACATGGGGGTCTGTATACAACCCCTGTGCGGATTGTGGTGCCATTTCCAGTCTCTAAGGCGACCCACAGTGCCTCCTCTCCTCCCTGTTCACTCTTGTTCAGTTGCTTTTATCCCTTCCCTTACATAGAGAGCTACATCCCCCCTCTTCTGCCCTCCCTATCTCTCCTGTAGGTTGTGTACCCTGGTATGTTAACATCCCAGTCATGGTTCTCTGTGTACCATGTTTCTGTGACTGCTACGATATCCAGGCATCTCTCTTCCATCAAGACCACCAGTTCAGGGAGCTTGTTGCCCAGACTATGGGCGTTGGTACTCATTACCCTCCATTTCTTGATGGCCTTACTCCTTTTTGCCCCATCCCTGTCCTTATTGCGTTTGTCGCTTTCTCTATTTACCCCTGTGCTTCTCCCTATTGACATCTCTATGTTGGTGTCTACCTCACTTAGTACCCTGATTTTGGGGGGTAGGATTTCCTGCTCCTTTCCAGTGCCTCCCCCCTTGGCTAGTTTAAATGCTTGCCAATGAAGTATTTAAACCTATCACCTAGGATCCTGGTTCCCTTCCTGGACAGATGCAGATCATCACGCCAGTATAGGCCCGCATCCATCCAGGTGGACCCCCAGTCCCCAATGAAGCCAAATCCCTGAGCTCTGCACCAGTTTTTCAACCACTGATTGAATCTCATGGTGTGGAGCACCCTAGCCTCATCCATGCCATAGACAGGTAGCACCTCCGACAAGGTCACCGTGTGTGCTATTTGTCTAAGGCCCCTTCCCATCTCCACAAACACTTCTTGCAATGCTCTGATCCCTTTCTTAGCCAGGTCATTTGTCCCAGTGTGGAAAATGACATCCAGCTCCCTTCCCTGTGCAGCTGCTCCTGTGATCCCGAGGATTCACTCCCTGTCCCTCCAAGCCATGGCGCCAGGCAGGCACCTTACCTCCCTCTCCCCTTCCTCCCCCAGTTCTACCTTCCTAACAATGGAGTCCCCCACCAGGAATTGTTTCCTTCCCCTGTGGGGTCCCATGCCACCCTCCTGTGAGTCTCCCTTGTGGAGGTTCCCAGCATCCTCCTTGGTCTCCACTGTGGGTGCCTCCATAGAGGAACCACACTTTTCCAGAACGGCATAGAAATTGTGGAGAGGTACAACTGGAGGGATGTACCTCTGTTCCACCACCCTCACCCTCCCTGAGCCCACTGTGGTCCAACTGCTCCTCTTTCTTGGCAACCTCTGAGGCAACAGCAGTGAACCTGGTGGTCCCTGGGTGGGAGAGGAGGTCCCATAAATCCTAGCCAACTCAGCCTGGAGATGAGCAACCTCCTCCCTCAGCCCAGAGAGGTGCCTGCAGATGGGACAACACTGTATCCTCCAGAACGTCTCACGGAAGACTGATGCTCCACAGCCACTGCACTGCACCACTCCCATCATGTCTTTTTTTCTGGCCCCCTAACTGTTGTTTGGAATAATTACTCTTTCCTCTGTTTGTTTATTTTCTTTTTTTTTTTCTTCCCCTACTTACTTACTGCCTCTATACCCTTTTAGCTCCAGATCTTCCTGTTCTAAGACAAGAAGTTCCTATATTTCTCAGTAGTCTCCTTACTTGCTCAGAGTCAGACTTCCAGCAGCTGGGGGACGGAGAGCTACTCTTGCCCTTCTAGGATGGTGAGTCTTTGGTGGCTCTGTGATCACTCACTTCCTGCTTTCTGCTGCTTATCTGCCATCAAATTCTAGGTTTCTATATGTGGAAATAAATGGATTTATCACATGGCGTTTGGGTCCATGCCTATTGCATAAATTAACATATACAGAGTGCATTCTTACTTTCATACTTAGATGTAGCAAATTACAGGATTCACATAGGGTGATTTTTTTTATAGTTTAAGTGAAGTTATTTACACTAGTAGCTTGACAACAAAAATGTTTGGCATAGATGTGAAAAAATATGGTCTGTCAGGAAAGACCGATAAAGCTGATCTCCCACTGTTTGTAAATATGTTACGCTGTCACTCCTGTCACTGTAACAGCTTGAATTGTTTTTGCTTTCGCTTGATAGGTTTAGATTGATTGTTATATTTATCACATTCCAGGATTTCACACATTTACATTTTGGTAGTATACCTGATCACTCAGTTTGTATTTTGATTCTATTTGGTGGGTCCCAGCAGCCTCTTGCAGACTATAACCCTGTGTACTTGCAGCTCACGGTTTTTGATACAACTGGTCTGATTACTGTGTGTGTCAAGAGTTGCAACAAATATCTAGTTTGCTGAATTGTTCATGCAGCTAAGACATATATCGATTTTGTCATTGTGATTAGTATAACAGATTGTTTTTCTTCACATTTTGTTAAATACCATAAGTAAAGATTCTAACTGGAATGCCTGATCAGCTGAGCTCTCTGTGTTTTCGGTCACTTGATTTATTTTTATTCCTGCAACTAACACAGAGTAGTGTTAGATATCTTCTGATATTTATAGACAGGTGGTTATACTGATCTAACTTAGGGTCTCTCACATCGGAAGTTGGTTTGAACACCCGAATGCAATTTTAGTTAAATTTATTTTTTAGCTAGTTGTGCCTGTCATAATCTAGGATATATGAAAATCAGAAATTGTGACAGTTCATTGATTTTCCTGTAATTTATCTGTAAACATACTGTATCTGTGGCTACTACTAATATTGTAGTATACAACCTAGACACTTTGTTTTTGTTCTTTAACTTGTAAATGTGAGCAGTAAAGCAGATTGTTTTATACAGTTTGTAATACAGTCTCAAAGGAAAAGTCTGACAGGAAGGACTGATTCCTAGTGTTCGTGTCAGCTTGACAATTTAATTCCTGTCTCTGGCACAGACTGAGTTTTTTCAGACTACTTTAGTGTTACACATAAAACCTCAAGAAACTAACTCAAATTGTACATTCTGGTATATGATTAGCATGATGACTTCGACATGCACAAAATATTACTTTTATTCCAACTGCAATACAAACTTGTTGATCAGACCAGAATGACTGAAACAATCACAGCTCTACTGATCTGGCACGGTTTTCCTTCAATGTACAGATTGCATGTGTGTGCTATTTTTTCACTGCTTGTGTGCTCAGAAACAAAAACATAATACGATAAAAGCAACAGTGATTGTATTATAGGAATCATTATTTGATATTCAAAATAAAGTGCTAAAAAATTATCAAAAATATAAAGGATACTCAGAGTCGATACTGATATCACTCATCTAAATAAAATGCAGTATGCACCCTTCAGGCTATTGCAACAGTCTGTGTTTTGGAAACCATCTTTTCGATATCTCTCTTTTACAAATACAACTTTTGTCATTAAAAATTTGTACTCTGCTGTATTGACATATTGTACTCTCCCAGGTTGTGCCTGAAAATAGGCAGGTTATGTTGCCTAGAGCACTTACCTGGTTACCAAAAGCAAATAAATAAATAAATAAATAAATATAAATCTCTCACAGTCAAGGTCTCTAAAAACATGAAGGTTTGATGCTAGAGATATTTAGACACAGATGACAGCATCTATGTCTGAAACTAAATTGTGAGATAATATGCAGCTCCTGCTGCAACTACTCGTGCATGCTGTACTACTGAAATAAGAAAACGAAAATATTTCACTTATGCGAATACAGTTATATTAACTTATGTGTTATTATAACAAAATTGCTATTATACAATGGCAAGAAAAAATCCTGGACTCTGATTGGTCAGTCTTGAGCTGGACCCGTGATGTTATCCCAGCACAACATCACGGGTCTAGTCTCAGCCTCACCGTGAACCTGCAGATGTCAGCTTTTGCATGAGCACCTTGACCAGCTTCAGCATTTGTTTGTTTCATCTACTCTTAAAAACAAAAATATTTTTCCACACAAAAACATCTTTAAAATGAGTTTTTTTTATTCTGCATAACAATGAGCCATTGTATAATAGCAATAATGCCCTCCAGGGTGTGTGTCATTTGGGATAACGTCACTCCTCAGTTGTTGGACACACTCGGCCTGCGGCCTCGTGCCCAACCACCTGAGGCGTGACATTATCCCAGCACGACACACACCCTGTTGGGCATTATTGCTTAATTAATATGCACAACAGTTTGTAACGTGCCAGGCACATACAAATGCTTGCAGAATGAAACTGACAGCTCCCATTACTAAGCTTGTTATTGCACTATGCTACAAGAGAAAACTGAAGCAGCACTCAAAATGCGATCTCCCAACAATCAAAATTTTAATGGCATTTCATGAGTACAAAAAAAGAACCAATTACAATACATTGTGAATAAAACTGAATGCATCTTTCCTTGCGCCCTGCTTCAGCAACAGCATAAGGCAAAAAAAACATGGATCTGTTCAATCTACAAGGAAAAAAAAAACTTTCAATCCAAAACCTTTTCATTTACATATCTGTATAGGGTGTTATGTAATATATTTAATCAGTTATTTTTTTAATGATATTTGAAATTACTTTATATCTGGATCTTACAAATTTTAATCATACCCATGTGCACAGGACATTTTTCCCTGGGCTGGCTGACACAGAAGTTGCAGCATCATCAAAGGTATGTCCTGACTGTGGCTCAGCTGAGAGTTGAGAAAGCGATCATAAAGCTCCATTTGACATCCATAATATAAAACAATAAAAATGGCATTATAAACACAACAATTGATATTAAAAAACAAATACATATACACATATATACATATATATATATATATATATATATATATATATATATACACACACACACACACACACATATACCCTCATGTACCAAGGTTAATCTCACATTCACAAGACAGTTTCTTTTTTGTTTTGTTTTTTTATCATTTCACCTTTAAGGACATAGTTGGTGAACCAGGTCAAGGCAGTTGTGATGTTATGGCCTTTTCTAAAACCTTGCATCTAGGGGGAAAGCAAGTTCTGGTCAGACACACTTTCTGTAATTTGCTGAAATATGACTTTTCTCCAGTACTTTGCAAAGGTGGGAGAGGATGGACACTGGGCAGTAGTTGTCCATACAGTCTGGGTCCCCTGATTTGAATATTGGTGCAACTCTGGATTATTTCCATAGTAATGAGGTGGCTGAGGAGGACAACAAATTATTAAAAAGGGTAGCTAGGGGTTTGGCAATAAGGACAGCCGTTAGCTTGAGGAATCATGGGCAGACACCATCACTACTGGCGCTCCCTTAAATGGGGAGGGCCATGAGGAGATGATGGAGATGTTTAGGGAAGGCAGCCTTGAAATAAAGCAAGGGGGGTCCTGGACCATCAAATATTTAGTTGCTCTGTGACACAGCAGTTCCCTTAGGTGGAACTTTATCCAGGTACTCAGCCAGGTTAGTGAATCTGTTAAGGGCTTGCACCACCTAGTGGGGATCAGTCAAAGTCCCTGCTGTAGTGTATAAAGTGCCTGAACATTGCTGGCTCCCAGGTTTAATTAAGGAATTTACTGAGGCTCAGAAATTTTCTGGGTCACCTAGGTTATGGGGCCTGTAGGTTTTTTATGTAGTCTGCCTTGGAGGATTTAATTTCTTATTTACACTGGTTGAGGAGCCTCCAGTAGTTACTCCAAGCAGTAGGGGATGGGGAGGATTTATTAGCCTCCAACAATGTGTCTCTCCACTTCATTTTGTTAAGAAGATGTTATACAACGATAGATGGAAACTCGTCATAAATGGCATGAAATAGAGGGAGGAACATGCGACTGGAGGTCATTTACAGAGCACCCAACCAGCAGGAGGAAAGAGAAAGGGAACCAAACTCACGAATGTTGAATGTTACAGGGAGAGATGGCAATGGTGAGAGACTTCAACCTGCTCAAGCTGGAGTGGAGGGTACTGGCCTTGACCTGTGCCAGGAGTCTGGCGATCCTAGATGCACCGCAAAGTGGGTTCCTGACTCAGAGCATTGCAGAACCCACCAGGGAGGGGGCAATCCTTGATCTGGGACTGAAAAACAGGGAGCACATCCAGTAAATAACAGCTGAGGAGCTCCTGGTTGGAAGTGACCATTGTACAGTGAAGTTCTGGTTGGACATGGGAAAGGGAAAGGCCCTCACTAAGACTTAAATCCTGGATTTTAGGAAGTCGGAGTTCAGAAAGATGGGACAGTTGCTAAGGAGTCACCTGGCAAGCATATGAGTGGATATGTGAGTAGACTAAAGGGTTTTACTATAGCTAGGCGACATCCGCCTCGCAGACATCCCCATACAGCGACAGCCACAATGCCGAGTGTCGGCATTACACTGTCTGGGATGTCTCAGTGTTTCTATTGGGTGGCTTTGCCCCCGAACCCCCCAGTCTCTAAGGATACAACTCCGAGTCAGAGATGTCTCAGGGGAGGGGGCCAAACACCAGGTGATGAAGTCCTGGTGCCAGCAGAGACCATCACAGCAACCCGAGGTATTTGCTGAAATCCTGCCGCTGTGATGATCTTCGCTCTTGTGGTTTCACCGTGTGGCTGACATACCAACCAAAGGTGGTCCACATCATCAAGGAGAGAATAATGGTTGCCACAGAAGAGTGCGTTAGGTTCAAGGGGAAGAACTCGGGGGTCAAAGCACCCAGATAGTTTAGTACTGAGGTCACCCAGTCAGTAAGGGACAAGAGGTTAGCTATACAAGAATTTCGGGAGGACCAACAGAGAGGAATACAGGAAGGATTAGCTGAAGATGGCTAGCATATCAGGTAAGGTAGTCCAGTGGGCAAAGGCTCCAAAGGAACTGCAGCTAGCTGAGGGAATTAGGAAGAGGAAGAAGGCCTTTTTTTGCTATATTAACTAGAAAAGGGACAAGAATGATGGGGTTGTTAGGTTCAGAAAAGGGGATGGGAGGGTGGAGAAGACTGAAGGCAAAGCAGAAGTACTGAACAAGTATTTCTGTTTGTCTTCAATGGGAAGAAAACAGACTAGTGCCACTAGGGAGAAGAACAGGGGTGGGGAAGGGGGAAGGGCAGGGAGCACAGACGTATTGATAGAGGTGGATAGAGTGAAGACAAGGCTGCTACCATTGTGGGTGGACAAATCCTCGGACCCAGATCGCATACACATTACCAATTCAAGCACCACTCACCATCAAAAAATAACACAAAGGGAGATGGTTATATTTCAAATTATAAACATACAACATCACTGCTGCATTGATGGACTAAGGGTCACAGATAATCCTGGGTTGTTATGACTACTACAGTTCATATGAATAAAGGGAATAAGGAAAACTGACTACTTCTCTGCTGCTAACAGTTCAAATCAGTTTTGTGTTGTTCAGGTTATGATGCCATTGTTATCATACAAGCTTATCATGTGTAGTGGGATAGAATGAATCTTATTGGTTAACACAATGTTATCATAGGAAATAGGTTCCCACACACCAGTTGACTGGATTATTTAATTACTCAATATGAATCAAGTCTGACATTATTTACGTTATTGTCTGTATAGAAGGGCCAAAGTTATTTGTTACCTGTGCTCCTATGTGCTGTATGTCTCCATTTAATTGTAGTTTTTCACATCTTTTTGAATGTGTGTTTTTACACATGGCTCTCAATCTATGGCTGAATTTAAAAGGTAGTGCTTTAGGCACACAGGTTACTCCCTGATGATGCCTTGAATGGCAAAACCGGTTGGAGGTTTGTGGGTCTCACTAGTAGCCCCTTCCATTAGTAAGAGGTCTCAGCACTACTGTGACTAAACATGTTTATAATTTGAAATGTAACTGTATCACTTTGTGTTATTTTTTGATGGTGGGTGGTGCTTGAATTGGTAATGGAGTTCTGTTTATGTTCCATAGCACACCCAGCCATTGGGCATCTTTCTCTGTCAATCCAGATGAAGCACACCCAAGAAAGTTGAGGGAACTGGTGGAGAAGCTTGCAGATCCAGTGGCAGGATCCACCCTGCTGAAGAAGCTGGTGTAGCCTCAAAGCACTGGGGAATTTATTCCTGGCTGCAGTCTGTTTTTGTAAATATTGTGATGGTAAAATGGTGAAGAAGAATTAAATAAGTCTGCAGCATCACCTTGGTTAGTGAGTGCTTAGTCTGCCTTTCCTCATTAGTGAGGCTGCATCCGGAGTACAGTGCGCAGTACTGGTGCCCATACATTAAAAGGAAATTGACCTGCTGGAGATGGTCCAAAGGAGGGCAACAAAGATGATTAGGGGGCAGCAAGGTAGAACATATGAGAAGAGTTTGGAGGCCCTGAAATTATACTCCCTGGAGGGTAGGAGAGGAGAGGAGAGAGAGAGAGAGAGAGAGAGTGGACATGATTGAGACCTTCAAGCATCTGAAAGGAATAAACAGGGTGGATAAGGAGGGTCTCTTTAAGCTTAATGGAAACCAAAAAATGAGGGGACACAGTCTCAAGCTGGAGGAGGGGAGGTTTAGGAGGTAGGCTATGTGATGTGGACAACTAGTACTGAGTGCTATATCATTTTTTTTTTAATATAAAATGTAATACTGATTGTCTCTGCTGAAAATCTGGTGCTTTAGGAGTGACCTCGCTCCCCCCCCCTCAGGTTTCAGCTGAAAGATGAAAGCCATAAGAAAATGCTGAAACAGCATGTGAGATCATACACACACAGATTTTAGATACCAGGTGTTACGTGGAAGGCATGAAGCTAATTACAGGGTGGAAGAAGCTTGAGTTGAGCATATACATTTTATGACGTTTCCAGAGGAAGAAAAGCAGGTTGTGATGTATTAGTGCGAAATCATAGATACTTTCATGTCCTGGAAGGGGGAAGCTTATCATGAGATTAAAGAAATGTCATTTGAAGGACATAAGTCATGCTGAGGATTGCAGAATTTAATTCTTGAAAAAGACATCCTTTTTTTTTTTATTAGATATATTTTTTTATATATTTTGACAGAGGAAGAGCTAGGTGACCTCACACAAAAAGGGGTTGGCAAATACAGTTTGCTTTAAGGAATATTCTGTTTTACTTCAGAGACACTTTTATCTAGACTCTGACAATGAAACATCTGTGAACACTTTAAAACAGGTATTTAGAAAGATGGACAAAAATCTAAATATTGTTGTAGGAAATGTGCACTGTTTAAACCTTGTTCTTTTAAAAGATTTGTATGTCTTGTGATATAAGAGTTCTGTATTTTGTGTTTTACATATTTTTATCTATTTTAGTAAAACTCTTTTTAGAGCATATTTGGTCTGTCTTTGATTTCTTTTCATTTGTAAGAAAAGTATATTTGGTTATAGCAGACACTAGGCATAAGCTGGATGGTGATACCAAACTGGAAAGAGAAGCATTTTAAATCTGAGGTCTTTATTAAAGTTTTTAAGGGTTCATCTCTGTATACCTGGTTAGGTGCCCACAGGCGAAGATATCTGTCCCTCCCCGAAGACAGAAATATCTGAGCCTGTGCATTGAGTACACTAGCAAGAGGTTCACAGTTTGAATCCCTCCAAGACTTGAGACCAACGGTTGATCCGAACTCACAAAACAGACAAGAGGGTTACCTTGTTCTGTAAAAACTGTTCGCAAGACTGCGATCAGAGGTTGGCACTTTGGGAGTAGAGGGCCTGACCTGCTGAGTGCAGGACTGGGTTACAAATTGAACTCCAAATTAATAGCCTAATTTAAAGAGGGGGAAGATATGGATGTTTTTTTAAATTCTTTTGAAAAAGTTTGTATTCAGCCTAAAATTCCTAGAGAGCCCTGGAGCTTCCAGATATCCCCGCTACTTACCAAGAAAGCTTGGGATGCATTGGGTCAAATGGACAATGAGGACAGCAATGATTACAGCAAGCTAAAAGCTGCACTGCTAAAAAGCTTTGAATTAACTGCTGAATCATACAGAGCTAAATTAATTAAGCTCAGAAGAAGCCCTGGATATGAGCTACGAGGAGCTAGCCACGAAACAACATCAATTTTTAAAATGCTGGTGGGAAGGAATTGAGGCAAACTCTGTTGATAAAACTGAAAATGTGATTTTATTAGAACAGTTTTATTGGGCTTGCCCAACAGAGCTAAAAACCTGGCTAGAGGACCGAGATCCCAAAACAGTGCAAGAGGCTGCTGAACTCTTGGACCACTATGCCAAGAGCAGACCTGCTCTGAGAGCAAATGGGGCGGGCATGACAGCGCAGAAAAGGAAAAGCACACCTTCAGGACAGCTAAAACCCTCACTGCCTCCACCTAAACCAGTTAGCCCCAGGTTTCAGAGAAAAGATTTCTCTGAGAGAAAAAATGACTATTGGTTGTGTAAAGAAACTGGGCATACTGCCAGACAGTACCCCAAAAAGGTGAGCAATACACAGCAGGGTGCTAGAAAAGAAGTAGGTTGTTTGTGTGTCCCTGGAAGCATGCCAGTGAACATGAGGGAACACATGCACCCAGTCATGGTGAATGGTGTAAAGACACAGGGGTTAAGGGACACAGGGGCATTCCTGACGTTAGTAAAGGGGGCATCTGGTACAGCCTGGTCAGCTTATACCCAATAAATACGTCACTGTACAAGGGTTTACTGGTGAAGAGAAAACATTGCCACTGGTTAGTGTTCTCCTAGACTGGGGTGAAACAGGGGGAACTGTGCAACAGGTGGCTGTAGCCAAAACGTTAGCTATGGATGTGATCCTGGGTAACAATCTCCAACAGGGGATGGTATGTGCAGTTACCCATAGCCAAGTGGCAAGGGAAAATTGTAGTTCCCTGAACCCCACAGAAGCCATTGTGGAAACCACTGGGAAGCTGGTTCCCCAGCCTGTCTCTCCTGATATGGAGACTGATAAAAAGGGGGTAGGAATTTCCCTGGTAGCAAGTGACCACACAGCTACGGAAGGTTACTCTGAAGAGGGAGGAGTGACCCATTGTCAGAGAGTTGGGATTGACAGTGATCCTGAGGGTCCTGACGCTAGTGCTAGGGATCCTAGTTTAGCGACGGAAGGGGATCTGTTCCATGCCTTGGGAATGTGTGAGGAGTTTGCAGCTGCTCAGAGAAGTGACCCTAGTTTAGAGAAGCTGAGGGCTTGGGCAGACTCTGATGGAACACAGGGAGGTGACGGCAGACATAAGGTTTATTGGGAAAATGGACTTATGTATACTCAGGCAGTACAGACAAAGGGAGGGATGCTAGGCAGGCAGCTTGTCATTCCCAGGGTATCGTGAGCAGTTGCTGAAAATTCACACATGATATTCCCTTGTCTTGTCATTTGGGAATCGCGCAACACTACACAGCGGTTAGCCCAGAATTTCTATACTAACGTCACTCATAGGTGCGGAACGGGGGGCAAAGAGCAGTAGCCACTCCACTTTTATTTCTGTATGGCAAACACTAGTATATGTACCCTCAAGTGCCCTTTGATTCTAAGCCCCTCAGCTTTTACCATCTTCTGGCACCCTTGAACGTCACCCAGCAGGTGAAGGAGTATTGCAGGTCTTGTCACTGGTGCCAGGAAACAGGGAAGGCGGACAAGAAAACCCAAGCCACCCTGATTCCATTGCCCATAGTGGAGGAGCCATTCCAGAGGGTGGGAATGGATATTGTGGAGCCTTTAAATGCCCCCAGCTCCTCAGGGAAGAGATTCATCCTGACTGTGGTGGATTATGCCACCTGGTACCCAGAGGCAGTCACGCTATCCTCACTGAGGACAGACAAAGTGGCAGATGCCTTACTTGGGATTTTCTCCCGTGTTGGGTTTCCACAGGAGATAATCATCGATCGAGGGGGGTCCTTCATGTCAGACCTGATGAAATGTTTATGGGAGTAGTGTGGGGTGGTGCAGAGATGCACAACACCTTATCACCCACAATCCAATGGACTTGTGGAAGGATTCAATGGTACCCAAAAGTCAATGCTCTGGGCGTTTGCCGAACAGCATGGGAGGGACTGGGAGAAATACCTTCCCCACCTGTTTGCATACAGGGAGGTGCCCCAAGAGTCGACAGGATTTTCCCCCTTCGAACTCTTATATGGATGCCGGGTATGTGGGCCCCTAGACTTGATCTGGGAGGACTGGGAAGGCAAGCATGCCACCCAAGGAACTCCCATTGTGGATTATGTCTTTAGGATTAGGAAAAGACTGAAGGAGCTTATGGGGACAGCCCAGAGCAACCTAGCAGCTGTCCAACAGAAACAAAAAGTGTGGTACGACCACAGAGCCAGAGCTTGCTTGTACATGGTGGGTCAGGAAGTCATGGTCCTTATTCCGGTCCAGAAAGGCAAGCTACAAGCTGAGTGGGCAGGACCATGCAAAGTGGTTAGAAAGGTAAATGACGTGAACTGCATTGTGGAGTTACCTGACAGAAGACAGACAGAAAGGATGTACCATGTCAACATGATGAAGCCATATGCAAATAGGGCTGACATGGTGTTTACAGTGTGTAGTCATGGGGAGGAGATGGACAAAGGAGACCCCCTTCTGGACCTGCTGGAGGAAAGCAACCAGGAGTCCTCTGTGGAGGCAGTAAAATTGTCTCCCCAGCTGGTCCCGGCCCAGATCTAGAAAGTAAGGGAGGTTTTAGCAGACTTTGCCCCATTGTTTAGCGCCAAGCCTGGACGAACCCTCTTAGCAACGCACGATGTGGAGACAGAGACACAGACGCCCATACGGTGGACAGCATATCGGTGTCAGAGGCTGTCCAAAAGGACATTAGGAGGAAGTGGAGGAGATGCTGGATTTAGGGGTAACCGAGATCCGACAGCCCCTGGGCCTCACCCATAGTCCTTGTGCCCAAGCCAGATGGCTCAATTAGTTTCTGTGTGGACTATCGTGGATTGAATGCAGTCACAAAGTCTGACACCCACCCGATGCCCTGGACAGACGAACTCCTGGACAAGTTGGGAGGGGCGACCTACCTTACGACCACTGACCTGACAAAGGGGTATTGGAAGATAGAGTTGACAGACAGCTAGGGAGAGGTCGGCCTTCATCACTCCAATAGGCTTATTTGAGTTTAAAGTAATGCCTTTTGGAATGAAGAATGCCCAGGCCACTTTCCAAAGGTTGGTGAACCAGGTGTTAAATGGTGCTGAGGAGTACACCGTGGCGTACCTGGATGACATTACCATCTTTAGTACCAGCTGGGAGGAACATCCATCCCACCTTAGGGAAGTGCTGAACAGGATACAGAGGGCCGGGCTCACTGTCAAAGCTGAGAAGTGCGAGGTGGTCATGGGAGAAGTGGCATACCTCGGGCATGTGGTAGACCGGGGACAGCTCTGTCCTAACCAAAAAAAGATAGAGGTGATCCAGGCGTGGCCCATACCAGAAACCCAGAAGCAGGTCAGGAGCTTTCTAGGGACAGCAGGGTACTACAGGAAATTTGTACCCAATTACAGTGCCCTGACTGCTCTCCTATCTGACCTGACAAAGAAACGCACGCCAAAGAAAATTACCTGGGGCCCAGCCTGTGAGGAAGCCTTTACCAAACTAATGGAGGCACTGTGCAGTGCTCCTGTTTTGAAAAGTCCTGACTATAGCAAGACCTTTATAGTTCAGACTGATGCCTCAGACGTGGGTATTGGGGCAGTACCGAGTCAGACATCTAGCCAAGGAACAGAACACCCAGTAGTGTACCTAAGTAGGAAGTTACTTCCCAGGGAGCAAGCATACTCCATGGTGGAAAAGGAGTGTCTTGCCATAGTGTGGGCCCTAAAGAAATTAGAGCCATACTTGTATAGGCAGCATTTTGTGGTGCAGACTGACCACAACCCCCTGGTTTGGCTGACGCAGATGGGGAAAAACAATGGCAGACTGCTAAGATGGAGTCTTGCTTTACAAGGGTATGATCTAAAAATCATATATAGGGCTTCAGCCGAAAAACAAAACTCAGATGGGCTGTCTAGGGTCTATGAGGAGTGAACTGATTTGGGAAGCTCAGCTCATGTAGGGGATAGAACCCCCAAATTCAGTCTAGGTGGGGAGGAATTGTGACGTGGACAGCCAGCTCTGAGTGCTGTATCATTTTTTTTAATATAAAATGTAATACTGGCTGTCTCTGCTGAAAATCTGGTGCTTAGGCGTGACCTTGCTCCCCCCCCCCCCAGGTTTCAGCTGAAAGATGAAAGCTATGAGAAAATGCTGAAACAGCATGTGAGATCATACACACACAGATTTTAGATACCAGGTGTTATGTGGAAGGCATGAAGCTAATTACAGGGTGGAAGAAGCTTGAGTTGAGCATATCCTTTTTATGATGTTTCCAAAGGAAGAAAAGCAGGTTGTGATGTATTAGTGCGAAATCATAAAGATGCTTTCATGTCCTGGCAGGGGGAAGCTTATCATGAGATCAAAGAAATGTCATTTGAAGGACATAAGTCATGCTGAGGATTGCAGAATTTAATTCTTGAAAAAGACATCTTTTTTTTTATTAGATATATTTTTTTTATATATTCTGACAGAGGAGGAGCTAGGTGACCTCACACAAAAAGGGGTTGGCAAATACAGTTTGCTTTAAGGAATATTCTGTTTTACTTCAGATACACTTTTATCTAGACTCTGACAACGAAACTTCTGTGAGTACTTTAAAACAGGTATTTATAAAGATAGACCAAAATCTAAATATTGTTGTAGGAAATGTGCACTTTTTAAACCTTGTTCTTTTAAAAGATTTGTATGTCTTGAGATAAAAGAGTTCTGTATTTTGTGTTTTACATATTTTTATCTATTTTAGTAAAACTTTTTAGAGCATATTTGGTCTGCCTTTGATTTCTTTTCATTTGTAAGAAAAGTATATATGGTTATAGCAGACACTAGGCATAAGCTGAATGGTGATACTAAACTGGAAAGAGAAGCGTTTTAAATCTTTGGTCTTTATTAAAGTTCTTAAGGGTTCATCTCTGTATATCTGGTTAGGTGCCCATAGGCAAAGATATCTGGCCCCCGAAGACAGAAATATCTCAGCCTGTGTGTTGGGTACACTAGCAAAAGGTTCACAGTTTGAATCCCTCTAAGACTTGAGACCAAAGGTTGATCCGAACTCACAAAACAGACAAGAGGGTTACCTTGTTCTGTTAAACTGTTCACAAGACTGCCTTGGAGGTTGGCACTTTGGGAGTAGAGGGCCTGACCTGCTGAGTGAGTTTGTGACAGGCTAGGAGACACTCCTTCATGGAGAGGGTGGTGGCAAGTTGGAATGTACTTCCAGAAGAGGTGATTTAAAGAAAGTTATAACAGATCTACTGTTTCGGTCAGAGCCCTGTGCATAGAAACTTAGCAGTGATCTCCTCCTTTGTGCAGGACTCTGTGTGGAAAAGTTATCCCTAATTTACAACTTTATGCAGGGCACTGTGTGAAGAAAGGTATGACCGATGTGCTGCTTTAAACAGAGTCCTTATGGATCTGCACGAAAAAAAGTTAGGATTGATTTCTTGCTTCATGCAGGGCCCACAGGGCTGTGTGAGAAGAAACTTATGATTCAACTTGCACTTCAAGACTCACAGGGCCCTGGGTGAAGAAAAGTAGGACTGACTTTGTGCAGGGCCCAAAAGCCCCTGCACAGCTACAGTTACAAGAATGGTAGTGTTCTTCTCCCAGGATCCAAAAGGTCCTGCATGCAGAAATGTAGTATTGATCTTGGAAGGCCCTATGCTGAGCAGCAGATTTACAGGACATAGATCCAGGTCTGTAGCAGAAAGCAGTGCATCCATGGAAACCTGCAGTTTGAAGCAGCAGACCCACAGGCAGGGACACTGGTTTTCCATTTACACGGTGACGTGGACGGAAATGCGGAAATCTGACTAGTTAGTGGAAAAACAGCACAAAAACGGAACTAGCGTTTGTTCTCGTTCTGGCTGTGACTTACAACATTTAAAAGGTGCAGTGCAGGTTGCTCGTTCCCCTTTGTTGCTTGTCATGTTGCCATCCTCATCTGCTTCTCTGCACATCCAGCCTCGTACTGCCCTTCTGCTGGAAAGCTCAATTTTGCTGCGGTTTCTTTACTGTACTTACTCTGGATTCCAACCAACAGGTATGTTGTAAAAATTAGAGGAGTAGTTGTGAGCCTGTAGTGAAGGGTGGCTTTACTGTGTGCTACAGTAATTAAAAACTATGCTGAAGCTTCCCAATATCCAGAGTGCAAAATCCAGTCCCCAGACCTCAAAACGTTGTTTTCTTTTATTCCTGAGCTAACATACAATTCATCCACTTGTGGCTGTAATTTTAATGTGACCGTAATGTTTTGCTATGTAAATGTTGGAAAGCCTATACTCGTTCACTCCTCTGCTGCAAAAACTCGTGTCCGCGTTTGAATCTGAACAGTAAAATTGGGAGAAGCAAAGTAAGCTCTAAAAATTTTTTTTGTAACGATGAAAAATTCTCATTGGATGCAAGCTTTTGGCAGCACGGGAGGGGGGAGAGTCAGAGCACGCATGGAGTGGCAAGTCAGGGATGAGCAGGCACCATAATGTTTTCTACATCTTTATTTTTTGTTGCATCGGGAGAGATGTGCATTTTTGTGGGGTTAAATTGGTACAAACTCAGTAAGGAACTACTCAATTACAAACTTGCTGCCACCTGAAACCTCCTGCTTCAAAACCTTGCTTACTGCTTTCCATCCTGCTTGATAACTAAATAAATCTGGTAATAATGGACTAGTCTGAATTGTTATTATTGTTATTGAATTGGCCGTCAAAGTTTATGTTATGGCAGTGATCAAGCAGATAAGGTTTGATAATAATTAATGAAATACTGCTGTGGTGAGTGTGCTGTTGGAGAGCTACAGTTGTGTGGGAACACCTGTTGTGGTGGGTTGAGAAGACTGGTTGTGTTGCTGGCAGGTCCATCTGGGTGGGGAGAGGGGCCATGTTATGTAGGTCCATCTCAGTGGGAAGCGGGGACGACCATGTCCTTCTGGGTGGGGAGAGGGGCTGTGCTGGTCTGTGGGGGTGGGGAGAGTAGCTGTGCAGGTCCATCTGGGTGGCAAGAGGGGCCATGCCAGTCTGTTGGGGGCAGGGAGAGGGGCTGTGCTGTGCCCGTCTGTTGGGGTGGGGAGAGGGGCCGTGCCGATCCGTCGGGGTAAGGAGAGGAGCTGTGCAGGTCAGTGGGGATGGGGAGAGGGGCCATGCCAGTCTGTGGGGATGGGGAGAGGGGCAATGCAGGTCCATCTGGGTGAGAAGAGGGGCCTTGCAGGTCCATCTGGGTGAGGAGAGGGGCTGTGCAGATTCATCTGGGTGAGAAAAGAGGCCGTGCCTGCCCATCTGGGTGAGAAGAGGGGTCGTGCCGGTCCATCTAGGTGGGAAGAGGGGCCGTGCTGGTCTGTCCGGGTGGGGAGAGGGGCCATTCCAGTCCATCTGGGTGGGGTGAGCGGCTGTGACGGTCCGTCTGGGTGGGGAGAAGGGCCATGCCAGTCTTTGGGGGTGGGGAGAGGGGCCGTGCCGTGCCAGTCCGTAGGGGTGGGGAGAGGGGCCGTGCAAGTCCATCTGGGGGGGGGGGTCACTGAAGGAACTATAATTTATTCCTCAACCTGCCAACTGCCCAGCATACCTGCCATTCTGCTGCTTCATCTGATTTTGGTGTGGCGCTGTGCTGACCTGCCTTACCTATTTTGTGCTACTAACCTGCCCTTTCTGTTTCTTTGTGCTGCTGATGACCGGACTGGTCATATTCTGGTAAGTTTTTTTTTTTTTTGGTATAGCCATGCTGCTGTTTGAATGGGGAAAGCAAGGGAGGGAAGATGGGGGGGGGGGCACATGAGCTGTCACGCTTAATTATAAAAAATGAATAAGGTTTTCGAAATCTGTCCTCAGGTGATGTTTGAGGGAGAGGTGCGTGAAGGGACGGGCATGGCAAACTGGTACACATGCTGAAAAAAATTATTCTGGCCTCTGGCAATGTTTGAGGGAGGGGTGGACAGGCAGAGTGGCACAGAACCATTTTTTACAACATGTGTGCAAGTCCGCCTTGTCCGTGCCATGCTACTGTGGTTGGTCGTTGCTGGTCTGTGAAGGGTCGGGCTTGGTGGACTGGTACACGTGGCAAAAAAAAAAAAAAAAAATGGTTCTGGCCTCTGGTGATGTTGGAGGGTGGGACAGACAGGCAGAGTGGCACAGAACAATTTTTCCAACATGTATGCCAGTCCGCTAGGTCCACGTCATCCTCCCGTGGTTGATCGTTTCTGGTTGGCAGAGGGACGGGCTGGGAGGACTGGTACACATGCTTGAAAAAATGGTTCTGGCCTCTGGTGATGGATAAGGGAGGGGCACAGTGGCACAGAAACATTTTTTCAAATATGTATACCAGTCCGCCGGGTCCATGCCATGCTACTGTGTCTGGTCGTTGCTGGTCGGTGGAGGGATGGGCTTGGCAGAATGGTACACATGCTTGAAAAAAATGGTTCTGGCCTCTGTTCATGGTAGAGGGAGGGGTGAACTGGCAGAGTTGCACAGAACCATTTTTTCCAACATGTATGCCAGTCCGACGGGTCCGTGCCATGCTACTGTGTTTGATCGTAGCTGGCCCTCTAAAATTGGGTCCTCTGTGTCAAACTTGGAGACTGTTGGGATGTATGCAATTCTACAGTAGAAAATATTTACATACATCTTAATGTGTATGTAATAATTTCACATTACTGTGTGGTTCAGCAAGATGTTCTGTGTGGCCTGTCCTCATTTAGCACCCTGGTCTGTGACCTAGACAGTCCCCCCAGGGGCAGGGGAAGGTCTGTTGTTTGGTCCTGAGGTGGTTTGCTAGGGTGGGGTGTGTGTGTAGAAGAATAAAGACACACACTCGGACAAAAAAAAGTTTATTAAACCACATCACACTGAATTATGTTTCATCTGTGCTCTTCGAAACTGTCGGATGAGACACTTTTGAAGTAGATGGTGGGGGGAGCATTAGTGGCAACCTGGGCTACCACAACCCGGCCCTCCACCCACTTTCACAGGTGATGCTAATCAAAAATACCAACCAAGTACTTACCTTTGAGGGTGGTTCCTGTGTGGCTGTACGTGGGTATTTGCAGGTGTTGTTCCCACACTTCCTGTCGTATCTGTTGTACTGGTGTGGTGGGACCGCCTTGGTGCCAGGGCAGTCAGTGTTTGCTTGGATGGGGTTGGGCCGGGGAACTACAGAGAGATGATTATTTCTTAAAGAAGAACTACAGGCAGAGGTGAAGCCCCGACCACTGTACAGATCTGGGCTTCACATCTCTGGTCCCCCCTGCAGGCACCATATTAAATAATCTTTGTACCTGATCACTCAAACTGGTAAATTCTACATTGTGCCATGCATTTTAATGTTTCTGCTCGTGAACATCCCGCGCTCCCGCTCATGAATTGATGACACTACCTTGCTCCTTCCTCAATAGTGCCCTTACTTATGGTGATTTTACCAAATTTATATCTCCAATGACCAGTGCCATTTCTACATAATTTATTATCCCTTGGGTACTGTATGTCTAGGGCTTTACTGCCCTGCCTACTGAGAAAGGGGCAAGAAAGCGTTATCAGCACGCAATGTTATGAGCAAGAGCACATCATGTTCAATAGCGCCCCAATTAAAATGCTGGGCGTACTGGAGGATGTACCAGTTTTTTGTAGTGATCAGGCAAACAGATTAATTTATTTATGCTGACTGCAGGGGAGATGGAAAAGATGAAGCCCCGATCTGTACAGTGGTTGTGGCAGCTGTACAGTGGTCGTGGCATCACCTCTGCTCGCTGAACTCCTTTCATGAGTTTGAGCTCTGACATGAAAACCAAGAGACTCCATTTTCATGAAGACCAAGTCAGAAAATGCCCAATTTACTGTGGGTGCAATTCCAGATTGGTTTATTCTTTGGGAGAGATTGTGTATTTCTCCATTAGCATTCTCAGTAATCACTTGTGGATTTTTTAATGGAATGCGCTTTGTGTACAAATAAACCAATTCAGACAACTAAATGTTAAGAACTGAAATGACAGAGTCCACCTTGGCATCTGGTGGTTCAGCTTAATTCACATCTGAGCTCTGACAGACAAGCTTTGTTACATGGCATTGGGCAAGTACCACTGTGATGCCACAGCGGCCATCACACCTGAGGGGAGGGGGCATCAGTGCTGCATTGGTTGCCATCACACCTGAGAGGTGGGGGCATCAGTGCTGCACTGGATGCCGTCACACCTGAGAGGTTGGGGCATCAGTGCTGCACTGGCTGCCATCACACCTGCGGGGTGGGGGCATCAGTGCTGCACTGGATGATATCACACCTGCGGGGTTGGGGCATCAATGCTGCACTGGATGCCATCACACCTGAGGGGTGGGAGCATGCTGTCACACCTGAGGGGTGTGGGCATCAGTGCTGCGCTGGTTGCCATCACACCTGAGGGGTGGGGGCATCAGTGCTGCACTGGATGATATCACACCTGAGGGATGGGGGCATCAGTGCTGCACTGGCTGCCATCACACCTGTGGGGTGGGGGCATGCTGTCACACCTGAGGGGTGGGAGCATCAGTGCTGCACTGGTTGCCGTCACACCTGAGGGGTGGGGACATCAGAGCTGCACTGGTTGCTGTCACACTTGAGGGGTGGGGGCATCAGTGCTGCACTGGATGCCGTCACACCCGAGAGGTTGGGGCATCAGTGCTGCACTGGCTGCCACCACACCTGTGGGGTGGGGGCATGCTGTCACACCTGAGGGGTGGGGGCATCAGTGCTGCACTGGTTGCCGTCACACCTGAGGGGTGGGGACATCAGAGCTGCACTGGTTGCTGTGACACATGAGGGGTGGGGGCATCAGTGCTGCACTGGATGCCGTCACACTTGAGAGGTTGGGGCATCAGTGCTGCACTGGCTGCCATTACACCTAAGAGGTGGGGGCATGCCGTCACATCTGAGGGGTAGGGGCATCAGTGCTGCACTGGTTGCTGTCACACCTGAGGGGTTGGGGCATCAGTGCTACACTGGTTGCTGTCATACCTGAGGGGTGGGGGCATCAGTGCTGCACTGGTTGCCGTCACCCCGATTGGTGGGGGCATCAGTGCTGCACTGGTTGCCGTCACACCTTAGGGGTGGGGGCGTCAATGCTGCACTGGTTGCCATCACACCTGAGGGGTGGAGGCATCAGTGCTGCAGCTGCTGCCAGCACACCGGAGGGATAGAGGCCACAGTAATGCTGCTGCTGCCAACACACCAGAGGGATGGGGGCCACACTACTGCTGCCAACACGCCAGAGGAATGGGGGCCACACTACTACTGCTGCTGCCAACACACTGGAGGGATAGGGCCACAGTACTGCTGCTGCTGCCAGTACACCAGAGGGATGGGAGCTGCAGTACTGCTGCTGCCGCCAGCACAGCGGAGGGATGGGGGCTGCTGCCAGCATGCCAGAGGGATGGGGTCCATAGTGGTGCTGTCATCATACCTGAGGGATAGGGTCTGTAGTGCTTCTGCTGCCTTTACACCTTGTAGCTATTACAGTAACTTAACAGATATAAGTATGCATATACAACAGTAGAGGTCGAAATGTGAAAATGCACACTAACATACACAAAAAAAGATTAAATAAAGGTTACTAAGCAAACACTGGTAAAAACGGATTTTGGCCTTGCAGACACCGGTGACAATACCGGTTTTGCCAATCTGCAAAACAGAATTTGCCTTTTCTCAATCACGGTAAACCAGTGTCCCTGCCCATAGGACATGTTCCAGGCCTGTACCCTGAAGCGGCAAACACACTGGGCACGGCCCTGGACCTGTAGCTTGGCCTTGGATCATGAGGTTAGGGTTGTGGGACGGGGAATGTATGTTAAGTTTGCAAACAAACCCACTGAGTTGTATGGTGACAGACTGTGAGGTTTAGAAATTTTCAACACCACTGATGTACATTTGAGTAACAGCTAATTACGTGGCGCATAGTTTTAAAGGAATCATTTACCGTGTGAGATACATATACAACCTTTTATAGTCGAGCACAATCAAACCCTTTGCACATGACTAGCACTCTAACAGCATGTGCAGCCACTATCATCAAATATACTGATTACAGGGCCTTTAGCAAAGTTTTTGGCAGTGACCATTTCATTATACAAATTCTATTTGGATACAACTGCCATTAATTGTTAATGACAGAAGCTTCAAAAAGATTTTATATCATACACATGCTCAATTCTAGGAAGTTTCTTAATAGTTCTTCAGTGAGTATAGGGTTGCCATATGTATGGAAAGCAGCTGGAGGGAGTTTTCCTCTAATTTATTTGGGCAGCAACCAGTTCAAGAGAACATTTAAAGCTAGTTAACATTTTTTTAAAAATATAAAATTTTAGTGCATGTTCACATGCGGGTGGCGCACTAGGGGGCTGTACGCAAATGAGGTTAATGTGTGTGATAGATTTTAACAAGACTTAATGCCTATTCAGCTAGAATCCAATGTTTTTCCTTTAGAAGTTATTGGAATAAACACAAAGTCCATGCTTATTAGGAGTACTGTAACTTGGAGGAGCACTGTAAAGCTTGGAACATAACAAATTTCAATGCTGCTGCATTTATACAGAGTCTCAACTCAGTCAACTGGACTCCCATCATGACCCTTCCTGACATTAATCAGGCGCCAAAGTATTTTATTAACACCTTCTCCTCCATCCTTGACTCCCATGCCCCCCTCAAGTTAAGGGGAGCCAAAGGTAACCACTTCCTTTGGCTCTCCCAGGAATTAAGGCACCTAATGCTCTCCTGGGACAGAACTTTGAAAGTATTCAAAGATCTGGACAATTATCCTATCAACAACTAAGAAACGCCTGCAAAACCAAATCCAATAAATCAAAGCATGACTATCTCCTGTCCCTGCAGGTAAAAAATCTTACAAACCCTAAAACTTTCTGGTCCCAGGTTAACTCCTTATTCAAGGGTAAGGAGCGTAACCTCCCACAAACCATGTTCACACAAGGCACTATTCTAACAAACCCTTCAGAGGTCGCTTCTGACATAAATCACTTCTTCATGGACCTGGCAAAATATAAAACTGACCTGCCCACTATCCCCCAAGACCCAATGGTCTGTAACCCTGTAAAATCCCCCCCCCCCAAAGCTCCTTATGAGGTCTGACGTTCTCAAACTGTTAAATGGTCTCAACTCAGAAAGTTCTCCAGGTTTCAACTCCCTTCATCCAAAATTCAGGTTAGGGGTACCTGCCATTGCGCACCTGGTAACACTTTTAATCAATAAATTCTTCCTCACACAGACCATACCGGACAAATGGAAGACTGCGATAGTTGTCCTCATGCATAAAAATGGCCCCACAAACCTAGTCAAGAACTATATGCCAATCTCTATTTTATGTCCCCTCACAAAAACTCAAGAAAGAATCCTATACAACCAGATTTACTCATTCCTAGAGCAGACCAGTGCTCTGACTATCCATCAGTACGGCTTCCAAATACTACATGGTATGGAATCTGCTTTCCTGCGGGTCACAACTGACATGTTTCAGGTCATGGACCTGGGCTATTCAACTGGGGCAACATTCCCAGACCTGACAAAGGCCTTTGACCTAGTCAGCCATCAGCTTCTCCTAATAAAACTCAATGACAAAAAGCTTGACGACCTCTCCCACTCATGGCTAGCCAACTACTTGTCCAATAGGGTGCAGTGCGTCAAATGGTCTGGTAATACATCACCTCTATCTCCCATCACAGACAGTGTCCCCCCCAGGGATCAATAGTGGATCCTGTCTTATTCTCAATTTTTATAAATAACTTTCCTTCAAACTGTGGGGGGAGAGCTAATATACAACTTTATGCAGATGACACAATACTCTACAGATCTTCCAAAGATATCTCCTCCCTCAACTCCAACCTGGAAATGGATTTCCAGTTGTTGGAGTCATTGTTCAAAAATAGCTTACTGGTGCTTCATATGAGAAAAAAAAAAAAAAACCTAAAACCATGCTGTTCCACCACACCTCTTTTGACCTGTATACCCATTCTCTTCTTGTGGTTAAGACCTCAACTGGTGTCATGCTCGAAGGGGTAAACTCCTTCAAATATCTTGGCATTGTCCTCGATGAGCACCTATCTTTCAAAGCACACGCAGGAAAGGTTATCAAATCAACTATTCAGAAACTTGGCCTCTTTTACCATACTGCCTTCTACCTCGCACCACAATCATGAAGGACTATAGCCTTAGCAACCCTACTCCCAGGCCTCCTATGGGGGCTCCACTACTTACCACTGCCAAACCCTCAATCATAAGTAGACTTGGACAAACATATCACAAGATAGCCTGATTTGCTGCAACCGCCTGTGCTTGAACCCACCACTGAGAAATGCTTAGTACCCTAGGCTAGCCGTCCTTCGAAGCTAAACTGGATTTCCCCCTACTCTGCACCATGTACAAGCTCATCCACTTCCCCTCTCCCCCCAGCTTCCCCAATCTGCTCATTTTGAAACCCTTCACCAGACCCCTCCGAGCCTCCCGATATCCAATGCTATGTCTACTGAAGCCTCGCCTAGCCATCAGTAGGAGATCCTTTTCATTCGCAGCCCCTCAAAAATGGAACAGCCTCCCACATGGCTTACTTTTCTGTATGTCTCTTCATCAGTTTAAACGACTCTTCAAAGAAACATTCTCCCCCCCCTCCATCTGTAACTGCAAATAATATCCTTGACAGGTCACTGGTCTTCTCTCCCCACCTACCCTCCACTTCAATCTTCCTGACCTAATAGCTACCTGTCTTCGCCCATTACTTCCAATAGCTTCATATGAAGTCCATACTATCCATTGCTAACCTGACACAAAATGGCCACCAGGAGATAATGAGTTAATGCTTTCATTTACTATGACTTCACTTCATACAACATTTTGTAAATACTTCATATGACATTTTGTAAATATGTATATACACACTTACCATTCTACCCTATCAATGCACTTTTATTGCCCAATAACAATAATCTCAAAAATGTATGCGACTCTCCTCTGCTTTGTAACCTGTGATATAATCTGATTTGATATCAATATATTGTAAGCTATATTTCTGTACACAGGAATTTAAATGTGAATAACTGCTGTAATGTATTGTAAATTGCCTGAAATGTGTATGTTCCCCGGGTCACCCCTGAAAAAGGGGACGACTACGTTTCAGCAGGCCTACCCAGTCATCAAAATTCAAATAAATAAACTAAACAAAACAGAACTTCTTTTCCGCATTTAGCATCCTGTATCTTTCTTTACTGTTTAATGTTTATCCTTATTTGCTAGTTTCTCTCATTTTTACATTTGCTTGCGCATGTGTGCAGAATTAGCATTTTGCTACAATGAGCCACAGTTTAGAGGTGTGTCACTATCAGGTCCAATGTAGGTCAAGTTGCAATGGACTTGGCCATGACAGACCAATGACCAGTCAAGCTGATCGTGACACTGGTCACTGTTTGCTGGGCAGAAACTTCATGTAGTTGTAAGGACTAAAAGCACTCCAATGAGTGAGTGCTTTGGTCCTCTACAGTACAAGATGTTTCTTCACAGCAAGGAGCTTAGCTGGGCGCATGTTTGCATTAAACACGACCCCCCCCCTTTGTATTTTCTCCCATCCTCCATTCCTGGACCATTTGTGCTGGGAATAGCAGCAGCAGCAACAGTCAGTCATCCTACAGTCTAACACACAGCAGCACATTTTGGTCACTCTCGCTCTGGCATCACCCTCTCTCTCTCTCTTTTCTCTCTAACCCTAATGTCTTGCAGCCCCCCAAATGCAGCTTTCACTTTCAACCCCTTCCCTGCACTCACACTGGCATACACCCCCCCATGCCCACTCTGCTTGTGCTTGCCACTCTGCGGCTTTCCCCACCCTACCCTGCAGCTCCCAGCAGTTCCACCAACCTTTCTGCTTAAGACCTGGCCTGAGCACTGCTGCTGTCCTCCAGTTCTTAAAGAGTTAAAGATTATCCCTGTTGCTGCAAGTGTGCATCCCACATGGGCACCAGTGAATCACTGACAGACTTTGCTGCTGCTCCAATCTGTGTTACTATTTTTTTCTGTCAGTGCACCTCTTTTTGTTCTTGTAAACCAATGTATCTTTGTAGCTCTTATTTGAAACTTATAACATTGTATTGATTAAATATTTCCCGGATATTGTCTTCTTATTTTAGTATGTTCATTTGCATAATTTTTTTTTCAAATAATTCCCTATCAGCTTACCACTCAGGCTGATATGTTTACCTGTGGTCATCATTTCAATTACGCCTATTTCATTATGAGCATTCATCTACAGATATACTGTACTGCATATTTTATCATCTACAGTCTGTGTTTTTTTTTTTTTTCACATAAAACCTGAAGCAGCAGTAACCTGTTTGATCCATTGTGCTTTCTGCCTGGTCATGCTCACTTGCTTGTAGTGAGCTGGTTAGAAGTTGCTGATCCTTCACTTCTCTTGCCAGCATGTTTGCAACCTTTTGTCACTGCCTATGTTAGTGACAGTTTATAATACTGTATGTAGGTCTACTGGTTTGAAATTATTTTCAGGGCAAATCAGACAGATTCATGTTGAGTGAGGAGTTTAGTTTGAAGAAGTGGGTGAGATCACCATGGGGTGGGGTGGGGGGCTCTACTACTCAGCAGCATCTCTTCTCCCCATAAAAAAATACTTGAAATTCCATTCAGGACAGCATGTGTTATCTCCATTTTTTCATTACTGACTAAATACATAAATCTTACACTGCTGTCTTCACTGGTAGAACTGCATCAGTCATTTTGTACTGTGTTCAAGTCAGTTCATTTGCAGTTTTTTGGCACTGCATCTGTTAGTGACAGAGTTTATTATGCTGCATGTAGTCTACATAATGTAGATCAATTGATTTGGAATTATTTATGGAACAAAATTAGAGACTCATGTTGAGTAAAAGTTTAGTGTGCAGGAGTATGTGAGATTGCAATGGTGGGGGTGAGGGGGTAGTACACCACTTGGCAACACCTCTTTTTCCCATATTAAATCACTTGTTAGTCTTTTCATGACACCATGCGTTATCTCCATTTTTTATTACTAAGTGAATATATAAATATTACATAGCTGTCTTCACTGGTAGAATTGTATCAGTCATTCTGTATAGTGCTCAAGTGTCAGTCCTGTCACCACCTCATTACTGTATCTTGCAATGTCATACTGCTATATCACTGTTCCGAGCATCAGCTGGGGGCGGGGGGAGAGTTTGAACATCCAAAGGAGTGCTCTCCTCCAGGGAGGGAGGGCAGTGGAATCTGGCATGCACTTGGCCTCTAGTGGAGGCTAGAGGTAGGGCAGTTCAGGCCTCCAGCATTGTGGGAGGAGTGGTGGACATCAACGCATATCACGTGGGGGAGTGTGATGTGCATCATGATGTCTCTGTATATCTGTTCCCCAAGGGAAGAAAACTAGAAATCTTGGTCAGCAGGGTGACTCTGCTCACCCGCAGACCCTGCATCCAACAAACTGGGCCCGTTGATGCAGAACTGGATTTCAACAATGGGGTTTGGGGATTCTCACCAACTATGATGGGGGGAGGTGGGCAGATGCGTATAGTAAGTTCAAGGACAAGTCATGGTAACTGGGCTGGAGTGCTTGAAGGATGAGAGCCGCCCAGCCTGAAGGGATAAAGAGGATTAAAAAAAACATGGAGGGCTTTGATGCAGCGGCACTGCTTTTCAGTAATGCTCCATATACAGTAATTCAAGTCAATCCAGCACAGTGCAGTTAGTTACACACTCCAAGTTCCAAACTTACATTTAGCAACCAATCCAAATCACTGTTTTCTTTTCTGTCTGATGGTTGGGGTTGGACACCGGTTCCACCAGGTAGTTGGGTAGAGAAGGACTTTTTTTTAGTTCCTTGATAGGTCAGGTTGGGCACAAGTGATGTGAGGTAGTTGGGTGGGGTGAGAGGAGAACAGATGAGTTTGTTTCCCCCTGATGGGCCAGGTTTGAGCATCAGATCTATCAGGTAGTTTAGGGAAGGTATACATATTTCTTTTTATTCCATGATAGGTTGGGTTGGGCTTGGGATTGATCAGATTTTTGAGGAGGGGACTTTTTTTTATTTCATGATGGTGTGTATTTACTCCTGGACATATTAGGTAATTGATGTAGGGACAAGACAGGCATTTTTCTTTAATAACAGATTGTGTTGGGAATTGACCTGTTAAGTAGATGGGGGGGGGGGCAGATTTTTCTTGTTTCCTGATGAGGCGGGCTAGGCACAAGAGGACCCATAAGGTATTTTGCAGGAGAGGAATAGATTTTATTGGGCACAGCTTTTTCTGCTGTGCAATATGTTAGGTTGTGGTGTGCATGGCAGTGTGATCCCTATGTGCTTATTGGGGGACTGCACAGCTGAGACTGAGGACCACAGAAGGTAACAGTGTGACAGTGAGAGTTGGGCAGTGGTGACAGGATCACTACCCCTTTGGGGTTACAGCTTTAGAAGTGTGTGAAAATGGCACCCTTGTGCAGTGTTTGGGTCCCCCCCACTGTGACCTAAGGTGATGGGTATAGGGACAGCAGTGTTTTACTATCCAGCCTATTCCATTGTCTGTTCTGGTATCCGGTCAGATTAGCACTACAGGAGTAGTGCCAGGCAAGAGAGCACTAGTCCCTATAGCACTACCACAGACAGCAAGCAGGGATGTAGAGTGCTTGCGATATGCGCTCCCCTGATCGCTGTCCGTTGTGCTGCCACATGACAAGGGCAGCAAAAGGCCCAGCCCCAAAAATAAAAATGACAGCATTTTTGCCTCACTGTTCTTGCCAAAGGCATTGTGGTTGGCTATGTTCTGACCCAGTGCTGTCTGCTCTCTATGTTACTACTACATCTCCTTATCTTTGAGTCACTGGCTTACTACACTTGTTTGGTTGGGTATGGGACCCATCAGGTACAGTAGTTAAGAGTGCAGCACATAATTTTATGTACTATTCCTTGACAGTTTGCTTGCAGCACTATAAATCTGTCAGTTGCAGGGGAGGGGGACATCTTTTTTATAATTTTTTTTCATGAACAATCAAGGTTACATACTGGACCTGCGAGGAACTGGAAAAAATATGTAATTTAAGCAATAAACAAGATTTACACTAACAATCAGTAGAGGAAATAAAGAAATAGTATATATTAAGTTTTTTAAGGTTTTGAATCTTCTTTCATGCGAAAGAGTAAGACAACCACTACGAGCAACCAGACTCAAGCGGAGAGAAAAATCTGAAGAGGTTAGAACACTACAGTTGGTAGAGGCAGTATGTGAAAGATGCTCACGTGCAAATAATTCTACTCATTTACATGTGTTCCATCTCTCTGGGCAGTCCAACCCTCCAGGCCTACTGCATAAAGTTATGAATATCCTGACATTACTGGGGCTAGAATTTTTTTTTTTTTAAATCACTGATTGGTCAGGTTGGGTGTCGGACCAGTTAGGTAGTGGTACGGGGGTAGGGTGGAGGTGATGAATATAGTTTTTAGATATTTTTCATATATTCCATGATGAGTCAGCTTAGGCACCAGACATGTAAGGCTGTTGAGGTACAGGACAGGTTTGTTTATTCACTGGTGAGTTGGTTTTGGCATTGGAACCATCAGGGCACTGATAGTCCAGGTTGGTAACCAAGAATTATATCCTTTTCTTCAATTCCTCTGCTACCAGCATGGGACTCCAGTGGCTTCTAAGGCACTTTGGGGCACACATGGCTTATAATTCAACACAAAAGTGTGGTGACACCATTTTTTCTTTTGATATGTTATAAGCATTGCTTAATACAGCTAATATGTAAGTTTGAAGTAATTGACATGGATTTACAATAGTCTACTATGCAAAAATACTGGAAAAACACTTATGGTATCTTTTTCACACAAATAGGTGTGCAGGTGTTGCTAATTAACACTGTATTGTAAAACGGATGCGGCAAATTCATTTTAAATCAAGTCAAGTACCAACTCTAAAATTAAGGACTACAGCATTTCAAGTGACAGCATTAAAAATGACAGATTACAGAGCTAATAAAGATGTTAAAGGCTTTACAGATTTTTTGTGATTGAAGGACTCTAAATAATGCAAGATAAATCAAAATTAAGCATGATGACTCACTGTTTTCATTATAGATTTTAACTCACTAGATAACCACCTTTAATTGGGAGTAAAATTATAAAACTGACATGGGTTTTGAAAATACCAGGGAATGACCTTAAAGAGAAAGCCCCTCAATCTATTTTCTATATACCTGTGTAGTTTGCAGGCATGAACAATGATTCCCTCTCTTGCATCTCTCTAATTTCATCCTAACTTGAATATAAATGAGGTTGCTTCACTCTGTTTTGCCCTGGTGTGAAAACCTTTTTTGTCTCCATTTCAAAAATCATGATCCCACTCATGCAAGGCATCATGGGAACTGATGATGCATACGTGCACAAGCCAGCAGAAGTTATACTCCCATTCAGTTCTGTTAAATATCTTGTGAAGTCCCTGTATTCTCTAAAAGCATTTTTTCTAACTCTGATGCACTTTAAACTAGAGAAAATGGCATGGCACTTACTACACCTTGAAAAGTTTCAAGGCCAATATAAAAGAACATAGGGATGACTAATACAGTTTGTAACACGGCTCTCAGTCGGGCGGCGGAAAGGAATGCGACGATTGGCCGAATGGCCACAGCTGACTGGAAACCGAGCGGGTATTAAGCCACACATAACGCCCACTCAGTCAGTACCAGCTGTGGCCATGGAGGCACCCGAGGGTAGCAGCCCGCTGGGGCAGTACCCAGAGTGGCCAGGAGGCAGAGGGTGCAGCACTGGCAGCCAAGAAACAGCCCGGAGATGCGATCGGGAGCGCACGGGGAGCAGCGGCAGAGAGGGACAGCAGTACGAGCTGGTAGCAGCACCCGGTAGAGGGCAGCAGTGATTGAGGCCTGAAATTCCCGGACTGCAGGAAGGCAGCCAACGGATCCGGCAGCCAGCACCGTGGTTGGAGCACCGCAATCATGCAGGAGTGAACAGGTAAAGCCTCTGTTGTCTGCCTGTAAGTGAACAACAAGAGGTACCTGCCTGCTGCCCGTTGTGTGGAAAGGGGTGCCGCCGGAGCATACAGCTCGCCGCAGGTGAGCGCTGAACCGATCCTGGCTGCCGGAGGTGATGCTGGTAACATAGGCTCGTCGTCGCCGCGATGAGCTCTAGTTAGCGCGTTAATCACTCAGCCTCAGGCTCTACCAGTGATTAATGCCCTCGTGCACGAACCCCCCCAGCGGGCATTAATCCATCGGTAGAGCCCTCAGCTGGCGGTGATTAATGCTTACTTAACTACTGCAGACTTTAGCACCAAAATATCATAAAATCTAGGATGCCTTACATGAGTCAGGTCAGGACCTTTGCAATGGAGTCAGGCAGGATGTCACACCAGACTGAAGTACCTTTATTTACATTTAAATTTAATTTCTGATGGAGTTAGGAAGGTGCAATAGAGGCAATTGTTCATGCCTACAAACTACACAGATAAACAGAATAAAAGTCTGAAAGGACCTTCTGCCTGCAACACTTTTTGCTATAATCATCCTGCAGAGAGCACCTTCCCAAAACTACCTTGTCACACTGGCCCCGCACATGCCAAAGTAACTCCCAGTCACACAAACTCAAATCAGTGCAACTACTGCAATGGATGGGCAATCAGATTGCTAGCTGCTAAGGTTATCCTATCCTGCTAGTACCATACCTGCAGTACCAGATGGAGGAGGACACAACATGGGTGCCAAATTTCCTGACTTCCAAGTCTGCTTGGGGGTTATGGAGCAGGCCAGGCAGTGTGCGCCAGCCCAGCGTGACTTGCAGCTGTTGTCCAGGCAAGCAGCACAGTAGAAAACAAAAATATGCAGAGTCACTGTGCACTGGTCCCAGTCTATCTGGAATAAGGACTAGGTTGAGACAGGATTGTAAATGAAGGAGCAAGTCGGGCATGGGCAGCAGCTAAGAATGATCACAGATTAAATTTAAATCAGAGTCAGGAGACTCAGGACTCACTCGCCGACTTTTACTTTTTCCCAGCTTGGAAACAAACAAGGTCACTCACTGCAGCTGCTAAGGTCACACAGATTAAATTGTTAGACTCAGGACTCATCGACATCTAGCTTTTCCTGGCCTGCTCTGCTAGTGCCACACGGACAGCCTGTACCACACTGGCTGTGCAAGCAAGCTTTAATGGGTAACGCTATGGGCCCACTGGCTAAGTAGTGACTGGCACTGCACCCGACAACCCTGTAAAACATACCATCAGACTACTCACTGCCTGGTCACAATGATCATCGAGGGCAGCCAACCAGACCCAGTCCCTTACAATAAAACAACAGGAGTGTGGACTAAGAACCAGAAGGATACTAAAATTTGCACACCTGAACTGTTAGGACCTCTGTGGAGAGGACCCTGCCACCAGTCAGTGAAAAAACTACCTGCCAGCTAGTCTTCCAGTACTGTACTACCCTTAGCAACACACGTCTCCCATAAGTACAATTTATTTTACAGTATATTACTGTCTCCAGTTAAATCCATGGAGACCAAATCAATAAGTGACTTTTATGCTATAACCTAAATCTTATGCTATATGCTAAATTTGTTCTATCTGTCCTCTATGTGACGAGGTACCTTTGGAAATGAGTCTCTGGCTCAAAGGTTGTAAACTGATGCACAAATAAATAAATAAATAAAATAAGACCAGGCAACAGGGAAAAATATTAATAAAAAAACTAGAGACATTTGACTATATGGTATAGACTCCCATTTAAATAGATTTCTCTCGGTTTTTTCTTTCTGAACAATCTTCCCTGCCTGTTCTCATTGAGAATAGGTATCCTACGATTTAAAATTGTTCAAAATTTGCCACTTCCTTCCTTTTCATGTTTGCTTGCACGTGCCCACTTGCTCTTTTTTTTATCATGGCCCTGTGTTTTTATTGGATTATGGAGGTGTTCCCAGCAATGTTAACCATCTGTAATCTGCCCACCCCCCAGCCTGGCCATCTTCTCCTGTTCAAAGCCTGCATCCTATTCATAATAGTAGCAGCACCAACCCAGTACAGCAACCCTGACCAACATCTATGGCAGCTACAGAGGTAACCATTTTGTGGGTGCAGTTCCTGCCAAAGTCCCCGGCTGTAGCTGAACCACGCAGCACCCTTGCCATGGAAGTGACCCCAAGGCCCCAAAGTTACTGAAGACCAGGCTGACCCCAGGGATTGTCAAACCCATTAAACCCCCAACGGTAACCCTCCCTTCAGCCAGGTCCTTGGGACATGACAGGGGGGATGCTGGGTATTCCAGTTTAGACTTCGGGAAATTGGCACTTGAGGTGTAAAAGTGGACATGAAGCAACCCCAACATTGGGCCTTAGACCTGACTCAACACCAATCCAGTCCAGTGCTCACCCTGAATTCTCAGCTCTCAAAACTTAGGTTCTCTTCCTAGAAACACATATCTTTCACCAGTAGAAGGCTTACAGCATATACAAGAATTTACATACATTTTTAAATACTAAGCTGGAAAGAAAGAATGTTCTCAATGTAAATGTCCACAGATTTTAAAAGAATGCGTTATTTTCAGTATGGTTTTCATTGATTTTAGAAATTGGGTGATATTTTGTAACAGACTGTCATGACCAAATAGGTAGTTCAATAAAGCTTTCCTGACTGACTACTTGTTTCCAAGGTACAGGTATAGGACTATTTCCCTTTCTCAGAGTCTAGCTAACAGTACTACTAGTACCTTGAAGAATACTTGAGGAGCTCATGCCAGCCCCAATGGCCTGCACTGGAAGTGCTCCTTCAGAAAAATTAATTGAAGGGGTTTTCTGTGGTGTTCCTGACTGGGACGTGCCAGGATACAGTATATTCTTCAGATCGATACAGCATAAAAAATCTCCCAGTTATACTTTTCTTAAGGACTGATCAAACCATCTCTGTTCAGAAATTCTGCTTCCGTGTGAACAGCTTTCATTTTTTTTTGTTTTGTTTTTTGCAATTAAAATTTTATTATAGATTGTCAGTCATAAGAGATACAAAACCCTTATTGCACATTACAGTTTGTTGAGATGGCCGAGGGTGATGTCAGTGCACTCTGGGGTTAGACAGCATGGGGAGTTGAACTCAAGTACAAGCCTGATAGGGCAGTATTTCCTGTTTTCTCCCAACCCCCTCCATTCACCTCCTGAATACATTCATATCTACTGGGTGGGTGTGTTTGTGAAGTAGCATGTGGACCACCTATGCCTCTAGGTACACCTCTGGGTCACAACCAGGGAACTGCTCCAGGAGTGGTCTACGCCAGTGTATTCTTCCTGGGAGAAGTGCATCTGCAATGATGCTCCATCACCCTCCCACTGATCTCCACTTCAGTCCTCTTAGGATTGCAGTGCAAACCCAGATCGCTATCATGCCGAGCAGGGGCCTCACCGCTCAGTGGTATGGAGCTGGGGATCTATATTTTTTTTTATTAATTTATTTAGGAACTTACCAGATGTCTTTCACAAGTTTCATTAATAAATTAACACCTGCATCTCTCAGAGGCCTTTTGAAGACCGTAGCTTATTGTAACATTTGTGAAAATTATTGTATTTATTTAAGTGAAAATGAACCAGATTGTTATTGGTATTTTTTATTGAAGGGAGGAAACTTGGCCAGGACACCTGGGAAATTCCTCTACTCTTTTTGAGAAGTGGTATGGGACATTTAATGTCTACCTGAAGAACCACCTGAACAGGCAGACACAACCATCATTTCATGTCTCATTTGAAACACAGCATCTCAGGAGTAAAGCACCTCCCTTGTGCTGTACTACAGTGTCTTCATTGGATTTTACCCCCAAGTTCCTCACGTGGGACTACAACCCACAACCTTTTGATCATCTGGCCTCAGTGGCAAGTGCTGAGCCACTGACAAAATTATAGTAAAGAAGCTCACAGTCTATCATGCCAGAGAAAATCAAAATGCAATTCATGAATACATGGAAATGCATTATACTACACTTGGTATGCAACAAGAGTCCAAGTGTATAAAAGGGATAGAAAAACATTCTAAAAGCTGATTTGTCTAGATGCAGTTCTAGCTGGGATATTATCTCAGTAAATAACGTTATGATCTGAAACAAATTTTTAAGCAAAATCTACATACAAAGTTTTTTTTTTTTTTTAATTCTACAATACCCATTTTATAATCACAGTAATGGACTCTAGAGCATGTGTTGTGCTGCTTAATATAATTTCTTGGGCAACTGATAGCATCTGGCTGCACCTTGTGCCTTACAGTACACCAAAGACGTGACATACCATCATAACACACGTCTTTTTGTGCTTTACTGCTTCAATAAATGTATAAAGCACTGGTAGCATGATGTTGTCCCGCGCACTAAACCAGCTTTGCAAATATACTAGCAACATGGATATTTAAAAAGCTAGTAAAGACTGTTCTTGAGTCAACAATGAATAACAACAATTCCAGTGATTTCCCACAGACACACATCACATTCTAAAAGCAGAAGTTGTGTAAACCATTTTCTCAAAAAAAAAAAAAAAATTTAGTAACATAATTTCAAGAAAGTACAATGCTGAATAACATACTTTTAAAACTCTAAATATAATTATTCTTTCTTGGAACCTTAAAGAACTTCATAAATTTAATGCTCTGAACTTATCTTTTTGTAAGTTTCTTTGGTTACAGAGTCCACGTGTTTCAGATTTAGTTCTAAACACTGGGAGCATAACACCAGAATAAGGATGACAATTGAAAAACGTCAACTGAAGTTACTGTGCAGGATTTTTCTTTTTAAAATATGGTAGCAATGAGAAAAATACTGTAATATGACAATGGGGTTAAGAGAAGGAGAAACATGGTTTTGTCTTATACAAAAAGCAAGGTTTAAAAAAGATTATAATTGCCAAGTCACTGGGTGGTAGGAATATCATGCAAAAGTGCCTGTAACCTGCTTCTAGTCTCAGCACTTCAACTGAGAGGTTTTAAAATTAAATCCTTGTGATAACTTAGTCCATTTACAGGATTTTGGCTATGTGCCGCCATATGATATTAGGTTTTCACCAGGGTTGGGGAGTTTGCCAGCCATTAACAGCTGATATTAATCTACATTACATGGCTAGTCCCTCATCCTCACAAAAAAAAAAAAAAAGCCATCACACATGTAACAGGATCACCACGTATTTTGTCTGTAGACCAACAATGCACACACACGCACACCCCAGTGCACTATGCTAAACACTAACAAAAGTACCTGTGCATGCCATGTCACTATGGAAAACCCTACACTATGGAAAAACACTAGGACTACCTACACAATCCAGGAAACAATCACACATGCTTAAATGCTGTCCAACTTCATATAATATATAAAATGACATTTTATAAGTCCTGTATGGGCAAAAAATGTCCACTGCAGGGCCCAACAAGCTCAGAAAGCCACTCACTTGCCTTCATGATCTTGTTAGCCACCTCAATGGGTATAGTTCCTTATACATTATACTTACCCATCATTTATTCGCTATATGTAATATATCAGTGGTCATTTATTTCCCACTGGGATTCAGTGACATGAAAAACTCATAATACCATCATTCTGACATCAGAAAGTCAAAACACCATCATCCTGATATCAGGTCAATGGGATGATGAAACTGAATTTTAAAGGTTTCCATATCATACACAAAATAATAGGAAACTATCAGTAACTAGGCTCTGTCATACCATTTCTGGATTCACTTGTCATCATAAGCCAGTCCACAGCAAAAAAAGCGGCTCCATTGCTAATGTGCCAGCATAAAGACAATAGCAGGCAGAACAAAGAAAACACAGAAACATAGAAGTTGAGGGCAGATAAGGACTGCAAGGCCCATCCAGTCTGCCCATTTTTTTCTACCTTATAAATGTGCCATTAGCCTTTCCTCCGTCAGTGGCCTATCTATTCATACTAATTTGTATTGCTCCCTTATGCCTATCCCATGCCTGTTTGAAGCCCTGCACTGTATTCATATCCACCACTTCCTGAGGTAGGCCATTCCATTCATCCACCACCCTTTCTGTGAAAAAGAACTTCCTCACATTACCCCTTAATTGACCTCCCACTAATCTCATGCTGTGTCCTCTTGTCCTGCTATTTTTCTTATACTGAAACATGTTAGACTCTTTCACCTTGTTAATGCCCTTAAGGTGTTTGAATGCCTCGATCATGTCACCTCTCTCCCTCCTTTGCTCTAGAGTATACATATTGACCTCCATTAATCTGTCCTCATATGTTTTCTGATGTAGCCCCTGCACCATTTTGGCTGCCCTTCTCTGGACTGCCTCAATTTGGTTAATATCCTTGTGAAGGTGTGGCCTCCCGTACTGCAAGCAGCACTCCAGATGGGGCCTAACCAGTGCCTTGTAAAGAGGGATTCTTACCTCCCTCTTCCAACTTGCGATATCCCTACTAATACACCCTAACATCCCCCTAGCCTTACCTACTGCTTTAGAGGTCTGCCTGGATGATTTCAGGTCATCAGTGATGATGATGCCAGAGTCTCTTTCTTCCCTTGTGACTGCCAGCAACTCCCCTCCCAGCCTATAGGTGGCTTCAGTGTTTCTCTTCCCTTTATGCATGATCTTGTACTTCTTTGCATTAAACCCCAGTTGCCACTCTTCTGACCATTTTGCTAGTTTATCCAGATCTCTTCTCATTCTGCCCACCCCATCTGGATCATCTACTCCGTTGCAGATCTTGGTGTCATCTGCAAACAGACAAACCTTACCCTCCAGTTCATCTGCAATATCACTGATGAAGATATTGAAGAGGACTGGCCCCAGAACTGATCCCTGAGGTACCCCACTTGTGACCTGCATCTCTTCTGACTGTATACCGTTTACCACCACTCTCTGTTTTCTGCCCGTCAACCAGTTTACTACCCAGTTGACCAACTTCTGACCCACCCCGAGCCTACCTAGCTTATTAATCTTCTATGTGGAACAGTATCGAAAGCTTTGTTGAAGTCAAGGTAGGCGACATCAATTGCTCCCCCTTGATCCACCACTCTGGTTACCCAGTCAAAGAAATCTATGAGATTAGTTTGACAGGACCTTCCTTTTGTAAATCCATGCTGTCTTGGATCCTGTGCTCCTATGGATTCCAGGTGTTGCACCATCCTTTCCTTAAGGACTGCCTCCATAATCTTGTCCACTACTGAGGGAAGACTGACTGGTCTATAGTTCCCTGCCTCCTCCCTGCTACCACTCTTGTGGAGCGGGATCACATGAGCCCTTCTCCAGTCTTCTGGGACCTCTCCTGTGCTCAGAGTCTCACTAAACAGTTCTGCTAATGGCTCCATTAGTTCCACCCTTAGCTCCTTTAATACCCCTTGGATTTATGCCATCTGGTCCCATTGCCTTGTCCACCCTGAGCTTATCGAGCTCTTGTAGGATCCTTTCTTTTGTGAAGGGATTAGTGCTCACCTCCCTTCCCCTGCGTCCATGGTGCTGAGCTGTGGGCTCTGCCCTACCGTCTCTTCAGTAAATACTGAGCAGAAGTATCTATTTAGGATTGATGCTTTTACATGGTCCTCCTCCCTACATGCCCCCGTATCTCATTTGATCGTAGCAATACCCCCTCTAGACTTTCTCCTTTCACTAATGTATCTATAGAACATCTTGTCACCTTCTTTTACTGTCTGTGCTAGTGTTTCCTCGGTTTGGGCCTTTGCCTGCCTTACAGCTTTTCCTGCTTCCCTTAGGGAAGTTTGGTATGCCTCCCTATCTTCATCTTGCTGTGTTCCCTTATATTTCCTGAAGGCCAGCCTTTTGGCTCTGACCTTTTGTGCTACTATTTTTGAGAACAAAAGTGGTTTCCTTCTTCTTTTGCACTTCCTTTTCTCTCTAACACAATGGGATGTTGCTTTAAGTATTGCATCCTTAATGCTTGCCCACTTTGCCTGTACCCCCTCACCTGTATTTCTTTTTGCCAGGGCTAGCTTAACTCTGTTGGCCATTTTATCAAATTCAGCTCCTCTGAAGTCCCACATTTTTGCCTTCGGAATGGGATGATTTAGTTCTAGTGGCCAAACTGAACCATACCATGTGATGGTCACTGGCCCCCAGGTGACCTTCTACCTGGAGATCTGTGATCCTTTCCCTGTTGGTCAGTACTAGATCTAGGATAGCCCTGTCTCTTGTGGGTTGTGGTAGCAGTTGTTTGAGGCCTTCCCCCTGCAGAGAATCCACCATGTGTCTAGTTCTGGCAGATGTTCCTGCTGGTATTGACCAATCTGTATCTGGAGTGTTGAAGTCTCCCATTATCAGAATCTCCCCTTTAGCTGTCATGTTTTGTATGTCTTCTAATAGTAATGTGTCTATGTCCTCCCCCTGGTCTCGGGGTCTGTAGACAACCTCAGTTCTTATGGCTGTCCCAATTCCTGTTTCCAGGGTGACCCACAGTTCTTCTGGCTCCTTATGTGTATTCTGAATTTCTGTAGCTTTGATATTTTCATTGACATACAGGGCCACTCCACCACCCCCCCCTTTTTGCACCTTGGTCTCTTTTGAACAGTACATAGCCAGGTACTGAAGTCTCCCAAGTGTGGTTACTGGTAAACCACGTCTCGCTAATTGCTACTATGTCCAGTTTAGCTCTGTCATAATTGCCTGCAGGTCTGGGATCTTGTTTCCCAGACTGCGAGCATTGTGTACATGATTTTCCATTGGCCAGATTTAGGTGTGTTAGTTGTTGGGTGAGGTCTGGCGTTTCCTGTCATTCATCCACCACCTGTATACATTTTTTGCCACAAATATGATGCATGTAAAAAGGGATACAGGGTACTTGAGAACAGATTACCACACATCAAAATGTCTGACCAATGGATGTTTTGATGTGTGATAATGCTTATTCTACCTGTGTGGCACCTTGTTTTTACATGCAGCATATTTTGTAAGTAAAAAAACTTGTATACAAGTGGTGGATGGTGCCGTGCTTTCTTTGTTCTGCCTGTCATCATAAGCCACTCAGGCTTTGCTCCTGTGGTTTATGATGTTAACAGAATCCCGTGATGGAATTACAGACTCATAGTGTTTGGGTAGGGTTCATTGTGTATGGAATCCATACACTGAAAAATGCAGTTGTGCAGCAGTAGTTATGTCACAACATAACATGCGGTGACAGAGGCGCCAACAGTCAAGAAGGCAACGTTATAAGTGAGGAGGGCAGTTGGCAACAAGCCACAATTCCTGTTGCTGCCAGTGTCAGCAAACAAAAATGATAGAGACATCAGAGAGAAATGGTTTCAACACAAAGTGAGAGGAGGGCAGTCAGATGAGCCATGGAGAGGTCATAAAACACATTCAAGAGAGACAGTAAGTTTCATTTTTTCCTTTGCCAGCTGTCGTCACGGACTTGTCTCATGTTTTTATGGTTGTCCATAAACTATACAGAATAAGGTATGGGCAGCTATATGCTTCAAGGCTGTGTTTCAACCTCAGGGTTGTCATGATGATAGGGACTTCTCGTGCTTCACTCTCAAGGTAACTCTGTCATCGTGACAACCCCTCAGTGGAAACACAGCCTCATGGTGTATGGTTGCCCATATATTATTCCATATGTTACTGACGATTTCCTGTCTGTTGTACTATACATACTCATTTCATTTTCATACGATTCCATTTTTATTCTTTAAACAGGAGAGCAAGATATGCTACATAGCCTTTTTCTACAAGTGGCCAGTTGTACAGAAAGGTACAGGGTACAGAGCAGACAACATTACAATAAATTCAGGGCACAATAATAACATTAAAACAAGTGGATAAGATACTGTTTAGGATCAGATGGACTCAAGCTGTGCTCTTCATGGTCTACGATGTCACCTGTATGCTTCGATGGAATGACAGCCTTGTTACTCAGGATTTCATATCTGCCATTCTAATTTTAACACTTGATTGACATTATACAGCTGTCCTTGAACTAATGGACCATTCTGACCACAGGACCCGTTCAGCATTCTAAAATTGGAGGATTACATTAAGGGGCTTTCACTGCCTCCAAAAAACTGATATTTGAAATTTTTGTTGCCAATTCTTTTGTTGTCATCTTTGTTCATTAACAATGCCAACATTTCTTGGCTGGCCTGCTGACACATCAGTTGGATTTCCACTTGTGACGCCGACAACCCGGGTTCAGGAATGGACCTGGGAATCGGAGGGCCGGCCAGGAGGGAAGAGGCTTGAGCATCCAATGACTGCTCACCTTCTCCAGGGAGGGAGAGGGGTAAGAGCCAGGCCAGAGGCACAGCAGTATGTCTGGCTCCACTGTGGGAGGGAACATGATGGATGTCGGCTCCAGCCTTGATGTCATGTGGCACGTCACGCCCCCATGGAAAAGCAGAAAATGGCCCCAGCCTGGCCGTATGATGGACACTACTCCTCCCATCACACTAGTCCCAGGAGCGCACCTCCTCCTCCATCTCCCGTGTCTGCCTACCCTGGGGGCACCATATCCTTGAATAGCTGAATTCTCCTCCCTTCCTCCCAGGGAGGGGCCCTTTGGGTAGGGTTAGTGCCAGACCCCCTGGTGTATGGGGCATATGAGACCGTGACCGATGGCAGGAGAGGCAGCGGAGGTGAGATGGGACCATGACCAATGGCAGGAGAGGCAGCGGAAGTGAGACGGCGGGCAGAGGAAGCTACGCGGGCCTGAAGGAGTGGCTAGGTTGGTACCTGGAGGAGCAAAATAAAATCCCAAAATATAATGCCATCATTTAATAACAATGAGACCACTCTAGGAGAGGAGACTATCATGAGGCAACAGATAAACCCATCCTAAGGGTGAGTAAGGAAAACTCAATGCACAATAATATCTGTCAGCCTACCTGCCAGTACACCCGCTGCTCCCATTCTCCTCCCCTGAGACGCCCTCTGGTGCTTCCACTATTCCTGCCACACCTCTCTTCCACTAGTCCTGTGTTCTTCTGGACTCTTCATATGACTTTACTGTTCAGGATACTGACACACAGATATATTGCTACCATCTTAATCACTCATGTTATACTTTTGTTGACTGACGCACTTTATTATCAATGCTGCTATGGGAATTGTATCCCCTTGTTTTCAGCACTCGTGCAATGGTTATGTAATACTTGTTTATGATTATCTTATACCATGCTTTACATTTCCTGTTGGACATTACTGTATGTTATTAGTTGTTGAGATCTGACAATGCCTTCTGGCTGTCACTGTCTTACCTACTCCTGTTTGTGCTCCCCTGCCCTTGTTTTTGATGAGGATCCTTTGTAAATGAGCTTTTAGCTCAAAGGTTGTAATTCAGATTACTTAATAAATAAATAAAATAAATACATATTAGAATCGCTAGGATTAAAACCCTGTATTTACTTCATGAATGCATTACCAGGTTGTTCTGCATACCTGGGCACATCATCCTTTTGTTCTGCTCTCCTGTGCACGTCATGGAGACACAGACCTGATGGATTTAAAAAGGCAGTCATTTCTATCTAGTGTGACATCACTGACCACCAGAACATTTCAAAATATACATAAAATCTACCTGATTGGAATGAACAAATGGAGGTAATCTTCCTCCTACCTTGCCTGACACCATCATGTGCTTGAGCTTCGCTCTCACTGGTTATGGATGTCACTAAATGAAGAAATTTCTTCATACTTACTATAATTTCCTTTTCTGTTAACTTCTACATTGTCCATGGGTAGTCATTACAGCTGAGTGATGTACACCACTACTAGGGGAAATGGCACAGCCCAAAGGCTGAACCACCCTAGAAGTTGGGCACATGAGCATTCTGGACAGCTTCAACTTTTCAGTCACTATTGTCCACGCAGTGCCTCTAAATATGGAAATAAATATACTGGTCGACTTGACATGAAACACACAAAAATCTGCTGTCTGCACATATAGGACTTTAGCCAGAATAAAATGCAGAAAACAGCGGTCTACTTAGTCAGATGACGAAAAGTAAATGATAGAGGTTTGTCTTCCAAATGTCTACATCTTGGAAGGTCCTGCAGAACTGAATCAACTGAAGCAGACTTATTAAAAGGAAAAAGGACTGCATGAAGTATAAGCACTCACCTGTAACAAAGGAAGCACCTTTAGTTAACATCAAATTCGAACCTGTTAAATCTGCGTACTAGCAACCAATATTCTAATGTGGAACTTCTTATATATATATATATATATATATATATATACATACACATATATATACACACACACAGGCACACGCACAGCAGGTAAACTATTGCGGGATTCCAGACAGGCTTAAAATCAGAGCTTAGAACAACGGACTTCCCCACGATGGCATACCAGACAATATTCTCCCGCAGGAGCGAGGCTCCCAGGTGATCCGCACTGACAATGTAGAAGCTAACAGAAAAGGAAATTATGGTAAGTATGAAGTTAATTTCTTCTTTCTGTAGTGCACCACATTGTCAGTGGGTAGTCATTACAACTGGGTTCTGAGAAGTAGTACCCAGACATGAAACTGGGTGAGGGAGAATATTGTCCCATACGTCAGTCACGTACAGGAAAGGAATTTACCTGCTAACTGTCGCCTGTGAAACTGCAACCAAAGGTGGCATCAGCACAGCTTTGAACATCCGATCTCTAGTGCTTGGTGAATGTGTGGATGGAGTACCACATAGCTGCCTTGCACAACTCTAAAACATCGCCTCACCTCTCTCCACCCAGTAGGTGGCAATAGCCCTGGTGGAGTGAGGCTTGATGAGAGCCGGAGGCCTCTTCTTTTCTGTAACATAAGCCTTGATAAAGTAGGCCCTTACTCACCTAGCTAGGCTGGCCTTGAAGGCTTTCTGTCCCTGCTTGGCCGCTCTGAAAAGAACAAACAACTTATCTGATTTAGAGAACTCAGCAGTCCATCTAAGGTATGTCCTAATGATCCATCACTAATCTAACTTGTGCAATTCCTTCTCCTTCTTCTTTGGGTGAGTAGACTGCGGACAGAAGGATGGGAGACAGATTTCCCGGTTCATATGGAAGGCGATGGGGACCTTCAGAATGAAAGAGGGTGCTATTCTGAGCACCACTTTGTCCTTATGCATGACAAGATATAGTTGTTTGTGGGACAAAGCCTGGAGCTCACCAATCCTCGTGGCTGAGCACACAGTAACTAAGACACACACGTTGTAAGACAGCACGTCTAACAGTACTGATGAAAAAGGTTCAAAAGGCTGCTTACAAAAAGCATTCAGAAACAGATTCAGGTTCCATGGGGGAACAAGGTATTGGAACAGAGGTCGACTCCTGCTGACAGCCCACAGAAAATGAATAACCTCCTGGTTAGTCCCTAGGGAGAAACCCAAGGAGGCTCAAAGGGCTGACACCTGACCTCTCAGGGTACTCAAGGCTAAACCTTTTTCCACTCCTTCCTGCAGGAAATCCAAAACCTGCGGAACTGTGGCTTTAGAAGGCCGGGTATTTTTTTCTTCCCTGGCCCAAGCCAAAAAAGTGGTCCATATGCCGCTAATGTGGAATTCTTCCTGGTAGCCATCAGAGTGTTCACTACCTTCTTAGAGAAACCCTGTTTCAGGAGTCTCCTCCTTTCAGGAGCCAGGACGCGAGCTTCATCGCTTCTGTATTTGGATGCAAAATGGGGCCCTGTGAGAGAAGATCCCCCCACACTGGAAGATAATCCCCCAGCTGGACAGATCAGATGACTGAATGCAGGGACTCCATCTTGAAGGCTGTGTGGTGAACAAACTTGTTGAGGTGTTTCAGATCGAGAATCGGCTGGAACCCCCCCCCCGCCTTCTTGTGAACTATGAAATAGATTGAATAGAACCCCTGGCCTTGCTCGTTGGGAGGCACCAGAACAACTGCCCCGATTTGAGTGAGGTGGTCCTGGGTCTGTGACACTGCTCGTCTCTTCATGGGGTCTTTTGGAACCAGGGACGGCAAAAAAACACCCCTTTGAGAGAATGGTTGAAAATTCTATTGCATAATCTAAAGCTGTTAAAGACAGCTGGGGACTGGCACCTGCTAAAGGGTAAAGCATCACTTACTTCGTTCCGCCTGTGCAAAGAAGCCAAGGACTCCAGAGATTTCAGTGCAATCCAATATTTTATTGTAAGGTGCTGATAACAGCTAAAATGGCACACTGTGGCTTCACAATTTGCACAAAAATTTAAATGAGTCCAAACAATCTTGTATGCCATCCAGCACACAGGCTCCAAGCTCCAGACTCGCTCCCAAACGGTCATCACCTGACGTGTTTCACTCAATCAAGGCTTTTTCAAAGGTAAACATAACAGAACTCTGGTATCCCTTTTATGTGCAGAAATTTAAAGAAACAGTGCAAAACATGCATTGAGTTTCTTAGTTCTCAACGTTTATCACAATATATAAAATACAATATACAACAGCATCATACATAAATACAGAGAAGTTAAAAGCACATACAACACTTGTGCCACCCAGAAAAAATATCTAGAGGCACCAAGGATACTTAATATGAATGCATGCAGCTGAAACAGAGTCAGCTTAAATAAACTGTGCTCTAAGATCAAACTTCTGTCAACTCACATATACTGTGGCAGTTGAGAGGTGCCAATCTGAAAAAGAAGACACAATAGATAAATAAAAACATTACCAATGCAAGATGATAATAATAATAAAAAAGACGAGAAAAACACCACCCACTAAACCCAGAGATACATCTCCTGCTTTTTTTAAAAATGGCCCAGTCTCAATTTGATCATTAAGCCCCTTACTTTCCATTGCGCTGAGGGAGAAAATCCTATCTTGTTCTCTACATAATAGTATGTTTTCATAGTTTCCTCCTCTTCAGAGCACAGCAGGTTTTTCTATCCCAGTAAAGGTGAAACTATGTTCCCCCTTGTTCCTGGACCTCCAAATGTATACAGCAAGAGCATTAGTTGAGTCCCCTCATTCAACAGCCTATGCATGTTCATTAATTCTGATTCAGAATGCCCTTTTGGTCTTGCCTACATAATAGCTTCCGCATTTACACAGTGCCAGTTAAATAATGCCACATGTATTGCAAGTGATGAATCCCCTTAAGCTTGCTTCCCTTTCTGTAATAGGGTTCAGGAAAGAGTTAGTTGCATTAACTATGGGGCAGTACTCACAGTTACCACACTTGTGGCACCTGTCACTCTTTTGTGGCGGTCAGGTGCATGTTTTTTTCCAGCAAGGGCTGCACCATGTGTACAAGGTTCCTAATTTTTTAACCCCTACGAAACACTACCCTGGGGCTTTCAATGTTCAAATCCCTTAAACTATGGTCTTTGTTAATGAAATGCCAATTTTTTTTTTATTTTTTTTTTTACAAGAGATACTACTTGATGAGATTGTGGGTGATGAGTAGTTACAAAAGTAATTTGAGGATCACGCTCATTATTTTTTCCCTTTTCTTTAAGGAGATCTTGTCTTGGCATTTTATCAACTATTTTCCTTGACCTATCAATTACTGATCCATTATAGTCTCTTTCTTTTAATCTGCAAGTTAACTTATTCGCTTTCACCTGGTATTCACCACTGTCCCCACCAATTTCTCCTAGTTCTAATAAACTGACCATTTGGAATCACTGAAATATTGTGTCTGGGGTGGCTACTACAGACTAAAAGCAATGTGTTGCTGTTTGTACGCTTCCTGTACAGGTAAGTGGTGACCCCCCCCTTCCATCCTTTTTGATGATCAAGGCCAGAAATGAAATTTGCATTTTACTGAAACAAAAGTTAAAGTTTACATTTGGATTACTGGTTTACAAATATTGGGTAAATTCAAACAATTAATTTTCTGTGCCTTTCCACACCAAAAGCACGTCATCAATGAAGCATCTCCAAAGGTCTAACTTCGGTAAAAAAAGGGTTTCTCATTTCATCCCTTACCGTTTTAAGTTCCCACTTCCCCATATACAAGTTAGCATAATTGGGTGCGAAGCTTGCACCAACTCCTGTACCCTTTTCTGGAGAAGAAAAAATCTCCCTTATGAAAGAATGCATTAAACTCCAACAAAAACGTCGAAAGTTGTATCAGTACCTTTGCAGCAGGGCTTTTTTCCCCTCAGGTATCCAAATAGTGAGTCATGGCTTCTAAGGCCGCATGATGCAGGATGTTAGAATAAAATAACACTACATCTAATGTAACCAGTGTCAAAGTGCAGCTTTAAGTTTGCTGTAATCATTACTATCCTCATTGTCCATTTGACCCAATGCATCCTGAGCTTTCCCGGTAAGTGGCGGGGATAGCTGGAAGCTCCAGGACTCTCTAGGAATTTTAGCCCAAACACCAACTTTTTCAAAGGAATTTAAAAAGGCATCCATATCCTCCCCCTCTTTAAATTCACCTATCAATTTGGAATTCAATTTGTAACCCAGTCCTGTAGTTCCAGTTACACCCAAGCCACTTACCTGCTCTGGTGTGGGTGGTTGGAGTCGTAGCTTCTCCAGTTCATGTCGCCTCTGGTGCTCACGGTCTGCCTCTCTCTGTTCATGGTCCGCCTCTCACAGTTCTTGCTCCCTCTTCTCCTCTGCAGATCGCTGTTCTTGCTCCATCTTCTCCTGGAACTCCAGCTCCATTCTGCACAACTCAATCTGCAGCCTGAGTACTTCTGGCTCCAGAATGCTGGTGACCTTCCCCTGTTGCTGTGGCCCTTCGCTGGCACTGGCCCTGCTGTCATCCTCATCGGATCTGGACACTGCACTGGCCGCTAGCCCTTCCACACTCAAGGTTTGATCTTTTACAGTCACAGTCAGTGACTTGATGCTCTGGGTATCTGCTACCATCAGGGCATCCACGAGGTTCTCCTTGGTGGCACTCACCTTGTACAGGACTCCTCTGTCCCTGCACAACTGCCTCAAGTAGTCTACAGTGTGCCCGCTGTAGTTGGAAGCCATCTTCTTCCCTAATTACAGCTACTCTAACTTGCACTTTAGAAAAAAAAAATAAAACAGGTAGGAACTTGACTGTAAGCCAAATGATATAGTTCTGTTTCCTTTTTTTTTTTTTATACATCACTGCCTTTTTTTTGCAAGTAAGCTTACAGTATCACGCTGACACAATGAACAATATAAAGCTTGTGTTTACCAAATGTATCCCACCTCTACCACCAATCTGTCACAACCCCACTCAGCAGGTTAGGCCCTCTGCTCCCACAGTGCCAACCTCCGAGTGCAGTATTGTGAACAGTTAACAGAACAGGGTAACCCTCCTGTCTGTTTATAGGTCCGAATCACCTTTGGTCTCAAGTTCTGGAGGGATTCAAACTGTGAACCTTATGCTAGCATACCCAAATGCACAGGCTCAGATAATGCTGCTGTTCGGGGAATGCCAGACATCTTTCACCTAAGGGCACCTAACCAGGTATCCAAAATGAACCCTAAAAACTCTATGAAAGACCTTACGAAAATTCTTATCTTTTTTCCAGTTTGGTATTACCATTAAGCTTATGAACAGTGTCAACTTTAACCATCTGTACTTCACCTGTAAAAGAAAGAATTTCGAAAGCACACCAGGCAGTCTCTTTAAATATAGATTTACTTAAAAATGGATAAAAAGTATGTAAAATGTAAGCACAGAACCATATATCACAAAGCACACAATCACTTAAAGAACAAGGTTAAAATACAAACTCCTACCACACTACAGTTAGAGTTGTCTAGCTAATGTATTATTACCTTCTCACAGTGCTTATAGTTAGATGTTATTTCAGAGTCCGACAGGAATGTGTCTAAAGATCAGCCACAGAATAGTTTAAAACGGTCTTTGAACCTGCCTCTTCCATGATGTTGTCTAGCTCCTCCCAGTTAAATATAAAAATGAATACACACAAGATGTCCCATCACTCAGGAAGTATATTAAGGAAGGTGACATCAGCAAAAACTCATTTCCCGATATGACTGTTTGATCTCGAGTCTTTCCTTTGGTCTAATGTGGTTTCCTGTTTTTCAAAAACATCACATGACATTTACAACTCTGCAGTTTTCTCACCTAGATGTCATATAGCTTCTTTTAGCACCAGTTGAAATTAACTGTCCTTCCTCTGAAGACGTCATAAAATGGATATTTTAGTTTTGGCTTCAAAGCAACACAGATCATAAACAAGGCTATAAAATGTGACTTCTTGTAAGTTAATCACATTACAGAGCTCTGCGGTTTAGCATACATCCTGTCATTTTAACTGAAACCTTGGGGGGGGGCATCCCAGGAGCACACAATGTCTCATGACAGACAATCACACCTCTACATTTTTTTATATTACAAAAATCATAGAGCAATCAGAACCAGCTGGCCAAGCGTCACAGCCAGTAAACTGTCATCTTCTATGGAAAGGCTGTCCAACACCCGGAGGATGTCACCCATGTCCTTAATGTAGGACGGGAGTTCCCTAACCAAGGCAGAAATGTGGTGGTCTACATATTTAGCAAGGAGTTCTATGAGGGAGTCATTCCCGGATACAATCGGCCTACTCGGGTGGGGGGGGCTAATCAAATCTGTGAATTCTGGGCAAGCAATAGAATGCTGCTCTCACCAGGTGATCTACTGTTAAAAAGTCAGCTACCGGTTTAGTGAGCCATCCCCTTTCTTTGGCTAGTGGAAGGTACTTATCAATAACACCTTTAAACACATTATTTTTATCGAGCAATTGTTTTTCATAATAGTAGCTATCATTAAGCTGTCTGTAGACCTCATCATCATACTTACTACTGTCCATTACAACCAGTGCCCCCCCCCCCCACAGGCTTACTAGTTTATTGCTGAAATTATTTTACGCTTGCTGCTCTTTCTTACTCAGGTTATGATAAAACCTATTATCAGTCTCGCTGTCAAGTTTGATGATATCATCTTCACAGCACTTAATGAGAGACTGTAACACTGCAGACACAGGAGGACAAAATTGTGACAGGTTTAAACAAACTGTCATTAGAAATGTTCAAAGCAGTGTTCTGTGTAGAATCCTCACCTGTCCCAGGTTCCTCTTCCTTCAATCCCTTTTTACTGAAGAATGACTTAAGGCTCAGGTTACGGGTAAGTTTATTAAGGTTGATGATGGTTTTAAATAGGTCAAATCTCTTCATGGGGTAAGTGACAAACCCTTATTTAACATAGTAATTTCACTCTCTTCAAGCCGATACTCCATTAAGTTAATCACATTCATTGGGACTATCTCCCCCTCGATTGCTTCCCCCTCCATAGTCTGCCTGTGAAGCTTCCCCTTCCAGCCACACATTCTGCCCCCTCGCCTTGTCCGCTTGGTCCTCCTGGGTTGTATTTGTTGCTCCTTTGGCTCCGCCTGGGGACGAATGAGGGTGGACGTGGGAAAGCAACACATGTTGTTCTCCTAAAAAAAAAACTGCTCGGTTTCACAACTGTCCACACCACTTCTCTCACAGCAGTGTTCCCCACTAGTACCATTTGTTAAAATTGATTTAGGTTTTGTGGCACCTACCATGGTCTCCTTTGATAACCAATTAAATATTTTCCATTCACAGAGATCCTTCTCATCTCTCTCAAATTTCGATATTTTTGGTCAATTTAACCTTTTACTCGTATTTACCAAGGTTCTCTGTGAACTCTTTTAGAAGCCGTTTGTAAAGGGGTGAATTGTTAAAAGCTTTTAAAGCTTCCTCTCTAGTACTTAATTAATTTTCCACCTCCTTCTGTATCTTAGCATTTTTAGTAAGGATTAATTCAATGTACTCTTTACTTGCTTTGTGGCGGATAGCTCACCAATCAAGAAATCATTCCCTATTTTGCCCACTAGGTTTTTTTTTAGAACGTGGAGGCTGCTAGGTACATGGTCCATTTCTAGGTAGGCTTTTAGTGAGTTTGAGTTGAAGCACTGGGAAAAGTCCTGAGATGAGGACAACCAGCCTGCAGCACATATTGCATTCTGCACTTGAAATTAAAATCTTAGAGGAACAATGTTTGACAGGATTGATAAATAAACCACAGGATTTTACCTCCAAAATCTGACAGTCTGTGTTGTATGTGCCCAAGAATTTGCTATCTTTTTGACTCTCTTTAACCATTATCCTTTTTGACCTGGCACTGCCTTCCCTGTATGTGGTCCTATTCTCTCGCTACAGTGAACATAACCTAAAGCCAGAATTTCCAAAACCCAAGCATCTGACTAAATGTGGGCCCATCCTGTGTAAAAACTGTGCAGTCTTCCACCAAGGGAAGGGAGGCAGAGATGGCCCACGTACCCTCATTGTGAGGTGCTTACTTTCCACCCTGGGCCTCTGTTGTGTCTTTGAGCAAGGGCTCCTCACTACTATTGCTCTTGAAACCAGAATAAGCTCCTTTATTCCTCTTGTTCCTGAAGTTCCAAAAGGGACAAAAAAAAACTCAATACTGCCTCTGTTGGCTGCCTCCTTGTCCTTTCGGAGTTGGACCAACCTTTTGCTGTTGCTTTGATGCTGGAAGTTGGCCCTTTTTATCTTGGATCTCTTTCAAAGTATCATCCAGACCAGAACCAAACAACAAGCCTCCCTCAAAGGTTAAGTTAAACAGCTTAGTCTTCAAAGCCTGATCAGTATCCCAATGTTGAAGCCACACTCCTCGCATAGCAGACACAATGTGGTAAGTGGAGCAAGCCGATGTGTAAATTCTCCACCATTGCACCCCCTTAAAAGGCTGAGGTCATGGATACCAATTGCAAAATGCTTGCCCCCTCCAAATTCAGGGCAACAAAAGCTGTTCAGGGTTGTAATCCACAAATTGAAAGCTCTGGCAACAATAAAGGAGGCACAGGAGGTGCAGAGGTTTGCGCTGTTGGAGGCAAAGGCTCTTCTGCACGAAGCATCAGCCCACTGTTATGCAAATCCGTTAATGCCAAGGACCCTTCAACAGGAATAAAGGTATGTCTGACAGAATTATGAATCACCTTATCTGCCAGAGAAGGGGTTTCCCCACTTGCAAGTATTTTCTTCCAAATAAAGGGAAACACCGTACCTTAGGTTTAGGCAGATACTTTCTTTGGTCGGCACCTGTCCATTCCTATTCAATAACTGGATCACAAAGAATAAAGTTTGGAAAACACTTTGGAGCAGAGGAGCATGCAGGAAGGATAGGACTGATATCCAATGCCTCCATGGATTGCACATCCGTGAGCTGCAATGTCCTAAATGCCTCAGTTATCAAATAGGACAAAGACTTGCTATCAAATAGGGGAGGGACAAGAATCCTCCTCCTCTTCAGCTTCATCCACTCCCCTTCCTCCTCCTCCTCCTCAGAAGGTACGCTAGGTAGCATTCCATCTGCTGATACCAGAACTGGGAGAAGCTTTACTTCATGTTTCTAATTGTGTGCCTGAATTGAGTGCCAGTGCTCTTCCTTTGTGACTGAAGCATCAACGGGACTAAGTTAAACTTCTGTGCTGCCGAAGCTGTCAGCTGTGTGGGGGCGGTAGCAAGAGTCCACGCTGCACAAGGAGGAGGGGCAGGACATCATTTAAAGTTTGTGCTGTTACTGCACGAGACAGTTACGCTAGTCAGCATTCCATCTACTGATACCAGAACTGGGAAAAGCTTTACTTCATGTTTCTAATTGTGTGCCTGAATTGAGTGCCAGTGCTCTTCCTTTGTGACTGAAGCATCAACGGGACTAAGTTAAACTTCTGTGCTGCCGAAGCTGTGTCAGCTGTGCAGGGGCGGTAGCAAGAGTCCACGCTGCACAAGGAGGAGGGGTAGGACATCATTTAAAGTTCACGCTGTTACTGTGCGAGCGACACTCGGAAGAGAAACGCTGAACTGAAAGTGTCTATCTTAATTTTATAAGTAAAATACAAACAAGGTATTGAATTGTTATAATTTATTTAGATCTATCCTAGTAAGAAGTCTGTAGTCTACATCTGGTTTCTCCATGTATTTTAGTGCTGGGTCTTCACACTGGCAACATGCAGGAGGTATTGTTAATTGTATTAGTTTTTATGCTGTGTATTGAAGGACAGCATGAAAATAATGGAGAAAAAGGGGATAACATTAGTTCTAGACAGTTATATGTAGGGAATGTGATATTTTTACCTAATGTATACAGTATGCAGAGAATTTAGATCTAACTGAAAGTTTTGTAACGGGACAAGGGGTTTCACATGTGCATATGCCAGAGATACATCGAAAACATATAAAAAGATCACAAGGGGTTTGTACCTAAATAGGAAGTATACATGGGTGAGAAAAATTATATTAATGATTTTGTTGATCTCTGGAGATGTGCATGTGAACCCAGATCCCCAACAGAGGAATGAATATTCCCTGGTTGATCTTGGTGAATGGAAATGTATGGGCATTTTACATTTAAATATCAGAAGTTTGCTACCTAAGTTGAATGTAATAAGAACTCAGGTAGAAATGGTAAAGCCAGATGTATTAGCATTAATGGAAACTTTGCTTTCATCCAAAAAAGATAATAATGATGTTATTAGAAAAATATAGTATTTTTAGACAAGATAGACAAGAAAAGGGGGTGGGGTTATGATATACCTTAGCAATGTGTATAAGGGTCAACTTAAACTTGCAAAGTCAATCCATGAACAATTGGATTTATTAGTATTACAAGTGCAGCAGAAAAGCGGACTTTATTTCAATATTACAGTTTGTCATCGGCCCCCCTTGGCTAAAATTGCAGCACTGCAGACTTCGTGTGAACTTGTTGCTCCTGTTTTTTTAAATGAAACCGTGTTACTAGGTGATTTTAATTGGAATATGCTTGTTCCTCAGCTTGAACTTTTAAAGCAGCTTGCAGCAACTAAATTACAATAATTAGTTAATTCACCTACTAGACCACATAAGTCAAATAGTGAAAAAGATACTTTATTGGATTTAATTTTTACAAATAGGCCTGATAAATACATTACTGCGGTTCATGAAAATGATGTGAGCGATCATCGCTACGCATCATCTATACGAGACACATTTTGGGAGAAACCTCAATTACAATTTATTTATGCTGGAGTATTTACGTCGTTTAATGTACAAGCTTGTTTGAGAGATGTTGCAGATATTCGTTGGAATTTACTGTATACATGTCCAGATGTACAATCAGCATGTTTTTTCTTTAAAACTTCCCTTCTGAGAGTCATTGATAAACATGCTCCATTAAAGCTAAAAAATGTAAGGAATAAAAAAGTGCCCTGGATAACTAAAGAGCTAAAAGATTTAATAAGGAAAAAAAACGAGACAATGGCATATATCTAGAAAGTCTAAATTAGTAGAAGATAAGTTAGCGTTTAGGGTTATTCGAAATAAGTGCACTAAAGAGATTAGAAAAGCAAAGAAAACTTATTATGACAACTATTTTTTGATATCTGAAGGTAACCCTAGAGCATTATGGAAGGGTACTGATTCACTGAAGGGGAGGCAAGGTCCATCTACCTTACCAGCATGTTTAACAGTTGAGGGGAACGTTTTGACTATGGACATTGATAAAGTAGAAATGTTTATTTTTTTATTGCTATTGGAGATACATTTGACAAAATGTATCCTGGGTGTCTTCTCCAGTCTTGGATACTGACTTTACATGTAAGTTAGATAGACCTGTGTTTTCTTTTCATCCAATAGTAACACATGATGTTAGAAGGCAATTATAGAGATTAGATACAAAAAAGGTCCTGGATGTGATGAGATCTCCCCTATTTTTTTGAAATTGGCATGTGAAATATTGGCACCCCACTTAACATATATTTTTAATTTTTCCTTAGATAGTTGTGAACTGCCAATTGATTTAAAAACAGCTTTTGTTACTCCAATATTCAAAGGGGGGCATACATCAAATCCAGGTTCCTATAGGCCAGTATCAATTCTTCCAGTATGTGCAAAAATATTTGAAAAACTTGTACATCAACAGTTAAATTATCTTACGAAATATAATATAGTAACTCATCTACAATCAGGTTTCAGGAAAGGGCATAATACAACATATACAATACTTAAAGTGGTTCATGACATGCTGAATGCCTTCGACAGAAACCAGGAAGTGGCAACTATATTCCTGGATCTGTCGAAGGCATTTGACACTGTCCATCATGTTATATTAATAAATTGTTTAAAGAAGATTGGTTTAGGTATCTCAGCTTTGAATTGGATTCACACTTATTAGATTGGGAAGTTACAGTGTGTCAGAGTGGGAGGTGTTTGTTCAGCACCTACCACTTTGACGGGGTACCCCAGAGCGTGACATCACCATGTCGGGGGGGGGGAGCGTGCACTACACAGGTGCGTGAAATACATGCTGAGGCTAAGGCAGCCTCTGAAAGCAAAAAAGGGGTGTGCGTCCAATGAATGTGGTGGAATGAAGAAAACAGCAGGTAACTGCATGGCTCAGTGGAGCCGATCCACAAACTGCCACACAGTCTGAGAGGAAAATAATGCCCTAAGTCAGAAAAGAAAGGACACTGATCCCAACAGAGCCTAAAAGTCTCACACTGCAGACAGGCTGTGACTTTTTTTGTTTTGTTTAACACTTGAAAGAGCTGAGGAGAATTACAGGGGAAAGCCCCTTTTAACAAGAGCACATTAAAAAGTAAATGTCCCCACAAACAAAAAAGTGCAAAAACACACCACGTGATTGTTAGACTGGGGGTGGGGGAACAGATGCCAAAAAACGGAGGAGAAACCCCAGGGACCTCACTAATCTTAAATCTCAGCAAAAAGACAGGTACTTACATGAGGCATCTTTTTTTTTTTTTAAATTGGAGACCTGATAAATAGACACCCCAGAGTTATGTGGCAGGCGTGGCCCCCAATCCAAGCACAGACAGTAGAAATTGGGAGTGCAGGTCAGCCAATTTGAAAGCCGCAACTTAACAGGCAAGATTTTAATTTAGGGGTGCTCTCTGTCACCTGGCAGCCTCAACCTGCTGTGCAGAATTGCAGCCCCAAGGCCTAGAAGTTGATTTTTACTTCAGAGTAGCTTGTTAGATATTTCCCCTTTGATGACACAGCAAAGACTGGAGAGTTGCTGCTGTCCGGAATACTCACGTGCCCAACATTTTAGGTTGATTCAGCCTTTGGGCTGTGCTATTTCCCCTAGTAGGGGTGCACATAACCCAGTTGTAATGACTACCCATTGACAATGTGGAGTGCTACAGAAAGAACTTGGAAGAGTACCTCTCTGTTCATCATGACTGCATAGTAATTATATAACCCACCTATTTTTAACATGATTTTTTTTTTTTTTTTTTTTTTTACTTTCTTTATGCTCCTGTGACAACTGGGGAATGTATCCCATGTTGGCCAATTTGTGCCCTTTCAGGTTCACCTCGTGCTGTGCCAACTCTAGGGGTCTACTGAGGGATCCGGCAGACAGACTTGCTCCCCATAGAGTGGCCGCCCCTGGACCGCAAGAGGGAGGACCAAGATGCTAATCCAGGCCCCAGCATCCCCCAGAGCAGACTAAGGCAATGTTTGAAGGGGCCTGGCATTACTGTGCAGCTAGCACAAGGGTTTTCTTGCTTAAGGTTGTACCTGGAGATGTGGATGTGCAATTATATTAGTGCGCGGTGCATGTGCTCCCACACATGCCCTGCAGACATCCCCCCATTGCCTCCGCTCCCTCTGCCTGGTCCCATGCTGGTGTCGGACTCCCACCCTCCACTGGGAGTCACACTTACGCTGGGCTCCACCACTCACCACCTCCCTGGAGGAGCAGAGCACTCCAACGCACGCTAATCCTACCTTCTCCTGGCCAGTCCTCTGACGCTCTGGGCTCATTCATGAACATGGGTCATCAGCATTGTGAGTGACAGCACTACCACTGCACTGGCAGGCTGGTCGATCATGTTTTATTATTTGCATAACATGTATGTAATGTGTGCATTATTGTACAGTTAAAGACTGGCAAGAAAGTGAAGTCAAGGCTGTGAGGCATGAACTTCAAGGACCCATCTCTCCTACCATACTTGCTAACAGATGCTGAAATTCATGCATACAGATATATAATATGCATTATAACACAATTACAGACTGGCAAGAAACAGGGAACAACTACCAGGGCATGAACATCAAGGAACCAGTCTATCCTACCATGTTTGTTAAATGATACTGAAATTCACTCATTCAGATCTTCTGAAAATGTAGTTATTTTTATCTATAGAAGATTTGGATTACAACCTTTGAGCTAGACAGCTCGTTTACAAAGGTTCAATGTCAATTACAATGTACAGCACAAGTAGAAAAATAAATGTGTACAGGAACTCAACAAAATGGGCAAGCAGTGCAACACAAACAGTAGAGGTTCATTCCAACAATTGTGGGAGGTCATTGCAAGGCATTGTAGGAATACAAGCAGCCTGTTTGGCATTGCCAAGTGGGCATTGAGTACCAGAAGAAGTTACTTACTTGTAAAGTACAGTTATGTAAGAACTTACCGTAACAGTAGATCTTCGAGAACAGCTCTTGCAGCAGGTTACACCATTAGGACTGAAGCCGGCAGGCACCAGGACCCCACAGAAATTTTCTAGCTAGCAGTCTTCAGCGGGGACTGCCTCTGACGTCGGTCCCGCCCCCGAAGTCGGGCATAGTACATAAGGAGGTGGTCCCCCCATAATCCTCAGTTCTCCCGCCTGAGACTCCCGGCCGCTAGATGACATTAGAAGAGGAGACCGAGGATCCGCCACCAGATGGCAAAAACTAGTGAATAGGAATGTTCCATCCAATAAGATGGGTGCTTGACTACGACCTACCTCCAACGGGGGATGGTGAGCGGAAGGTACTTGCTGCAAGAGCTGTTCTCAAGATCTACTGTTACAAGTTCTTACGTAATCTGTACTATCTTACTGAGATACAGTTCTTGCAGCAGGTTACACCATTAGGACTGATTTCCAAGCAGCAGTAATCATGCGCCATTGGGAGGAGGAAAGGTAGAGGCCTCGAAGTAACTCAAGCCTAGGACAGAAGTCCCTGAAGGACAGCTAGACCGAACCCCGCTCTTTTCCCTCGATGCAATGTCCAGACTGTAATGCCTGATAAAGGTATGCACAGAGCTCCAAGTAGCTGCAGCGCAAATAGCTGAGGTGGAGACATTCTTTAACGCTGCAAAAGAAGTAGCCACCCCTCTTGTGGAAAGACCCTTGACCGTGCCCGGTAAGGGTTTATTGCGCTTGTCATAACAGAAAGTGATAGAAACATAGACTTTGACGGCAGATAAGGACCGCTTGGCCCATCTAGTCTGCCCCTTTCCCCTACCTACAGGATAGGCCGCAGATCCTAGTTAACCAACAGCCTATTTCTTCCTACCCCCCGCAAGAATTGCCTTATGTCTGTCCCATGCATTCTTGAATTCTCCCACAGTTTTAGACCCCACAACCTCCTCAGGAAGGCTGTTCCATTCATCCACTACCCTCTCTGTGAAATAATACTCCCTCACATTGTCCCTGAACCGCCCTCCTTTTATCTTTAAATTGTGTCCCCTTGTTCTTGCAAGTCTCTTTTCCTGAAAGATGCTACCCTCTTGGACTTTGTTGATTCCACTGAGGTACTTAAAAGTTTCTATCATGTCCCCCCTCTCCCTTCTTTCCTCAAGGGTATACATATTAAGCTCCTTTAGTCTCTCCTCATATAGCTTCTCCTGCAGACCCTGCACCATTTTAGTTGCCCTCCTCTGGACTACCTCTATGCTGTCTATGTCCTTGCAGAGATGGGGTCTCCAGAACTGGACACAGTACTCCAGATGGGGTCTCACCAACTGTCTGTACAGAGGAATAACAACTTCCTGTTTTCTGCTGCTGATGCCTCTCCCTATACATCCCAGTATACCCCCAACCCTCCCTACTGCCTTCTCACATTGCTTGCTAACCTTAAGGTCATCTGATATGATTACCCCCAGGTCCCTTTCCTTTTTTGTTGTTGTTACTACCTCCCCACCTATTGTGTATTCTTCCCCTGGGTTCTTGTTTCCCAGGTGCATTATTTTGCACTTCTTTGCATTGAATCCTAGCTGCCATACTTCTGACCATTCCTCCAACCTTGCCAAGTCCCTTTTCATCCTTTCCACACCTCCTTGTGTATCAACCCTGTTGCAGATCTTTGTGTCATCTGCAAAAAGGCATACTTTTCCTTCCAGTCCCTCTGCAATGTCACTGATGAAGACATTAAAAAGGACTGGACCCAATACTGAACCTCATGGTACCCCACTAGTAACCCCTCTTTCTTCAGAGTGGACTCCATTTACAATTACCTTCTGTGTCCTGTTGTGCAGCCAATGTTTTACCCAGGCTACCACCCTGGGACCCACTCCCAGGCTGGTTAATTTGACTATTAATCTTTTGTGTGGGACTGTGTCAAATGCCTTGCTAAAGTCTAAGTAGGCCATGTCCAAAGCCCCTCCCCGGTCTACTACTTTGGTCACCCAGTCAAAGAAATGTATGAGATTTGTCTGACATGACCTTCCCGCTGTGAATCCATGCTGCCTTGGGTCCTGTGCTCCACTGACCTCTAGGTACTCAACTATTCTTTCCTTCAGAAGTGACTCCATCACTTTCCCTACCACAGAGGTCAGACTGACAGGTCTGTAGTTTCCTGCCTCTGTCTTGGTCCCACTTTTGTGAAGGGGAATCATATCCGCCTTCCGTTTCACTAGTTCCTCCATTAATTCTTTTAGAATTCTGGGGTGAATTCCATAAGGACCCATTGCTTTGTCCACCTTCAGTTTTAGGAGTTCTTGCAGAACCCTTTCTTCTGTGAAGGGACTGGGATCGACCCCCCTATCAAGAGTGCTTCTGTTAATTGGATTAGGCACTTCCCCCTCCTCTTTTGTGAATACTGAGCAGAAATATTCGTTCAGTATCCCTGCTTTTTCACTGTCCCCCTCTGCCCACCCACCGTTCATTCTATTCAGCACTGGATGAGCCACCTAGAGAGTGACTGTTTGGAAACAGGAGCTCCTTTCATCCTGTGAGCAAAGATGACGAAAAGTTGGTCCAACTTTCGGAGCTGTTTGGTTCTGGTCAGGTAGTATCTGAGGCACCTGTGCACATCTAGGGTGTGCAGAAGGGCTTCTCCTCAATTAGAGTACCTTGGAAAATACACTGGTAGATCGATATCCTGATTAAGGGTGAGAGCTGAGACCACCTTAGGCAAAAAGTTTGGGTTTGTCCTCAGGGATACCCTGTCCTGGTGGAAAACCAAATAGGGCTCTTTGCACATAACAGCATGCAATTCCGAAATCCTTCTAGCAGAAGTAACAGCGACTAAAAATAACGTTTTCCAAGAGAGAAAACGTAGCTCGCAATCTGCAGCTGGTTCAAAGGGTGGCAGCGTGAGCTGCTCCAGGACAAAAAGTAAGTCCCAAGGAGGGATTGGATCTTTGATGGGAGGCCTAAGGTGGAGGACGCCCCTTAAGAAGGCATGAGTAGTGTCCAGCTGGGCCACCGTCTGATGGCCTATGGGGGCATGGTAAGCAGAAATTGCGCAAAGGTGCACTTTAATCGAGGAGTAAGCCAGTCCAGAGTGGAAGAGGGAAAACAGGTAGTCCAGAACCAGCTTTTCTGGACAGTCTAAAGGCGGAAAACCACGTGGTTGAGCCCACAAACAGAATCTATGCCATTTCATGGTGTAAGTTGCGTGGGTAGCTGGTTTTCTGGTGGCAGAGAGTACGGCTGCCACTTCTTGCGAGACCCTGTATCGCATCATGGCTATGTCTCTAGGAGCCAAGCGTGCAGGTTCAATGAGCATAGGTCCAGATGGACCAATGATCCCACCTCCTGAGACAACAAATGGGAGCTGATTGGCAAAGGAACTGGAGGTTCCTGGGATAGCTGGTGTAAAAGAAGGAACCAAATTTGTCTGGGCCAGAAGGGTGCGATCAGAATGAGCATCACTTGCTCCCTGCAAAGTTTTAAGAGAACTCTTTGGATCAACGGGAAAGGTGGAAAGGCATAGAGGAATCTGCCCGCCCAGGAGAGGGACAACGCATCTCGCCAGAAAACACCAGGCCCTGGATCTAGCGAGCAAAAATTGGGCAGTTTTGCATTGGATGGGGACACGAAAAGGTATAACTCTGGAGTACCCCATCTGTGAAACAGATCCTCTGCCACCTCCTGTAAAAGTTCCCATTCATGGACTCTGGCCTGAGAGCAGCTCAGGCTGTCTGCGATGGTGCTGTCCACTCCTGGAACGTGTACTGCAATTAGGTTTGCGCCGTGTTGCAATACCCACTCCCACACTCTAATGGCCTCCTTGCAAAGTGGGTAGGAGTGAGTGCCTTCTTGTTTGTTGAGGTAGTACATCACCGTGGTATTGTCTGTTTGAAGCAGAAGTGTACTCGGTGGAATCTCCGACTGGAAGGCCTGCAGAGCGTAAAGGACTGCCCTCATTTCCAAGATGTTGATGTGGAGGTGAGACTCCTGGGCTGTCCACAGGCTCTGAGACCGAACACCGTCTAGATGTGCTCCCCACCCTAGCCCTGAGGCGTCTGTGGAGAGGATCACAGTCGGGGACAGTGCTGTGAAGGGAACCCCCGCAGAGAGGTTCCCTGGATTTAGCCACCATTGCCAATCTCAAATTACGGCTTTCGTGATCTGGATTGGATGCTGCAGATGGTCTTGCCTTTGGTCCCATTGCACCCGTAGCATCCACTGGGTTATCCGCATGTGGAGATGGGCTAGCGGGACTGTCGCAATGGCCGCAGCCATGTGTCCAAGCAGGCGAAGGACCAGTCTGGTTGGGACGGTCTTCATCACCGACAAGTCCCTGATGAGGGATCTGATGTGTTCCGCTCTGTCCGAGGGAAGAAAAGCTTTCCCTCTGACGGTGTCCAGAACTGCTCCTATAAACTGCAGTTTCTGGGATGGCACCAGGAGTGACTTCTCGGAGTTGATGAGAATACCCAGTGATTGGAAAAGGGACTGGGTGCAGTGAATAGCCGTCATCAGGGCCTCCCTGGAGGGCGCCATGAGAAGCCAGTCATCCAGGTATGGGAACACGTAGTGGCCCTGTCTCCTCAGAGACGCCGCTACGACCGCCATGTACTTCGTGAATACGCGAGGTGCCGATGACAGCCCGAAAGGAAGAGCTCGGAACTGATAATGGCGACTCTGAAACTCGAAGCGCAGGAACCTCTGGTGCGCCTGGGCAATCGGAATATGCAGGTAGGCATCCTGCATGTCCAAAGATGCCTGAAAGGCGTCCTACTTCAGCATGGGAATTAGGCCTGGAAGGGTCACCGTGCAGAAGCATTTGTAAATGACCGAAAGGTTGAGGTTGCCGAGGTCCAGTATTGGACGGAGGTCCCCTGTTTTCTTTGGAACCAGGAAGAAGTGAGAATAGTACCCTAGTCCTCTCTGGTTCTCTGGGACGTGCTCTAAGGCTTCCTTTTCCAGAAGCGTGAGCACTTTCTGCTGTATGAGCAGGGCATGCTGACCCGAATATCGGGAGAGCAGGGGAGGTCTTGTAGGTGGACTGCCTACAAATTCTATATAATGGCCTTTTTTGACCAGCTGCAGAACCCACCTGTTGGTGGTGATCGACACACCCTGGGAAGTGGCGCATGGCGCACTCCTGACTTTCTTTTCCCGTTGATCCTGTGGAGGGGCGGGGGCAGGGAAGGAGTCATGCTATGGCAGCGTTTGATCTGGCAGGCTGGGCTGACTTTGAAAATCATTGGCCTCTGCCTGGGGATGACTTGGTCTAGGCCTTGTGGGTGAAAGTGCCCCTCTACTGGTGGCCAGAACATTGCTGTTGCCTTTGTAGCCGGCCACGGAAACACTCTGGTTCCTATGAAAGGAACTAGGCCGAGACCTGTACATAGCTTGTACAGATTGGACTGCCTTCCCAGTGTCCTGGAGTTTGGTGATTACTCTCTCGGAGACTTCACCAAATAGGACCTCGCCGTTATAAGGGACTTCTAGGATGTTCTTCTGGACATCCGGGGAAAAGCTGGAGACACGGAGCCAAGAGTGTCTCCAGAGACACACGCCTGAGGCTGCAGCTCTGGCTGAAGAGTCCGCAGAATCATGTGCGGCTCTGAGCACTTGGGTCCCCACATCCGAACCCGTGTGGAGGAGGTTCAGGAGCTCCTCCTTGTGGTCGCCATCGGGCATCTTCTCGACCAGGTCCTGCCCCTCCTCCCACAGTGCATTCTGGAATTGAACCATGTGGGTGAGGTAAATCAGTGACCTGATGGCGCAAGTCGTGGCCGCGTACATGCGCCTACCCAGGACATCCAACTGCTTGGATTCCTGGTCCGGTGGCTGTGTGCTTAAATGCTGAGGTCTCTGAGACTGGTCATGCGAAGCAGTGATGACCAGGGAGTCAGCCAGAGGATGGTTCGCCAGATACTGATCCTCCCTAGGGGCCTTGTATAGGCGGTCAGCCTTCTTCGGCACCACAGGAGTGGAGTGCAGACATTTCCAGGCAGCCTTGGTGATGTCCGCAAAGGTATCCACCAAGGGTGGCACTACCACAGGCTTCCGGTCTTTCTGCCGAAGGTAGCGGGCAAGGCATTGTCTCTCAGGGTCAAGCTCTTCAGCAACCCACTCCATGTTCTCCTCGATGTGCTTCGTGATCTCTGCGAAAGAGGGATCATCTGGAGGAGACCTGGGTAGGTCGTGTGGGTCCGGAGAGGGAATGCTGATAGGAGAAGGTGATCTGGAGCACTCCAAAGTGTCAGATCTGGAATCCTCCCCAGACGGAGTGTACCGGCGTCGTCTGGATCTCTTGGGGCTGGGTGACCCTGAGGGGGATCTAGAGGGAGGTCTTCTCCTTTCTGAAGATCTGTCCCGAGGAGGTAGTGTCTGCTCCTTGGGGGTTGGCGGTCGTCCCACGGGCCCCCTAGGTGGAGGAGGGGGCATAGGCGGTGAAGGCGTGGGTGGAGGCGGAGTCAGAACAGGAGGAGGATGTGTGGTGACCACATCTTTTTTGATGGTGTCCCACCAGAAGGTAAAAAGTTCTTTTACCTCTGCCAGATTCATACCCGACAACGGGCCTGGCACCAGTGGCCTGTTGCCAGGGTCGGGCGTCAGGTCCCCGGGGGTCTCCCGCTCCAGGGAAGGTTCCCGAGGGAGCCCGGCATCTCCAGTGTCACCCACCTGGTCCTCAGGCTGTGTGGCGTCCTCCTCAGACGATTCCTTCTGACCAGCATCCGCTGGAGATGGTGGTGCGGTTCTCTTCTCAGGAGTAGCCAGTGTCGGTCCCCTAGCTGACGTCTTTGAAGGCGAACGCCTGGCCGGCGACGGGTGTCTAGGTGTCACCGGCTCCTGGGGGTGTTGGTGGTGTTTGGCTGACGTCGGGTCTGACATCCGTTTAAGGGATGTCAGATCTTTGGTTTTACGGGGAATCGGATCCAAACCACGCGGAGGCTGGGAGACTGACTTGGAGTCAGTGTCCCTCCGGTGGGAGGAAGATTTATGGCGCTCCCCAGACTTCGATGAGGCCTTAGAAGGAGTGGAAGAGGCCGACGGCCAGGAAGTCTTCAGAGGCTGAAGAGAAGAGGAGCCGCTGGATGACCTGACCTGAACCGGGGGAGGTTGCGACCGAGCCCTGGATGGAGAGTGGTCCGATTTCGAGCCAGAGCTTCGGGAGTCCAAGACCCTCGCAGGAGACCTGGATCTTTCCTTTTTCCGGTGCTTGTGGGTTTTACCTGAAGACTCCCCCCAGGAGGAAGGTTCCTTATCCATAATTTTCAGTTTCTCCTCCAGGAGAAATGCTTGAAGGGCCTTCTGGCGGCGGATCCTGGTGCGACTGTTGAAGCCCTGGCAGAAGAAGCAGGCCTTGGTGTCGTGTTCCGGGCCTAGGCAGTGCACGCAGGCCGAATGTGGATCCTTAAAGGGGATCTGTTTGCCGCAGGCACACTTTGTATGGTGACCCTCTAAAGAAGTTGTTGGAGAGGACATCAGTTGATCAAAAGTCGAGAAGCAGACGAAAATCGTCGTAGTTCTAATGGTCGTCGCACGCTAGAAAGGGAGACCAAAGGGCCAATACTGGTGATGTCAACGGCGGGAGAAGAACTGAGGATTATGGGGGGACTGCCTCCTTATGTACTACACCCGACGTCGGGGGCGGGACCGATGTCGGAGGTGGTCCCCGCTGAAGACTGCTAGCTAGAAAATTTCCGTGGGGTCCCGGCGCCTACCGGCTTCAGTCTTAATGGTGTAACCTGCTGCAAGAGCTGTATCTCGAAGTAAGATCCATAGTTCTACTATTAACAGTCAGTTCATATCTACACTTAGGCAATCTTCCACTAAAGTTGCTCAGTCACTGGAACAAGCTTCAAGCTCGACTCATCCCAGGATCCAAAATCAGCATCATGATGACTGAGCACGTCAATGCCGTAATGGGACAGGAATGCATGCACATTTGTTGAGGTAGCAGCCCTACATATTTCAGCGATGGGAGTATACCTGGCAGCAGCAGCAACAGAGACTGCAGTTTGCCTGGTGGATTGAGCCTCATGGTTGGCACCTCCCTAGCCAATCTATAACACACGGTGATGCAGGTTATCCATTAGGCAACTTTGCTTGGTTGCCGATCATCCTAGGCTGGCTTCAGAGTATGTGGAAACCAGCTAGCATGTGTCACCACATGAATTACATTTTATGCTCTGTGAATATCTAGTATGTGGAACATTCACTCAGCCTCTGAAGTGTGAGGCTTCAGGAAGAAGGTTGGTAGAAAAATAACCTGATTAAAAGCCTCGGGTAAGCAGCAGATCATGATAATTGGCTCTTTGCACAGTCTGCTGGACACCAGGATCCACAACTGATACAATTCAGTAATGAGTATCAGTTCCAGTTTGTTTACTCTAAACTGCTTTACCTAGTTAGAGACATGTAGTTGCATGCCTTTTCTCCTTTTACTTTTAAAAATTGGTTTTATGAAATTTCACAAGAGGTAGTAGACTCAAAAAATGTAAGGGAATTCAGACTTGCGTGGGAAAACAGGAAATGGTCTAAGAGGAAGGGGGTAGGTATTCTGGGCAGACTAGATGGATCAAGAGTCCCCTTCTGCTGGTAGATTCTTATGTTCTTAGGTATATGTATGAGTTCAAGAGTCTGCAGGGAATAAGCATATATTGACGTTTCATACTGTTCAAGTGCTATGGAGTGAGTTTGGGAGACAGTATAGTGCAGTGGTTTAAGGCTCTGAGCTGCAAATCTGGAGACCTGAGTTTGAATCCCACAGCCCCTACTTGCATATACTGTGTGACCCTGAGCAAGTCACAACTTCCCTGTGCTCCCAGGTTGCACCTGTAAAAAAGCTTTCAGCTTAGTGTGTCTCACCTGGTTAAACAATTGGAGAAAAAAAAAAAACAGCCGCTGCTTAAGGATTGCAATATAACTGTGCTAGTATACAGCATCCTAATCTCTACAGGAGCACTGACTGTACTATAGTTCCTACAGAGTTATTAAAATATGTGACTGTAAACTGTGCTTACCCCACTTGTGGTTACAAATAGAAAACATATGCACCTGTTACTGTACTGACTTTATTGTGTTGTACAAGCATTTATATGTCGATTTGCTGTTTCATGAGGCTCAATCTACTGTATTTTCAAATGCAATAAACAAATAAAAAAAAAAACAGATGAGCATTTTACCAGTTTTCTCATTCAGTATAGGTGCACTTTACTGTAACATAATGTTTACTGTCTTCCCCTATACCTTTCCCCCAGGATGCATCTGGAAATAAGCGGTTTTCAGCTCAGCATGCTTTCCTGGTAAAAACGTTTAAAAATAAGTGCAACTATTTCACATGATTCTGAATGATACAGCTACATAGAAACAGAGAAGTTGATGGCAGATAAGGACCGCAAGGCCCATCCAGTCTGCCCGTTTCTTTTTCTACCTTATGAATGTGCCATTGGCCTTTGCTCTGTCAATGGCCTATCTATTCATACTCATCTGTATTGCTCCCTTATGCCTATCCCATGCCTGTTTGAAGCCCTGCACTGTATTCATATCCACCACTTCCTGAGGTAGGCTGTTCCATGCATCCACCACCCTTTCTGTGAAAAAGAACTTCCTCACATTACCCCTTAATCGGCCTCCCTCTAATCTCATGCTGTGTCCTCTTGTCCTGCTATTTTTCTTATATTGAAACATGTTAGACTCTTTTTCCTTGTTAATGCCCTTAAGGTGTTTGAATGTTTAAAACATATCACCTCTCTCCCTCCTTTGCTCTAGGGTATACATATTGAGCTCAGTTAATCTGTCCTCATATGTTTTCTCATGCAGTCCCTGCACCATTTTGGTTGCCCTTCTCTGGACTGCCTCAATTTGGTTAATGTCCTTGTGAAGGTGGATGGCAGGAGACAAACACAATGGACCCTTGCTCTTCTTTCGTGTAGCATTTGCCATGTTGCAATGTAAACAGTATCCAATTCACCAATTTTCATTATCATTCAATTTGGAAGGGGATTACACTTTTTCCAGGGTAGCTCTTTTCCCCCTGCTGGCCCATAGCACTGTTAAACAGAAGCAGAGGGACTAGCTGATGACATTTCAGGGGGGCGAAAGTGAATGGTCTGGCATAGGGGCCTGCTATAACATAGAAACATAGAAGGTGTCGGCAGATAAGGACCTATTGGCCCACCCAGTCTGCCCTATTTTCCTTACCTACACTGCCATCACAAACCTTACTCAGTCTCCAGTTTTCACCCCCCTTGCCTTCCTTGTAAGATCTCCTTGTGTCTATTCCCTACATTCCTGAATCCTGTGACCATTTTAGCCTCCACCACCTCTGCTGGGAGGCTGTTCCAAGCATCTACCACCCTTTCCATGAAGAAGTACTTCCTCACATTTCCACATCTTTAACAATAACAAAGCCCTTTGGTCGCTATTCTAGTTCTCTGTACAAAACAGGAATCGCACACTGTAGAAAGTGCACTGAACTTTCCACTGTGCACAAGTTTTTTGTAAAAGTGAATAACGAGCAGTGTCACTGGAAAACTGCGGAACAAGTTACCCAAAATTGTGTAGAGGTTTTGAAAAATTGCAAGGAAATTGTGGGAGTTCTACAATGCACCCTGAGTGCAGCACAATAAAATCTTTTGTTTTTTGCAGCCTATATTGGCATAAACTGCTAAATTAATACACTGCTACTTGAATATGTTGTAAACATGAAGGAAAGCTTGTGTTCATAAAACGGATACTAAATTGATTGATGTGTTGCCTGTCTTCCAAAATTTAAAAACGTCTGCCTCATACAGTGCTAAATAAATTGTATTTAGTGAATCACAGCAAATCAATATTAAATAAATCCAGAATCAACAAATTGTGCCCGTTTCTAGATGTAGAATAGTGAAGCCTGATGAACAGCTGTTTACAATGCTCTGTCAATTATTCACCCACTTCGATGCAAGAAAAAAATAAGCAGGTAGAGTGACGGATAATTGAGTTTCAGTAAAAAAAATTATATTAAAAATGTTTACTGTTCATAATTTGTACTGTAGGTACTGCACAATATTTTTAAAATCACATAGTAAAACATAAAATCATACCAATACTGTATATTTTCACTGCATCGTGCAGTAGTCAGGGTACTCTGTAGTTTACCTGTGTTTTACTCTGGCTGCTGTGATTTTGTTTAGTTAAAGATAAATATTCAGATACATTTAATGTGTTTTATAAGCTTGTTTTCAGGCTTTAGTCACATTTTATTGCAGTCTTTGCATGTGAGTATCAATGTTGTAGATTAAGAGCGGGACCACTGCCACCAACTTGTCTATTCAAGTTTATAATTAGGTGGGCCATCCAAAATCCTCAGCTGTTTGAATCAAAACTAGTATGAATGAAAGTATATTCACAGTGAAAAAAACTGCCCTCCCACTTAAAAAAATACTTTGTAGTTAGCTCTCTATTTAGGTGAATGGGATTATTTGCACCTTTTTTCCCCCATCTATTGTTCCAGTCGCTGTGGAAACAAAATGTTTTCTGATAGACTGCATCAACACAAATCAAATGTTAAGTTTTTAAGTGTCCTTATGCTTGGCCAGTGGATTTTGAAACAAGACCAGACAAGTATTCAAATGAAAGCAGTGTCACATAAAACCCTTCCCCACCTTGCACTGCACTGTCCTGGCCAAACCAAAGTCTGCATGCAAAACTATCAGTATATTTTTTTAAAGTCTTTTAATGAAAATGTTAATGTTTTACACAATTTGAGGTAAAAACTCAAAAGATTGCAAGAATGTCAGTTTTTGCGGAGAATGGTGAACATTGCACTTTCCATGATAAAACTGCGAGTGTGATTTTCCAGTGCCACTGAAAATGTGCATGTGGCTGTTACAGAGGGCCACTCTACTATCTCTTTCACTTTCATCCTTCTGAAACATCACACACACCTCCATTTCATGATGTCCCAGGCCAGCAAGGGAAGGAGGGCTATCTGGGGAAAATGTACTTTATTTTTGATTTTATTGAAGTTTCGGAATTACTATCTTTTAAGTCGAAGACTCTTTTGCAGAGACTCCACGGCAATACAAATGGACACAATACTTAAGACAATTTTTGAACATACCTCACTAAGCAAAACATCACATTAAGACAAGTTTTACATGGTTACATCGAACCGGATAATTTTACAATGCTTGGTTAGTATCTCTAGGGTTGTTGAAGGACCCTGGGTCTTCGAGGTGAGGTGAGGCAGGTTTCTGATTCTGTAGGCCTATACAGGCCTAGAGCTTGTGGTTTTAAGTCCCGTTGGGCTTGTAGGCCTATTTTTGGGTCATATGAGCCGCTATTTTACTATCACGTACCGAATAGGGAGGACTGTTTGTTACAACCTCATGACTCTGAGTCAAATAGATGTCTTTTAACGCCATTTTTAAATAGGCCAAGACTAGAGGCCAGGGAGGTTATTAAGCCAGAGGGGAGTCCGATAGCGGAAATACCTTTGCCCTAGTGCTGTCCTACAGTGAGGGACTAAGAGGGGGGTGCTTGCCTGGTGTCTGGGGGTGCTCCTGTGAGGGTTTGGTAGGATGAGGGGGTGAAGGCCAGTGAGTGCAAGCTTCATTAGGATTTTTTTGGCTTGGAGGCAAGTGTGGTATTTTAGTCTCCCTTCAAAGCTCAGCCAGTCTGCTCGCATATAGAATTCACACATATGGGTTAATCTATCACTGCTTGTGACTAGTCGGCAGGCTTCGTTGAGGGCTATATTGATGCGGTTAAGGGTTGTGAGGTCAGCCGTACCACAGATTATCATCCCGTAGTCGACCAGTGATAGGATTGAGCTGGTTACTGCCAGTCGTAGGGCCTGGGGAGGGAGGCAGTGTCTGTGTCTGTAGAGAATCCCAAGCCGGGTGTTTACCGAGGAGGAGAGGTGGTTAATGTGTATGTGGTATGTGAGGGATGTGTCTAGCGTGATGCCTAGATATTTGAAGTATGGGACCTGTTCGATATGGATGCCCTGAGAGTTTGAGATACTTAGCTTGGCATTACTGTAGGGGTTTTGGTGGTGAGCAAAGATCATGGATTTGGTTTTGTTGTAATTAAGTATTAAGTGATGATCAGTGAACCAGGACTCTAGTTCTCTAAAGCAGCCTTGCAGGGTATGTTGAAGCAAGTGAGGAGTGGTGTTTTTCCAGTAAACTACGGCGTCATCTGCATAAAGCAATAGCTTACCATTGCAGGCCTTTGGGAGAGAATTCAGAAAAAGGGTGAAAAGTAGAGGGCCTAAAATCGACCCTTGAAGGACACCCGCAAGAACTGGTTTCTTTGCAGATAGGGTGGTGTTGATTTTGACATCTTGTGTACGGTCGGTGAGATAGTTTTTGAACCAGGTGATTGCGTCAGGGTCGAGATAGAGGGGGGAGGGGGGAGACAGTGGATTAGTAGTGCATGACTGACAGTGTCAAATGCTTTGGTCAGGTCAACAAAGATTGCTCCTGCTATTGACCCCTGTTCTAGCGCCTTGTGTATGTAAGCGGTAAATTCGAGAAGGGCAGTGGTAGAGCAGTGACCCACTCTGAACCCGTGTTGTTCAGGGCAAAGCAGAGTGTGTTTGGCCAGGTACTCAGTGAGCTGGTCTGATACAATTCTTTTGAGGGCTTTGGTGGGGGGGATAGTGATGGGCCTATAGTTACCCGGGTCGGTAGGATCACCCTTTTTTAGGATAGGTGTGATAATTCCCCTTTTCCAGAGTGTAGGGAATTGACCTAGGCACAGGGAGCAGTTTAATATTTTGGCGTGGTGTGGGAGGGTCTCATCAAGAGTTAGACAGAGGATTTTTAGATCTAGGGAGTCGCTACTGTACCTGGAGTTGCGCAAGGCTTTGGATAGGTAGTGTTTAGCCTTGTTACAGGAGATGATTCTCAGCCGGAAGGGAGGGAAGGTGGTAGTATGGGAGGTGTTAGAGGGGCCATTGGGGATAGGGTCAAAGAAGTTTGTTGGTAGGATGTGACAGATTGGAGAAGTTGTTCAGGACATTGGATATGGTGGTAGGGTCTAGGGAGAGGGCCCCTTGGTCAAGTATTTGTGATGGGGTTGGGGAGATGAGGAGACGGTTTTCCCAAAGAGCTCCTTGACATTGTTCCAGAAGTTGCTCCCTGAGCCCCATGAGGAGGTGAGAGCTTGCTTATAGTAGTTTGTCTTAGCTAGCCGAATAGCCCAGGTACACTTGTTTCTCGCCTCTCTATAGAGTTGCCTGTCACGGGGAAGCTGGGAGTTCAGTGTCTTATGCCACAGGTTGTCTCCGTGGCGCATCTGTTCTAATAGGGTCTGCAAGATCCATGGAGTGTCCCTGTTTTTTATAACCTGTTTTGAGAATGGGGCAAATACGTCACAGGCTGTGTTAAATTTTAATAAAGGAGGTAAGGGCAGCATCAACGGACTGGGCAGTGTGCACAGGTGCCCAGTCACGGGAGGAGAGATAGAGTTTTAGACGAGTTAAGGTACCTTTTTTGAGGTGTCTTTGGATGGAGATTCTAGGTTGGCTGGGTGTGATTTTATTCGACCAATAGCACGTGAGGGGAGAGTGGTCACTTAGCACGTCAGGGAGCACTTTAATACTGGAGAGGTGATTGGGAAGATTTGTAAAGATGAGGTCAATAAGGATGGACTTTCCTGACCTGGGATCTTGCCTGGTGGGAGACTGGACAACCTGGGTCAGGTCATAGGCACGGGCTGATGTATGGGATAACCAATTCACATAATAAGCAGTTCGCTCCTGGGGGGAGCTGAGTGATGCTGGCCAGGACAGAGTCAAAGGCTTGTGTAAATGTCTTGCTAATAAAATGGGAATCACCTAGTGGAGCTGATGCTGAATAGCACTAGCTCTTAAACAAGTTCTTAGGGATCTAATATGTTTTTCCTACATGAAAACTGAGACAAGTTGCAGGGTATCTAAAAAAAGAAATAAACTTCAAGAGTATAGTTTATATACAATCCACAAAAGTGCTAGATATCCTTTAGACAGAGTACACTGACATCTCTCATCCACAATATTACATTTTAAGCTGCATTTATGAAAGCTCCATCTGCAATGCTTTGAACTGAAACCCAAACACATTACAGATGTATTGGGTCTTGTGGAGCAGTGCCCCAAAATCTGCTGCTATAAGCAGCCTTGTTCTTGAGCTCCACATTCAAACAAAACCACTAGGAATGTTGTGGGTAATTCTCTTGCCCATGCATCTTTTAAAACGCATACTGTTTTGAGAGCTACAAAGTTAAACTTCTGAAGCTGGTTAGAAATGGTGAAAGAAAACTACACTTGAATGTATGAGGCTTACTAACAGTGCTTCTGATTTTCTTATAGTACCTAGCAGGCAAAATATTGGTACTGTCAGTTTTTTGTTCTTTAGTTTCTTACAGGGGAAACATCTGGAAGTACCAAAACACTTTCTAGAAAATGTGGTTGACTTCATTTGCAAAATTGGTCTGTGGTTCTCCATTGGACAAACAAATTAAATATACAATATCAGAGTTTAGCAAAATGTAGTCAACCTCTTCAAGGACACTGTTAACCCTTTTTGCATCATATTACTAGTTCAAAAACTCACATTTTAGGATTCCTTACTTTCTCTAAAATTCCTTGATGTTGGTGGTGGTTCTATCTTCCTTTCTTAAAGAGTAAGTATACTGTCTGAAATTAACAGAAACTTTCAGAAGTAGTCAGCTATTACTTCTTATTGCCTTTTTTTATACTGGGTGATGAATGGAAGAAGGCAATATTCCCATTATGCCGTTCACCCACATCAGCGGGTCCAATTATTCCCTTCAATCAGTTGCATAGTAACTTACCATTTTTTGAAAATAGCCGAAGTACTGCTAACTACGACATCACTAGGCAGGCGGTTCCATATCCTGCCTGTATGATGTATGAAGAAATTGTATCTTCCATTTTTCTTAACAGTTTCCAGCATAATCTAGTGATTAAGTGCTTTTAAGTGATCTGGATTTTTCGTATTATTATTATTCCCATTTCATCCATAAGTTCAGTATCTTTCATGTTTCTATACCTAGCCAATAGGTCGCCCTGATCCTCCTTTGTTCCAGACTATATAGCCCTAAACTCTGCAATCTATCCTTGTAGCAATGCCCTCTTAGGGCCCCAGTCATTTTAGTAGCTCTACACTGTACTTTCTCCAACCTTTCCACTTCTCCCTTTGTGTATGGGCTCCATAGTGGAGATCCGAAATCGAGGTACGGTCTTATGTATTACCTGTATAGTGGCATTAGACAACTTGCTCCTCTATTTAGGAAATGCTATTTGATATTCCTGATCATGTAGTTCGATCTTTGTATCACTTTAGTGCAGTGACCCCTAAAGCTTAAATCCTCGTCCATGCAGATTCCAAAGTTCTTTTCGCTATTGATCTTTGTCAGTGAAATTGCATTAAGTTGACAATCATGTTTTTTGTTGCCTTTACTCATGTGCATAACTGAACATTTATCCACACTGAAAGTCATGTTATTCATTTTCGACCAGTGTTCAGCAATTTTTAAGTCATTCTGCAGACTTACAATACTTCTAGCTGTATTCACTAGTCCCTCCAATTTCATGTTGTCTGCGAATTTCACCACTCAGTTATTTAATCCGTAGTCAAGGTCACTAATATATAAGGCAAACAGTGCTGGTCCCAGAACCAAGCTAGCTGGCACCCCACTAGTAGCAGTGCCATAATCCAAATAGGAGACTCTAACTCTGACCTTCTGCCTTCGTGCATTTAGCCAGTTATTTATCCAATCGGTTATTCTTCTATCAACTCCAATCCTTTCCATTTTATTAATTAAGAGGATGTGAGGGACTTTGTCAAAAGCCTTCTGAAAATCCAAATAGAAGACACCTAAGGGTGTGCTGTCATGTAAACTTTTATTTACGTTTTCATAAAAACACAGTTGATTTGTCAAACACGCCCTATTTTGTCTGAAGCCATGTTGTTTGGCGTCCTTATAATTAATACCATTTAAGTTCTTCTCTAACTCGGCCAGGTGGCGCCGAGGGTTGAGGCGCTGGAACCCACACCTCGCGCCACACTGGAGAACCAGGTTCGGGAACAAGCTCGGGCTGCCAGGGGTCAGCAGCGGAAGGAAGGGATTGAGCATCCAGAGTACTGCTCTCCCTTCTCTGGGAGGGATCCGGGGGATGTGCCACTCCTGAGCGGCCCCTGATGGTGGCTGGGGGAATGCACCAGGAATATGTGGCACTACAGAAGTGGGGGCAGAGCTTCAGCGAGCGTCAGCATGCAAGTGCCTAGACATCATTGCACGTCCGAGCTCCGTGGGGACAGCAAGCAAAAAAACCCAGGGGGCCCAGCAGAGACAATGGAGACCCTGAGGACCTGCCCACATCCCCAACATCAGACCCACCCGCACCAGGATCTTCCACGGCCGACCCGTCCCCACGGTAGGTCCCTCTAATTTCAGAAAGGCTGCCAACGGAAGGTGGTCCCTCCCCCAAGGGGTGATCTGGGGGGGCTAGACCTGCCGTGGAGGTCGGGGGGGGGAGACTGGTGTGGGGGGTTTCAGACAGGCAGTAGAGGCAGCATCGTGAGGGTATTCTGGAAGGATGCCCTGGGGCTTCAGAGCATAAAAAGACTGCACAAAAAAAAGTTCTCCTCTAACTTGGATTTTAGAAAACCTTCTGCTACTTTGCACAGGACTGGTGTCAAACTAAGCAGTCTATAGTTCGACCTAAGTGTCCCATCACTCTTTTTATACAATGCTACCACTGTAGCAGTTCTCCATTCCTGGGGCACTTTCCCTGTTGAAAAATACTCATTAAACAACTCATGGCAGAGAACACAGCGTTCCCAGAGCTGTGTGCCCCTTTCTCAGATTAAGACCACTTCATTTCACTTTGACCCAGGACAGGCCTGCAACTGGTGGTGATGGACCCCAGTACTAGCAGAGAACTCGGCTGGTAGTAGCTTCCTTGCCATACAAATTTCTGTTCATCCTAGCAGTTGTACAGAGTTTCGGCAGCCGACAGTTGTGTGCACCCAGTGGGTTTTGGCTGGAATAGATCCTACTAGACATCAGAAACAAAATACTTTGCAGAACATAGCCTATTGAGAACATCCAGAAGTGCTCCTTTTCACCAGGTGGGAGAAGCAGGGGCTGCAATCAGCAGCTGAAGAGGGCATCAGGGGGTGACGGAGCGGACTTCCCGGCGGCTGCATTTGGCAGCGGGCCAGGGCTACAGGGCGCTGTAATTGCTGGCAGCATCAGAAGGTGGGAGGAGCAGGGGCTGCAATCAGCAGCTGAGGAAAGCACCGGAGGCGACGGAGTGGACTTTCCGGCAGCTGTATTTGGCAGTGGGCATGGGCTATAGGGCACCGAGATGTGAGGGGAGGGCATCGGACAAGACTTCCCGGTGGCTGAAATTGGCAGTGGGCCAGGGCTTGAGAGGGAGCAGCTAAACTTGAAGGACCAATCGGGAGTAAGGGCATCAATTTCGATTTGCAGCTGGGCTAGATAAGGGCCCAGCCACCTAATCACCCATTAAGGAGCTGTAATTGCTGGCATCGGAAGGCGGGAGGAGCAGGGGCTGCAATTGGCAGCTGAAGAAGGCATCAGAGGGTGCGGAGCGGACTTCCCGGTGGCTGCATTTGGCAGCAGGCCAGGGCTACAGGGAGCTGTAATTGCTGGCAGCATCAGAAGGCGGGAGGAGCAGGGGCTGCAATTGGCAGCTGAGGAAAGCACAGGGGGCGATGGAGCGGACTTCCCGGCAGCTGCATTCGGCAGTGGACCAAGGCTAGAGGGCACTGAGCTGTGAGGAGAGGGCACCGGAGAAGACTTCCCGGAGGCTGAAATCGGCAGTGGGCCAGGGCTAGAGAGGGAGCAGCTGAACTTGAAGGACCAATTAGGAGTGAGGGCACCAATTTTGATTTGCAGCTGGGCTAGATAAGGGCCCAGCCACCTCACCACCCATTAAGGAGCTGTAATTGTGTTCCACACCACCCAACCCGGCCCCGACCGCTATTAAATGGTCTGAGGGGGAAGATCATTGAGGGAGGGCATGGTGTGACTGGCTGAGACTGAGATTTAGGAAGCTCAGATTTGTTGCTGGCTGGAGGGGGGGTGGGCATATGATTCATATCATATATCATGCTAGCTTGGGCATAGCGGTTACTGTGGGGATTGCAGATTGATTCTTGGGGCTTTGATGGTGTGAAATAGAGGGCATATTGGGGGGATATTGTATTGGGCTTTGCTCATTGATGAAAATTGTCTATTGCTGGGTATCTCGTGTGTGTGTGTGTGTGTGTGTGTGTGTGTGGTAATCTCTGGTGGGGGGCTGTGTAAGTTCGACAGTATATTATTGCTGGTAGGGGGATATATTGCTCATAACTAAAATGAGGGTGGGCTTGGGTGCAGTCAGAGTGGGCATCTTTGACAGGGCGATTGGGTGTACGGGGTGTAGGGCAGCCATAATATTAAATTGGGCATGCAGGTTTGGAGGGTTCCCAGTGTGTTTTTAACTGGAGGGTCTTAGGGAGGAGATCAGGGGGATCAGAAGGCAGCTGGAATGGGGGATGGGGAGGTAAGGTGGGATATGGATCATATGTGACTAGACGTGGTCAAAATGGCATGTCTCAAAGGGCAAGTGGAATAGGCAAAAAGGACACATCTCAGGGGATAGGTGGACCATATGGTCACTTCGGAGGTGAGAGGGGAAGAACAAGCAACTTATGGGAAGCACTCCATAGGGAGGGGGCTGCTGAGAGGGAGCAAAAGAGGGAAGGAGGGGGTAGAAGAGAGCATAACGGGGGCAAGCATCACACTTACAAACCATTTCACCCTATTATATCCGGGAGATGATGTGGAGGAGGCTGATGGTGGGGGAGAGCAAGAGGACAGGGAGGGTTTGGTCAGTAAGCTGAGGGGGGTGGGAGACAGAGGAGGGTGCCAGAATCATAAGAAAGGATGGAGGGGGAGGGACATGAGCCTAGGTTGGGAGAAAATATGGTAGATGGGGGGCATTGAGTGAGGACAGGGTGGAAGGTGGCAGGAGTGTGGTCAGGCTGGGGAAGTCAATCAAGGGGGGGCAGTAGAGATGTCAGCTTTGAGACAAGAGTCATTGGAAGAGGTGGAGAGTAGGGTAGAGAGAATTTCAGCTGATGGGGTGGGAAGTGCAGGTCCAGAAGGGTGGGGATGAAAAAAAAATTAGTGGAAGGTTGCTTTGGTGGGAGATTGGAGGATTATAGCTCAAGAAGGGTGATGGGGGTGTAATTGGGGGGCATTCTCCGGCCTCCCGGGAAATTGGGAGGGGCAAGGAGCAAACTGGCAGTCGCAGGTAGGAGTATGGTAGGGCTAGCATATGAGGGTGGCCTCCAGGCTGATGGAGTTGGGAGGAGTAAGCAGGGAGTTGTCGACAGGAGCAGAAGCCTGGAAGGATCTAAATGGGCTAATAAAGATTCCCAGGCTGACGGGAGAAGCAGGAGTAAGCAGGGGTTTGATGATAGAAGACGGAGTCTGGAAGGACCAAAACAGGCTAACAAAGTGGGAGGTGGGGTGAAGGTGATACTGCTGGAGGATTCCATGACCAGGGGTATCCAGTGGGAGGGAGTGGGGGACAATAAAAGCAGACCAGTCAAGGCTAAATGTATACTAGGATTATCTGTACACAAGGCCAAATTCCACCTATACTCAATAGCACTGGAATGTGGGGCATCCCCGGACTTCCTAATACATCTGGGGACAAATGACTTGGAAGGGAACAGTGAGCTAGAAATACAGGCTAGGTTCCGGGAACTGGCAAGGGTTTGTCACTCTATAGGAAGCAAAATTTCCTTCTCTGAGATTCTGCCGGTACCAAGGGCAACCAGGAAGAGCAAACTAAAACTTAGAGGAGTGAACCAGTGACTTAGGGATTGGTGCAAGGCAGAGGAGTATGGGCTGGTGGGTGACTGGGGAGATACTTAGGACGATAAGGGGCTATATGCCAAGGATAGAGTACATCTCAATCTGGAGAAGAGGGAGATCTTGAAACTAAAACTTGCTGGTTTTATAGGATATAGGTGGGGTTTAAACTTGTAAGGGGGGAAGGTCAAATAAAAGACTGGCCCTAGGGAAGCTGTTTGTGGGTCCAGGTCTAGGGCAATGGAAGAGTGAGGGGGAATGCGATGCAAATCTAAGGAAAATTGGGCAGAATAAGGACTGCGAAGGTCTAGGGGGATTGGATAGGGAGGAGAGGTTGGGGTGGAGGACAGTACTGATTAACTCATTGCCTCCTCAGGAGCTCTCTGAAGTTGCAGCACTTGTGTCCTGCATACTTTTAACAGTGAATCCTGGGGCTTTCTAAGCAAAATCACGCCATAATCAGCATGCCGCAAACACATACTAATAGCTCAAGAACAGTGTGTGCTAGGCACAAAGTATGAATGGCAAACTTGTTCAGCATAAAATTACCTTTCCAATGATGGTATTCAAGTAATAATACGTAATTTATTTTTTTTTCCATGCTGGTCGAAACAGCAAAAAAAATAATTTTTACACTAAAAAAATGCACTTTAAGCCTTTTTTTGTTGAAAAGTATGTGACAAATCAACACCAAATTCAGCATGTAGAAACTAGATGTAATTTTAATAATTTGTTTGTTAAAAAGACAGCTATTTCTATAGTATAAAATATATTTTTTTACCATTTTAGTCAAGGTGCTTTAGCGAGGTTTGAGGCATGAATCTGAACCATACACACCATACCATAAACAAATGCGTATAACTCCTAAAGTATGCATGATACACACAACATATCAACGGCAAACTTGTTCATCACAAAATTTCCTTTCCAGTGGTGCTATGCAATCAATTGTGCTCAATGTGGTTTTTGTTTTATACTGGCTGAGATACCCAGAATGTGTGTTTTGTTCAACATGCTTACGTGGTTCTTGATGGACAAAATGTTAGCCATAACACACCATGCCATAAACAAATGCAAATAACACTTGAACTATACATGATACATACAAAATGTCACAAAAAGCACACAATCTGTTTGTCACTAAATTACCTTTCTAACGGTGCTATGCAATCAGTTGTAATCAGTTCGGTTTTTCTTTTATACTGGCTAAGATACCCAGAATTTCTGTTTTATTCATAGTGCTTATGGTTCTTGATGGACAAAATATCAACCATACACACCATGCCATAAACAAATGCAAATAAATCCTAAAGTATACATGATACACACTAACTGTCAGCGGGCAAGCTGTTCAGTAAATTAAAATTGATTGCATAGCACCGTTGGAAAGGTAATCAAAACATTTTTTTTATACTTGCTGAAATGACAAAGAAATGCATTTTATTCAAGCTGCTTAGGTGACTCTGGGCTCGTGACAGACAAGTGTCAGCCATACACACCATACCATAAACAAATGCACTTACCACCTAAAGTGCGCAGTGTGAAAACTCCCAATATCACACCGTGATTTTATTACCAAACCAAAAAACACACAAAACTGTCCTATTGTATAAAAGGACTACGTTATTGACAGGTATGTGATACAGAATAGATCTGAACTTGTGTCAAGTGAGGGCAGGGAACCATTACTCAGTGCAACACTATGCTCCACCACTCATATTCCCTAAGCTCACATGCCACTCATTCAGAGATTTTATATGTATATATATATACACATACACACACACACACACACTTATATATATATATACACACATATACATATACATCTATACATTTAGTTTTTCTATCATTTTTATCCAACTATACACACACAATGCACCATAAACATATACAATGACATTCAACAACACAGGATCACCACAAATCATGAGGTGCACGGCGGTACCATCTCTCGCACAACTGCACGTGTAATAATGAGCAGTGTTGCGCACTTTGTAGGCATAACATCACAACACATACAAATATGTGCACGGCGGCACCCATAGTATTCGGCACGGCGGCCACAAGTCGCATCATATAGACTACAGAATGTCAACAACAAAATTATTACAATCACCACAATCACATTTTTCTTACCTTTTCAGATGGCGTCCCATGATGATCTGCACTGAAGAGATTTCCACATTCTTACCTGGTGTAGTCCCAACCTCTGTTCTGTTGTGTCCACACACACACACACACACACACACACACACACACACACACAGGTGAACAAACTAAATACACACATACCAGGAGCTTGAGTAAATGGCCGCCGCCATGCATTTATTCAATATAAAATTACATTCAATCATCCATGTGTAGCCGCCACCACGCCATGCTTCAAGTCCTTCAGAAAGTCATCCAATCCCTCATCCGTCAAGTGTACACCATCTGGCTGGTACACTCCAGGCCTGTGAAGACCGAGGCCAGGGTGCCGGACCACTGACCCACCCATGGTATCCATCATAGACAACATGAACCCATTGTGTAGTCTTCTGATTTTCTTGATGGTCCACACATCTCATGCTCCACTCCAACCACTGCGCAATGTCGGACCATACAATATGGATCCTGGGCCACCAGCACTTGATTTGATGCAGCATCTGCCTTATGGTTCCCTTCAGTTCCCACAGCGGGCAGGTTGCCTCCCAAATGAATAATCAGAATGTTCGGATGAAGTCCACCATGTTTCTCCCGGAGCACTGGAATCAGTCCATCCCACCGCATTCCTCACTTTCCAATCCAACGAACTTGCACTCTGTCTTTTCTAATCACAAGTTTTGCCCTCCTGTGCTCCGCTGTGCTCTTTCTGCGGTCCAGTAAACAAAGGAGTGACCACATATCCAGACGCTTGCTCCTGTCACCTGCAACCAAATGCGAGATATTACCATAGATGATCCATCCGTAACACTCCACCCATGTCCCTCACTACCCCTGCTTTTCCCCTATAGAAACATAGTATTTGACGGCAGATAAGGACTGCTTGGCCCACCTAGTCTGCCCATTTCCCTACCTAATGGATAAGCTGCAGATCCTAGTTAACCAACAGCCTACTTCCTCCTACCCCCCACTAGAATTTCCTTATGTCTGTCCATGCATTCTTGAATTCTCCCACTGTTTTTGACTCTACGACCTCCTCAGGAAGGCTGTTCCATGTATCAACAACCCTCTCGGTGAAGAAATACTTCCTCACATTACCTCTGAGCCGTTCCCCCTCTATCTTCAAATTGTGCCCCCTTGTTTTTGCACATCTCTTTTTCTGAAAGATGCTACCCTCTTGGACTTTGTTGATTTCCTTGAGGTATTTGAAAGTTTCTATCATGTCCCCCTCCCTCCTTTCCTCAAGGCTATACATCTTTAGTTCCTTTAGTTTTTCATGGATTGTACACCCCATGTACCTTGTGTTTGCTTGCCTGCTGCCATATCCTGGTTTGGGTTTGACCTGCGATTTTGCTTCTGTGCAGCTGATAACTCCATGGCTTATACAGTGTCACACGACTTTTTTGCCTCTATGCACTCAAGATTTGAAATCACTTGATGCACGCGTCTGGGAGCTGCTTCCTACTGACCCCCCTGTTGAGGTAAACCAAAAACATGGAATTAATTAAATGCCAGGCCATCTATTCCCAAGGCTTGTGACTGCACAGGCTCCTTATTGGTCAGTGTTTCCGATTGTGATCCTAATAAACTCAGTTTCCATTTCCAGTGTCTGTTGTCTTTTTTCATAATAAAGACCACTGCACCCTATATTGTGTAGTCAGTTTCTTGTATGCAAGACATTGCAGGTTACAAACAGTATGACTTTAGAAATACCACAACAAACAACACATTTCGTTGAAAGCAAGACTGTGTTGAAGTTGCTTGTGCCTGTGGTCTGCTCACGTGGCCATGCAATCCAAAAGTCAGGTTCCTTATGAGTGTGATTCTAAGTGTGTCCAGCTGTCAGAGAATGAGCTGCATGTGCCCATACGACGGAAGCAATCCACAAGTGCAGCAATGCACAAGCCTGCTACATAATGCAGATTGCCCAGCATGACGTCAACACGCGTGTCGTGGGGCTCTGCATCCAAATGAAAATAAAAAATGCAGAGCTAAATCCGCCACTCCACAACAGTGCTGGAAGAGTTAGTGGAGAAAGGTTCGTTGCATGTGCCAATGCACCAACTGGTGTGCTTGGAACAGTTTATGCCCTCCAGTATCTCTGTCAGCTTGCCCCATTGGTCTGGTGAGTGAAATACGGATCACCACTTGTTATCGCAGTCACCAGTCCACATTAGCTCCACAATTTTTTTTTTCCATTTAGCATAGCGCCAAAGACTGTATAGGCTGCTGTGTCTTTCACCTAGTCACGGATGTTCTAATCAACTCTTAGGACAATCAAAACTCGCAACACGCAACCACATGTCCACCACTCAAGCTCCGTCTGCCAAAACCCCGTCCGCCCCACAAACAGACATCCAGAGTGTCTGATTCACTCTGTTCCAAACAATTTCAGCCTGCAGCTGTGAACAACCATGCCCACTGCACATCAGCCTTCTTCAGACCACCAAAAGGCCCGCAGCATGATGCAATCTGTGTCACTGTGCATTACCCTTCTTCCGGACCCCATATGGATGGCCTAAGCCGCCCACAAGCGCCGCAACTCATAATATGGTTTCGTAACACTAGCTGGCTGTCATGCGTGCCATGGGGCTCTGCATCCAAATAAAAATAAAAAATGCGGAGTTAAATCCGCCACTCCACAACAATGCTATAAGAGTTAGTGGAGAAAGGTTCGTCGCACGTGCCAATGCACCAACTGGTGTGCTCGGAACAGTTTGTGCTCTCCAATACCTCTGTCAGCTTGCCCCATTGGTCTGGTGAGTGAGATACGGAACACCACTTGTTAATGCAGTCACAGCCACTTTAGCTCTGCATTTATTTTTCCATTTGGCACAGCGCCAAAGACTGCATAGGCTGCTGTGTCTTTCACGTAGTCACGGATGTTCCAATCAACTCTTAGGACAATCAAAACTCGCATCACGCAACCACATGTCCACCACTCAAGCTCCATCTGCCAAAACCCCGTCCGCCCCACAGACATCCAGAGTGTCCGATTCACTTTGTTCCAAAGAATCTTGGCCTGCAGCTGTGAACAACCATGACCACTGCACATCAGCCTTCTTCCGACCACCAAAAGGCCCACAGCATGATACAATCTGTGTCACTGCACATTACTCTTCTTCTGGACCCTATATGGATGGCCTAAGCCACCCACAAGCTATCAAAGAACAGTCAGACAACATCCTGTAAGTGCAGCCATGATTCGACATCCATCCACAAGCAGTCCCGCGCACTGTTCCACAACCGCAAAACAACCTTCGCGTGTGCGCATGATCCGTTGTCTGAATCATGTAGTGCTACAGCTGCCAACAGGCCATGTTGCACATGACCCTTGGTGTCTTCACAGTGTTACATCCCCCTGTATCCCATTTCCGTTGATCCTTCAAACAGTTCTTCATTTGCTGGGCAGTTAAATTTGTCAATGCGCTGTTAGCATGTCCCCCTACAATGAACTTTCCTATTGTCACCTTCGCCACCACACTTTGTGACCCTAGTGCCATACTTTCATCAGGGGGACCTGGCTGTAGAAGACAAATGATCCCCCTGAAACAACATTGGTGTCCCCTTAAAAGTAATCATGCATAAGTTCTTCACTCTCTCACAATTGCAGCACTCCGGTCTCTCTCTCTCTCTCTCTCTCTCACACAGTCGTAGCACTCCGGTCTCTCTCTCTCTCTCTCAAGTCGCAGCACTCTGGTCTCTCTCTCTCGCAGTCGCAGCACTCTGGTCTCTCGAACTCACACAATCTGGTATGTCTGTTCCCTTGCCCTGCAGCTCCCCATCATGCACAGTCAGAGAAGCTGCAGAGAAAGTACTGGGTGTAAGTCTTCTTGTGTTGCGAGTTTGAGTCTCTATTTGTACTGGTGATACCCAGGAAAACAATCAACGCAGAGGTGTACTTTGCATGTGCTGCATGTATATGAAGGTTCAGCACGTATTTTCTTCTGGGAACAATTTCTGCACCTCCCCTTCTTCCCTTTCATGGGGTAGTGTAGTCCATCACAAGTTGGATTCTGCGCGATTACTGGAAGTGAGGCACTACGTTTTCTATGTGCATATCCTTCCAACAGATTCTCAGAGAGGAGCATGCGGAATTCCAGTTGTCTGTGCTTGGTTACTCGTCCAGTCTTCGATCGCTGAACATGATTCATGCTCTCTTGGAACAGAATAAATGCATTTGCCAATGCCATGTCCCACAAAAACAGAAATGGTATATCCACCACTTCTTTGATTTTCTGACGCATGGGTACTGCCCCCGATGCTGATCAGCAATGTCCACACTGTTCGTGTGTGTTATACTGCTGCAGTACGTCTGGACATGCAATTAACACAACCGTGCCATCTCTTTGTCTCCTGGACACAGACATTGCTGGTGAGGTAGGGTCATGGTTTGTTGAGATCAAGAAAATGGGATGGTTTTCTTTCCACGCTGTGACGACAAGTGAACCATTCTGTCGTTGTTCATAATAACCACAAGCTTTCTTCTTCATCGACAATTTGTTCAGTTCAAAAGGCCATCCAATCCTGTTGGTCTGCATTGTTCCACATGAGTACAAGCCAACGTTCAGTAGTTCTTTTGCCAGGTGAACCGAAGTAAAGTAATTGTCAAAATATACATGGTGCCTTTTGCCACGTAGCTCCTTAGTCAGGTCTTTCACAACCCTCTCTGCAAGGCCCACTTCCACAGTGCCAGCAACTGGTCGAACGTGATGTAGCTTATCATGCTCTTGCGATCCTCTTGGTGGATTTAGCATGCTGTCACTGGCATGTAGATACTGTATAATCTTCTCATAACGCTCACGGGTCATTAACTTTGAAATTGGTAAATGTCCATAGAGATGGTGCTTCCCCAGTACATCCGGTAGTGTGGCACCTTTATAACTGACATGTACAGTTGCATTCCAGGTAAAGCTTTTATGTCACACACAGTTACCAGAGTCCATCGGTGGTCAACTTTGTTCACATCTTCCTGCTTATGGGCACTGTACCGGTTTCTCTCCTCGGCAATCAGGTCATAGAGAACTGGTGGGAATGTCAGTTTCATAAAATCCATCAGAGTCTTCTCTGCACTCATCAGTGTGGTGGGACCCACAGGCTCCTTGAAATTCTCAACATGGATTTGCTATAAGCAAGTTGTCCATCCACCATTGTGACCAGCATCCAGATGTGGCGAAGGTTGCTCCGGTTGTTCTGCATCAACTTCATGTTGTTCATCATGCTCATCAACGTCAATTTGGGTACTCACATGCTGCAGTGTAGCCAAAGGAAGATCATCTTCACTGTCTGTGTCGTTCCTCTGCCGATGTAGCTTGGCGAGTGGCACATCATCCTCTTCACTCTCCCGGCGCAGCATAGCCAGGGGTAGATCATCATCATCACTGAAATTACTGTCTGGTGTAACCAAAGGCATCATACGCAAGAAGTCCACCTCGATGTCGGAATCATCAAAACCTTGAAATTCATCCGCCTCATTGTCACCGACACTATTGAACAGGGTCTAGCAGGTCATTTGTGTACACATTCGCCATATTTCCGGTGATGATCTGTGGGGTTGTGGTCTCTTGCAGGACAGCCGTCTCAGGGTAGTCTCTCTCAGAGTAGTCTCTCGAAGTAGTCTCAATTTCGTGGTAGTCTGTCGAAGTTGTCTCAATCTTGTGGTTGAAGTAGTCTCGATCTCGGGGTACTCTCTCGAAGTAGTCTCGATCTCACAGGGTTCTCTCAATCTCGGGGTGGTCTCTCTATCTCGGGGTGGTCTGTAGATTTCGGGGCAGTATCTTGGGATGGTCTCTTGATCATCTGCAATCCAAAAAAAAAAAACACCTTTGCACTGCAGACATGACTCACCTAGGCCACCACCTTCAAAATCTAAACAAGCAGTATAACCTGTATGCACACACATCACCACAACATATGCCTAAGCCTGCCAAATATCACAAATGTACAGAAATACCCCACACCTTAAAGCTGGCACCATCATGAAAAAAGTTTTATTTTTAAAGTTACATCTGTAATCAGTCCCTCCTCCGAAGCCATAGAGAGTGTGGCTTTTTCGTTTGAGTGCATAGATTACATCCATAGCTCTAACAGTCTTTCTCTTGGTGTAGCTGACAGCGTCCCAGACCACATTTTCCAGGATCACCATGAGAAAACCACAGGTCTCTTCATAGATCAGCCGCAAAATGCGCTTCACCGAACCATGACAAGCCAGATGGTGCATAGCTGGCTTTGTGATGCCCCTCCCCCAACCCCAATGCCCAGCAACAACAGAAAATGGCATTCTCTTTATATCACATCTCTTTTGTAAACAGCTAGCCGTGAGTTGGAGACCACGAGACTCCAAGGAATCCATTCTGTGTGATGGTTTCGTATGTCTGGAGGTGGGATGGAGGATCCTGACAGCATGGCAACCATTTTGTGAGCTGGAGTCAGGTCTCAGAGGGAAGGGAATCACCCATACAGCAGGCACTGCTCTTTGTTGGATGGTGCCGGGCCTTGCATCACTGCCACCATCCCATAAACAGCACTGTCTGTTGTCCGGGTGACCCCCCTCCCTCCGAGACCTGACACCAGCTCACAAAATGGTTGCCATGCTGTTAGGGTCCCCCATCCCACCTCCAAACATATGAAACCATCCCACAAAATGGATTCCCTGGTGGCCTGTGGTCTCCACACCTTACAGTATCCACCATGCTCTTTGTTGGATGGTGCCGGGCCTTACGTCACATGCCACCATCCCACAAACAGCACTGCCTGTTGCCTGTGGGCTCCCCACCACCCTCAGAGACTCATTGCCATAGCAGAACCAGAACAGAGACTTGCATTCAGTGTTCCCCCAATCCCCTTGCACCTACCCTCCCAGCTTTTTGCCCGCCCCCAACCACAGCATCACATTGCCCACAGATACTAACTAGGCAGCAACTGAGATAGCTGAATTGGGACAGAACCAAATGCATCCATTTGCCCCCAACACACACTGTCAGACAAGAAAAATTTACTCACCTTAGTAATTGTGTTTCTTCTAATGGAGTCTTGCTGTATTCTGACATATTGCAGTTAGCCCCAGCATTTGAACTGCTCTAGAGAGGAAAGAGTTAAATTCTATGCAGAGCATAGAACGCTGAGCTCGAGCTCAATTCAAATCTCTGTCTGCTGCATTCTGAAGTGTAACTGTCAGATTCTTACGAGCTAATACTAACTAACTAACCCACTATGTGGAAATTGTAGACTTTTACTAGCCAAATGGCAACCAAATATTTTGGATGCCCCAAAAGAATCAAGTCGAGAAATCCAAAACTAAAAACCAGGTAGTGAACAACTTATGACTGTTGAAATAAAGAAACATAACCTACTCCCCCCTCTCTAAAAAGAGGGAGTGCCCAAATGCACCTCTGGGGTGCAACACTGCACCTGCCAGACCACCTCCCAAAACCAGGTTCTGAGAGGGGAGGCAGGGAGGGAGGTCAGAATACAGCAAGACTCCATTAGAAGAAACACAATTACTAAGGTGAGTAATTTTTTCTTCAAACAGCATGAAGTCTTGCTGTATTCTGACATACTGCAGACTACCAAGCAGTACCTCCATGGAGGAGGGATTCGAACCTATTTTGGGAATAGGCTCTGCAGTACTGCAGTACCAAACCGAGCATCACTCCTAGCCTGGCTATCCAGAGAGTAATGCTTGGTGAATGTATGGACTGTTTTCCAGGTGGCTGCTTGCATATCTCTAGTAAAGGAAACAAGAGACAATCCACCTGGCAATGGTTCTCTTAGTGGCAGGTTTGCCCTTACCCACTTCCCCATAAGTGAGAAACAACTGGAGGGAGTCAAACCTGTGTGCCTTAGTACGCTCAATGTAGTAACTAAGGGCCCTTTTAATATCCAAACTGTGTAATCTTCTCGCTCCTGAAGTAGAATGATCAGTGAAGAATACAGGGAGAGACATGGATTGGTTCAAATGAAAATCTAAAACCACTTTAGGTAAGAACCTCCTATTGATTCTAAGGACCACCTTATCTCTATGCAATGAGATAAAATGAGGCTCCACTGACAAAGCTTGCAACTCACTGATATGTCTGACAGAGGTAATTGCTACCAGGAACACTGTCTTCCAAGTCAAGTACTTAAGTTCTGCTGAAGACAAAGGTTCAAAAAGGGGTTGCATAAGCTGGGCAATGCAAACATTAAGATCCCAGGCAGGGGTAGGATCCCTAAAGGGAGGATTGGTATGAAGCAATCCCTTGAAAAATTTACAGAAAACGGGATGAGATGCCAGTGAAGAAGGCTTTCCTACTGACAGAAAAGCAGAAACAGCTGACAAATGTACTCTGAGGGTAGCTGGTCTGAGTCCTAGGCCATTGAGGTGAACCATATAATCCAGAACTGTAGACAATTCAGCAGTGTCTGGGGATATATGCTTTTTGGAACATCATGCTGAATCTCTTCCATTTAGAGTTATAAGTTTTTTCTGGTGGCAGGTTTTCGAGATGCTTTCAGAATGTCCAGAACCCCTTGAGACAGATGCAAAGTTGCATACTCTAACTCTTCAAGAGCCATGCCTTGAGATTGAGAGACCGAAGGTTGGGATACCAAATCCTCCCCTGAGAGGAGGTTAACAATTGTGATTCCTGGGAAGAGACAGGGGAAGATGGACTGCTAAGGACAGCAACAGGGGATACCAAGGCTGCCTGGCCCAATCTGGAGCAATCAGGATCACTTTGCAAGATCGTGACCTTATCTTGACCAGGACCTTGAACAGCAGAGGAAAAGGAGGGAAGGCATACAGAAATTTTCCTTCCCAATTCAGAATCAGAGCATCCAGAGGGACTGAGCCCAAGACTGGGGGTCTGCAACAAAATAGAGGAAGTTGGTGATTGTCTGGGGCTGCAAAGAGATCTATCTCTGGCGTGCCCCATCTTGAAAAAATCACTTTTAACACTAGGGAATCCAGGGAACATTCGTGATGGCCCTGGGAAATCCTGCCCAATGCATCTGCTAGCACATTGTCCTTTCCTGGGAGGTGGACTGTAGGAAGTAAGCCAGGGACCATATTTTCATGGCTTCTGTGCACAAGGCCATAGACAGAGTGCCTCCCTGCTTGTTGATGTACCACATGATGATGGTGTTGTCTGTCCTGACTTGAACCACCTTGTTCTTTACTGATTGTGAGACAGCCTGTAGAGCCAGGTAAACCGCCCTGAGCTCCAAAAGGTTGATGTGGAGAAGAGACTCCTGAGTGGACCACACTCCCTGGGCTGTGAGAGCCTCCAAGTGGGCTCCCCAACCCAGGAGAGAGGCGTCTGTGGTTAGGACCACAGAATGAGACTGAGAAATGAATGGGACCCCTTGCCTGAGATTGTCCTGATCCTGCCACCATTAAAGAGCCTGGATCAGAGTCTGAGTCACTGGAATCAGTTTGGACAAAGGATCTTTTTTCTGAGACCAAAAAGCCCTCAGATGAAACTGAATGTCTCATCTGAAATCTGGCCCCCTGGACCACTGCAGTGGAAGCTGCAATGTGGCCCAGCAACTGAAGAAAGTGTCTTGCTGGTCGAGAGACCAGAGGGTGGAAGGAAGAAGCCAGCTCCATGATGGTCTTCACTCTTACCAAGGGAAGAAATGCTCTTGCATTGACAGTGTCTAGTTCCACCCCTATGAAAGTCAACAGTTGTACTGGCTCGAGAACCGACTTGGGAAGACTGAGAAGGAAACCTAGAGAAGTGAGCACTTGCTCGGTCACTTTTAGATCCGACTTGACTTGGTCTGGAGACTGACCCACTATGAACCAGTCGTCCAGGTACAGGAATATGGAGATAGTTTTTCTCCTTAGGAAAGCCACTACTACTGCCAGGCATTTTGTGAACACCCTTGGAGCTGATGTTAGGCTGAAGGCAATTCGAACCTGAGGTACTTTCTGTGGGGGCACCTGATGGGAATGGGAAAGTAGGTATCCTTTAGGCCCAGGGAGGCTAGCCAGTCCCCTGGCCTTAGAGAGGGAAGAATTATTCCCAGAGTCACCATTTTGAACTTTGGCTTCAACAAATGTTTGTCCAGGTATCTTAAGTCTAGGATGAGCAGCCATTCCCCTGTTTTTTTCATGGTAAGGAAGTACCTGGAGTACAGACCTTTTCCCTTGTGTATTGTAAGAACTCTCTCTATGGCCCTTAAGGCCTAAGGCCAGAAGAGATGAAACATCTGCCTCTAGAGGAATGGTTTCAGAGATACTTGCAGGTGGAAAAGATCTGTCTCTGAGCTTCGGGAATTTTTTGAAGCTGAGAGTCAGTCGCTGGCCTACTACCTCCAGGACCCACTTGTCTGAGGTAACAGACTTCCAGTCCTGGAAATAGGCCAGTCTGCCTCCTACAGGAATAGAGGGGTCGACCCGGGCGGACATCTCAGGGTGTCTACTTGGCAGGAGCCTTAGGCTGAGAGGTGGATGCAGCCCTGCTCATCCCCCTTCTGCCTCTCTATCTGAAGAACCCCCTCTGAGAAAAAGGAGAGGAGGCCTGTGCTTGGTAGAAAGGCCTATGAAAAGGCCTGCCCCTGACCCTAGCTTGCTGCCTTTGAGGAGTTGCCTGCCTTTCCTTGGCCTGTGCACTCCTATAGGTGGTCCTGTATTCATCCAATTTCTTCATATAATTCTCTGTCTGCTCCCCAAACAGAGAATTATTAACCACAGGAAAATCCATGGCCTTAGGCTGGGTATCCTGAGAAAGGCTAGTGCACCTGAGCCAAGCCAGTCTCTGAAGAGACACAGATGTAGCCATGACTCTAGATGAAAAATCGCTGGAGTACACAGCAGCAAGAAATTGAATCTTTGATGCCTCAATCCCATCAGCAGCCATCTTCTCCAGCTCCTTGGCAAGCTGGGGAAGGGCCTGCTTATCCAGTACAGTGTCCCACCTGGACTTCCAGTACCTAGCTGAATAGGCCATGTAATTTGCCTGCCTGAGTCCCAAAGAGGATGCCATGTACTGCTTTTTTGCCATGGCATGCAATTTCCTGGAGTCTTTATATGGGGGGTGTGAAGCCAAGGGAATGTTGGCCTTATCACAGGCTGCCGCCTACACAGCCCCAACATGGCTGCACTGCTGGTACAAGTACTCTGTACCTGAGCCTGACAGCATGTACCTCTTGTCCATCCGTCTGTCCACAGGGGGTAATGAATTTGGAGATTTTAACAGCTTTTGTGTCTGTTTCCCAAAAGATTTGTGAAGAGGAATAGACAACCTTTTGGACTGTGGGATGTCCATCATCTCCACAAAGTCAGGCTCCTCTTGTTCCTCAACAGCTTCCTCCATAGGGTGCTGGAGGGTTTCAGCCATTTTTCTGTAGAACAAAGTGGGAAGGGGACTCAGAAAGCCTGGGAGGGGAAACACCAGAAGGCCTGTCTGGGGAGATGTCTGTTTCGATAGGCTCATCCAGACCTTCAACTCCATCATCATCATCATCATCACCTGCATCATCATCATCATCATAATCATCATCCCCCTCCAAGTCGGTTCATAAAAATCTTCAGGGGTATAGTCTTGAACCGAAGGGACCGACCGAACTGAATGCCTGCCAGAAGGCGCCGGATCAGTAGGGACCGAACTAAGCAATTCCACTATACGAATCACTCGGGCAATTTCATTGGCGGTCAGATGGTGCAGTTCTGGAGCTGAGCCAACCGATTTGCCTTTTCTTTTTCATGGAACCAATCCCTCAGAATCGGCTCTCCTTTTGCCAAAGGAGTCTCGCCCTGGTCAGAGGGCAGTACTTCTGGTTCGGTTGGAACCGAACTGGGCTGGCCATCCGGGTCAGTGGACTTCTCTGCCTCCTTCCCCTAAGCATGCCCAACCTTTTACCCAGGGTAGTTTTAGGGACATTTTTACAGATTTGGCAGTCTGACTCTAGGTGACTAAAACCCAGACAGTAAACACAAGTGGTGTGGGGGTCAGCTTTAGCAAAGGCCTCTCCACACTCACTGCAATGCTGAAACCCAGTGGGCCCGGTTTTTTTCTTGGGTTTCTCAGACAAAGTCACAACTAAACCCTTACCCTTTTTATGGCAACCGCCAGGCAAGACACCCTTATCAATTTCTAATCATGTTACGGGTATTTGAAAAAAAAAATGAAAACTTTTTTTTTTTTTAAACCGATTGGGACCGGTACCTCACACTAAAATTCCTGTAAAGAAAAGAAAAACAATCAGTAAACCAGAGACTGGTTCAGTCCAACCGGTCACACAAATCCAGAATACAATTTCCACACACTTTTTTCTAGTTAAGTTCACTACCTATGCACTTACTGAACCACAGACAGGGATCTGAACTGAAAAATAATGAGAGAATATCGGTAAAACAGACTATTTTAAACCACGAACCGACAGCAAAGGAGAAATCTCTGGAGTGACTATTCAGTTAGGCGGAGTAAAGAATCTGACGGTTACACTTCAAAGTGCAGCAGACAGAAATCTGAACAGAGCTCGAGCTCAACATTCTATGCTCTGCATAGAATTTAACTACTTCCTCTCCGGAGCAGTTCAAGTGCTGGGGCTAACTGCAATATGTCAGAATACAGCAAGACTTCATGTTGTTTGAAATGCATTCTCCCCACCCCCCACCCTGAGAGACCTAGGGCCAGAACAGAGACCTGCATTCAGTGGTCCCCCAGCCCCTTGCACCTACCCTCCCAGCCATTTTCCCTCCCAACCATAGCATCACATTGGCCACAGACAAAACAGGCACACACAACAAAACAAGGAGAAACAGAAGATTGCTCACTCTTGACTTGTAGAGCTGCCACGTTCACTTCCGGTTTTGGCAACTTCTCCGTGAGGTGGCTCGCAAACACACCATAAAAAAAAAAAACACACACACATACAAGCAAATAAATTAGAGAAACCCAGTAGGAAGCAGGCATAGCATACCTTACAGAAAGTGAAGCGGGCAGCAAACGCATGTTTTCTCAATCAGGCACAGCTCACCTCAGCATGTAAACTGCAAGCAGTTCGAGTGGGACATGCCGGGTTTGAAACGCAGTTTAAATTTTTTTTTTTTCCAAAGGAACCCCTACTATTTCCAACCAATCACAGCAGGCTTACAATGTATAGTAGCCATGGGACTGGTTTAATAAGGATGACAACGATTGGCTGCCAAATAATTTTATGATGATACAGACGCAGACTCCAGACGTACTGCGGGCAAATGGGGACTGTGCAGCTGCCGACTCAGTTCATTCTCGGACACACAGGGTCTGAGTTTGCTGCCCTCTACAGACATTTCTCGGACACAAAGAGTTAATGCCAGGAGCATGAGCAATAAAATGCCCGAGTTACAGGCTATGCTGGCTGAGGGATCAGCGGACGTGGCAGCAATTACAGAGACATGGGCCATCCAGAGAAATGATTGGGACCTAAATGTGGAGGGCTATAAGATACTCAGGAAAAATAGGGAAGTGGGAAGAGGGGGAGAGGTTGCACTGACAGTCAGAAGTGACATTGTGGTTAGTGGAGTGGAGAAGGCTGAAAGGGGAGTGGAGGCAATTTGGGCAACCCTGCAAATGAGGTGAGGGAAAAAATTGATGATAGGGGTGGTATACAGGTCCCCCGCAATTGAGGAGGCTCTGGAGGATAAACTGGTTGAGAACATCAAGGGTCACTGGGACCTTGGTAAGGGTAGGGTGGTGGTCATGGGTGACCTTAATATGCCGGGGGCGGACTGGGACACCATGACATCCTCTGTAGCTAGGGAACAGCGACTGATGGACGTTTTTCAGGATGCTTTCCTGGTCCAACAGGTGGGGGACCCTACTAGATAGGGGTGGATATTGGATGTTGTCCTAGTGGACAGTGATCAGATAAGGGGCCTGGAGGTGTGCAGTCCATGCCACGGTCTGGATTCTGCTGTATATACGGGGTGAGGAAAACCGCACTAACACAGTAGTGGTAGACTTCAGGGGAGCAGATTTCATGGTCATGGGTAGGATTCAAAGAGAGAAGTTGGACAAGATTAGGCCGGACATGGATGCTAGAAGATTATGGGAGACCATTAAAAACAGGGGTGCAGGAAGCTACTAAGTTCTGTACAAAATTAAGGCAAAAGCATGGTAGAACCAGTAAGCCATGTTGGTGGACTAAGGAGGTGCAGGAGGCGGTGAGGGATAAAAAGGCCGCTTATGCACGTTTTAAATGCTCAAGGGGGGACAAGGAGCGAGGAGAGTATGAAATATCAGCCAGGAGGATCACCAGAGTGATGAGGGAAGCCAAGGCAGGGATGGAGCAAAACCTAGCTTGGGGTATCGTGGGGGGGAGGGATTCTATAGATATATAAGAGAGAAGCGAAAAGAGAGGACGCATATCAACAGGATTAAAATTATGGGGGGATGGGCTCAGGAAGCAGAGGAACAGGAAGAGCTGCTAAATAAGTACTTTGCCTCAATCTTTGCAGATGGAGACTGGGGATCCCTACAGGCTGATGGGAAGGAAGAGCATTCAGCTAAGGTGAAAAGTCAGTCTGAGACCAGAGGACGGAATGAGGAGGGTACAGATAGGACCAGACCCAGAAGGGGTGGGGAGGTTGAGTGAGGGGGAGGAATGGGGGGGAAGAAATCACAGTGGATAGGGTGAGGGAGGACAGGAGCTCAATTGGGTTGAAAATTGGCTCTCGGGGCATTTACAGAGGGTAGTGGTGGGTGGGATACTCTCCTCTCCCAAGAAGGTAATTAGCGGGATCCCTCAGGGTTCGGTATTGGGGCCACTCTTGTTCAATGCCTATGTCTCAGATATAGGGAGGGGGGGTTAGGAATAGGTTGAGTCTCTTTGCGGACAATTCAAAACTGGGAGCACTGGTGGATTGTGAAGAAGCGAGAGAGGCGGTCCAGGTGGATCTGGATACCCTGGAGGGGTGGTCAAGGAGGTGGGGACCGAAATTTAATGCCAGGAAATGTAAGGTACTACATTTGGGGGTCAAAAACCCGGGCCACGTCTACACCCTGGGAAGGGGTCACACTGCAAGCCACATTGGGAGAAAAGGATTTAGTGGTGGTGACAGACGTCAAAATGAATAACTCTGAAAACTGTAGAACTGCAGCCAAAGCAAACAGGATACTGGGCTGCATAGCCAGGGGAATTACATCCTGAAGGAGGGAGGTGATCCTCCCTCTATATAATGCCTTGGTCAGGCCACAGCTTGAGTACTGTGTACAGTTTTGGAGACCTCATCTGAAGAAGGACATAGCGCTGCTGGAGAGGGTCCAGAGGAGAGCAACCAGGACGATTCAGGGCATAGAGGGGAAGCCTTATGAGGAGACTGGAAGAGCTTGGGCTTTACTCACTGTAAGAGAGGAGGGACAGGGCAGATATGACAGAGGTTTTCAAGTATGTAAAAGGAATAACCAGGAGTAGAACCAAGGAGCTGTTTATGCTAAAGAAGAGGGGAACAACCAGTGGCTATGAGTGGAAGCTGGAGGGGGGAAACTACGGGGGAGCGTAGGAGGCATTTTTTCACTGAGAGGGTGGTGGAGCTGTGGAATGCGCTGCCTGGGAGGCTGGTGGAGGAGGGTGCAGTGGAGGGATTCAAGAAGGGGTGGGACAGGTACAAGGGGAAACAAACTAAAGAAGACCCTGTTGGGGGCTGGAGGGGGTGATAAGGCAAGTAGCCACTCGGTTGCTGGCTTTTGAGCAGACAAGACAGACCATTTGGCCTATTTTTGCTGGTCTTTAGTATGTTAGTATGTTAAACAAGGCTGCAAATGGCTTAAATATTTGTTTTCATATTTCCTTTAGGAATGCTGGGTGTAATTATTCTATCCTCACTGATTTATACTCCTTCAGTTTGTCTAGAAGCTTTTCTATTTTGGTGTTGGTGATTTTTGATGAGCGATCAGGATATTCCTTATCTATTGATGTTTTCCACATGCCTTTACTTTTGCCAGATACAGTACAAAAGTATTCATTAAAGGCATTCGCCATATCCGCTGGAGTTTTTAATTCTTTCCCTGCATGTTTTATTGTTCCTATCAGATTGTTGCTTTTACTTTGGTTATTTACATAAGCATAAAAACTCTTTCCGTTACCTCTCCTGTAAGATATGTTAAATTCCAACTTGCTCCTCTCATACAGATCATTTTTATGTTTGCTTGCACGCATCCGCAAGAAACATTATGCGGCAGCTTAGGAGAGAAAGCGTGTTGTGAAGGTGTGGCACTCTGGCAGCCAACGGGGACACTACATTTGGGGACTTGGCACTGGTGGACCAGTGCAGGCCCAGCGTCTTGATGACACAAGGTACCACCAAGTTGAAATGTTTTCACCACTGCAATCAGGGGCCGCATAGTCATTACAGCATCAGACATTCCGCTGCAATGTGGGAACGACCTGTCATTGCAGGGCGGTACCTTGCCGTGGTGCCTCCGCTAATTCATTTGCCGATGGGGGGGGTCCACTCCCCGTCAGCAAACTGTGACCCCCTTCCCCATCTGTTGTGTGCCGAGGGGGTGCCCAATCCCCCTCAGCATCATGAGCCCCAGAACAGCCTTTCTTTGCTGATGGGGAGCCCAATCCCTGTTGGCTTTAGTCTTCACCCTTCCCAGTAAATTTGCAGATGGGGGAGCCCACTCCCCATCGACATAACGTCCCACCCCAAAAATTTGTTATGTGCCGAGGGTGCCTAATCTCTGGCTCTCCCCCAACTGAGGCATGTGTGCGGCAGGGGTGCCCAATCCCCATCAGCTACAGCCTCCCCAAAAAAAAAAAAAAAACTCAGGTGGCATGCTGGGACCCCATCCCAGTGTGCCAAAGTCCCTGGAGAAAAAAAAAGTCCGCAATTTTTTTCTTTAACCTGTAAAACAGAAAATCGTCCCTAAGCAAGTCCGCTGCAGCTCCCCACCCGCGCCCATCCTCTGTGCACCACGCCTCCCCTCACCCCATACTTACCTCCAGAGTCCAGCGCAATGATCTTCGGTGGACTGGGAACACATCTGCACTCTGCAAAGCCAACCGCGAACTAAAGAAATGCCAGTAAGCTGTATAATGGCATAAATAGGGTTTTTTCAACATTGGTGCATATTTCGGGCATTTTTGGTACCAAATTTTCAACATGGGGTACTTGGGACCCCTCCTCATGAATTCAGTCCCTGTCATTGTGTTATTCAGTCTCGAAAGGTGATTTCGTGGTCACTGCGCGGAATCCCCTTTCGGAACTAATTAACGAAACGACAATGCCACTGTTCATGAGGTGGGCTCTCAAAAGGCCTATGTTGCACATTTGGTGCAAAAAATCCAAAAAATGACTGTTTTATGAGCGTGCATTGAGCAGTTTCAACGCTCACTCATAACTTCACGAATTTATAATATTTTCACGCCAGATTTTCAACACTGGCATTTTTTCACACCTCCTTATGAACAGTACAGCTGTCATTTTTCACATCCTGGCTGAAATGTGTTTTCGCACTTCCAGCACAGAATAGAGCAGTCGCTGTTGGAAATCAGTGTTCGGGACAGATTAAGAAAATGACAGAGATAGATTAAGAAAATGAGAGCGACACACTGGTCATGAGCAGAGGTCCTAAAATGCCTATGTGGAAAATTTGGTGACGAAAGTCCATAAAATTACTGCGTTACAAGCATGCGTTGCACTGTTTCCACGCACCCTTGTAACTTTGCAAATTTTTAATATTTTCACGCCAGATTTTCAACACTGGCATTCTTTCACACCTCCTTATGAACACCACAGCTGTCATTTTTCACATCCTGTCCAAAATGTGTTTTTGCATTTCTTGTGCAGAATAGCGCAGTCACTGTGGGAAATCAGTGTTTGGGACAGATTAAGATCAAGTGAGTGAGAGAGGGGGAGTGAACGAGCTCAACAGAGCTCTGTTGGGACTGCTGCGGATTTCTTTGTGGGCAGAAAAAGGCGCCAACTCAGGCAGGGGCCCAGTACAAAAGGGCAGCCTGCAGCGCCAGGAGAAATGCAATGAGCAAGTGAGAGAGGAGGAGTGAGCGAGCTCAGCGGAAGCTCTGTCAGGACTGCTGCGGAATTCTTTGTGGGCAGAAAAAAAGCGCCAACACAGGCAGGAGCCAAGTACAAAAGGGCAGCCTGCAGCACCAGGAGAAACAGAACGAGCGAGTGAGAGAGGGGGAGTGAGCAAGCTCAACAAAGCTCTGTCGGGACTGCTGTGGATTTCTTTGCGGGCAGAAAAAGGCACCAATGCAGGCAGGAGCCCGGTACAAAAGGGCAGCCTGCAGCACCAGGAGAAATAGAAGGAGTGAGTGAGAGAGGGGGAGTGAGCGAGCTCAACGGAGATCTGCCGGGACTTTAGAGTTGCCCACCCTTCCACCCAGGGTCCTCTGTGGTCATATATTACAGCAAGGTCTCTGGGGTGGAGACAAAGCAATGAATGGATACTCTGAAGAGTGGTGTAATAACACAGATATAGTTCTGTTGATTTCTCCAACTGAGCTGAGTAATACTTGGAGTGCAATAGGATTTCTAACTGGGCTAAGTGAAACTATATGAGAGCTGAGAACAAAAACTATGGTAGCTGAGGGGTGAAAAACAGACAAGGAGGCGTTAGGATTGCTACAGTAATACAGTATCTAATGGATGAGATTTGAGACTGAATTACTCCAGTCAGCAAGGGGCTAGTAGGGGGACTAGCATGGGGGGGGGGAGGACAGGAATTTGATTAAATAGGGGCCTAACAGTTGTAGTAGGGTACAGAAGCTGGGAGTAAGAGCCCGTAACATAAGATGGGGCCAAAATGGGGTAGGTGCCACATGTCAATAGGACAGGTATCTTTGGAAGGGTGGTGGGGTGTACAGGGTGTGGGTCCGCCATGATCTTGGACTGGGCTTGCAGGATGGGGGGGGTGTATGGTCTGTAGCTGACTGACTAGTTTGAGGGAGGAACTGGGGAGGTTAGGGAGGCGACTAAGTGGCAGGGCAGATGAGTATGGTAGGCATCCTGGCTGGGGGGATTAGGGAATGGCAAGGGGGACAGAAACCGACCCCAGTATCAGAGGCACTAGCAGAAAAGAGAGGACAGGGAAGGGAGTGTCCGAGGCGAGGGGTTAGCCTCCTGTTGGGGAGGAAGAGACCACGAGGAGTACCAGGGGAGACAGCAGATGGCTGCAGGTAGGGAAGGAGCAGGGGTGACATGGAGGGGAACAAGTAGGAGGGGGGGAATCAATAGGGGGAAGAGATGTAGGAGGGGTATCGACTAGGAATAGATTCAAGCCTCTGCTATAGGAGAGACAGGGGGAGCAGGAACATACTGAAGGGGAGAGGACAAGCGGGGCATGAGAGGGATGGCAACAGCTATGGGAAGAGATAGCGAGGACAAAAGGGTAGAAGGGGGGCCTCCTGTTGGGGGAGGAAGAGACCACGAGGAGTACCAGGGGAGAGAGCAGATGGCTGTGGGTAGGGAAGGAGCAGGGGTGGCACGGAGGAGAATAAGTGAAGGGGAGACCAATAGGGAAGAGATGTAGGAGGGGTATGAACTAGGAATAGA